>CAMRHE010000036.1:9132954-10344432 GCA_947044405.1 Leptodactylus fallax
GGGAGTTAACAATCTCACTGCTGACTGCACTGTCTCCATCCGGAATTTCTTGTAAGACAGAAACTGATTTAACCTCCTTAGATTTATTATGGTTCTGTAGGAGCCATCGGGTTTCCTTACCAAGAACAGATGGGAATAAAACCCCTGCCTCTCCTCTTCCTGGGGAACCGGAATCAGCACCCTTTTCAAGATCAGGCTCTTCACTTCCAATTCCAGAGCCGATTGAGAGGTTAGGGAAGTCTGAGTTCTGGTAATCTGAAAACTTGAAGGCGGAGGAGAAGAGAACTCCAACTTCAGGCCTACTCCCACTGTATCCAGGATCCAAGGGCTTGATGAAATTTTCCTCCAGGCAGGAAGGAATTTCCTCAGTCTCCCCCCTACCCGGGGCCTGGCGTCATTGCCTATTGGATCTTGGATCTTTATTACGGTATGAGTTGTTAAATAAGAACCCCTTGTGTTTCTTATTGGATTCTGCCCAGCTATTATCTCTGGACTTGACAATTTTCTGCCCTCTGTATGCTCCAAAGGGACGAAAGGACCTCCGTGTCCGACCAGAGGAAGGCAAAGGAAAAACTCTCTTTTTATCTGCTGCCTTAGCTAAGATGTCATCCAAGGCTGGTCCAAAGAGATATTCACCGTCACAGGGCAGATTGCACAGCCGGGTCTTAGACCCTACATCACCTGTCCAACTCTTCAGCCATATAGCCCTCCTGGCAGAGTTGGTCAGGGCAAGGGAGCGAGCTGATAATCTTACAGCGTCTGCTGAAGCATCTGCCAAAAAATCTGCAGCTTTTCTAATAGTCGGCAGGGCTGACAGAATCTGCTCTCTTGGGGCCTTATCCCTTAGTTGATCTTCCAGCTCCCCTAGCCAGATCATAAGGGATCTAGCAGTACAGGTAGCCGCTATATTGGGCTTGAGGGACGCTCCTACTGACTCCCAAGAACGCCTTAGGAAGCTATCTGCTTTCTTGTCCAAGGGATCCTTCAGGGTACCCATGTCCTCGAAAGGCAGTGCTGACTTCCTGGAGGCTCTGGCTATGGCAACATCAATTTTTGGTACATTATCCCAAGAAGAGCAAGCTCCCTCTTCAAACGGGTATTTACGCTTAACTCCTCTAGGGATAAAACCCTTCTTGTCTGGCTTTTTCCATTCCCTCTTGATAAGCGATGAAATATTTTTATGGACTGGAAAGTGTCTCCTTTGACGAACCTCCAAGCCTCCAAACATAATGTACTGCATAGAACGGGAGGGTCTAGAGTCCTCAATCCCCATAGTCGCTCGAATTGCTTTGAGCAACTTGTCAGTGTCCTCAACTGGAAAACACGACTGTCCTCCCTCTACATCAGATATGGAGGAAGAAGAGACATCCTCGGATAATTCTCCACTTTCACCTTGAACAGACTCCTCCTCAGAAGAGGAGTCATGACCCCGGGTAGAGGAACTGGACTTCTTTTTCTGGCCACTTTTACCCTTAAGGGAACTCCTGACCTCCTCCTGTATCATAGATCTGATACCCTGTAAGAATGACGGGGAGTCTTCAGCAATAGTTCTATTAATGCATGATGGGCAGAGTTCTACATAAGGCACATTCCTTATTCTTAGATTTCGCCAAGGCTTTCCTAGGCCTATCCTACAAAAGACGGGAAACCATTAATCAATAAAAAAAATAAAGGGTTGGCACGCAGCCACTTACATCCCCCTAGAATACCGAGGAAGGTGGAGGTGGACCTTCATCTTGCCCTCCATCCTGGGGTCTTCCTCTTGCCGGCGGCGGCTGCTGTGGCGGCTGCTGCTGCGGCTGCTGCTGTGGCTGCTCTTCCATACTGTAGAGACTCTGTGCATGGAGGGCCAGGAACTGCTTAGCAGCTCCACCATCCTTCAATCTGCATTATATGGGCATTCAGCCGCAAGGCCACGCCCCCTCCCACCGGAATCCACGCCCTCATTACCAGTAAACCACGCCCCTTCCGCCCGCCGGAAGCCACGCCCACTTCCTTCCGGGCAGGCACCTCCATGTGTCTCCCTGCAGGCCAGGAACTCCTGCGGCCTAAAGCAGCGGAAACACACTCCTTCTGCCTGGATATCGGAACCCCCACGCCCGGAACACCAGCGGCGCATTGCTGGGGGGATGGCACCTGACTCCAGACTGGGTACAGCTAACAGCCACCCATGGAAGAAGAGAGGCAACCCCTACCAGGACCAACTCTTTCCTATGCCATCAGGTAAGCCTGCCTCAAGCAGGCACGTAGGTCTCCCTCCAGGGACAGGAAACAACTGAGGGGTAGGAGAGGCTCCACCTTTTTATACCGTAGGTTTCCTGTCCCTGGGGGCGGATCCTCTCTCTGGGTGCTGTCGTGGGTGATGGGAAAAGTTTTCTTATTTTCGGGAAGAGATGTTTTTAAATTTGTCTTTACTAAAACTTGATTTTACATTTTTGTAAAATCAGTGGGGGACTTGCGATCACTTGATTGCAAAATACTGAAATAATGCTTTATACCTATGGCAGAACTGGGTATTTTTATTAACAGTTGTCATGGTAACTCATTAGCACCTCATGATCATGTTTTAGGGTGTAGATGAGGTGATAGAGGGAGTCCCCCTGCCTCTCCCAATCACTTTACTTGTCACAGTCTAAAGGGGTTAAACTACAAACCTTGCACTATATTCACAGGACTGGGCCAGTTCTCGACTGTGTGATTCACTGAAGTGTTTGTGATCGTTTTTTCAAAAACCTTTTCGGCTCAATGGGAAATGAGAGTCTGATCAGTAAAAAAAAAAAAATAGAGCATGTGTAATGGAATTACCTCTTAAGTAATTCCCCAGTAATGGAATTTCTGTTTAAAGAGGACCTTTCATGTCCTCAGGCACATGTGGTTTTACATACCGCTTTCCTGGTATGTGCCCCGGGGCTGGAGATATCGGCGGTGTAAGTTTCACGGTTTACTGTCAGAAAGTCGCTGTGAGGAACGCCCTCCCTGACTGTTCTCGTTCATAGACTTGTATTGGGGGGCGTTCCTCACAGCTCAGCGTCATCGCCGGCCAGTAAGGAATGCCCCCTCTGACAGTACAGCGCTATAGACGAGTACAGAGAGAGGGGACGATGACGCTGAGCTGTGAGGAACGCCCCCCCCAGTACAAGTCTATGAACGAGAACAGTCAGGGAGGGCGTTCCTCACAGCGCAGCTAGACTGTCAGGAACACCACCGATATCTCCAGCCCCGGGGCACATAACGAGAAACCCGGCAGTTCGCTGAATTCAGCGCGCTGTTGGCTTTTTAGCGGTATGTAAAACAGCATATACATGAGGAAAGGTCCTCTTTAACCCCTTCCCGCTGGAGGCATTTTTTGATTTTCTTTTTTGACTCCCTGCCTTCCAAAGCCGATAACTTTTTTATTTTTCTGTTAACAGAGCCATATGAGGGCTTAATGTTTGTGGGGCAAATTGTTCTTCATAATAGTACAATTTATTATTCTGTACAATGTATTGGGAAGCTGGAAAGAAATTCAGAATGGGATGGAATTGTAGAAAAAGTTCATTTGTGCGACTTACAAGCTTTGTTTCTACGGCGTTTACTGTGCAGCCAAAATTACATGTCACCTATGTTCTATGTTTCAGTACGATTCCGGAGATACCAAATTTATATAGTTTTATTTACATTTTATGCCCTTAACACAAATCCAAAACTTTGCAGAACAAATTTTTTCTTAAAGTCACCATATTCTAACACCCGTAACTTTTTTATATTTCCATTTTCAGGGCTGCATAGGGCATCTTTTTTTTTTGCGGGGCCAGGTATACTTTTTATTCATACCATTTTTGGAAATGTATATTGCTTTGATAATTTTTTATTCAAATTTGTATCAGAGACGAAACAGCGAAAAAATGGCAGTTTGGCACTTTTGATTTTTTTTTCCCGCTACGGCATTCACCATATGGGAAAAATATTTTTCTAAGTTTCTAGACCGGGCATTTTCAGACACAGGGATTCCTAATGTGTATGTGTTTCACAGTATTTCAATACTTTTATATGTGATTTTAATTCTTTTTCTTTTTTTTTATATATTTATATTTTATTTTTATACTTTATTTATTAGACCTCCTATGGGTCTTGAACCCCAAGGTGTCTGATCACTAATGCAATGAATTGCAATGCATAGCAAAATACCGTCATATGTATGTCAGGCTGATAAAGCAGCCTGTCATACAACTGAATGCAAGACAACCCTGGGATCTCATTCTGGGCGCCGGCGATCCTACCCAAAATGGCGGCGTCCATGTGCTGCCGGGAAAGTGGCGTCTCAGTCAGCTTTGACTGAAGGGGTATAATACATCAGAGACCCGTCGGTTATGGTGGCCGCTCAGCTCCTACAATTATAGCAATGGTAATACACCATATGCTTCCTACAGTTGTGCTAAAAAGTTTACATACCCTGGCAGATTTTTTGTTTTTTTGGTCTTTTTTCAGAGAATATGAATGATAACACAAAAACGTTTTTTCCACTAATGGTTAGTGCTTGATTGAAGCCATTTATTGTCAAACTTCTATGTTTTCTCTTTTTAAATCAGAATGACAACCAAAAACATCAAAATGACCCTGTTCAAAAGTTCACATACCCTAGTGATTTTGGCCTGATAACATGCCAAGAAACCAAACCACGGTCAGATAGACCAACCAAAATTTCGGCCACAACTGCCCGGAAAATCGTTCAGGATGCAAAGAAACATCACACATAACATCAACTGAAATACAGGACTCTCTGAAAACTATCGGTGTGGCTCTTTCAAGATGCACAATAAGTAGGCACTTGAAGAAAAATGGGCTGTATGGTCGAGTTGCCAGAAGAAATCCATTACTGCGCAAATTCCACAAAGAATCTCGCCTTCAATACGCCAAACAGCACAGAGACAAGCCTTTTGTTCCAGAGACAAAACTTCTCGAACAAAGTAATTTAGAGTGATGAGACAAAAATCAAACTTTTTGGCCACAACTATAAACGTTACATTTGGAGAGATGTCAACAAGGCCTATGATGAAAGGAACACCATTCCTACTGTAAAGCATGTAGGTGGATCACTGATGATGTGGGGATGTGTGAGCTTCAAAGGCACAGGAAACTTGGTCAAAGTTGAAGGAAAGATGAATGCAGCACATTATCAGCAAATACTGGAGGCAAATTTGCACTCAGCCAGGAAGCTGCGCATGGGACATACTTGGACGTTCCAACCTGACAACGATCCAAAACACAAGGCCAAGTCGACCTGTCATTGGCTACAGCAGAAGAAAGTGAAGGTTCTGGAGTGGCCATCTCATTCTCCTGATCTCAATATCATTGAGTCACTCTGGGGAGATCTCAAGCGTACAGTACATGCAAGACAGCCCAGGAATTTACAGGAACTGGAGACTTTTTGCCAAGAAGAATGGACAGTTTTACCATCTGAGAAAATAAAGAGCCTCATCCACAACTACCACAAAACACTTCAAGCTGTCATTGATATTAGAGGGGGAAATACACGGTATTAAGAACTGGGGTATGTGAACTTTTGAACTAGGTCATTTTGATGTTTTTGGTTGTCATTAAAAAGAGAAAACACAGAAGTTTGACAATAAATGGCTTCAACCAACCACTAACCATGAGTGGAGAAAAAGTTTTTGTGTTATCATTCATATTCTCTGAAAAAAGTCCAGAAAAACCAAAAAATCTGCCGGGGTATGTAAACTTTTTACTACAAATGTATCTACCCTAGAATGAAATGTGACTGTTGTAAAAAGATAGATCGTCAAAGAAAACAAAAAAAAATGTTCTCACCATCCAAGAGAAAGGTTTGCGTAAGTGGGTGCACACATCATGCATTATGAGTGAGAAGAAACTATAACAGGTTTAAAACAAAATGGTTGTGAGATCTGAACAGTACACTTTTAGCATTGTTCCGCTTTAATCCCTAAATCATGAGATATTAGTATATAAGGACTCAACGTCCAGACTAGCAATCAGAGTATTCGGTGATATATGAATTCCGTGGAGACTGGTGACATTATACTTGTTATCTCTAATGTAAAATGGTAAACTACAGACAAACGAAGACAGAATTTAATCAACATATTTACTATTTCCTTGAGTCAAAAAGTCATTATTATACTATATACTATACAGTCACTACTATAGGTCTACCAGGAATGGGATAGTGATTTTTGTGCACTTTAGGCAGCGCATAAAAGGTTTCCAAAGTTAGAGTCGGATTAAACAAAACTTTGTATTCATCTTCATATTCAGCTCCCTGACGTAATATTTTTTTTAAAATAATCTACATATACATTTGTTGGATTGAAATTTAAAATTTCATAGGTGTCACCATCCTCTTACTTTCTCAGAACCATATCAAAGTAGTCCTGTCTGTCCATGACAACAACATTACTGCCCTTGTCAGAGGGCTTACAAACTAACTCATCATGCTCTCCACTTTTGAAAAGAGAGATTGTGGTTGTGTTTATTATTTTTGAGAAGTGTCTTCATTTCTCTACAGAAATTATTGACAAATACCTCGATGTTATGGTATTGTGAAAAAGGAGGGGTAGATCTCGATCTAGGTTTTAAATATGAAAAGGGAGTGCAGAGGTTGCCTCTACCCATTTAGTTTTCCTCCATCAGCTCTTGCAATGATTCCAAAGCTGTAATTTCATTTTTCTGACAAATTTTGAGGTCTCTATAAGAGATAGAATGTTGTTTATGCAATGCTATTTTACGAGCAAAAAGATTTACATCTTTTATCCAAGCAAAGGAATTGAAGAGAGGAGTGGAAGTGAAGGAAAAACCTTTTAAGAATACCTCCATTTGAAGAGGACTCAATTCAATATTCGACAGGTTAATAATTTGCAGTCTGTTATCGTTATTACTGAGAATTCTGTACCTATTTGGCTAATCCTCCCTTTTCCCTGCTTCTGACTTGGATGCCCTGTCCTAAAAAAAGTATTGTTTGTAGAGATGGGCGTGTTGGTTAATATCTGCCGAGCAGAGGCGTAGCTAGCGGAGTGGGGGTAGAGGGGGCAGCTGCCCTGGGCCCACTGAGTCTTTTGGGGCCCCCGGGGCCGCCATTAATACATCTTTTATTTCTAACTAGATCGGTGTCTGCAGACACCGATCTAGTTAAGACGTAACCTTCAACTTACCAGTATTGTAAACCGCAAGCCAATACAGGCCTGCGGTTTACAAGACGCCGAGACCACAGACGGATGTCTGCTTCTCAGCACGGGCGGCGCGATGACGTCATAACATCGTGCTGCCCGCGCTCAGACACAGACGTCCTGTGCGTGGACAGGGAGGAAGCGACGGCGGCTCAATTCATCAGCATCGCAGGTGAGTATGACTTTTTTTGTGGGTATATTAATAGTATAAAGGGTGGTTAGGAGGGGGAAATATAACTATAAGGGAGGATTCATTAGGGGGCATTATGATGATGGGGGGGTCCTTTATATAAGGGTTATTACGGGGTATTATGAATACAAGGGAGAGGTTATTTATATAAGGAGCCATTAGGGGGCATCATTTATATTAGGAGGCATTATGAACATAAGGGGGTGGTCATTAATATAAGGGGTCATTAGAGGTGCAGTATTTATATCAGGGGGAATCGGGGGCATAATATGAGGGTCAATTAATTTAATTAAAGTGGCACTTGGGCTTTATTAAGACTAAGGCCTCACGTAGCGGGCTGCAGCAAAAAAAGCGCTGGAGGAGAAACCATGGCGGTAACATTGTGTTTTTTCCCGCAGCGCTTTTCACAGAAGGTCCGCAGGGGTTTCCTCTGTGGACTTTCTGTTTTCAATACACCTATATGGAAACCGCCGGTGTTTAGGTAGGTATAATTGACATGCTGCAATTTCCAAAACTGCAACGGTTCTGGAAATCGCAGTGCGTCTGCTGCACGTATTTTTCCGCAATGTGTGGATGGGATTTGCTAGAATGTCACGTTTTTTTCAGTGGGTTTTCGCCACCTGGGGCCCCATCCCATCCCCACTTTGCAGTAAAATATGCACAGCGGAAACGCTGCAATTTCCAAAACAGTCGCAGTTTTGGAAATCGCAGCATGTCAATTATACCTATGGAAACGCAAGCGGTTTCCCTATAGATATAATTGAAGCAGAAAGTCCACAGAGGAAACCTCTGCAAACATTCTGTGCAAAGTGCTGCAGGAAAAACCACGATGCGTCGCCGCCACGGTTTTTCCCACAGCTGTTTTTTGCTGCAGTACGCCACGTGGGGCCTTAGCCTTAAGGCATTTTCCAGCTCATTTTTATTGATGATCTATCCTCAGAATAAATCATCAATAAGAGATAAGTGACTCCCCACTGATCATCTGTATGAAGGGGCTATGGCGCTTGTTTATATCACACGCTGTCTGTTTATAGTGACCGTGTGATGTCATTCCAGTCTTGTCACATAGATATGTATAAGACAAGGCTGTAGTTACATTACATGGCCGCTATGAAAAGAATGACACTATGTAAATAGAGAAGGGGTCACAGTGCTTACACAGGTACCATGGTTCATTCAAACAGCTGATCCTGGGGGTTCCGGGTATTGGAACCCCAATCATTTTTTTTCCCTTGTTTTTTTTTTTTTTTTCCCCTTTTCAATTATTAGTAAGGGGCACTATTTACAGGGGGTACACAGAGAAGTTATTAATTTAAAGATGCACTTGGGGGTATTTAACATTATGGGGGGGTATATTATATATTTTATAATTGGGGCTAGCAGCAGGATGGGGGCTTTGCGTAGGTGAGGACAATGTGGGTCAGGTGCCTGGAAAAGTGAGGAGCCAAAGATGTCTGTGTTGCAAACTTTACAGAGACTGGAAGAAGTGGTCATGGTCGTCCAGATGAAAGAGATGGGGAATGTGAATGGTTAGTCAGAGACTTCACCTGTAAGTCACAAAATGTTACTGCCCTGTATTCACCTAAATCGTCTGCAGATGCACATGTTAACTCAAGGTGTGTCCACTAATTAGCATCACAGGTGTCTACAATCTTGTAATCAGTCAGAGGGCCTGTATATAGGGCTACAGATACTCACTGTGCTGTTTGGTGACATGGTGAGCACCACACTCAACATGGACCAGAGGAAGCGAAGGAAAGAGTTTTTTTTAAAAATTCTGTTGAAGCATGGTTGAAAAGCAATGTCTGACTTTCATTTGTTCATTTTCATAGAATTTTTATATATTATTACTTTTGTCAGATTCAAGTTATTTCTGTGACCATTGTTGTTTTTTCTTTCATTAAACGAGTGAGAGGAAGCAGTCCTGTGTATGTTACAGTTTCAATCTGACATGGTAACTTACATAGAACTGCTGCCTCTCCATCCATGTAAAGCAGTCTTTGTAAAGTCATTGCTTTACATGGAGGAGCTACTTGTGCTGGCCCTGCCTACTTGTATTGACTCCACCTACTTGCACTAAGCCTGCCTATAAAATGGGGCCACTTTTACATTTTTTTACAGGGCCACATTCAGGTCCCAATCCTCCCCTGATACAAGGTTTAAGTTTGCAACCCTTGGTTTAACAGATGTTTTACATGCTAGTATTATTTTCAATAACAAATATTGCAAATCATTGGAAGGGCAGTTAATTGTTAAGTGTTCTGATTGTACATCAAATAACATTAAACTGTCTTCTGCACTATTGAGATGGGAAAATTGGGCAATTTGTTCTAAAAATTACTCTACTCCTCCATAATTTTGTGAAAATTGTTTAGAAATGTTTTTCGTAATTACAGAAGTTGCCATTTCTTATGCATGTCCAGGAGTGGATACAGACTGAATGACTCACTCAGTCTCAGCACTGATTGTCTCTTGACTGTCAGGCTGAAAGAAGATCTGATAACACTTGATGGTTTGGGTTAACACAGCGAAACATCTTACAAATACAAATTGCAGCAGAGCTGAAAGTGGTTTACTGCTACATATAATTTACAGAGAAGCAGAATGACGCACGTTTCTTTACATTATTGTAGAAACATAATGAAATTCTGAGAAAACACTTAAATGTTCTTTCACTGAGCAATTAATGTAGTAGGCCATCTATATACTCATTTTATTTTTTAATGGAAATGCCCAATGACATTAAAAATATTTTCTTTTCTTTAACCCTTCTGCCACAATAGGAGTGTTGTGCTTTACAGGCTAGTTTAAATGTATTTTCTTGGGAATTATTGGGATTATCTCATTTGGAAATCACTTCCCTAACTAATGTCATTTTTCACTAAAGCTCCTACAGAATATTTCAAACACAAGCGCTTGGATTTATGAAAGATGGGAACTGTGTATAAAGGCAGAGCTAATCATAATAATACTACTGGATACCTTTAAACAACAGAAAAATTACCTAAATTGTTGTCGGAAGCTTGAGCCTATTTAAACCAATCTATCATTATAGATGAGTTGGGAGGCTAATAAAGCATACCTCCAATTCTAAAATAACTTTTCCTAAACTAATACCGGTAGTACAAGTGAATATAAGAAACTTTGTAATAGATTTATTGAAGAAAAATGTGTCTTTCTCTATTCATCAGGCTGCTTTCCCTATCCTTGGACTCCTGTAGTGAGACGATTCTATATAAATAAAACACTGACTGAGCAGTTTAAGGTAGAAAGCAGCCTAATAAATGGAGAAACAAGCATTCGTCTGTAATAATATATATTACACAGTATCCTATATGCATGAGTACTATTCGTTTATAAAAACCTGTTTTTTAACTTGAAGGTATACTTCAAAGAATTCCTGGGGGTAAAATCTTCAGCTCTTGATGGACTTACAAATTTCATTATAAGACTGAAAAGATAGGTCATCAGTATGTAGTATGTAGGGGTCTGATACATATGTCTGACACCTCAGTATGTAGTATGTGGTTGGACCCCCACAGATCCCATACTGGTGACCTTTTTCAGTATGAAAATTTATGTTGGGGCCGCACAACCCAAACCTGATCAAACTGCAGAATCCTTATATGCTGAGGAATCTTGGATACATTGCTCAATTTTTTTTGATTATTGTTGTTTCAAAGTCTGGGAAGGACCCCCTCAAGTGTTCTAGCTGTGGCACAATAGCTCTCCTAAACTCAGATTAAATGGTACGCAGGTGGCACTGTGGTGGCCCTCCACAGCTGGACTTTTCCTTTTGTTCTATAGCTTTCCCTGCCATCACCCCCCAATGATGCATTTCCCCATGTTGTTATTGAGCCACTCATTACTGGTTTCTCTGTTGTGGGCATTGACAGCCCTCTACCCTAGCTGTTCCTCAGCGACTTCTCCACAATTGGGTGGCCTGCCTGCCTCCTACTGCCTTATTTGATGCCTTTGTTTTGGCTTTGCTTTCTTTTGTTCTTATTTGCAAAAACCTCAATAAAAACTGATTAAACATAAACTCAGATTAAAAAATCTTTATCAAACTGCCTGACAAAAGAGTAGACTGCATCAGATGATGATGGAGCATCTCCAAAATAGCAGGTTTTGTGGGGTAACTCCAGTATGTAGTGGTTAGTGCCTACCAAAAGTCTTTGAGGCAAGGAGACCATGTGAACCAACAATGGGGTCATGAATCCAAGACTCATTTCATGTACATGCAGTTCAAAGTCTACTCTGTCTAGTCCAGTCTCATTGTAGAGCTACTGGATTTTAAATTGCTGAAAAAAATTGTGTTGGCTGATAGGATGGTGTCAAAACACATAATATATCTTAACTTTCTGTGTAGCTGCAATACTAATCAGTGCCCATATTAATCCCTGTCCAAAAGTGCCTATAATAAGCATGTGAACATTTTGTAGCCTGGTATTATGTACTGCATTTTTATAAACGTCATATAGACAGATAGATGTCACCACTGTGCACTATGGGAAGAGAGCAAGTGAGATTTTGGGACAATGTCCTGCTGGGAAACCTTGGGTCCTGGCATTCATGTAAATATCCCTTTGACACATACAGCCTATCTAAACATTGTTGCAGTACACCCCCTCATAACAACAGTATTTGTTATTGGGGAGTCAATGGACACTTGCACCAAACATGTATAGAAGAGGCATAACCAAGAACCAATGTGTAAATGTTGATGACACAAGCCACTCTGCCTGAGCAAGGGTTTTTAGCTTGCTAGTATTTTCGAATTGCCTGTATATCTTGGGACGTTGATGTGTACAACAAATGAGCTCTGACCAGAAGTTAAGTGGCCACTTCTTGCTTATTATCTTTTCATTTATTGTACTTTCTTGACTTGTTTGCTCATTATCTTTTCTTCTGTTAAAATAACTTAAATAATTTGTGTCTGGCATTCTTATTCTCACTATCCTTTGAATACGACATAAAACAATAGTCCTGCTGTACGGCATACCTGATTCCTGATCTGACCAGCATATTGAACTCCGGCTTGTTTACTGATTGCATCCCTTTCTGCTGACCTGAACCTTCCTGATATCAGTCTATGATCTTGGCTTGTTCCTGACCATCCTTTTTTGCTGCCTACCCTGTCAATCTGCTTTTATTTGACTATGCTTTGATTCTGCCTGTCCTAACCTGTCTGTACCTGACTATAGTATTGCCTGATGTTTAGGTGCTGCGTATTGGTGTCCCCTCTGCCCACTGGGCCAGCAGTTTCCAATACCAGGACTACTTCAGAAGGTAATGACCTGGAAACCCCCAGCAGCGAAGTCATGTTAAAGGGTCAATACTACTTTAACAATGCCCTTAGAGGTGGTCCAAAGGCAAACTGGTTTAATAGTGCAGTTTGTCCTCAACCCACTAGCTGTAATAGTTTGTTCAGGTCATGGACCCTGCTGCCAAGACTGACTGTGCAAATACTCTAGAATGCTATATTCAATATGAGAGATCAACAGGACCAGATACTGCTGTATATGGATGCTGTTGTCTGAACTTTAGTTCTCCTGTAATCACTACACCATTAGCCCTACTGGTACCCTGCAACCTGCTCCATGTTTATACAGTGGTTGTTAGGGTCTTGCCATATGTAGCAATACCCTCACACTACTGCAGGGGTCTGGGAGGAAGGACAGAGACATGTGAGCCCTAATCTCACCCCAGCCACTGTCCCTTCCTATTGCCTCAGTTTACCCTAAACGGTAAAAGGACAAAATGAAGACAAGCCCTATACTGAGTAAAGTGACACACAGAACAAGACAAACCACAGAGAAGAATGGTAAACAAGCCAGGAGTCACAACCAAATTGAAATCCAAGAGAGTTGTCACAAGGCAAGTCAAAGGTCAGAGATAATAGCAAGGTCAAAATCAAAGGTACAAAGAAATCAGGCAAAGTCAGTGCAATAACCGGCAACTTGCTGTGAAAGTGACATCCCGTATATAGAAAGTCTGGGCCCAGATTAACTCTATGCGGTCCAGAGAGAAACAATGCTCAGAACACGGGTGTGGCTGGAAATCCATTACACAGCAAGGGAACTAGGACCGCGTTCAGACTAAGCATCCAGAATCCTAAGCAAAGACTCAAACTGAGGATGCCTCCTACGCCGCAGCGTGCGAGCAGAGGGTGGTGCAGAGACCCGAACAGGCAGAGACATAACAGTGGTGGTGCTGCTATTCAACTACCCTTGCCACCACACTTTGATTCCAAAAGAATGTTGTGCATTTTTAAACCAGTGCATTATCTATTTCACATTGCACATACACCAGTTCCCTTCTGACAAGCTGTGAGCGCAATCCACTCTAAGTATCACTCCATTGAAGTCCAAATTAGTACAATTGGTATATGAGCTGGCTCTGAGAATCACACCGGTATAGCTAGATAATGTATGTATAATTGATTCAGAGTTTAAGGAGGAAAGGGTGAGGCTTAAATATATTGTAGGTGTGATTATACCTTGCATAGAAAAAGAGAAGGTGTGATTAGTATAACTATCATAACATGATTGGTTATAAAGTTGTAACATACGTTTTGGCACATAGCTATTGGATAAGAGACAAAATAAGTCATATCCCATTATAGATAACAGTTTCCTTCTAGGAAGGATGAGCTCTGGGCAGCCCCCTAGAAAGGAATGCAAGATGGAGACAGGCACATGATGGCATCCTTCAAACTAGCCCAAACTTGCCTTTATGGTCCTTATCCTGAGTGAATCCAATGTGGGAATGTGGTGGCCTGGAAAATACAAATCTACAGTCCTTCCTGGATATTTTCCATACCATTTTGGTTGCCATTCTTTGACCGGGTTTGGCTAGCTGCATTAAAGATCAACTGGCGGGACACTACCTACCTACTACATCGGTCTAATTTCCCTGGTCACTTATATGAAATACAGTTGAGGTGTTCTCAAGAGGTCACTAGACTTTGTTCCTATCCCTATATCTGTTTTATCTAAACTCCATATCTGTTGGCAACTTTATTAACCCAACTCTGGCCAACTAATTACAGATACCCACCATCTGTCTGAAGAAACCTCTTCAAGTCATTTCAGTTAATGATCAATATCGCTCTGTACTGGCCCAGTCTCTTACTGAACCCCCTTGAACTTTTATTATGAAAAAAGTAGTTCTATGTTCTATCTTCTTCTATGTTACATTTCTATCCATCAGAGAAAAAAAAATCAAGGCCGATGCAAATCTCTCAGACGCCGGGCATATCATTGATCATATCCTTGTATGATCTCTTTAGAACCAAAGTGCTTTAAGGAGATTCTTTCTAGCAAGACATTCATTCCTGTCTTCCAAAGAAAAAAAAAAAAGATACTTTCCTGGGGCTATGACTTAAACCTAGCTAGTCATCTTGGCATGTAAAAGACTTTTGAGTATGTGCCCTGCCACTTCTGGTGGCCTTCGCTGGCCAAAAATGTTCAGGATTATGTGACTACCTGCCTGAAACAAGTCCACTAAAGTAAACATCACTAGTCTCCTTTTGCCATTTCCAGTTCCAGATGCCCTTGGAAACACATTGCCATGGACTTTGTCACGGACCTACCACCTTCTACCAGGTGTACTACCATCTGGGTGGTGGTAGATCATTTCTTGAAGATGGCTCTCCTTGTCTGGTTTTCTGTCTGCTACCTGCTTGCCTAGTTTATTCCTACCACATATTTTACATTTACATGGCCTGACACTTGATATTGTTTTGTGGACTTCTGGATGTCAAGCTGAACTTTTTTTCGGCCTACCATTTGTAGTCAAGTACAGAGGGTCAGTTATATTATGAAAAAAATATCTTCAGCATTTTGTTTCAGTTCAACAAGATGACTGGGTAAATCTTCTGCCCTGGTTAGAATTCTCCTTCAACGAGCATTCTGGGGAATCAACAGATTCTTCTCCATTGCCTATCGCCAGCATCCTTGGGTTCCATTAACGATCTTCACTTTGTCTGAAGTTCGTGCTGCTTTCTCATATTGAAATTTTCCTCAAGTTTGGTAACAGACCAAAACTGCCACCCCTGGGCTGCATTGTGTATGAAAGAAATTGCTGACAACAAAAAAAGTCTTCCTCCTCAGTTTTTTTTCCCACAGATAGCCTGACTCTATTTACCAAAAACGTTTGCAAGGTTTCTTCTTACAAATTCCCTCCTCAGTCCATATGAAATACTGCAACATATTATTCCAGTGTCGTAAACTTTGTGTGTCTCTTTCTCTCTGGATTCTTTCCATGTCTCCCAGCTATCCTCAATTGGTTCTCCAGTCCTTCTGTTTCTAAGTCGGCTCCTGTTGCTATTGAGCCTGGAGGCATATATGAAGTCAAGGACATCCTGGAGTGCAAGACTGGAAAGAAAAGTTTTTACTTGGTGGACAGGAAAGGCTTCAGTCTAGAAGAAAGGGCCGGGGAGTCTGCAGAACACATTAATGCTCCAGCCCTTCTTAAAAAGTTGATTCTTCATTCTGGATCAAAGAAGAAGGGGTGTAAGGGAGGGGGGGGGTATCTGCACTGGCATGTTGTCATACATGTGTAGTTTCTGTGGCTGCTGGACCTAGCCACAAGGCAGACATATGCTCCCTTTCTGTTACACACACCTGCAATTCTACCCCAGCCTATCCCTGTCAGCCTAACTGTTTAAAAGTCAGCTTCACTAGTCACTCCCTGCCTAAACAAAGGTTCCTTGTTTGTTAGTCCCGTTGGATGGTATACCTGATTCCTGATCTGACCTGCATATTTACCTCTGATTTCTTTCCTGACTACATACCTGTCTGCTGACCTGATCTGCCTGATATCTGTCTCTGACTTTGGCTTGCTCCTGATGATACTGCTTTGCCTGCCCTTACAACCCCCTTGTATTGGACTCTGCTTCCCAACTCTGAGTGTCCTAACCTTTCACCTGTACCTGACTACACTATTGCCTGACCATTTGGGTTTCCTTGGCTCACTGCATTAGCTGCTACAAATTCCTTAAAACCTGCCTGTCCCATCATTCTTAGATGGAGGACTGATTTTGACGTTTGTTTGTCCTGTTCCCGATAGTAGGATTTGGATCTATCTGTTCTCTTTAGATGCCTCTTGTTGCCAGGTTCCAGTCTTGCCTGATTTCTCTCAACACTGAAATTGGCCTGAGCCTGTGAACCCAAAGCCTGAGTCTGATCCTGGTATGCTGTAAACATTGAAACTTGCCTGAATCTTGAGTAACCAATCTGCATACCTTTATACCTGAGTTGAACTCTTATACCTAAGCCTTTATCCTGTCTGTTCTACCCTGGGATGTGTGCCTGGTCCTGTGCATCCTGAATCTATACTTGTATGGTGTGTGAAAAGATCTCAATCCTGATGTGACTGCTCACTTCTGGATGTTATTCTTGGTACTCATGTTTAGACCTCCGCTGTTCCTGGACCCTGTTCCAGGCATCTCCCTGTTCCATGTTTAGGACATCTGCTTGATTGCTTCTCCAGCCATCTCCTGGTTCCATTCATTGGCATCTCCTGCAACAACTGAGGTCTCCTGTGCCATGTACTTCCTCTTATGCTGCCCAGCCACTTTGTGTTTTGGAGCCACAATATATTAGTGTTACACGATGCTTTATGAGATCTTTGCTTTGACTTTTGCTGTATGTTGCCAGTTCAATGAAGAACCGTTACAGCAAGCGTAACGGTATCCTCAAGCCCTGTTACAACAAACCATATTACCCAACTATTGTACTCCAATATGCCCTTCAAAATATTGCAAAATATAACAATATTTTCAATTGTGTTAAAAGAACACTTATCCGTTATCCACAAATCGGGGTAGGACTGCCAGGATCCCCAACAATGAGGAGAACAGGGAACTGAAACTCCCCTATGTCTCCTTATGAATGGAGCATCAGTGCGCTTGCATGACTAGTAATCCATTCTCTGCTATGCAGCTTCTGGGACTGCAATCTCCAACAGCGCCTGCAACCCCATAGCAGTGATGGGAGTTCTAGACGCACAAGCGCACTGGCGTTCCATTCACAAGGAGGAGACATGGGGGTCTTTCGGTCCCAGTTTTCCTCATGGCTGGAGGTCCTGGCGGTCAGACCCCCCGTGATCTCACACTTATTCCCTATATGTAGGAGAGAGGCTAAGTTTCCCTAATGGCACAATCCCTTTAATGATACGTTATAAGATGCTTCAACCTAAAAACAGATGATAAAGCATATATGCCTGTATAATGCATTGCAAGAAATAATAATAAGATATAAGGCTGCATAAACTAACATTATATTCCCTTCTGTTTGCCTAAAATATCCATATCCTCTATCCTTAGTCTGTCCTGTAGAGAAGTAGTCTGCTTGGTTAAGCAGTTCATCCCACAGGACAGTATCCAGGGAAGTGTATAAAGCAGATGTCAATGACCTGCACACCACAAGTAAATATGCCCCATAGGCACTATACTAGTGTTGGCATATACTATAAGTAGCAGCTGCTGCTACTCCCTAGTCCCCTGTTGGAAACATGCTGCAGTTAAAATGAAAATCACAAAAAGTTGTATGACCTGATTTAAGGAGAGAGGGGTCAATCCTGCCCAAAATGTATAGTCAGTTGAAAAAAGCTACTTTATTTTCTAATGCATCTCACATCTACTATTGTTTAAAGCTTTCATTTTTGTGGTAAGTCTGTATTATATATCCCTCAAAATGTTGCAGAATATGAAACATAAGGCTATATTTTTGTAGACAAATTGTGTGATCATCACATTAATAATAATAATAATAATAATAATAATAATAATAATAATAATAATAATAATAATAATAATAATAATAATAATAATAATAATATTGTACACCCTGGCCCAGATTTACTATTGCGGAATCCACCAGTTAATATTGTAAATGAGGCACATCTTTGGTACAATGTGGAGCATCTGTTTTAGGCTAAAAATGTTTTACTTTCTAGACATTGTAACTAATAGTAAATCTGGGCCACTGTGTTGCATATGTCATCCTCTTTCTAAAACCAGTCCAATAGAATTCTTAAAGTACACATGGGGGATTTGTGAAAATGTCTAGAAGAAAAAAAAAAATGACTTTGTTGCCCATGGCAACCAATCACAGAGCAGCTTTCATTTTTTCAAGCGCACTTTGGCGAATTAAATATGTTCTATTATTGGTTGTTATGGGCAACAAAGGCCAGTACATAAATCTGTCCTATTATCTACTTCCAACATGTAAAAATCTTAATTATTGTAAGACAGGTATGGCCTGTTGTAACTACAGACAATTCCTAGAATTGGTCAAAAGGAGGAGTGGCGCTGAGAAGCTTCAGATACGCTAAACAGCTAAATGCTTACCCATTGAAGCATACCTTTTCTCTTTACATTCATCCAAATTAAAATTGCCCCCTGTTAGCGCTGTCTTTGAAGAGAGTATCGACAAAACAATCTTCAAGGGAAAAATACATCAATTTACTAACATTTTCACACAATGGAAAACATTTCAGATTCTATAATGAAAAATACTAATCATGCTGAAAATGCTATTCAGAACTATGAGGTAAGCAAGAACAACATGACTAAAATAACCGGCTGGTTCAACAGAGATTTGCACTTGGCTTATGCTGAAATTTCTGTTCTCGGGATCATTTTTATTGCAGCCACAGTTGGAAATTTCATCTTGATATTGATTTTGTGGAACAGAAGAAAGATGCTATCTCGAATGTATGTATTTATGCTTCACTTAAGCTTGGCTGACCTAGTTGTGGCATTTTTTCAAGTCCTCCCTCAGCTGATTTGGGACATTACAGATGTTTTTATTGGACCTGATCCACTATGTCGGATTGTTAAGTATTTACAACTAGTTGGAATGTTTGCCTCCACATATATGATTGTTGTGATGACCATGGACAGATTTCAAGCAATATGTTACCCTATTGTGACATTTCAGAAGAAACGAGCTCTGTGGAATTCTGCAATCTGCACAAGCTGGTCAATCTCTCTCATTTTCAGTGTTCCCCAGGCTTTCATTTTTTTCAAAAACAGAGATTGCTCCAGGTGTTTTTGAATGTTGGGCTCAGTTCATTGAACCTTGGGGTTTAGTGGCATATGTGACCTGGATTTCTGTAGCTATATTTTTTATTCCAGTTACTATACTTAGTATATGTCAGATCAAAATCTGCTGGGAGATAAAAATGAATATCTATGTGAAAAAGCACAAGGGGTTTCATGATCCACATACAAGAATAATATCCAGAGCAAGTGGTATTAACTGCTTATCAAAAGCCATGATCAAAAATGTGAGAATGACTGTAGTCACAGTTGTATCCTATGTTACATGCTGGGCACCACTCTTCATTGCTCAGATGTGGGCTGCATGGTCTGAAGATATTCCAGATGGTAAGATATTATTGAATAATAATGATAACAGTAATTCTTAATATACTAGGGCCCCAAATATTTTTTCCCTGTTTCTATGTTAACACATTGTAGTAAAGAATGTTACTTTTTTAATGTAAATAGTATTAATTTTAAGGTACAGTTAAACCTTTGGCCATCCTCCATACATGCTGTTACAGGCAAAATTACATGGACGTTAACACAGTTTTCAGATGAAGCGTGGTCCCTACATATGTGTGTACACTTAGCATTGCATGTACCGTACACGTATCCAAAGTGAAAGCTGGCATTGGATAAACCAAAGTTCCTGTAGCTGTTACATGATCAAATCACTATTTATTACCAGAAGTGAAGATTCCCTATAAATATCAATTGCTATCCAGAAAGAAAAAACAATACAAACAAGGGGGCAGATTGTATATCACAGAAATACAGTAAAACTAAGGGCACTGTTTCTTGGTAACTTTGGCTTTAGGTTTGTGACTTGGTGTTTTCAGTAGGATGTAGTTTTTGGCTTATGCCAACCCTTCATCATCAAAAGGGTGTTGTTTTTTTAATGTAAAAACTAGATAAGAGTTTATAAAAAAATATGTTTAAAATGAAAAAAAAAAATCACATAATAGGACAAAAAATATCTAATATATACATTTGTCTATATTTTCATATGTGCTGATATACACCACATTATTTGTCCTTTCTAGTTTTTCATTTTTCATCTGACTTTTAACCCACTTGTTGGGATGTCATGTTCAGGGCTCCTGATTTGAGTTGTAATAACTAAAAACTTAATTAAAAATGTTGATAAAAATATATATGATAATTATATATAATTTTTAATAGTAAAGTTCCAATTTTGTAATAACATTTTTAGTTAATAAAAATGAATAAACTGAAGGGAAACATATTTATAATAGGATTAAACGTATCACATGAAAGTGACAGGTAAACAGTGTTAAACTGAAATTAAAAAAAATTGGAGCACTTCCCTTACTGTATGTATTGCCATAAAAGAAATTCTGCCTATGTTATATAGTATTTAAGGTGATGCCTTAAAATCCAAAATTTTTCTCATGAAACAAAGCCTCAAACAGAAAAGTAAAAAAAAAAAATTCAGCACACTGCCGGCTTTCCTGGTATGTGCCCCGGGGCTGGAGATATCGGCGGTGTAAGTTTCACGGTTTACTGTCAGAAAGACGCTCCTGACAGTCTAGCTACGCTGTGAGGAACACCCTCCCCGACAGTTCTCGTTCATAGACTTGTACTGGGGGGGCGTTCCTCACAGCCCAGCGTCATCGCCGGGCAGTAAGGAACGCCCCCTCAGACAGTATAGCGCTATAGACGAGTACAGAGAGCAGGGGCGTTTCTTACAGCCCAGCGATGATGCTCAGCTAGACTGTCAGGAACGCCTTTCTGACAGTAAACCGTGAAACTTACACCGCCGATATCTCCAGCCCCGGGGCACATACCGGTAAAGCCGGCAGTGCGCTGAATTCAGCGCGCTGTCAGCTTTCTAGCGGTATGTAAAACCGCATGTGCCTGAGGACATGAAAGGTCCTCTTTAACCACAACATGTAAATACAGCCTATAGCTATGTGCATACGACCCTGTGCTTTGTCAGTGTTCTAGCCATGTTTTTTTACAGCTAGTTTACTGACCCAATCATTTCTTTGGCCGCATACACACACCCGTGCATTATCACAAGATCGTATATGCGGCAGTGAGAGCAGTGAATGGGGCTATGGAGACATGGGTGGTACATGGATGTGAACCATGTTTCGTCCTTACTGTTCAATTGCAGCACGGCTACATGGAAAAGGTCGTGTGCATGTTTACTAAGTCTTGAAAAAGATGCTACTTCTAAAAAACAGTAGTTCAATGATCTTAGGGTGCCTGTACATGTACTGAAGCTGTAGTGTAGATCCTCCTTGATCATTAAAATTGTTGGAGATATGCAACAGCCAGCTTCTTCTCTATATTTGCTGGATTGACTGCAGTTCACATTTATGACACTAGATGTAGCTGTTACTAAATATTTATCTGTAGACTCTCTGTACTTTTGTTGTTTTGATGCTATTGATATACACTTCCTGTATTATTGTTAGTGTGTGTGCTGTACTATATCTGTTATTCATGTTAGGTGACCTTCTCTTACTGCATTCATGTTTCACTAAAGTCTGTTCCTGTTATATACAAACGTCTACTTGGGTTTGACTCTGCCACATCCAGTAATCACGCTCTGCAACAAAAATGTGGGTGCCTTATACCCAGTCCATCTCTTTGGGACTGCCAAAGAGAAGGTGTCTCTGGTAGTCCTACAGAGATGAATAAAGTAGAAGCACACTTATGTGACTGCTGCTCCATTCAGACTGGGGTATAAGGAACCCCTGTTCTCTTAAATAGTGGGGGTCTCAGCAGTCACACCCTAACTAATCAGACACTTATCACAGATTCTGTGAATAGGTGATAAACCTGTCAACTTGGAACAACCTCTAATTTCTTTTTGTTGATTAGTGTGAAAGAAGGATAATTAATTTTACTTTAAATCATTAAATCCAATAAGAAAAAGTGAAAAGGGGGCCTTTAAAAAAATACATTTTAAAATAAAAAATGTATAAACAAATGTTCTGCAATTATTTACTTTAGATGTTTTATTTTCAGGTCCTGCATTCACAATTATAATGCTTCTTGGAAACCTGAACAGCTGTGTAAACCCCTGGATATATATGTATTTTTGTGGTGACATTCCACATGGTATTAAACAATGTAAAAATATCTCAACTCAACAAGAATTTCAAGTCTCCGGAAGCATCAACTGCAGAGAGAAATTTTGTGAAGAGCCAGTTACTTATGTATAATAAGTTTGTTTCAGTAGATGTCTCTTCCATTAATAATATAGTGGCGCCTATGAATCCTAAGTGTGGTATGAATGTTTACTTTTTATGAAACATGTTAATATAATCATCACGTCATTTTGTTACATGCATAGAGAACATGTTTTCCAGAGAGTCATATACAATAGAGTGATGACAAATTTCTACTATGGTTTACTTTTATTTTTTACACCTACAAGGTTTTTTTTTTCTTTCTCTGGACTGTCATAAACAAAAAAACATAAAATGAAGCACTCCAGAGAATACATTGAAAAAAGTGGGTACTTTATTAACTCATTATTAGCAACGTTTCAATTCACAACCAGGAGCCTTTCGCCTGGTTGTGAGCTGAAACTTTGTTACTTACGGGTTATTAAAGCACCACTTTTACACTTGATTCTTTGGAGCACTGCGTCTTTTGCATTTTTTTTGGTCTGTCATAAGCAGATACTGTATATATATGAATGACTCAGATATCTAACCTATCCCTATATCTATCTCGACTATGAAATCTATTTTAATTTTCAGTTACATGGATTTTAGAATTAGGGAACAATTCATACCCATAGTATATGCACTGCAGATTTTCTGCCTTTTCAGATTTGTAGGTGGAAAATCCAAGTAGGTAGCAAGGTATATGAAAATCTAGCAGTAGGCAGCTTGGTGGATGAAATAAAAAAAATAAAGCCACATCCAAAAACCAGGGGGAAAAAAAAATCATAATGTGCTGTATCACTTAAAAATTACACTATCCCATTACAATCCGGTTACTGTCCTTTAATAAAGCCAGGGGCGTAACTACCGTAACTACTGGGGTAGCAGCGGTAGCGGCTGCCACAGGGCCCGGGACATATTTTTTTTTTTTTTTTAATAGGCCATTACCAACTGGAGTAACCCCAGCAGGTAACGGGCCCTATTTACTTACCAATCCCTGCTCCTGCTCATGGCCGCCGGCGCTTCCCATTCTGCAGAGGCCGAGTTGACTGTGAGCAGTGATTGGTAAGTGAGGCTGCGGGCTGCAAACCCCACAGACACTGCTATCATACTCGGGGGTCTGAAAAGACCCCCGAGTATAATGATCGGAGGGCCAAGGGAGGTGAGGGAACATGAAAAACACTGTAACTTACCTCTCCTGCGCTCTGACAGGTTTCGGACCTGTTTGGTGACGTCCCAGACGTCACTTGGGCCGGGCTGGACCTGAATCATTATACCTTGTGACGCCGGCCCAGCTCACGCGAGATCTGGTCCAACATTGAAGATGACCAAAGTAGCGGAGAGTGCGGCGGAGCCAGGGAGAGGTATGTAACGTTGTTTTTCTTGTTTGTATTCTCCCCTGGGTCTCCGATCATTATACTCTGGGGTCTGAAAAGACCCGGGACCACTATGGGGCATAATACTGTTTGCAGGGGCCACTATGGGGCATAATAGTGTGTGTAGGGGCCACTATGGCGCATAATAGTGTGCGCAGGAATGCGGTTTGAGAGGGGGGGGGTTGGAGGGGGCAGTCGGGGGTGGGGGGCCCATGTCAAATGTTCGCCTTGGGGATCAGCCATTCCTAGTAAAGCCACTGAATAAAGCAGTTTCCCACAGTGGAACCTAAACCTAGAAATGGTCCCAGAATACCAATCATGTGTTTCAAAACATTTCCCCATACTCTGGTTCATCAGGGGAAAATATTCACGGTGACAAACAAATACATATGATGACCTATGATGATGGATGCCACAAACCACACCACAACAATTCAGCTAACCATATATAATTTTAGCACACTGTTTATTAATTTATTACTGTTTATTAGTAATATACTTACAGCTACCAACAACACGGATTCCTTGCATGGAGTTCTAAGCTTTCCAACAAAACCAGAAAACTTACTCAGTGTAGATTCCAAATGGCAATTGTTTAGCAATGGCAGCATGCCACACATACGGATCTACAATTGGGGTCCCAAACAAGAATCAGAATATGAAGTGATTGGACAGCCACATTTGACTTAAATTTAATCTCAGAGACATATATTCTGACTCATTTCTCACTAAAGTAGATGATAAATTATTGCTAGAATATGCCATTTCTTACTGATGGACTGAAGGGGTTCATTTGCTAAGAGCCCTAACCTTTAACCCCTTAGCGACCCAGGGCGTAATAGTACGTCCTGAGTTGCATGACGATGTATGGAGAGAGCTCAGGAGCTGAGCTCTCTCCACACACGGCGGGTGCTGGTTGTATAATACAGCCAGGACCTATCGCTAACAGCAGCGATCGGTGCCTGCACTGATCGTGGCTGTTAACTTTTAGATGTCGCGGTCAAATGGGACCACGGCATCTAAATTGTGCAGGCGCCAGAACCTCATCGGAAGGCGGCGATCGGTTGCCATGACAGCCGGGAGCCTATTGAAGGCTCCCAGGCCTGTCATTACATTAGATCTATTACGCGATGCCAGAGGCATCGTCTAATAGAAGTAAAGGCATTTTGCTATTCACTGCAATACAGTAGTATTGCAGTGGAAAGTATGAGTGATCAGACTCCCTAGGTTTCAAGCTCCCTAGGGGGTCTGATCACACAAGTAAAAGTATAAAAAAATAAAAATAAAAAAAAAGTTAAAATCACCCCCCTTTCCCTAGATCAGATATGAAAGTAAATAAACAAAAGTAAGCATAAACACTTTAGGTATTCCCGCGCTCCAAAATGCCCGAACTATTAAAATCTTTAAATATTTATCCCATACGGTGAATGGCGTAGCGACGAAAAAAAAATCAAAATGGCCAAATAGCGTTTTTTTCAACACTTTTCCTCCTATAAAAAATTGAATAAAAAGTGATCAAACCATCAGATCTTTCCCCAAATGGTATCAATAAAAACTTTATGTTGTCTCGCATAAAAAGACATCATACCCAGCTCCATACATGTAAATGTGAAAAAGTTACAGGTTTCACAATATGGTGACACAAATTTTTTTTTAGATTTTACAAAGTTTTTAATTTTTAAAAGGTATCAAAACATTACAAATACTATATAAATTTGTTATCGCCGTGTTTGTACTGACCTGTAGAATACAGGTAACATGTTATTTTTACCACACAGTGAACGCCGTAAAAATTAAACCCATATGAAATTGGCGCATATGCAGTTTTTCTCCAATTGCACCTCATTTTGAATTTTTTTCCAGCTTCCCAATACATTGCGCAGCATATTGAATGGTGCCATTACAATGACTCTGTGAACTGAGGAATGAAAAAGTTTGGCTCTTGAAATGTGGGTAGGGAAAAGCGCAAATGCAAAAACTAAAAATGGCCGGGTCTTTAAGGGTTTAAAGGGAATGCATTCACTGAAATAGAGCTGAGTTGCAATACCCTGCACAGCTGGATGCTTGGAGAGCCACTGTGAAAGGAGTTCCTGTCCTTTCATTCTCCAAATGATGTGGGTGATTGACAGCATCCATTACTAAAGTGGGGCTTTGTTTTAGCCTATAAAAACATCTAACACATCTGTTATTACCCTGATACCCACCACTTCCAAGGGAGTCGGGTAGTGACTAGTACCCAACCATCTGAGGTTATGGTGGGATATTGGGATGGCCACAGTTTCGTCTTGTCAGGCTGAGAAGGTCCATGGAGGTGCCACCCTGGTAATTCTAGGCTGTTGCTGTTGGTTGTATCTAGAAGGTTTAGAAACATGAGAGGGGACCCCACATATTTTTTTTTAAAAAAAAAACATAAATAATACAACAAGCAGTCACAGCCTAGCATTATGAGGTTGAGGAGGCACATGCTTTTTGGCCCTTCCAAGCCTGATAATAATATTCTGTGGCCCAACCACATCCTCAACCACAGCAGACTACAACTCCCTTAATTTTATTTTAGCAGGATTCACATCTTCTCCCTATTAATATGAACTCTGCTAAATAACATGCTTCAGTGTTGTGCCCTCTGCTGGCAGACAGCTGAATTCAGCCATTATATGGTCAGTAACTTTGTGCCAGAGTCTCTGCTAACAACCTGTGTGTGTTTTCTCTGTTAAGCAGAAGCAGTCTGTGAACTGGATTGTATACCATGCATTTGTCACTGATGAAAATTTTCTAGTCACCATGGCACCCTGGTTTTGTCCAGTCCTGCACTCACCCATAATGAAGAGTCTTCTTAATAGCATATGCAACCTGTGCAATGGACAATGACTTTGAAGGGAAATTGTTATTTTGATGCATTGCAGTGCTGACATGTTTCATAATTTTTTATAGTAACCCTTTCAAGAGATTATAGAAAGTTGTCATTCTGCTTAATCTCTGCTTTTCATCCCCAGTTTATTTTGACTAGTATCAAATAGATCTAATATAATTTTTTTTTCAATTTGCATCTTGGTAATAGGTTAATAAAATAAACCGTTTATACATATATTATATATATACACACATGCTCACTTTCCATAAAGCCTGATCACAACAAATAGAAATACTGGGATTTAATGGAAATGCGTAAATTGCAGAATAAAAAATCAATTGCACTATTTAAGAATTAATAGCACAACAAATTGAAAAACATCACAACATCTGCCAATGTTGTCTAAGCAATTTAAGTATCATTGGAGCTCCATCTGCTGTGGATGTAATGAAAATACAACTAAACCACAGTACTTATTACTGATGTCATGTGCCTGCAATAATTACTAACCTATTATACCAGATGTAATATTCTGAATTCTTTTTTACAATTAAGGGTCATAACATTTTTTATTACACATTTTTTTTCTGATAATGCTATACGTTAAAGATTAACATTTAACAAAATGTTAAAGTCTTGCAAATATCATTACAGCTGTGTGCAAATGACACTCATTTAGGGCACAGCAAGAGTGTGTAAAACATATGTTGCCAAAGGCCCCCCCTTCCCCATGGTGTCTATTGGCTGGAAAATTAGTACCTGCAGAATATCACAGCCACAGGTCGAGGGAGATGGGTGTGTGTGTGTTTGAGGCTTTGGCTTGCTGCACTGTGTGGCTGTGCCCTTCGGTTTTGTTGATGCTATTTAGGAAGCCAAAAATCATGCGTGAATCAAGGATGAGAACCTATAAAGGACAGATGGCCTGCCTCTTCTTTCTCTGCCCACTGCCTACACACATGTATATAACTACATTTTATTTTCCATTCACAGAGCCATATGAAGGCTTAGTTTTTACAGGGTAAATTGTACTTCATTTAATATTCTGTACAACATGGTGGGAATCTGGAAAAAAAATTCAGCATGGTGTTAATGGGAAAAAAAACGGCAATTTCACCATTTTCTTCGGGTGAATACAATCACAATGATACAAGATGTATTTTGTATTGATTCATTTTGAGAATTTTTTTATATTTAGATCACTTTTTATTGAATTTTTTAGGATGTACGATGCTGAAAAAATGTTGATTCGGACATTTTAATTTTTTTCCTGCTTTCATTTTTCTCTGATATTTTTAAAACTTATTATTATTGTTATTTTTACATTCTCTGGGGAACTTGAACCCTGGAGGGTTTGACGGCCAAGGATAACCTTCAGTAGGCTCCTGTTATGGAAACTGACCGCAGACCCATGATAATGCTCAAGAGGACGACAATTGTTGGCAATATGGTATTACAAATTGCTGCCATTTAGAGGGTTCATAGCTACAATCAGTGCAGACACTGATACCTACCAGGTATAGAGCCCTCTCTATGCTCTCCTTCTTCCAAACCAACGTACATTTACAGTGGGGAAAAAAAAGTATTTAGTCAGCCACCAATTGTGCAAGTTCTTCCTCTTAAAAAGATGAGGCCGGCCTGTAATTGACATCATAGGTAGACCTCAACTATGAGAGACAAAATGAGAAAACATCTAGAAAATCACATTGTCAGATTTTTAAAGAATTTATTTGCAAATTATGGTGGAAAATAAGTATTTGGTCAATAACAAAAGTTCATCTCAATACTTTGTTATATATTCTTTGTTGGCAATGACAGAGGTCAAACATTTTCCTCCATGCAGATCTCCTCTAGAGCAGTGATGTTTTGGGGCTGTCGCTGGGCAACACGGACTTTCAACTCCCTCCAAAGGTTTTCTATGGGGTTGAGACTGGCTTTGGTGACATACCAGACATCACGTGGGCCAGGCCACCATCATTATGCATTGCGACGCATGCCTGGCCGACATGATGTCTGGACCAACATTGAAGAGGGTCGAAAGTAGCGGGGAGTGCACCGGAGCCAGGGAGAGGCAAGTAACATTGTTTTTTATGTTTGTATCCTCCCCTGGGTCTTCAATCATTATACTCTGGGGTCTGAAAAGACCCCACAGTATAATAATTGTTCATGGGTGGTCCACAATGGGGCATAATAGTGTATGCAGGGGCCACTATGGCGCATAATAGTTTGTGCAGGGGCCACTATGGTGCATAATAGTGTGTACAGGGGTTACTATGGGGCAAAATAGTGTGTGCAAGGGCCACTATGGGGCATAATAGTGTGCGCAGGAGCAACTATGATGCATAATAGTGTGAAGGGGTCACTATGGGTGTAATAGTGTGTGCAGGAATGCGGTTTGTGCGGGGGGGGGGGGCATGTCAAATGTTCTCCTTGGGGCCCAGCCATTCCTAGTTACGCCACTGTGTTGAGGAGATCAGCACTGACCGTCTATGTAAAAGTCATACAGAAAGGAAGAAACAATAGTTTTACAGTAAAGAGGACAAATGTAGTTATATACATGTATGTACAGTAGGTGACAGACAGGCAGGCATGCAAGTTTGCCATATCCAGCATGCAGAGTATACTTATCCTTAGGAACACCACTTCAGAGCATTGCTTAGAGGAAAAAGTTTAGAACCTGTTTTTGAATACAAGTTATCAAAATCACCTAATATAGTTAATTAAAAAAAATACTTAAAGTTGTATTCCCATCTCAGTATTTATGACTATATCCACCTCAGGAACCTGCATCTAGCTCAAAAATGGGGCTGCCCTCTGTGCCTGCAACTGAACTGCAGAGGACTGTGTGTCAATGACAGACATTTGTAATGTGCTGCTTTTCTCACACAAAGGACTCAAAGCACAGGGAGTGTTGCGGAGTTCTGACCTGATCCACCAGTCAATTCTTTTATAGAAACCAATTTACCCATCAGTATATTTTTGGCACATGAGCGGAAACCCACACAACCATTGGGAGAACATAAACTCCATGCAGATGTTGCTTCTAGTTGGATTTAAACTCAGGACCCCAGCGCTTCAAGGCAACAATGCTTACCACGGAGCGTCTCTCCATTCACATGTATAGCCTGCTCGGCTTTTTCTTTAACTCCTAATCAAGGGAATGGAGAGATGTACACATGCATGGCCCTCTCCAATTTACCAATAATGGTATTTATTTAGCTATAAATGCTGACTTTAAATACCCCTTTAAACTCACTTCCTCTGCACATAAAAAAACAAGTTGAAATGAGTTTATACTGTACTTTAAAGATGAACTTTTCTATAATGTTCAGGTTATTATCGATGCATTTGCTGACCTTCACACATATCAGGTTTGTAGCAGACTGCACATATGCACAACTTCCTGCTCCATTCAATTTCTACCAGCTGCTGAGAACTTTTGTTTGAAGGGGGTGCCAAGTGTTAACCCTCCCCATGGATCTGATATTGATGACCTAATCTTAGGAGAGGACGTCAATATTTATATCAATATAGTACTGTTGCCTTGTAGTGCTGAAGTCCTACGTTCAAATCCGGCCAAGGACTGCATCGGCGAGCAGTTTGCATTTTCTTCCCATGTTTGTGTGGGTTTCCTCCCATACCACGGGCAGCACGGTGGCTCAGTGGTTAGCACTGCAGCCTTGCAGCACTGGAGTCCTTGGTCCGAATCCTGCAAAGGACAACATCTGCAAGGAGTTTGTATGTACTCCCTGTGTTTGCATGGGTTTTCTCCCACACTCCAAAGACATACTGGTAGGGAATATAGATTGTTAGCCCTATATGAGACAGTGACTGACAATGTCTGTAAAGCGCTCTGGAATATGATGGCGCTATACAAGTAAGCATAATAAATAATACTGATAGGAATTTAATTTGTAAATTTAGATTGTTAGTCTTATATGGGACGGGAGAGTGGACGACAATGACTTTAAAAGGGCAGTGGAATATGTTGGTGTTATACAAATAACAAGTAAATAACCTCTTTACTCAAGCTTAGCTAATTTGGGAAATAGTTTACAATTTGTGTGGCTTTAGGTCACACATTTTAATACAGTTAAAACTGTATCAAAGCGGCATTGAAAAAAACTGCACATTTTAGTACATTTTCTATCAATGTGGTTTTAACTGCACCATATGAGCGCACAGCATAGCCACACATTGCAGTGTCTGAAAAGTAGTCAAATTGATAATGTGGTGTAAAGCATTAGGGTGTTTACACACTGTACATTGATGCGGCTTCAGCTCCAACCAGTGCCTGGCCGCCAGTGTCTTCATTTCTGTATAAATTAAATGACCAATGAATTTCATCTGGATATCACTACAAGATGTGGTAACAGCAAAACCGTTGTCACGCTACAAGGTTCTTTCCTGTATACTGCACTCAAGCTCCTGATCATACGCCTTCTTGGCTTTTATTTTTTTTCTGTATATGCTTTTATGAATCCCATGATAAATCAGCACAGTATCATATAGGCAGCTAAAGACTGTGCCATATCTACTTGCTGTAGATACCCTTCCATCTGCATGTTTATAAACGTTATTTTTGGAAGTACAACAGAAGATACACAAGGCTAAAGAATATCTCTAGTGCTTTATCCTACCTATCAGCTCCTGTGAAACTGCTTACACTGAGAAACTACACATTTTAAGTACCAAAAACAACTATGTTATGTACTCTGATAAATCAATTACGGAAAAAAAAATTGTAGTCTTAGTAGGAGGTCTCAAACCTTTTGTAGCTTGTGAGCCACATTCAGCTTTAAAAAATGGTTGGGGGACACGTACAACTTAAAAATGGAAGAGAGCCAGATTACATAAAAGGGAAAGATAATAAATCTCCGTGAAAGGCCTAGAACAGTTTGTTACCTATTCTCCAGGTCATGGACACACATCAGTTCAGATTGATGGTTAGTGCTGTAGTCCTAGGTTCGAAACCAACCAAGGCCAACATCAGCAAGGAGTTTGTCTCTTCTGCCCATGTTTGCATGGGTTTTCTCCCACTCTTCATAGACAAAGTAGTTTAAGCCCTATATAAGACAGTACTGACAATGTCTGTTAAGTGCTGTGGAATATGTTACCACTGATATTGAAGAGCTATCCTTAGGATAGCTCAATATTTTTAGCTGAAGAAGACGACCCTGCTAGAAGTCCCCTTTTCAATGAATATTTTTGGGTGATTTTCCCGTAGAGATTGCTCTCAAGCTGTATCCTTAGTAATAATGCTTGAGACCATGTTAGATATCCCCAGGGGGGGAAACTTCTTTTGCAGTTTTATTGCACTGATGATTTTCATGAGCCTTAGTGTTTTTTTTTTTTTTTTAATAATTCAGAAATATATGTTAAGTTTAAATCTTTAACCCATGTCATCATATGACTTTACATATGCTTATAAATCAGGAAGGGGTCGCAAGCCCATAGTTAGGGACCACTAATAATAATAGGCAAGTTGAGAAAATAAAAATAAGGGCAATGATTTCATTCAGCTGGTACAGGTTTTTGCATTTGATCTGCAGCAGCATGTGTTTACCAGATAAAAAAACATTGTTTTCCAAGCTTACACTCCCTAGAGATGTGGCTGTGTGTCAGAATCTGAGGCAACAATTGCATATGACAGTTCTGAGGAGGTTCATGAAAACAAATGTTACACCACTTCATTCTTATTTACCACCAGATACAATACCTTTTATTGCTTAAGGAGTCAGGCATCCTGAATTTGACCTGTACATCGCATCTATACCAGCAAATGGCATGTTAAAAACTAGATCCCTATTCATCTGCATTCTTTTTAAATGCCTTATTCACATTACTTTACTTTATCTAAATGCAGTTATATGGATTTACATACAAACACCCACACGCTTGTACTAATACTTCAACATATGTACAGTACAGACCAAAATCCTTCTCGTTCCAAGAGTTTTCTGTATTTTTATGACTATAAAAATTGTAGATTCACACTGAAGGCATCAAAACTATGAATTAACACATGTGGAATTATATACTTAACAAAAAAGTGTGAAACAACTGAAAATATGTCTTATATTCTAGGTTCTTCAAAGTAGCCACCTTTTGCTTTGATTACTGCTTTGCACACTCTTGGCATTCTCTTGATGAGCTTCAAGAGGTAGTCACCTGAAATGGTTTTCACTTCACAGGTGTACCCTGTCAGGTTTAATAAGTGGGATTTCTTGCCTTATAAATGGGGTTGGGACCATCAGTTGTTTTGTTCAGAAGTCAGGTGGATACACAGCGGATAGTCCGACTGAATGGAGTGTTAGAATTTGTATTATGGCAAGAAAAAAGCAGCTAAGTAAAGAAAAACGAGTGGCCATCATTACTTTAAGAAATGAAGGTTAGTCAGTCCGAAAAATTGGGAAAACTTTGAAAGTGTCCCCAAGTGCAGTGGCCAAAACCATCAAGTGCTACAAAGAAACTGGCTCACATGAGGACTGCCCCAGGAAAGGAAGACCAAGAGTCACCTCTGCTGTGGAGGATAAGTTCATCCGAGTCACCAGCCTCAGAACGCAGGTTAACAGCAGTTCAGATTAGAGACCAGGTCAATGCCACACAGAGTTCTAGCAGCAGACACATCTCTACAACAACTGTTAAGAGGAGACTGTGTGCAGCAGGCCTTCATGGTAAAATAGCTGCTAGGAAACCACTGCTAAGGACAGGCAACAAGCAGAAGAGACTTGTTTGGGCTAAAGAACACAAGGAATGGACATTAGACCTGTGGAAATCTGTGCTTTGGTCTGATGAGTCCAAATTTGAGATCTTTGGTTCCAACCACCGTGTCTTTGTGCAACGCAGAAAAGGTGAACGAATGGACTCTACATGCCTGGTTCCTACCGTGAAGCATGGAGGAGGAGGTGTGATGGTGTGGGGGTGCTTTGCTGGTGACACTGTTGGGGATTTATTCAAAATTGAAGGAATACTGAACCAGCATGGTTACCACAGCATCTTGCAGCGGCATGCTATTCCATCCGGTTTGAGTTTAGTTGGACCATCATTTATTTTTCAACAGGATAATGACCCCAAACACACCTCCAGACTGTGTAAGGGCTATTTGACCAAGAAGGAGAGTGATGGGGTGCTACGCCAGATGACCTGGCCTCCACAGTCACCAGACCTGAACCCAATCGAGATGGTTTGGGGTGAGCTGGACCGCAGAGTGAAGGCAAAAGGGCCAACAAGTGCTAAGTATCTCTGGGAACTCCTTCAAGACTGTTGGAAGATCATTTCAGGTGACTACCTCTTGAAGCTCATCAAGCAAATGCCAAGAGTGTGCAAAGCAGTAATCAAAGCAAAAGGTGGCTACTTTGAAGAACCTAAAATATAAGGTATATTTTCATTTGTTTCACACTTTTTTGTTAAGTATATAATTCCACATGTGTTAATTCTTAGTTTTAATGCCTTCAGTGTGAATCTACAATTTTTATAGTCATGAAAATACAGAAAACTCTTGGAATGAGAAGGTGTGTCCAAACTTTTGGTCTGTACTGTATATATTTTATGCTTCAATGACTTCTATGGGAAAAATAATGGACTATATAGACACAGAATATACTGCATATTGAAAATATTGTCTTTGGCACACAAATAAAACCAGCCAAGTAAAATGAATGCATTGCCTAACATAAAGGTTGCTTTCAGACTGTTTATATGGCGCTCTAACTTTGTGTTGGTGTTGTATCCCTCATATGGGCACAAACAAAGGACCCATACAAATGTGGCCTAACTTCGTATTCAGCACATAAATGAATGAGGAGATAGTGAGAAACCTTTGGGAACAGTGTCAAGATTACTGAAACCCTCGCCAATGGGCTAAGAAGAGACCTTGTGCTCCCTCTACCCCATTCCCCCAGCTGTAAGCCTGCATTCAGGAGATGTTGGCTAAAGCAGTAGTTGAACATGCATACTGTCTCTACTTAATCCATATAGTACAGACAGAAATTACCAAATACTTCACTCATCTATCTTTGTCAGTGCCATAGTCTTTGAAAAATGCCGCAAGCTGCTGGTCAAATGGCACTCAAGTCAACTCTTCCTGCCAAGAACTTGCCGCTGGGGGTGGAAGAGGGGACACAAAACCCCCGTTCTAGCAACTGGTGAAGGGTTCCACTAATCTTTCCATTATCCAGAAAGATATCGGAGTTCAAGAGATTTTATGGACAGTAAATGGGGAAAAAAAAACCACTTTAATATTAAAAAAGTAAACACATTTATTGTATAACTGCAAAATCTAAGGTACTCTGACATTCATCAATGATTTTTAACTTTTCATCGGATAACAAATTTTCCTGCTTTAATAGTCCAATAAGCGCCTCCAAAGATCTCAGACGGGCAAGAGTGACATTTTCCTGCACTTCTAGCAGGGCTACTTTGGACTGGAGTTTAGCAATGGTGTCCAACAGATGATCCCTGTCAAAATCATTCCTGCAGTATGAATGCTCTATTTCCAAAGTCTCCTCAGCTGTATCGGATTCATTGGAAAACATGTGCTCCAAGTCAAGTTTTTCCACTTCAGTGACTTGATGATCCTGCAAGAAGGGCTGACTTGTCAAAATAGTTTGTTTGTTTGAAAAGTCTTCTGGGACAATGATGGTTATGACAGATTCTTCAGTCGAGCCCAGTTGCTCTATTGTTTGTGTAATTGCAGTGAACACAAGTGATTTGTCAGAGGTATGTGGTTTGTTGCTGAAATTATCTGCATGAAATCTGTGCAGATTTTCTGAGACAACATCATCCAGCTCTACTAATGGAACATCAAAAGACATCTTGGAGACAGCTAATGAGTTAATAAGCATATTGTCCAGGGAGGCATGATGCAGTTCAAAAGTCATTGTCTAGCAGACTGGAATCTCAAGGTCTGGATCTGACTATCCACTTAATGAATATTTGTTTCCTGAAATGGTAACGCTATATATGTTAAGACTATGTTGTCACATTCAGGAACAAGGCTTTTAAATGTATTAAGGGCATTTACAGTTAAAGGGGGTTGTCCAGCACCTGAAGATAAATGATATTGACAACCTCCCTCTCACACATAGACCCTGCACTGATCAGCTGATTCAGCTGCCGGAAGCGGTATATAAAAGGTACATGGCCTGAAGCAGCCCTACTCCTAGTCAAGTGAACAGGAGGTGAGCTCCAGTTCCCAGGCACCACCAATACAGAATATGAAGCTCCAGTACACTGTATACAGCTTCCGGTCCGTACACTGTAGCAGTGGCGCCCAGAACTGCAGTTCCCCTCCTACTCAATTAAATAAGAACACAGCTGCTTCTGGTTATATACCTAGCACACAGCTTCCGGCAGCAGAAACAGCTGATCAGCAAGGGATCCAGGCGTCGATCTGATGCTGATGACCTATTCTGTTAAGAAGTCATCAGTTTCAATCATCATCAGGTGCAGGACAACCCTATACATACATACATACATATACACCAAAAAACTTGCAATACAAAAACTAAAAATGTTTAGGTCAGATTTTACTATATATTAGTTTTGGTCATTAAAAGGGGTTATGACATGTAAAGCATTTATCCTCTATCCACAGGATGTTGACCCATTATGTGTTTGAGGTTCTCAACACTAAACACTCCCGAGCTTCTCCCTTCTGTATGATTTAGTGGTCTTCTGATAGGACTCTAGGACAGTCATTTAGAGCAGAGGAATGATCACCTGACATTGCACATAAAGGGACTTTCTCCTGAGCACTTGCAATCACAATGCTAGAGGTATTAAAATGTGGATTTCAAGGTCATGCAACCTGCATGACTATCATCACAGGTATGTTTTCACTGTACACACAGTCTTCTATATAGTACTGTCATCAGCTTTAAAGGGAGTCAGTAAGCAGGAGAAAATTGGTATGAAATTAATGATAATACCCTGTAGGGCGCGCCTTCTACACTTTCCAAAGATGCCTTTCTTATTCTACATTGCAGCTCCATTTTCATGAAACTCAGTATTTTATTGTTATGTTAAGTAGCTGTGAAAAGGGGCTTCAGGGGCATTTCTTCTCCTGCTGGGGCTTCGCTCTCTGCTCTAGATAACCACTCCTAACTGCAGGCAAAGTGTTGCAAACTGGTAAGCAATGGGGGCCAAAGATTCGGCAGCAGTTTGGTGTGATTATCTAGAGCAGAGTGAATCCCTTTACCGCTAATGCACAAGAATAAAAATCCTGATTTTCATGAAAATGGAACTGCAATGCAGAATAAGAAAGGTACCTTTGGAAAGTGCAGAAGCAACCCTACAAGGTACTACTGTCATTAGTTTGATACCAATTTTTCAGTTGACAGACTTCCTTGGAGGGGTCAAGACTTCTGCCAAACTCATGCTAAGTCAAACGTGAAATGGGCATTCTTACATTCTGCCACGCAGCAGAACCACGCATTTCGGTCACATCATCAAAGGTCCTCTAGCTCATTAGTATTTAACAACTGAGCGTCCTTGTCTTGGGGGAGATAATGAGGTAAAAGGGACATTGCAGACAGGACCAACTGTGTCCAGAAGACATGGCTGACCTCTCTGTAGCTCTGAACTTAGCCGATACTGCTTATCACATAGTTTCATTTTAACCTAAGACTAATGGAGTGTATTCAAGAAGCTTAAAGAGCAACATTGCACCAAGTGAAGGCAAGGTTAATCTTCTGGATCACATCTCAGATTCATGAAAAAAAAAAAAAATCTGAGAACTCAGTCAAAAACTTTGTTGGGAGTTGTGACTCCAATTCACTTCTTAGAGTCAGGACTAACTTATGTGACTGAAAAATCTGGAACTGTGTCTCTTGACTGCTCTAGCCAAACATTCATAAAGAGAATTTATTACATCTGAACCAAAATTCAGAAGCGCTCTACCCGTTTGTCCTGTAATGTTAGTGTTAAAGGGGTGTTTCAACTAATTGCTAAAACATTTAAATTATGTTGACAATGAGGCCAATAAAAGAAAAACAAAACATCCTGCGGAGACAGCTCCAGTCTTCTTTTTACAGGTGCCCCAGCAAATGTCAGCAGTGATGTCCTATTCGTGTCAATAGACTTCTGCAACCACGCACAGGCCTCATCGCTGACCTCTTCATAAATGGCACGTGACTGGTCTTAGCAGTAACTTGCTATTTGGAAAGAGGTCACTGCTGAGGCTGGTGATTGGCTGCAGCAGTCTACCGGCAATATTGATAGTAGTATAATGTTGTACCATGTTAGCCATTGAAAATAGTGGAAGAGTGAAGAAATCAGGCGATACCTTTTAGAGGCTAACTGAGTATATTTGTTAAGTAAGCTTTCAAGAGTCTAGCTCTCTTCTTCAGACATGGTGTTATACAAGAACTGAAAATTCACAGATTTTTTTATATACCCTATACACATGATCTTCAAAGGATTTTAGAGTCCTTAAAAAAAACAAACCAAAATGCAATCTAAGTAGAGAAGTTATTTACAACAGGTCAAAAAACAATCTGGAAAGGGTCACAAATCACCTCCTGATAGCAAACAGATCCTTCTGTCACACACCACAACTTTCCAGACTGTTTTTTTGACCTGTTGTAAATAACTTCTCTACTTAGATTGCATTTTGGTTTGTTTTTTTAAGGACTCTAAAATCCTTTGAAGATCATGTGTATAGGGTATATAAAAAAATCTGTGAATTTTCAGTTATTGTATAACACCATGTCTGAAGAAGAGAGCTAGACTCTTGAAAGCTTACTTATCAAATATACTCAGTTAGCCTCTAAAAGGTATCGCCTGATTTCTTCACTCTTCCACTACCGGCAATATTGACGTCAGTTGGGCAGTGTAAACAGAAGACCAGCACTGACTCTGCTGGAAACAAAGGAGTGGAATGGTTAAGTTTAGTTTTAGTGACCCCATCAGAAGCATAAGTAAGTGTAAAAGCAGTCAGAACACCCCTTTAATAATAACGTTTATGAATAAAGGGGACAAACATGCATTTCACAGAGTACTTTCCACTTCTTTCACCTGTAGATGCCATGTGGCCACTAACTGCACTGAATCCCCGGTGCCACACGTCCTGATAGAGATGCACTGCTCCACACGTAGTCAATGGGAGTCATAATTCAACATATACAACCTGTCCTTTCCCACATTCACTTTCTCTCCACAATACAGAACCAGTATCGTATTGCTTAAATGAAGACATGATAACAGCAAAACTTCCCATACACACCTTCCAGTTTCTACTGCGGCTCTCCACTCGCTATAACCCCTAAGGTTTCAGGCTACACACAGGGACACAGCACGGTCATGCACGTAACACGAGGGCTAAGATGATCACAGAGCAGTTCGGCTTTCCTTCCGCATCCGGACAGCCAGCACTCACCTGGATTGAGCTCTGAGCTGCCATCTTTGATGAGGGCACTGTACCGCTAAATAACACAAGGGTTTATTCATAGGTCATAACCTCATTTATTAGTAATACATTCTAAAGCCGAGCTGATATCTGCGACGGAGATTAACAATCCACACAGGTTAGATAACAGATCCATCACCACCCCTCCAGGTAACGGTCCCGCAATAGTGACTACAATACTGCAGCTCCGCCCACTCCCCGCTATTCCCGCGCTAATGACGCAGCTACCCTGGCCCTTACTATCCCAACGGAAGTGACGTCCCAATTCCTTGTAAAACAACAGCATTCCACGTGCGCCTAAAATCACGTGAGAGATTCTGGCCAATGGTAAAGCGTGTCGTGTAGCAGAGCGGCTGGCAGCACAGTAGGCGGAGCCTGAGTGTCAGTGTAGATAAGTCAGGCTTTCTGGCTTCAGGTTGTCGTTGGAAGGCTGGTAAGTGGTTGCTTTGTGGTCGGGTACTGGGCTGCTGTAGCGGGTAGGAAATTGTTGGGAACCGGAAGTGCAATATGTTCTGCGCCTTCAGGGCGCTGGGAACTGCTAGAATGCTTTGTGTACTGGCCATAGAGTTTTTTCTGCAAGGGAATCTCTGCTGTGTAGGCTGAATGGAACAGTATTGGCTTGGAAACTTCTGTGTCGTAGTGAGCTGTGTGTGCTGCTCCTTCTGCCATCTAGCAAGGAGCCTTCTGATGAGTGCTGGGGACAGATTAATGGCTGCAGGTACTAGCGCCCTTATGTGCTGATTCTGTTCTCCTGTCACTGTCTCTTCTAGTGGGTCCTTGTGTCTTGCTGATCCCTTGTGTGTGAGAGACTCCTGACAACAGTTCTTTGCTTATCTCTGGTTCAGCAAAGTAGTTGTCAGTTTGTTTGTTTTTTTTGCCCATATTAGGCTATGATACAGTGTCTGTACACTTTATGCCTGTTCATCTAATAATGAAACTTGTGGTGTGAACTTCTGATCACATGGCAGCCACCCATGTTGCACCAAGCTCTGAAGGTGTGGGTTTTTTTTTATTTATTTTATTTATTTATTTTGTTTGTTTGTTTGGGTGGTGTGTGTGTGTGTGGGGGGGGGGGGGGTAGTTATTTACAGTGGAATTCTTCAGACTGGCTATTTTCTAAGGACTTATGTCCAGCTTCCAAAAAGTAGGGGAGCTTGAAACTGCAATGATTAAGGATTAAATGCTTCTTACAAAGGGTGAAAGGGGTTTTCCAGGCTAAAAATATTGATGACTTATCCTAAGGTAGATCATGCATGCCAGATCAGTGAGCTTCTAACACCAGATACCCCCTATCGATCAGCTGTTACACAGAGAATGAAGCAACTCCTTTCTCTGTATAGTGGTCAGACCAGGTTACTGCAAATCAGCTCTCATTCACCTGAATAGGCTCTAAGCTGCAGTGACTCAGTCTTAGCCAATGTACAGAAAATAGAGCTCATTACTTCTGACTCCAGCTTAGACCCGGTTCACATCTGCGTTCGGGTCCTGCAAGTAGCACTCTTCTCTCAGCATGTTTTGAGTGGAAACCACACGGACCCTGTTATAGCCTTTGGGGTCCGTGAGTTTCCCAGGTAACCACTTTTTTTATGCATATAGGCTTTTGTTTGAGGGGTCCCCAAGCAGAATCCCTGAATGCAGATGTGAATCGGGCCTAAGTTCTAGATTTTGGTTGACTCCTCATTCCTAGAAGTATAATGTAAGGAATTATTTGGCTGAGTAGGGACATAGAAGTTTGTGTTGAGTTAATATACTATGATAGACTTTTATGGATATTAAAGCATAGCTAAACTTTCAAACCGCTTTTGAGAGATTTAATTGTCACTAATACATTTTTGCTATATCTCTGGCATTATAAAACCTCAGGATTGGTATATGTATAGCTGTGGCTGCATATAAATATCCCAATTCCTACTGTGGTTTCAACCAGTGATATCTCTGGAAATCATACAGATAGTATAGGCAGTGTGTGTATATGCTGATATTGGTGCAGATGGCAGTGATAAGCAAGGGGTGGATCTAGAGGCAATAGCTCTCTAAGCTCTGTCCCAGTGTGCTGGAATGATGGGGGGGGAGGGGGATTGTAGAGACACTTGGCTTCCCACAGGTCTTGTGGTGCTGTGACCCTTAGTTTACAGGGGAGCTTCCAAACGAAACTGTTCACGTATGGTCATGTGGGTAAATGACACAGAATTTTAACATGTATATTAGTACGTTAGTTTGTTTATATTGAGGAATCCTATTATATGAACTATAATTTATCCCCTATTAAATAATAGTAAAGTGAGCCTATACTAGATATAGCAAAGCTTTAGTTTTGGTGTTAAGGGTTTAGGGCTTCTGTTTTAATGAAATGTATGTTCCCTGTTTCTTTAGTTGCCAATCATTTGACAGTCCAGTAGACAACATATAATATTGGAAAATGCTTCCTTATTTTAAGTCTGGGGACTTGCTTGCTTTTATAATTTTTATATACTTCAGTAGCTTTCTTCAGGTTTGGTTCTCCTTTCATGTCTTGGACTTGCATCACCCACAGTTAGGCGCACAGACAAGTGTAAAAACCTGGTTAATAAAACTGTGTGTGTGTGTGTGTGTGTGTGTGTGTGTGTGTGTGTGTGTGTGTGTGTGGTGGGGGTATATATATATATATATATATATATATATATATATATATATGTACGCATAATTGCAATAACTGTCTTGTTTCTTCAGACATGTTCATACTAGACCTTGTACTGCCTAAGGGCCCACAATAGATCTGATGCAATCCTATTTACACCTCATAACAAGTTGCATGTGTTTGTCTTCCAGGAACTTCAGTGATGGCTTCAGCTCATTCTTTGCTCACGTTTGCAGTTTGTATATTATTAATATCTGAAGTTATATTGGCAACAAAGACTTATTATGACACCTTGGGGGTTCCCAAAAATGCCTCAGAGCGACAGATCAAAAAAGCTTTCCATAAACTTGCCATGAAGTATCATCCGGATAAAAATAAAAGTCCAGACGCTGAAGAAAAGTTTAGAGAAATAGCTGAAGGTAAGAACTTCTGATATAAAGGTCATGTATGTCCTATTTGGATTTTAGATACTGACTCTGTATACTGTGTATTAATTCCACTTTTACAGTAAAATGTTCCCTTGGGAGGGTCACCTATTCTAAGCAAATAAAGACAATGGCAAACCTTTGTAATGCACAGTGGAGTAGGGGAGTTGGTGGCTATTATACAGGCGGTCATGTCCCAAACCCACAAGGGTCAGTGGCTTTACAGGGAGACAGTTTGCCTTTATAACACCATGTCTGAAGAAGAGAGCTAGTACACTCGACAGCTTAACATCAAATATACTCAGTTAGCCTCTAAAAGGTATCGCCTGATTTCTTCACTCTTCCACTATATATTTTACAAACATCTCTACCAAAGTATATGCCTTGAACGTATACTCCCTCTAGGGGTGTAGTCTTTATTAGTTTTCACTGAATTGTATGAGCAATGAATAAATACATCATTTATGATTGATGTTCTCCAACTGTCCTTTTCATTACAGCGTATGAGACCCTATCTGATGACAGTAAACGGAAGGAGTATGATCAGTTTGGCCATGATGCCTTCACCACTGGAGGGAAAGGGGGCAACGAGAAGCAGTACCACCAACATTTCAAGTTTAACTTTGATGACCTGTTAAAAGACTTTGACTTTTTTGGAGAGAGCCAAAATACTAGATCAAAGAGACACTTTGACCATGCCCATTTTAGGAGCCAACATGATCCTACTAATCAGCATAGACGTCATTTTGATGACTTTGGTTTTGGGGGAAACTTATTTAATGACATGTTTGAAGATATGGAAAAGATGTTTACATTTGGAAGCTTTGGTAACTCTCAAAGGCACAATGTTAGAACAGACAGCCAGTTCCATGGATCAAGCAAGCACTGTAGAACTGTCACTCAGAGGCGAGGAAACATGGTCACAACCTATACAGATTGTTCAGGGCAGTGACACTCCAACCCATGAAATGCTGAGAGCCTATGAACTGTACCAATAAAAGCTTTACTCTTAGAATCAAAAAGTGCTACCGAGAGCAGTTAAACAGAACATACCATACAGCAAATGGCAGGAAAACCGGATGCTGCATGCATAGTGACTTATAGACCACTGTGTGATATAACGTAATAGGGTGCTACTGAATTGCCATTAACTTATTTTAGGTTTTGTGTGTACAATTGCTAACCTGCTGTATACTTATATTCTGCCTATAGAAGAGTACTAATGCACTATGCATGGCAAGCTCCAGTAGTTTTCCTTTACTAATATACACTGAATATTCTGGGCTGCAGTACTTTATTTTTGGCTTTCAGGTAGTTTACAGTGAATAATCAAAAGTAATGGTTTCACTTTATCTTAGTCCTTGCACTTTTTCCTACCTTGCTTGGTTTCTAAAGAATAATTTGTCTGCATTACTTCTGGTTTATTCATACAGGTCATACAATCAGAACTGGATGGCTCTTAAATTTTTGATCTTGGTTCCTGTTAATATTCTATCTGAAGCCTTGACAGAACAGCCACCAGTTATGGCAGAAAGTTTTTGATTTCCACAGATTCTGCAGAGAAACTTTTATAGATTTCTACTAATCAACTGTAATTTTGACTCTTAGCAATGTGTGTCAGTGTCGTCTAAAACTGTTTCCTGTCTTCCTGAGACTTGCTCACGTTCAACTATTTTACAGAGATGGATTTATCCTTTACCATGGACAAAATACATCTTTCTACTACAGCAGTTGGCCTAGCTTCCATGATTATACAAGCAATACACCATTAGCTTGACTAGATGCAGCTGTGGAACACTTTTAATATGTGCAATATTTTTAGTTCCCTGTGTGTAGTTTTCTTTTTGTGTGCAAAGTTCAGATGTTCTATTTTTGTGTTTTAATATTACTGCACTTTCCTTGGCATATTCCATATGAATATTAATCCTATGGATATTAATAAATGCCACTTGTCCTAACTCATGTAATATGAGTTAAAATAAATGATCATTGTTATCAGTTCTGTTTTTTTTTTTTTTTTTTTTTTTTTTGTCAAAGCAAGATTGGCTACAAAAGAAATGGGGAAAATATATAGGAAGCTCTTATCCTTCTCTTTTCTGCTCAATCCTCTCTTCAAAAAACTGCAACAAAAGCTGTGTTTCCGCAACGTGGGTCTTTAGCCTAATGTAGGCTTTGCTGAGAAACTCATAAATGCATGAGGGTTTTTTAGCTGCGTTACATGGGCTCTTAAGAGAAAACTAAGCTGTGAGCATTAGGTAACAGTGCCTCAGCTTTATTTATTGTAGGAGGGTACACCTCATTATATAAAGTGCATCCTTTGCGGCTACAGGGTCTATGAAAGCTACAGTTGATAATGGCAGTATTCTTTTAGACTGAACATAAGGACTCAAGACTTATCTGTATATGCTATAACTTCTGTCCATGAACAGCAAAACTTCATTGCTCTTAGCTCTGCAAGTACAGATGCAGCCTAGATTCACACAACTAAGTTTCAACTAACAAGGACCCCCCCCCCCCCCCCCCCCTAAAAAATAAATAAATAAATAAAAGATAGCACTAGAGAGGATCTGCCCTCAGGGACTGGAAAACTGCAAACGGGTGGAAGCCTGGTCACATTAGCACAGCTCCTGACACAGCACATTATGTGTGGTGGGATTGGCGATCTGGCAGGGACCTGGTATACAGAGCTGTACACCAAGGTACCGCCTGCACTCTCTGGTGTATAGCACTGCTGAAATCCAACCCCCTCCATAACCCTGCCCCCATATGACCAAAGCCCTGCCCCAAATCCCACCCACCTGGTGCCCTGCTAGGCTGTGTAAAAGAAAATGGTCTTGTTTCAAGCCAGTCCCTGGTGGAAAAAAAAGGATGGGGACCACTGAAATAAAAGTCAGGTAAAGCCTATCCCCATCAGTAGTTTCCTGTACCTGGAGGTCCAGGCACCAGCAGGAGGAAGATGGATGAAGGTGCTCTGAGTTCAGAGCCTGTGCTGTGAGGGAGCCGCCAGCAGGATTGCGTGGGCAGTAGACTGCCATATTTGTCTGGAGCAGGGGCCCCCGGAAGTCGGTTACTGGCTTCTGGCAGAAGTAGGAAGTTCCAGACCGGAAGTGCCTGGAGGCGCCGGCAAGTGACGCGGAAAGGCGGGAGATTTAAAAGTGGAGCACACAGGAGGGTGCTAGTAGTGGATTCTAGCAGCTTTTCTGTGTTTTTTCACACCACATCCGTAATGATGGAGCAGCAGCAACTTGACCATCATCTTCACCATCATCTGCAGCCATATCCAATGGACATGGTGGGGGCCAGGAGAAAGGCACATCCGTTCCAGTTTCGGATAGGCCCAGGAAGGCACTAGCTAAACTTAAGAATAAGGAGTGCTTGGTATACTGAACTAAATTGGGCCCAGCTTATGATAAGAAGTTATGCCCAGTCTGCATTGAACACATGATTGCAGAAGAGTCACCCTCCCTGTTGCAGGGTATCAGGGCCTTAGTGTCAGAAGCAGTAAGGAACTCCCTTATGGTTAAAACCAATGGGAAGAGGTAATCTGGACCCTCCTCTTACCGTGAGGTAGCGTCATCTTCTTAGGAGGAATCCTCTAGTGATGAGTGTTGCGAACTCTCTGCCGGATCTTCCTCCTCCTCGGAGGCAGAGGTGGTTCCTCTTGTTTTCCAGTGGAGGACACTGAAAAACTGTTAAAAGCAATAAGGGCTACTATGGGTATTGAGAACGCTAGGCCTTCCCGTTCGGTTCAGGACATCAGGTTTGGGGGTCTGGCATCTCGTTACCATAGGCAGTTCCCGGTTCACAAGAGCATCTCTTCACTGATTGAATGTGAATGGAAAAAAACAGATAAAAAGGGCTTTATTCCTCGGTTCCTAAGCTGGATGTGGCCCTATCTAGGGCATCTAAGATCAGCACTGCCCTTTGAAGACACGGGTTCCTTAAGGGACCCGTTGGACAAAAAGCTGACAATTTTCTCAGGTGTACTTGGAAGTCTGCAGGGGCCTCCCTCAAGCCTAACATAGCATCAGCTTGAACGGCCAGGACCCTTAAGGTGTTGTTGGAGGAGCTTGAGTCCCAGCTCAGGAACAAAACCCAGAGGGATCAGGTGCTGGCGGATGCCTCGGCAGGTTCTGTAAGACTATCTGCCCGCTCTATGGCCCTGGCTAATTCCGCTAGACGTGCAATTTGGCTAACCACTTCTGAACCGCCCATAGACTATATATACGTTCGGATAGTGGCTTCCTTGTTCTGCAAGGACGTACCGGTATGTCCAAGCAGTTTTCAGAAGCTGCGCAAAATCATGCAGCTGCTGAAACAAGGAACTGACTGTAACTTCGGCCAGAGGTCCCAGACAGAAGGCAGGGAAGATTTATTACCTTCCCTGCCTTCCCGATCGCTGTGTATACAGCGCTCAATGAGCGCTGTATACACCGCTATGGGCGCCGCCATGATGCGGCTGCCCTCTGACCCGGGCGGTCACATGATCCGCCAAGATCAGAGTATGTTAGAGCTTCTGGGTCCTACAGGATAATAAAAGGTGATCAGATGTCCTCCAAGGTCTATTATGGCCTTATGGGGACACAATGTAAAAAAAAAAAAAAATGTAATAAAATAATTAACAAAAATATGTCAATAATGCCCTTATTAAAGGTTATAACCCCCCCCCCCCCCCCGACAACACCATACAAAATAAAAATTACCGTAACGGAGAGTAAAAACTAATTTAGGCTACGGCCCCACGTTGCGGAAGTTCAGCTTTTTTGTTGCAGATTTTGCTGCGGTTTTTTGAGCCAAAGCCAAGAATGGCTACAAAAGGAATGGGGAAAATATAGGAAGTTCTTATACTTCTTTCTTTTGCTAAACCCCCCCCGGGCTGGGGCCCAAAAAACGACCGCAAAATCTGGAAAAAAAATTTTGGCTCCCCCCGGGGGCGGTGGTTTTTTAATATTTTTTTTTTTTTTTTTTTTTTGTTTTTTTCTTTTCTCCTCTCCGCCCCCGGGGGGTTGGGGTTGGGGTTTCTCTTTTTTTTAGGAAGGCGAGAGGGAGAAGGGGGTTTGGTTTTCTCTCTCTTTCTTTTTTTTTTTTTTTTTTTTTTTTTTTTTTTTTGTCTGGGGGGTTGTTTGCGGTTGGTTGGTAGTATATAAATTTTTTTTTTTTTTTTTTTTTTTTTTTTGTTTTTGTTTGTTTTTTTTTTTCTCTCTTCCGTCGCTCAAAAAGTGAAGAAAGAACCAGCCCCTCAAAAATGTGCTATCTGTACAAAATATTACTTTCCTTGATGGACAAGATAAAAATATGGTTAAACAAAGGTTCTGTCATCTTATACAGCATATTCCCAAAGTTTTATGCCTGCTGATTTAGAAGTTGAATGCTCTCCACCCGCGCTGCTGTTTGGAAAGAGGATAAATATTTTTCAGAAATTCTAGAAGAATTTCTTTCCACAGTCAGATATAATCGGGGTGGAAGATACTCAGGTACCTCAGACTATACAGGAAGAAATGTTTGCTCATCTCATAAGTAAGAAAAAACAGGTGTTCCCGTCCCAGCGAGCTGGTGTACCCCAGGGCCCCCCAAAACCGGCCCCCCTCAAACCTCACATAGTCTTTTAGGATTGTTTAACCCCTTAGGGCCCCGCCCAAAAAAGGTGTAAGGGGGGGGGCGTTTTTTAAAAACTTACATGGGCATGGCATAACTTTGAGATGTCTTAACTTACACAAGTGATTTTGAGATTGTTTTTTCGTGACACATTGTACTTCATGTTAGTGGTAAACACTAATGAATATTTTTGTATTTATTTATAGAAAAATAGGAAATTTGATGGAAATTTTGAAAAAAATCGCAATTTTCAAAATGTGAAATGCTCTGCTTTTCAGATAGATAGTCATACCACCCAAATACATTAATACATATTATCTACCATATCTCTGCTTTATATCGGCATCATCTTTTAATCGTCCTGTAATTTATTTTGGATGTTAGAAGGCTTTACAAGTGTAACAGCGATTTTGCAGATTTACAAGAAAATTTCCCAAACTAATTTTTTAGGGACCACTTCAGTTCTGAAGCGGATTATAAAGGCATATATATTAGAAACCCCCATAAATCACCCCATTTTCAAAACTGCACCCCTCAAATAATTCAAAATAACATTTGGGAAGTTTGTTAACCCTTTAAGAATTTCACTGGAATTAAAACAATATGGAGGTGAAATTTAGACATTTAATTTTTTCCCACTAATTCCTTAATTTAGCCCTAAAATTAACACATTCACAAAGGGTTAAAGGAAAAAATGCATCTCACAGTTTGTTATGCAATTTCTCCCGAGCACGGAAATACCCCACAAGTGGGTGTAAACTGATGTTTGGGCGAATGGCAGCACACGGAAGGGAAGGAGCGACACTGGGCGTCTGAAAAGCAGATTTTGCTGGAATAGTTTTCAGGTGCCATGTCTCATTTGCAAAGCCCCTAGAGTACCAATACAAAGGAAAACCCCAAAAAGTGACCCCATTTTGCAAACTACACCCCTCACAGAATTCATATAGGGGTATAGTGAGCATTTTGACCTTACATTCGTTTCACAGATTTTGCTAACACTGGAATGTATAAATGAAACATTACTAAAATGTCACTTTATCCCCAAAGTTTTCATTTTCACAATGGGTTAAAGGAGAAAAAGCACCCCACAGTTTGCAAAATAATTGCTCCTAAACACAGCAATACCCCATATGTGGTCGTAATCTGCTGTATGGGTACATGGCAGGGCTCAGAATGGAAAGAGTGCTATTTATCTTTTGGAGAGCAGATTTTGCTGGAATAGTTTTCAGGTACCATGTCGCATTTGCAGAGCCCCCAAAGTACCAATACAGTGGAAACCCCCTAAAAGTGACCCCATTTTGGAAACTACACCCCTCACAGAACATATCAAGGGACATAATGAGCATTTTGACCCTACAGCTGTTTCACAGATTTTATTAACATTGGGACATTAAAATGAAAAATTACTTTTTTTCCAATAAACCGTCAATTTAGCCCCAAATTTTTCATTTTCACAAGAGGACAAAGGAGAAAAAGCACCCCAAAGGTCGTTACACAATTTCTCCTGAACACAGAAATGCCCCATATGTGGTTGTAATCTGCTGCATGGGTACATGGCAGGGCTCAAAATGGAAAGAGCGCTATTTAGCTTTTGGAGGGCAGATTTTGCTGGAATAGTTTTCGGATGCCATGTCGCATTTGCAGAGCCCCTAAAGTACCAATATAATACAAACCCCCAAAAAGTGACCCCATTTTGGAAACTACACCCCTTATAGAATTTATCTAGGGGTATGGTGAACATTTTGACCTCACAGCTGTTTCACAGATTTTATTAACATTGGGACATTAAAATGAAAAATTACTTTTTTTCCAATAAACCGTCAATTTAGCCCCAAATTTTTCATTTTCACAAGAGGACAAAGGAGAAAAAGCACCCCAAAGTTCGTTACACAATTTCTCCTGAACACAGAAATGCCCCATATGTGGTTGTAATCTGCTTTATGGGTAAATGGCAGGGCTAAAAATGGAAAGAGCGCTATTTAGCTTTTGGAGGGCAGATTTTGCTGGAATAGTTTTTGGATGCCATGTCGCATTTGCAGAACCCCTAAAGTACCAATATAATGGAAACCTCTCAAAAGTGACCCCATTTTAGAAACTACACCCCTCAAGGAATGTATCAAGGGGTATTATCATTTAGAGCCTAAAAATGCTTCCCAAAAATTAATGTACAAAGTGAAAATTAAAGTTTTTAAAGAAATATCCAATTTCAGTGCCTAATACGTTGCGGCCACTTTGTGGCATCAGAGACATGCACTCCTAAAACTATTAAGTGGGATATCCCGGGGACAAAAAAATTATATATGTGGGTATAAACTGCTGCTTGGGCACGCAGCAGGGCTCAGAAGGGAAGGAGCACTGTGGTTTTTTTTAGCTTTTGGAGTACAGATTTAGAGGGACTTTCTGGTCGCCATGATATTTTTGCAGAGCCCTGGAGGTGCCAGTAAATTGGAATTCCCCAAGAAGTGACCCCCGATTTGTAGGGGCAATTTTAGGGTCTCTGCAAATGTGACATGGCGTCCAAAAAAACAACAATCTAAATATGCGCTCCAAAAGCACATAGCGCTCCTTCACATTTGCGCCCTGCTGTGTGCCCAAATGACAGTTTATGCCCACACGTATGACACTGGTGTACCCAGGATAACGTACTTAACAATGCCATATGTGGGTATAAACTGCTGTTTGGGCACAGCCGGGCACAGAAGGGAAAGAGCGCTATTTTGGTTTTTAGAGCACAGTTTGCTTTTTGGACACCATGCCACTTTTGCAGAGACCATGAATTGTCAGTAAAGTGGAATCCGCAGACATGTCACCCCATTTTGGAAACTATACCCTTCAAGGGATTTATCAAGTGGGGTAGCGAGCATTATTAACCCTTAAGTGTTGCATTCTTTTAATTTCCAAAAATGAATGCGCAGCTGATAATGAAAAGTTAAAAATGAAATTTTTCTATAGATACGCCATTTCAGTGCCCGATATGTTGTGCCCAGCTTATGTCTGCACAGACACACACTCCAAAAACTGGTGATCGGGGATCCCGGGCACAACAGCTTTTGGAGCGTTCATCTCTGATACAAGCCGGGCACAACATGTTACGCACAGAAATGTCGTATTCCTGGAATAATTGTCATTTTCACCTTTCATCATCAGCTGCCTATTCATTTACGGATAATAAATTATAGCAACACTTGGGGGTTAAAAATGCTCACTGTACCCCTGGATAAATTCCTTCAGGGGTGCAGTTTCCAAAATGGGGTGACATGTCAGGGGACTGTACTGGCATTTCAGCTCTGCAAAAGTGCAATGGTGTCCAAAAACCAAATAGCGCTCCTTCCCTTCTGTGCCCGGCTGTGCCCAAACAGCAGTTTATACCCACATATCACATTAAGTACCTTATCCTGGGTACACCAGTGTCATACATGTGGGTATAAACTGCGGTTTGGGCACACAGTAGGGCACAGAAGGGAAGGAGCGCTATATGGCTTTTGGAGCGCAGATTCAGATGTTTGGGATCTGGATGCCATGTCATGTTTGCAGAGCCTCTAAAGTACCAGTAAAGTGGAATCCCCTAGGGAATGACCCCATTTTGAAAACTGCACCCCTCAAAGAATTCATCAAGGGGTGTAGCGAGCATTAGTATCCCAGACGTGACTGCACAGCGGATGGGGAAAAGTGAATATGTAATCTGTGCGTAGTACATTGGGTACACTAAATTCCCTACTATTTCCCCAGTAGTTCCTATTATTGGGGGGTCACTCTGGGGGTCACTTCTGGTTTATTATCCCTCGTAAGCTCTAAATCTGGGGTGTACCCTAATATACGCTCGCACAGCTTATACATTCCCTTCCTGCCGCAGCCAGTTATGCTCTAATGATTTGGCGATTTTTGGGGTTTTTGTCTTCACATTGTACGAGTTATATTTTCTTTATTTCTCTAGTGATGTAGCCATATGAGGGCTTGTTGTTTTCAGGGTGAGATGTATTTTTTAATGACATCATTTTTAGGTGCTTACAACTTATTAAATACATTTTATTAACTCTTTCTTGGTGGATTAAAAAACAACCCCATCAATTCTGGCACTGCGTTTTATCTTTTAAATTTTTCACCATGCAGCGTAGAGCATAAGTAACATGTTATCTTTATTCTGCGGGTCGGTACGATTACGGCGATACCTCATTTATAATGTTTTTTTATGCAATACCAATTTTGCAGAACAAAAACCCATTTGGGGACATAAATTAATTTTTTTTGCATCGCCATCTTCTAAGATGCGTAGCATTTTTATTTTTTAGTTTAGAGAGTTGGTTTAGGGCTTATTTTTTGCGGTACAACCTGTGCTTTTTATTGGTACTGTTTTGGGGTACATATGACTTTTTGATCACTTTTTATGGCATATTTTGTAAGGTGAGATGGCGAAAAATCGTTACTTTTGGCGGGTTTTTTCCGTTTTTTTTTCCCCGACTTTCACCGTGTACATTAAATATGGTTTCAGTTTTATTGTACAGGTTGTTACGGACGCAACGATACCAAATATGTATTGTTTTTATTAATTTTTAGGTTTATTTTTTATATTATTCATTTTATATAGGAAAAGGGAATTTTTGGGGCTTTATTCTTTCATTAATTTTTTTCACATACTTTATTATTTTTTTTTTTCACTTTTTTTTTACTTTTTCTTGTGTCCCATTAGGACACCTGAGCCAGCAATGCTTTGATTGCTGGCTCAGCACTATAGACTGCAAGACACGAGCATACTCGAGTCTTACAGCCTATACAGGAAGTCAGCGCTATGGAAACACAGCGCTGACTTACTGATGTATCGGCAGGATCAACAAGGTACTGGGGGCTCCAGGCAGCCTGGGGTCACTTGGCAGACTCCGGGCTGCACATTAGAGATATCGGCACCCCCCGATCTCGCCGCGGGGGGGTGCCGGGGGGGGTCGGCAAGACGGCGGAACCCCTTGGATGCCGCGGTCATGTTTGACCGCGGCATCCAAGGGGTTAAAACCGCCTATCGGAAGTTATGGCCGACCGGGGGTTATGGAGCAGGGTGTTAGCTGTCAGATACAGCTAACAACCGGTTCCGATACCGCCCGCTCAGATAGTGAGCGGGCGGCCGGCTCGGGCGTAGTATTACGTCCTGGTGCGCGAAGTACCTAGCGCCCAGGACGTAATAGTACGTCCAAGGTCGTCCCCCTAAGGGGATGGACGGAAGGAACCCGGGAAGGGCCAGTGCCCACCCCCCAAAAGAGGGGAAAAAAAGGGTTTTTGGACCGGACCCCCCCCCGGTTTACCCCAAGGCCTGGTGCCGCCCCCCCCCCCCGCCGGCCCCCTTAAAGATTTTTTTTAAGGGAGCCTTCCCGCCCCCCCCCCCCCGGCGCCAAACCTCGCCCCCGGTTTGGGGACATGCGGCCCTCTCTGCTCTCACCCCCCCCCCCGCTGGGGGGAGGGGCCCCCCCCCCCCCCCCCCCCCCCCCCCCCCCCCCCCCCCCCCCCTCCCCCCCCCCCCCCCCCCCCTAACCCTGACGCCCCCCCCCCCCCTCTCCTCCTCTTCTCCTCCCCCCCCCCCCCCCCAAAACCGGCGCCGCCGTCTCCTCCCCCCTCCCCCCCTGCCCCCCCCCCCCCCCTTCTCTTTAGCTTCCCTCCCCCCTCTTTCCTTTTTCTCCCCCCCCCCCCCCCCCCCCCCCCCCCCCCCTTCTTTATTCACACCCCCTGCGGGGCGGGGCCCCCCTTCCCCCTCCCCCCCCCCCCCCCCTTTTCTTTTTTTTTTTGTTCTCCCCCCCCCCCCCCCTCCCCCCCCCCCCCCCCCCAAAACACAAAACATCCCACGCACCCCACACCCCACCCCCCCCACCCCACCCAACCCACCACGCGCGCTGCCCGCCTTTCTCGTTTTTGTTTTGTGGGTGTTGGGTGATTTAATTAAAAAAAACAACGAAGGGCCCCCGGGCCCGAGCACCCAAACACTCAAAAAATTTGTGTTTTGTTTTTTGTGTTTTGTTAAAAAAAAAAAAAAAAAAAAAAAAAAAAAAAAAAAAAAAAAAAAAAAAAACAAAGAAAAAGTCAGATTACATAATGAAAATTGGCGGAAAGACAACTCTGGGTAAGACGAGAGGAGGACCCCGCAAAGGACTGCCAATCTAAAGAGCCTGAGAAGGATATGTTAAAGTAACCTCCACTAATTATATAGCCCATGGGGATCTAAAGTGGAGGAAACAACCTCCAGCAAGCAGCAGGAGGAGATTAAAGGGGTATTCCCATCTCGAGGATCCTATCTATACTGCTAGTTTATGTAATTTGAAAAGTTTTCCTAAATATATTACTTTAGCAATGCTGCTTTGTTTTCCTGCTTTGTCCCACCTTAAAACTTTTTTTAAGCTGAATGAGGGTTTGGTCTCATCAGTGGCAACTCTTTGGGAGGCCCATAAAGCTGTGATGCGTGGTCATTGAATTGCCCTGGGAACTCGATTAAAACGGAATGCTAGCATGTGCATTTCAGACCTTCGCATCGTCATGTTGAACAGCGTATGGCATCTAATCCGACGAGGCGTCTTCTCAAAACCTTAATCGACCTCCAGGCCCAAATTAAAGATAGCATGAAAAAAAAAAAACCCACTGCTCACCTAAAAAGCATAGGCATCCATTGATTCCACATGTTCGTAATGCATGGGAACAATAACCAAATTAAAGATGTCCTCCTTCAGAAGGTGGATAAGCTGTTATTGTACACCAAACAAAGCTATTAAGAAAGGCCCAATAAACACCATACCCTCCTGGCTAAACAGGGACCGAGCAGAGAGGATCTATGAACCTGCTGAGATAGCTTGCATGTTCTATGATTTTTAGTCTAGGCTGTTTTCTTTGCTGTTGCATCTTCCCACTGATCCTGGGGAGAGGACAAAACTTTTGCATGCTTTTTTCCCTACTCTCACCTCTGAAGCCCTGGCTTTGTTGAACAAACCCATATCTGCAGACAAAATATCACACAATTGATTAAAGACCTCCCTAATGGTAAATTGCCATATACAAGTAATGAGCATTACTTGTACTACAAGGTTTTTGGTGCTGAACCTATTCCGCACCTTGTATCTTTGTTTTGCCTTCATGTCCGGTGACCCCATCCCTGATTTTACTTTGCCCAAACCTGGTTGAGACCACTTAGACTGTAAAAACTATAGAACCATTGCACTTTTGAATGACGACCTCAAACTGTTCATCAAACTTTTGGCTTCCAGGCTTAACACGGCCTCCTATCTCTGATAAAGATCAAGTTGGGTTTGTCCCTTGTAGACAGGGGGGTGACAACACTAGGAGGACGATTGATTTAATTGATGTTGTCTCCAGATCTGGTTCCAAACTTTGGGTGCTCTACTTGGATGTGGAGAAGGCTTTTGATCACTTGGGTTGGCCTTTATTATTTTTCACTCTTGAGATGTATGGTCTTAGAGGCCCCTTCTTAACAGAGGTTAGGGGCATTTATTCAACTTCCTCTGTTATGATTAAACTCCCTCACACCTCCTCCTCCTCATTTCCCTTTCATAATGGAACACAGCAGGGCTACCCACTTTCGCCCCTTCTTTTTGTCCTCTGTGTTGAGCCCTTGGCTGCAATTACTCATGTACATCCAGACATTAGTGGGGTTAAACTGCAAGAATGGGAGTTTAAACTTTTGCTATTTGCCGATGATATACTCTTAACTCTCACTAATCTCCATGTCGCCCTCCCCAAACTCCATGCCATCCTGTCACAGTTTGGCTACCTCTCGTGCCTATTCAGATCCCACTCTCTCGTTTAGCTGGACTTTGAGCTTCCTTCCCATATAAGTGGAAAGAGTCCTCCTTAAAGCATTCAGCTTACTAAGTCAGTCTCCCATTTCTATCAGGCTAACTTACCCACACTCCTCTGACATATACAAGCCCTCCTCACTAGGTGGATGGCCTCTCCTCTGTCTCTCTTTGGCTGGATCTCCACAGTGAAGATGACCATATTACCTAAATTGCTCTCAAGGACCTTCGTTCCCTGCACGGCTCAATTCTGTGGTTTGTATGGACCGGAGGGAGACACAGGCTTTCTCTGATACTCATGATGAGCCCTAAGGCTAAGGGGTGGGCCTTTCCCTGCCTATGGTCCTGTATTATTGCGCAGCTCAGCTGCACCGGGTCCTGGCTTGGTCTACTCTCCAGACCTACTCCAAATGGATGGAGAGTGAAAAGTTTTGGTTGGTCTCTTATCATCCTAATTCTCTTCTCTGGTTGGATCCTTATAGTCCCCCAGCTTCTGCCCTGCAGGGCCCCATGGTCCTCACAAGGGATGTATGGCGCACTTGTTTGGCACCCTTTCCTCTCTCTACCGTGAGCTCATCCATGACAGCTTTTCTGCTCCATTCGAATGGTGGATAAATGCTTCCCCCTTACTTCCTAAGATGTTCCTACTTAATCTGCCCTCTGAACGGCTTCGCAAGCATACCTTGCAACTCCTAATCTATATGCTCACTTCAGCTAGATACCTAGTGGCCAAACACTGTAGGCAGACAGCCCCTCCAGCTCTTGAGGAACTCTACTCCAGAATTAAAGAATCCCAGTTCCTGGAGTACTTGACGGCCTTCTTGAACAATAAGGAGGAGAAGTTCCAGGTGATTTGGGAACCCTGGGATACGTTCTGGACCCACCATGATTTGTAACTCCCTGGAGGTGTATTTTTTTCCCTTCCCCTGTGATGTCCTCCTCCCTCTTCTCTTGATCCTTGTCTTGTGTCCTCCTCTGATTTTACTTGTGCTATGTCTGATTATATGATTGTTCTTGTTTTCTTGTAGTTCCCTGCAAACACCCTGTGTGGCATATTCTCTATTATCAGTTTTGCGTTGGGATGCACTTTTCTGTTTTCTTGTTTTTGTAAATTTGAAAAACGTTGTTAAAAATTACATTTAAAAAAAAAGAAATGTGGGAAAGATTTCCTCTTGAAATTGTGAAAGCTACTGGGAGGTAGGTTCTTAAAATTGACATTCAAGTTGCTAAAATAAGGAAGAAAATAATTCTCCCTTTGAGGATTCATCTCAGTTAAAGGAACCATTAGATAGGAAGGCTAATAGTCTCCTTAAAAAAATTACAGGAGACATACGCAGCTCTTCTACAGATTAACATTGGTGCCACCTGTATTGCTAGATCCATGTATAGGTGGCTGGATCAGTTGGAGAACCCATCTTAGAGGAGGTACTTCAAGGAAAGATATTTTGTCATCTATTCCTCACATTCTACTGACTCTATTAAAAACTATTTTAGAGAAGGGGTTCTTTCTAAAACGGTTAGACAGTCACTCTGGTTAAAAATGTGGTCTGGGGACCAAGTATCTAAAACCAAGTTGTATCCAATTCTCTTCTGGTGTTCGGACCAGACTTAGACTTCCTGTTAGAAAAGACTACTGGCAAAAAGAAATGCCTTAATGCCTTCCCCGAACCCCAAAACCCTAAAAAGAAACAGTACTCTTATCCCTTTAGGGGTTCTACCCAAAACTATACAGGCAAAGGCAAATCCAGAAGATGGTCCTATGCAAAAGGGTGCAAAGGTAGGAATATCCTGCTTAGTCAGAACAAACAAAGTCAGGAGCGTCAATGATGCCGCACCAAAGTTGTCAAAATTCTTTCCCCAGTGGGAAAATATTGCAACTAATCAGTGTATCCTAATCTCCATAGAAAAATGATTCAAAATAGAATTTTCTTCCTATCCCCCAACAAAAATGGTTGTCACTCACTTATCATCCCTTACACATCAACTAGTTCTATAGGAAAGCGTTCAAAAATTACTACAACAGGAAGTTATATCTCTAGTTCCAATGGAGGAAAGAAATCTTGACCATTACTCTTGTCTGTTTCTTGTAAAAAAAAAAAAAAAGCATGGGAGTTTCCAAATTATTATAAACCTAAAATTCCTAAACAAGTATGTAGCCTATCACAAAATCAAAATGGAATCCATAAAATCAATTATTCCACTCATAAGGAAAAATTTAATGATGACCTCTTTAAATTTGCAAGATGCATATTACCATGTACCAATCCATCCCAGATACAGGAAATTTCTGAGATTTGCAATTCATCAGAATCATCAGATTCTCCACTACCAATTCAATGCATTTCTTCGCACCCAAAATATTGACAAAAATAATGTCGGAAATGGTAATCTTTCTAAGACACCAGAATATTCATGTTGTCCCTTATTTTGACAACCTTCTTTTAGTAGCCCCGTCTGCAGTTCGTATTCATCAAAAGATTGCACAAACTTCACAGTTGTTTGGATGATAAACGATAAAAGTCAGATATATCTCCCTCAATTCAAAAATTATTTATGAAGGTTCTTCTAGACCACAGGTGTCAAACACAAGGCCCACGGGCCGAATCCGGCCCGCTGCCTTCTGTTATGCGGCCCGGCACTTATCTGGCCCATAGGGGCGCGGCATTTTTTATTGTCTATGTAATGTAAACCAGCCCAGGACAGGGCGCTAAAAAAAAAAAAAAAAAAACAAAGCTGCGCGATACCTGTCCTGGGCTGGTTTAGGAGACCTCTGCATGTCAGCGCAGGCGGCGATACAATGACGTCATCGCGCCTCCTACGCTGACACGCAGACGTCGCGGACAAGAAGAGGAGGAGGCGGCGGCTGCATCAAGGCATCGGGGGTAGGTGAAATAAGTTTTTTTTATATATATAAATAGGCCGTTGCCTGCTGGAGTATCCCCGGCACGTAACGGCCTATTTACTTATCGATCCCCGCTGCTGGTCGTGGCCGCTATGGGACGCAGAAGCGGCTGTGTGCAGGAGCGGGGATGGTAAGTGAGGCTGCGGCCCGTGAACCCCATCAAATACTACTATTATTATACTCCGGGGTCTTTTCAGACCCCGATGTATAATAATCGGAGACCCAGGGGAGGTGATAAACATAAAAACCATTGTTACTCACCTCTCCGGCGATCCGATGTTACTCCCAGCAGGCTTAGGCCTTCTTTGGTGATGTCCCAGGCCTCACGTGAGCCAGGCCGACGTCATTATGTCGTGACGCCGGTCTGTGCGACATTGAAGAAGGCCGAACGCAGGGAGCGCAGCGGAGCCCAGGTAAGTAACAGTGGTTTTATGTTTGTCACCACCTGGGTCTCCGATCATTATACTCTGGGGTCTGAAAAAAACCCCAGAGTATAATAATAGTTCATGGGTGGGTCACTATGGGACATAATACCATGTGCAGGGGCCACTATGGAGCATAATATAATTTGCAGGGGCCACTATAGAGCATAATACCAATGCAGGGGCCACTAAGGAGCATAATACCGATTGCAGGGGCCACTATGGAGTATAATACAGTGTGCAGGGGCCACTATGGAACATAATACCGATTGCAGGGGCCACTATGGAGCATGATACCATGTGCAGGAGCTGCTGTGGGGCATAATACCGTGTGCAGAGGCAACTATAGAGCATAATACCGTTTGCAGGGGTAAACGGTATTTGTATATTGCTTAATTTTTGATATATTCAGAAAAGGATGAGGATAGTATGTAACATGCCAATGTCTTAGGTTTTAACAATACATTATGTTCTTCCTGGTTGCCCTCAAAGGGCTGACTGTAACAGTAGTAATGTACAAATGTAACTACTCCTTAATAGCTCACTTAACTGTTAAGGAGAAGTTACTTTTATACATGTGTAAAATAATCTTGGCCCTTCAAGGTACCCCGTGAGGCTGAAGTGGCCCCCGGTGAAAATGAGTTTGACACCCCTGATGTAAGACTTTACTTAGACAACAGTGGCCTATCTGAGGTATGAAGGAGGCATCAGAGAAGCCTTCAATGGCTTGCAAACCAAATATTTTTCTGGGAAGAGCCTCAACTAAAATCACTATCAGCTCTACATCTGAAAGGGTCAGACAGCAGGCAGGCAGATTATCTAAGTCAGAAAGACTGGTATCTGAATCAAAACATCTTTGCCCAAAATCACAAAAAAAATTGAGTTTACCAAAGGTGGACTTGTTTGCAGATCAGAAGAATATCAAAACAACAGGGTTCTTCGCTCTAAAACCTAAGGACAAGTGTTTTGGGATAGACTCCCTGGCCCACATCTGGAAATTTCACCTAGTGTATGCGTTTCCTCCATTTTTCCTTCTGCCAAGAATCCTACAGAAAATTCAGATGGAGAAGACCACAGTAATTCTAATTTCCCCATATTGGCCAAAGAGAACATTAGATTCCTTACCTGAAAGACTGCATTTTTCCAGATCCTACCTTCCTTCCAAAGGTGGCGCCTGATTTCCATTTAAATAAGGAAATTATTCTACCATTTCTGTGTCAATATCCTTCAAATCCTAAGGAAATAGAATTCTATTCTCTCAATGTTAGAAGCGCTATTTTAAACTATCTAAAAACTACAAGCTCCCTTAGAATAGACTGTAATCTGTTTGTACAATTCTGTTGGTCTATCAAGGGCAAAAAAGCCTCCAAAAGTACTACTGCCCTATGATAAAAAAGGTAATCTCAGAAACAGTTAAAAATCTTTGCCTTTGCGTCCTAGCAAACTTGAGAGCTCACTCTACACATGCAATATCTGTATCATGAGCAGAGAAATCAGGAGCCTCTCTTGATCAAATTTGCAGTACTACAATTTGGTCCTCTTTGAACACTTACTTTTACATTACAGGATTAACCTTCTGTCAGGCAGGGTTCTTTATTTATTATTTGTTTATTTTTCCTTTGGCCAGAAAGTTCTCCTTGCCAATGCCATTGGTTTTGAGAAAATAGAATTAGGCTTAACAGTAATTCAGTTTCTAGTTTCTGCTTCTACCTGTCCCTATTAGAGGTAGAACACCCATTAGTGCTGTCATGGAAGGTTTCCTAGAAACAGACTTCCTGGTAAGTCTAATTCTGGTTTTTTTTTTTGGGGGGGGGGGACGGTGCTTGACCATGGTTTTTTAGACCCACATGGTAGGTATACTGCTAAAAGCTATGGTCTTGTAGAAAAATTAATCCATTTTGATTATTTATTATCAAAATTTGGGACACACTATGAGCACGGTTGGCCTGGCTGCCAGTTGAAAATCTAGACCAGGGGTCGGCAACCCCCAGAACGCGTGCCAAGAGTGGCACGCGAGGCTTATCTCCCTGGCACGGCAGCCCGAGTCCTCACCCAGCAGCTTCGATCGGACCAAACATGGCCAAAACGAAATTGCTATTATTATACTGTGGGGTCTCTTCAGACCCCCGAGTATAATAAGCGGAGACTTAGGAGAAGTGATGAAACATAAAAAATAATGATACTCACCTTGCTCCCTGCGCTACTCGGCGGCTGTGCGATCTGCCGGGACTTCTGACAGCTGACACTTCCGGCGTCATTACTCATAATGACGCAATGTGACCCCAGAGACCCAATCAGCGGTCGCTGACTAAAGACAGAAGCGCCGAAGAGAACAGAGCGGCTGCAGAGCGTGGAATGGTGAGTACATTGTTTTTTTATGTTTGTCACCTCTCTTGGTCTTGCACTTATTATATTGGGGGGTCTGAAGAGAGTTATGGAACATAATACCGTGTGCAGGGACCACTATGGGACATAATACTGTGTTCAGGGACCGCTATGGAACATAATACCGTGTGCAGGGACCAATATAGGACATAATACCATGTGCAGGGACTGCTATGGGACCTAATACCGTGTGCAGGGGCCGCTATGAGACCTAATACCGTGTGCAGGGACCGCTATGAGACCTAATCCCATGTGCAGGGACCGCTATGGGACCTAATCCCATGTGCAGGGACCACTATAGGACATAATACCGTGTGCAGGGACCACTATGGGACCTAATACCGTGTGCAGGGACCACTATGGGACCTAATACCGTGTGCAGGGACCGCTATGGAACCTAATACCGTGTGCAGGGACCACTATGGGACCTAATACCGTGTGCAGGAACCGCTATGGGACCTAATACCGTGTGCTGGGGCCACTATGTGACATAATACCATGTGCAGGGGCCACTATGTGACATAATACGGTGTGCAGGGGTCACTATGTGACATAATACCGTGTGCAGGGGCCACTATGTGACATAATACCGTGTGCTGGGGCCACTATATGACATAATACCGTGTGCTGGGGCCACTATATGACATAATACCGTGTGAAGGGGCCACTATGTGACATAATACGTGTGTGCAGAGGCTGTTACGGGATATAATATCTTGTGCAGGGGCCGCTATGGGACATAATACCGTGTGCAGGGGCCACTATGGGACATTATTCTGTATAACGGTGTGTTTTCTGCATTAAGGATGTGTTTTTGCACAGAAAACACAGGCATTTTTTTTTTTGTGCAAAAATGCACCATGTGAAAGCAGTTTTACATTGAAGTAAAGACATTATTCTGTATGACGGCAGTTTTCCAATAAAAATGTATGCATTTTTGTGCAAATCGAACCATGTGAAGGCAGCTTTACATCGAAGTGAAAGTACCAGTGGCCTAGGACTGGATGCAGCTATAGCTGCATCCATATACTTAATGTGTCACCACCCTAAGGGTGCCGCCATACGGTGCTCCTGGACACTTACATTTACCACTGATTGGGGGCTGCACATGGACTTTCATTGCTTCTAATCGGAAAGTACAGGCACGTCCCAAGAAATAGCAGTAAACGCATGCGTCCTAAAGCATCTGATGGCAGCACTTCTGTGCTATGGTTTGTGATATATGACTTTAGTTTAGGGGTCGTCAGACTTACAATTATTGACCGGCACTCCGAGTACCTCATATTTGATTTTTTTATTAAAATCGGCACGCTGAACAAAAAAGGTTGCCTACCCCTTATCTAGACTATCTTCTGTAATGAAAAGGATTTTAATGACAATAAGAACAGCACTTGAGAGCCAGAAAAGAATCCAAATGCCACATGCCACATGAACATTGTGTTGGCAGAGTGGCAATTTACAGAACTTCAAGGAAAATTTATAGAAAACTATCAGTATGCCTGCCATTTTAAAAAGTAATAAAGTCACCAAAAACAACCTCTTTATGGGTCCACTTGCAGCACCAAGTAGTGAAACTTTACATAATTTTAATAAACATTTGGGGCACACTATCAGTGTGCCTACTACCTAGCTTGCCTGTTGAAAAAGCTGGACTATCTTCTAAAAGTGATCATGAGGTAGAAGTTCTTCCTCTCACAGTTATCCAGTTCTACTACATTGTGTCTGTGGTTTGCAGCATGCAGTAATAATTTACCGTATACTGCTGCTCACAATGATGCTAGATAGAGCATGTGCCACAGTTCCAATCAATGTGCAAGTTACCTTAAAACTATGATATGAGGGAGGGGTGTGTAAGAAATGTCTTGCCCTGCTGAAGTTGGGGGCGGGTAATGGTCCAGTGTGGAGGAACTGAAGGAGGAAGATGGGTCCCACCTGGTGTTGAAACTGTGCCTGCCTTGCACCCATGAGGTAATGTCAGTACAAGAAAGCACTGGGCCTTTCTGCCTCAGACTGTGGGCTCTGACGCTCTAGACATTGACTCAGTGGGCCATGAAAGCTATGTATTGTCCCTGGCTATAAATGCTGCTCCATGTTTTGATGGTGGCGTGCACCTTTCCCCACATGGACATTTCATAGCCCAACCGCCCGCACCAGCAGGACAGTCCGATTTACACGCTGTCCCGCCATCCCGGATAGCACGGTGTCCAGCATGCCCCGAAGTCCCGCATGCCCCGAAGGTGCTGTTAACAAACGCCCCGATCCACGGCTCTATTTCTGGCAAATGGTAGAGCTAAATCCAGAGGGCAAAGGACCTTCGAGACACTTGACCAGTAATCAGACCGTGTGGGCAGAGCATTCTGGATACACAGGACAGTGGGCATACACAGAAAGAGGATGTTACAGCTGGCATACACGGCGGAATCCAGTGGCCAGATGGAGAAAGCCAGGCGCAGATAGGTATAATAGAGTGCAGCCGGGGGCAATTGAAGGAAGATCGCAAGGATAAATCAGCAGAGGGAGAAACAGTCTGGGAAAGACAGTTCTGAGGAGCAGGAGACTGGAAACAAGTCACAATACCGAGCAATGATTGAATTGCCTCAGGGCATAAGTAGGCCTAAACAGGAAACAAGATCAAGGACAAACACAGCAGCCTCCATGGTGAGGAGTAGAAGGCAATAGTTCAGAGGAGGAAACAGCGGCCACGGGCAGATTAGAAGAAACACAGGACGACAGAGAAACGCAGAGAAGGGGCAAAAACTGGGGGAGATAAAGGGGGACAAAACTGGGGCAGATGAAGGGGGGCATTAAATGGGCGGCAAAGGAGGGGGGACATAAACCGGGGGCAGATGAGGGGGGCAAAAACGGGGCAGATGAAGGGGGCATTAAGCTGGGACATATGAAAGGGGGACATTAAATTGGTGGCAGATGAAGGGGGCATTAAACTGGGGGCAGATGGAGGGGGACATTAAAATGGGAACAGATGGAGGGGGACACAAACGGGGGCAGATCGTGGAGGGGCATTGAACTGGGGGGAGATGGAGGGTGACAAAACTGGGGGCAACGGAGGAGACCATTAAACTGTGGGGGGAGCAGGAGGGGGACATGTTGCCTCTAATTTAAGTTTAATGTCCCCCTCCAACACCCCCACTGATAATGTCCCCCTCCAGCGCCCCAGTTTAATGTCCCCCTCAAGCTGCCACAGATTAATGTCCCCGTCTAGTTTCCACTCATTTAAACTGGGGCACGAGGAGAGGGAATTAATACTGTAGGGCAATTGGCGGGGAACATTATAATGTGGGGGCATATAATGTTAGGGTGACTGTAGGAGCATTATACTGTGTGGAGGCACATGGAAAAATGGATGAGAATCAATGTAGAAGTAGCTGGAGCAAATTTGCTAAAGCGCCGACATTTTTCCCTCTTTCTGTCCTTTGAAAGTTGGGAGGTATGACATTTACACGGAGAGGCCCAAATGTTTATATCAAGCAGGGACAGCTTTCATAGAGAAATAATGTCTAGGTATTCTACACTGTGACTGCCATCAGCAAAAACCAGTGGCACAGCAGCGACTGCACAGCTAGTAACTTGATCGGGTGGGAGTTAAAGTTGCAGACCAAAAAAGTAATACATTAGATATATATATAAGAATGTTGTGTCATCAAATAACATATGAATAGAAAAGCAAAATTGGAGAAAAAGACGATTGAAACTTAACATTTAATAAATTGGCTGCTCATGCTCCTCGTCTGTCTATCTCTTTCTATGCGCTCCTAATTTTCCCTGATGATACTGATATAGTTGAAACGCGTAGGTAATGGGATCTTCTATTATTTGGATCACAATTGATAGGCCAGTCTCCCTTAGGAATAGATAACAGCAGTAGAGTGGCAGATATTTTAAATCCACTGAGCACAAACCATTTAGTTTTTAATCAGTTTATTAAATGTTAAGTTTTAGTATTCTTTCTCTTCAAAGTTGCAGACCAGCTGGATGACTGGGTGCAGATTGTTGTTTACTGGATACATTCCTTTATGAATGATGACTGACATTGGCGGAAGGGGGAGGAGGAGAAGTGGATGGAGATGATAATGATAATGACGATGACGATATGATAAGTGTGTGGCCTGCTTCCATTCTACCAAATGAACTGGTAACAGCATTTCATGTGAGTACAGAGAGACTTAATTCCAACATGTGTTTCTGCATACCCATGGCTAATTATCTGCTTGCAGATCTATCATTTATCATTTAGTAATGTACAAAAAAATTTCCATAGGGAGATGACAGCACATAACTGCTGCCGCCAAAACCAGCAGCAGTGGAAACGTGTCTGCCAGTGCCACCACCACTAAGCATGCCTTAGATGTAGCCCAGGCATGTCTTTTGGATGTTTGGGCTGCACAACCCTTTCCTCTCATGTCACCCTGTCACCCTGGCCCTGTGTGTTCTGTTATAGAGTCATGATTGGATTCAGTAATGTCATCATCTTCCCCACTTTTTGTGACTAATGATGGCCTTGGGTTTCCTCTATCCCTTCAATCCTAACAGATTTCCTCCTAGTGCCCATACCGCCACTATTACCAGTACCATACTCCTACCACTACTACCTCCATGTTTCCACCTCTACATCCAAAAATTACTGGCAGTTCATCCAACTCAAGAAGAGGAAGTATTTTAGGAATATCTCTCTCAACAGATGTCACATGACTACTAGAGAATGGGATCTGTGTCAGTGAAGAAGATATGGTTGACAGTACACAATGATAATGTTGTACCGTGTTAGCCATTGAAAGTAGTGGAAGAGTGAAGAAATCAGGCGATACCTTTTAGAGGCTAACTGAGTATATTTATAAGTAAGCTTTCAGGAGTACTAGTTAGCTCCCTTCATCAGACATGGTGTGACACCATGTCTGATGAAGGGAGCTAGCTAGTACTCCTGAAAGCTTACTTATAAATATACTCAGTTAGCCTCTAAAAGGTATCGCCTGATTTCTTCACTCTTCCAGTACACAATGATAGTGTGGTAAATTATGTGTTATGACAGAGAGGAACACACAGAACCTGCACTCAACATTTGTGGTTCACTGCTTTCAAAAACATTTTTGTTTTCAGGATAAAAACAGTGGGGCTGTCAAGAATGGTGGGGCTGTTGCCATCCACATTCTTATTGTTAGTACTTGCACAAGAGTTTCCTCCTCCCCTTCCTTTTGCCTGTCACCTGCCCTGTTTTTTTCCAGTCATTTTACTGCACACTGCTTAATTATAATAGTGATTGGCAACAATTCTGACACTGTGTGCATGTTTTGTTTTTTTTTTGTTTTTTTTTTTTACAAGAAAAAAAAACAATTTCAAGAAATATAGAAACACACTAAAAGTATGGTCAGTGACTATAAGACTAGAAGTGCATCAGTCAGCTTGTATTTATTTTACTGTTAAAATTGCGGCAGTTTGTATGTATTTTGGGTAACCAAAAAAAAAAGCCCTTAAAGGGGTATTCCCATCTCAAGGATCCTATCTATACTGCTAGCTTATGTAAATTAAAGACTTTTCCTAAATGTTTTGCTTTAGAAATGCTGCTTTGTTTGCCTGCTATGTGAAATTATTCCTCCTATTGTTTACACAGTGTTTCCATAACCACAGACCTGTATGATAGGACAACTGACAACTCACTGCTCTCACTGTTATCTATAGCTCTGCCTATCTATAGGACAATCAGTTCAGCTAATTGCAGTTTGCTGATAAAGCCCTGTCTGTTATCTCTCTATGTAGTATAATGTTGTACCCTGTTAGCCATTGAAAGTAGTGGAAGAGTGAAGAAATCAGGCGATACCTTTTAGAGGCTGAGTATATTTATAAGTAAGCTTTCAGGAGTACTAGCTCCCTTCATCAGACATGGTGTTATACAAGAACTGAAAATTCACATTTTTATACACATGGTCTTCAAAGGATTTTAGAGTCCTTAAAAAAACTAAAACAAAATGCAATCTAAGTAGAGAAATTATTTACAACAGGTCAAAAAACAATCTGGAAAGTTGTGGTGCATGACAGAGGGATCTGTTATCTGTTTGCTATCAGGTGGTGATTTGTGACCCTCACAGGTCATACATTGTGTGACATGAAGCTGGCATGAATATTAAGTCCAAATTGCAGAGTTTGAAATTTTTGCAAAATTTGTACTCCGATTCTTTCCTTTTCTCCTGCGTCTTAAAATGTCCCATTAAAACCACAACCCGCAAATCTTCAATAGAGTGGTTTTCTCCGGAGAAATGTGCGGCCACTGGGAGATCGGTTCTGCTGTTATTAATGTTGGATTTTCAGTTCTTGTATAACACCATGTCTGATGAAGGGAGCTAATACTCCTGAAAGCTTACTTATAAATATACTCAGTTAGCCTCTAAAAGGTATCGCCTGATTTCTTCACTCTTCCATCTCTCTATGTAAACACACAGATAACACTGAGTCCATTCTTTAAAAGCATGAAGCATGTGTATATTCATAGTGTCCTGTTCAGCAAGCTGGAAGGAGGGGTACAGGAAGTGAGAAGAAGAGACATCAGACAAAGCTGCTGAAACAGGGAGATGAGAAAACCCCTTTAACAAACAGATTTTTTTTTCAGATCAGCAGGCTGCATCAGCGTTTTGCCATTACAACAGCAGTTTCTATGTATTTAATGAAAAAAAAATTAAACTTCCCTAAAAAAACCCCATAACAAAAGATTTTTCATTAACAGGACTAGAGATGGGCAAACTGACTCATTCCGAGCCAGATTCGGCCCAAATATTCCAAATTGTTTGTTTTTTTATGAAACCAAACAAATAGAGATTCATCTTGGACGAGCTAAAACGGCTGCCACATTATACTCTGGGGTGAAAAAAGTCACTGTTGAGGCCCAATCACAGGCCTCAGCGGTGATCCCAGGCACATGACGTCATTAAGCAGGCTGAGAGAGAACCCCGGATGCTGCAAGGAGGCCAAAGAGAGGTAATGGAAGGTAAGTATGAATGTTTTTTATTTTTTACACCTCTCCTGGGTCTCCACCTATTATACTTTGGTGTCTGAAGAGACCCTAAAGTATAATAATTTCACTGTCATGTTGTCATAACTTCTAATGTGTTTGCCTTAGAGAGCTATAAATTGGATAGATAGGTTCCTAGGAATCCTAACAGTGTTATACACTGTATTTTAAGCCAATTTAACCCCTTCCCACCACAAGCATTTTTCAGTTTTCGATTTTGACTCCCTGTCTTCCAAGAGCCATAACTTTTTTTTATTTTTCAGTTCACAGAGCCATATGAGGTCTTAATGTTTGCGGGACAAATAGTACTTTGTAATAGTATCATTTCATATTCTGTATGATGTACTGGGAAGCTGGAAAAAATACGGAATGGGGTGGAATTAAAGAAAATACGGATTTGTGTCACTTTCCTCCAGGCTTTGTTTCTACGGCATTCACTATGCAGCCAAAATGACACGTCAGTTGTATTCTATGGGTTGGTATGATTCCAGGGATAACAAATATATTTGTTTTTTTCATTTTAATCTCTTAAAAATAATGCAAAACTTTGGAAAAAAAAATGTAAATTTATTGGGGGTCGCCATATTCTGACACCTGTAACTTTTTTATATTTCCGTATATGTGGATTCATATGGCATCTTTTTTTGCAGGGCCAAATGTAATTTTTAGATATACCATTTTGGGGACTGTCTGTAGCTTTGATCGCATTATATTTAATTTTTTTATGAGAAGCGAAATGGTGAAAAATTGGTGATTTGGCCATTTAGATTTACAGTGCCTTGTGAAAGTATTCGGCCCCCTTGAACTTTTCAACCTTTTGCCACATTTCAGGCTTCAAACATAAGGATATAAAATTTTAATTTTTTTGGTGAAGAATCAACAACAAATGGGACACAATTGTGAAGTGGAACGAAATTTATTGGATATTTTAAACTTTTGTAAAAAATAAAAAACTGAAAAGTGGGGCGTGCCAAATTATTCGGCCCCCTTAAGTTAATACTTTGTAGCGCCACCTTTTGCTGCGATTACAGCTGCAAGTCGCTTGGGGTATGTCTCTATCAGTTTTGCACATCGAGAGACTGAAATTCTTGCCCATTCTTCCTTGGAAAACAGCTCGAGGTCAGTGAGGTTGGATGGAGAGCGTTTGTGAACAGCAGTTTTCAGCTCTTTCCACAGATTCTCGATTGGATTCAGGTCTGAACTTTGACTTGGCCATTCTAACACCTGGACATGTTTATTTGTGAACCATTCCATTGTAGATTTTGCTTTATGTTTGGAATCATTGTCTTGTTGGAAGATAAATCTTCGTCCCAGTCTCAGGTCTTTTGCAGACTCCAACAGGTTTTCTTCCTGAATGGTCCTGTATTTGGCTCCATCCATCTTCCCATCAATTTTAACCATCTTCCCTGTCCCTGCTGAAGAAAAGCAGGCCCAAACCATGATACTGCTACCACCATGTTTGACAGTGGGGATGGTGTGTTCAGGGTGATGAGCTGTGTTGCTTTTACGCCAAACATATCGTTTTGCATTGTGGCCAAAAATTTCGATTTTGGTTTCATCTGACTAGAGCACCTTCTTCCACATGTTTGGTGTGTCTCCCAGGTGGCTTGTGGCAAACTTTAAACGAGACTTTTTATGGATATCTTTGAGAAATGGCTTTCTTCTTGCCACTCTTCCATAAAGGCTAGATTTGTGCAGTGTACGACTGATTGTTGTCCTATGGACAGACTCTCCCACCTCAGCTGTAGATCTCTGCAGTTCATCCAGAGTGATCATGGGCCTCTTGGCTGCATCTCTGATCAGTCTTCTCCTTGTTTGAGATGAAAGTTTAAAGGGACGGCCAGGTCTTGGTAGATTTGCAGTGGTCTGATACTCCTTCCATTTCAATATGATCGCTTGCACAGTGCTCCTTGGGATGTTTAAAGTTTGGGAAATCTTTTTGTATCCAAATCTGGTTTAAACTTCTCCACAACAGTATCACGGACCTGCCTGGTGTGTTCCTTGGTCTTCATGATGCTCTCTGCGCTTTAAACAGAACCCTGAGACTATCACAGAGCAGGTGCATTTATACGGAGACTTGATTACACACAGGTGGATTATATTTATCATCATCAGTAATTTAGGACAACATTGGATCATTCAGAGATCCTCACTGAACTTCTGGCGTGAGTTTGCTGCACTGAAAGTAAAGGGGCCGAATAATATTGCACGCCCCACTTTTCAGTTTTTTATTTTTTACAAAAGTTTAAAATAACCAATAAATTTCGTTCCACTTCACGATTGTGTCCCACTTGTTGTTGATTCTTCACCAAAAAATGTAAATTTTATATCCTTATGTTTGAAGCCTGAAATGTGGCAAAAAGTTGAAAAGTTCAAGGGGGTCAAATACCTTCACAAGGCACTGTATTTTTCAGCTACAGTGCTCATCGTATCAGAAAAATATTTCATATGTTTGTACACTGGGCATTTTTGAACGTTGGGATGCAAAACTTTTTTCTGCTTATTTTGTGTTCATCTTTATTTGAGATCTATGGAAGTGGGGTGATTTGTATTTTATATTGTTTTCATTTCTTTATATTTTTAAAAACTTTTAATTTTTTTAAGCCCCCCTAAGGAGCTTCAATCTATGATTTTAAATTAAATCACTTGTCTTATAGACTGCAATAGTACTTCATAAGGTTCCCAGCTGCCATAATGACTGGACAGTTCCCTCACAGAAGCTGTACTGGAAAATGTAGTGACTGGGGCAGTGTGGGGGCAGCTCAGCTAGGGACCATAATTAAAGGGAGCCCTGTGACTATGGCGGCCGCTCAGCTCCTGAGTGGCTGCCATATTTAAACTCCCGACCGTTATATTACAGCAGTTGTTGGGAAACTTGTTCAACCTGAAATGAATCTGGAACCTGAGCCACCCACACCCAAAACAAAACAAATCATAAGAGATTCACCCACCCATACACAGGACTGGTTGTCAGTAAAAATTGCACAGATCCTTCCCTACTTACACCATTACAGCAATGCCTCTTGTTCAAGCGTCATATATAATGTATATAATATCAGCACTGTAAGGTGTCCATCTACCACTGTCTATTGGCTTAGAGGTCAGCTGGTCAGGTGGTGCTACAATGTCACACTGACTGAAAAGATAGCTCAAAGAAAAAAGAAAATTCAGGATATGTACTCCTGTATAGACGATGAACCAAATCAGGAAACCAGCTTATGACTCAAAAGACACGTGTCACTCGTTTATTTTTCATGTGTAATACATGTGGCGGCGCCCATTTTAGTTAATCCTAGATGAATCAGCATTTGTCCAGTCCCTGAAAAAAAAAAGTAAATAACACTGTTAGATGCGGTGGTCACATGAGGTCACAGTATGTCAGTGGTCAAGTGCCTATGACTAGAGACATCTCCCATCATGGGCATTGCATAATATAATATTACAGTCGGGAAGGAGTTAATATACTGAATGATTTTCATGGTTGGGTAATACGTCTTGGTTTTGTGGATTGCACATTTTACAACCTTTCAGAGGTAAACAAATGTTTAAGAAGGTAACCATAATGAAATGAGCCGCATGAGACTGGCATAAATTGTACACTTTCTATCCAACTGCTACAGCAGCAGGGGTCTGGCAATGGTCATTTTAGCACATAGTTTATTACTACTTTTGCATGTGAATTATTTTTCTGCTTTTATCCTCTTCAGGAAGGTGGAGATGTACTTTTACTTGAATAGGTTGACTCCTGTGAACAAACACTTGACATTTGTGTAATTTTATAATTGACTGTAATGTTATTTTTCTAATGCAACATCTTATCATTCCTGGTAAACCATTATCTGTAGAATATGACATTGCTTCTTAATTATTGTGTTGCCTGGCAGGGCCGGTTTTAGACAAAGTGGGGCCCTGGGCAAAATTAAAAGCGGGGCCCCAAATGCTGATATGCAAACAACACCATCGTCTTCCAGTGGCAACCTCTATAATAATGCCTCCTTTCTGCCAACAAAAAAGTAATAAGCCCCATTTTACCACACACAATTCAAATGAGCACCTTTGTACCCCCTAATAGATTTTTGCACCCAGTCATCAGTTATTATAGCGCCTCCTTATAAATAATAGTCTCTGCTTATAAATAATATTACACCTTTAACAGTAATAGCGCCCTTATAAATGATAAATAGTGCCCTGTATCAGTAATATTCCCCCTTATCAGTAACAGACACCCTGTAAAAATAATACTGCTCCCTTAAAAGCCCCTAAATAATAGCCCCCTCATAAATAATAGTTACCCTTATAAATAATAGTCCCCATTATCACTAATAGCCCCCTTTATAAATAAGCCCACTTAACAATTATACTCCATTATAAAAAGTTCCCCTCTTATAAATAATAGCTCCCCTCTTACAATGGATGCCTTATATATAATAGTTCCCCACTTATAAATAATAGCCCATCTTATAAATAATAGTTCCCCCTTATAATAGCCCCCTCATACTTAAGTTTCCCAATTATATATAGTAACCCATCCTTATATATAATAGTTCTCCGTTATACAGTGTCGAACTGAAGGGCCTTAGGCCCACCAGAGGATCTTGTTCTGGGGCCCCACCCAATAGCTTCCTGCTAATAGCCTACACCACAGCTCCTTCACTGAAGTCTTACATATGTGCTGACTATCTGGCGTTACTGAGTATGTTACCAGCATAGTCAGCCCCTATTGTACTGTGCAGGCCCCAATAACTCCATGGCCAGCTCATGCACAGTACTGTATGGGGAATGACATGGCTATGGAGCACTACACATATGTGCAAGATTATAGTGAGGGAGCTATGATGCAGACATAGCACACAGGGCTGCCAGCAGGAATTGTGAGCCCCCCCACCCCCCACAGTATAATGCTCCACATGGTATATAATGCTCCACAGTATAAAATGCTCTCCTGAGCCCTCCAGTTTCCCCACATGGTATATAATGCTCCACAGTGACCCCACACAGTATAAAATGCTCCCCTGAGCCCCCCATAGTGGCCCCACATGGTATGTAAGGCTCCACACAGTATAATACTCCACAGTGGCCCACACAGTATACTACCCCTTAGTAGCCCCAGACAGTGCTATATGCTCCCCAGCAGCCCCACACAATATAATATGCTCCATACAGTATAATATGCACCCCACAATGCCCCCCAGTATAATGCTCTACAATGGCCCCACAGAGTATCATATGCTCCCCGAAAAGCCCCACACAATATAATACACTCCACAGTGGCCCCACACAGTATAACAGGCTCCCCACACTGTCCCTTCCCCCAGTATAAAGCTCCACAGTGGCCCATAGTATAATATGCTCCCCAGAGGGCCCCCGCTAGTATAATGCTCCACCGTGCCCCCTCCAGTATTTTGCTCCACAGTGGCCCCACGCAATGTATTATGTTCCCCAGAGCGTCCCCCCAGTACAATGTTCCACAGTAGGCCCCACGCAGTATAATATGCTCCCCAGAGGGCCCCCTAGTATAATGCTCATTAGTCCCCACAGTGGCGCCACGCAATATAATATGCTCTGCTGATGGCCCCCCCAGAATAATGCTCCACAGTGACCCCACTCAGTATAACATGCTCCAGAAATGGCCTCCACACAGTATAATATACTGCCCAGAGAGGTTTCCCCAGTATGATACTCCACAGCGGCCCAAAACAGTATACTATGCTCTCCAGAGCCCCCCCCAGTATAATGCTCCACAGTGGCCCCGCACAGTATAATATACTGGGGGGCCCCTCTGGAGAGCATATTATACTGTGTGGGGAAACCGTGGAGCATTATACTGGGGGGCTCTGGAGAGCATATTATACTGTGTGGGGCCACTTTGGAGCATTATACTGGGGGGTCCCTCTGGAGAGCAAATAATACTGTGTGGGGCCACTGTGGAGCATTATACTGGGGGGCCCCTCTGGAGAGCATAATGCTCCAAAGTGGCCCCACATAATATAACATTATCTCCAGAGCCCCCCCCCACATTATAATTTTCCACAAAGGCCCCACAGAATTTAACATGCTATCCAGAGGGCCCCTTCCCAAGTATAATACTCCACAGTGGCCCCACACAGTATAATATGCTATCCAGAGGGTCCCCCCAGTATAATGCTCCACAGGGGCCCTACAGTGCTATAATTATATTATATTCTGGGTTCTCTTCAGACCCCAGAGTATAATAATCGAAGGCCCGGGGTAGGTAAGGTAAAATAACAAACAGTTATACTCACCTTGTCTTACCTCTCCTGAGCCTCCTCACGCTGCTCCGCTATCCCCGCCGGCGCTGGCTGCTTCTTCTCTGCGGCTGACGTCACGCATTGTGGACGTCACCGCTGAGGCCTGTGATTGGGACTCAGCGATTACGTGAGGCACGCTGTCAGCACGCCCCACGTGATCTCTAAGGCTGAGGCCTGGCCTCAGCGGTCATGTCCGGGACACCAGAAGACAGGTGAGTAAAAATGTTTGTTATTTTTACTCACCTCAGGTTCCGGATCCCGGGGGCCCCTTTGGGGACTGGGCCCTGGGCAATTGCCCAGTTTGCCCCCCCCCTAACGCCAGCCCTGTTGCCTGGATTGGACCACTGATAAGTAGCCATTTTTCATTTTTGTGTTTTCGTTTTTTACTCCCTACCTTCCAAAAGCCATAAGATTTTCATTTTTCATTTACATAGTCATATGAGGGCTTATTTTTTTGTGAGATAAATTGTACTTAAAAATAGTACCTTTCAATATTATGTACAATGTTCTGAAAAAGTGGAAAAAAGTTCAGAATGGAGTGGAATTAGAAAATAATATGCAGTTCCGCCATTTTCATATGTGTTCTATTTTTGTGGCTTCCACTGTGGGGTAGAAATGACATGTTAGCTTTATTGTCTGGGTCAGTCCAATGCAAGTATATAATTTTTTTAACCCCTTCCCGACATCCGCCGTAATAGTACGGCGGGTATTTATACAGCAGAAACCCAATGCTAATATCCATGCTCAGTGCCTGAACTGATCACAGGCATTAAGGCCCCTGGCGCCATTTTTCCCGTGGCATATGGGTGCCACTATTTTGGCGAGGATCATATATCATAACCTATTGACGGCTCCCAGGCTTTCATTTGACTGATTGCAGGTATTAAGGCCCCTGGAGCCTCAGTCAAAGCTGACCAAGGCGACATTTTGGTGAGGATCATCGGCACCCATAACGAGATCTGGGGCCAGTGATCCATTGCCATCACAGCCAGGAGCCTATGGAAGGCTCCCAGGCTTGTCTAGCATTCAGTTGTATGACAGGCTGCTTTATGCAACCTGTCATACAAATGCCAGTATTTTGCAATGCACTGTAATGCACTGCATTAGTGATAAGACCCCCTTGGGTTCAAGACCTCCTAGGGGGTCTAATAAATAAAGTATTAAACAAACAAACTAAAATAAATAAATAAATAAAGAAGTATTAAAAATTCAAATCACCCCCCTTTCCCGAGAATACATATAAAATTATAATATTACTGTGAAACACATAAACATTAGGTATCTCTCTGTCTGAAAACGCCTGGTCTACAAACGTATAAAAATATTTTTCCTGTGCTGTGGCAGGAAAAAAAAATCTAAAGTGCCAAACTGCAGTTTTTTCGCTGTTTCGCCTCTGATAAAAATTTTAATAAAAAGTGATCAAAGCAATAGACATTCCTCAAAATGGTATAAATTAAAAGTACATCTATCCCCGCAAAAAAAGACCTGATGCATCCCCGTAAACGGAAATATAAAAAAGTTATGGGTGTCAGAATATAGCGACTCTAAGAAAAAAATTTTTTTTTTTGCAAAGTTTGGGATTTTTGTTAAGGGGTTAAAATGTAAATAAAACTATATAAATTTGGTGTCCCCAGAATTGTACCAAAACATAGAATATAGGTGGTGTGTAATTTTGGCTGCATAGTGAACACTGTAAAAACTCACAAAAAAATTTTTTTGTGAGACGTGGCTTGGCATCTAAGCTCCGTGTTTGGCCCTATCAAACAAGGGATTTAATCTACTGATGAAGGGCAAGGTCCATACTAAAATGGTTGCTAAAGGTGCCCCAATTCTTCTGACTGAGAAATTGGCCATTTCTAATTATTTTCAGCTGCTTCAGGACCTCCCGTGCTCAGCGGGTAGTGAAACCGGTTCTGACATTTTAGCCCCGCTATCTTTATCGCTCACCCTGCCTCCTCTCTGTGCCCTGGACTATCCCCACCACCAGATCCTGTGGACACTTTAAAGGAATTACCTTCTCCTGTGCCTCCTCCGCGGCACTCCTCAGCTGTCCCAATGTCTTCTCCCCCGTACATTGCTATATCTGGAGAGAAATCCCGCCGGCACCATCTTTACTAGCACTTATGCCTTCCTGCTGCTCCACAACTTGGAAAGAAGTCAGCCCTTATGACAAAGTCTTTGCTGATCACACCTACTCCCTCCATAAACTTTCCTTGGGCCACAGATCTGGGGATTCTGACTGGGGTGTCAGTCCCCCAACTAAAAAGTCACTTTTTCAGTCCCCTGCTCCTCGCAAATTGGCATCAGGACACCATCTTACCCCTATTGTAGGGGTCATCTCCTCCTCTGAAGATGACTCTCATCCTCCCCTCACCTGCAAGCCTGCCGAAACTCGCTCCATGGGTGTCTCTGCTAGACCCAACATGGATCCAGGGCTCTCCCTCCTCCAGAGGAAGCTGAGCACACTCTTAAAGGCCATCCTAAACTCCAGGTCTTGCTTGCCCTGCTACCAAGCAAATCTGACATGGATAGCCTAGCCTTTGACCTGAAGAAGGCCTGGAGAAAGGATCTCTCAGATGTTAAAACTGAGATTAAATCTCTACAATCCCAGTTGATGACCTTGAGCACTCCATGGCGGCTCCTGAGGAAATCCCGAATGGATTTTATTCTGGCTCTGGACTTACCTTCGCTGCATTTGCCTGATGGGAAATCCTCCTGCGGGATCCTTCCAGTCCTCGCCTACACCCTCTGTCAGGTGATACCGAAAACAACGTAAGACCCAGCATACTTCAGCCACAGCGCCAACATTGTAGACAGAGAAGTTATCTGCATCCCTCAGGCTAATTGTTAACTGTTGGACCTCTTTGTGTCCTGCTTTGTAGTCCTCTTGTTCCTCTTTTGATGTCTCCAGTGGCCTTTCACTTGCTTAATTTCCCTCTTTTCCCCACCTCATTCTAAATCCGCTACGTTACTCATTTATTTCTCTTGTCTCAAACCTGCTTGTCCACTTCTTTCACTTTGGACCTTTACAGATCTGGCTCAGATGATCCTTCTGTCCCTATTCTCACCTGCTTGTACACACGTGGACAAAATTGTTGGTACCCCTCGTTTAATGAAAGAAAAACCCACAATGGTCTCAGAAATAACTTGAATCTGACAAAAGTAATTTGCCAAACTACATGTTCACAAGCCACAAAGCTTCTGGGAGAATGTCCTATGGACAGATGAGACAAAAATCAAAATTTTTGGCAAGGCACATCAGCTCTATGTTCACAGACGTAAAAATGAAGCATATCTTGAAAAGAACACTGTCCCTACTGTAAACAAATATAGAGTAACTAAACATGCTCAAATATACTATCAAAGAGAAAAAAATAACAAACTAGCACTAATACCTAAAATATAACCTTTAATAATCCGATTAAAAAGTGTACAATGCACTACAAAGAAAATGACGTCTATAGTGTTGCTGCATATGGCATTAAGCAGACAACAGCACATAAGTAGCTTTCACAATGTCCATAAAGCCTCTGTTTGAAAAACAGCTAAACTAAGTGTTCAATAATCAGCAGCATGTGAGTGGCTTTATCACAAGGTTAATAGAGCCCCTGTTTGAATAGATCTATCTTAAGAGGCTTAACAAAATGTAAACACAGCCCTTGTTTGTATAAAGATATCCTCTAAGAGGTTTATAACAATGTCCACACAGCCCCTGTTTGTATATAGCTATCCTCTAAGAGGCTTATCTCAAAATAAAAACAGCCCCTGTTTGTTAAAGCTATCCTCAAAGAGGCTTTAGCAATGTAAACAGAGCCCCTATTTGTATAAAACTATCCTCCATAAAGCCTCTGTTTGAAAAACGGCTAAACTAAGTGTTCAATAATCAGCAGCATGTGAGTGGCTTTATCACAAGGTCAATAGAGCCCCTGTTTGAATAGATCTATCTTAAGAGGCTTAACAAAATGTAAACACAGCCCTTGTTTGTATAAAGATATCCTCTAAGAGGTTTATAACAATGTCCACATAGCCCCTGTTTGTATATAGCTATCCTCTAAGAGGCTTATCTCAAAACAAACACAGCCACTGTTTGTTAAAGCTATCCTCTAAGAGGCTTTAGCAATGTAAACAGAGCCCCTATTTGTATAAAACTATCCTCAACGCGTTTCCCCCAGAGATAAGCAGGGTTCATCAGGAGAAGGTAAAGATAAAGATAATATCAAGCTTACTGAGATAATTTGCAGTAATAACTGCAGTTCCCAGTGTCCTGATGGTGGACACTGGTACTAAGAGAGCCGACGCCATTCACTGTGTCCCGCCGGGTTAATAAACCCGTAGCTCCGCCCCCATGACACTCCCCCATGACGTCATCGGACCGAGGCTCCGCCCACCTCGTCCGGAGGTTTGTCATGCAGGGGAAAACAGGTTTCCATGGAGAGGAGACGCTGAACAAATAAATGTAAAAAAGAAAAAATGGTGAATGAAAACAAGACTGCAATAAAGTAAATAGAAAAGAACCTTTCAAGATCACAATCAGATTTACTTAAGATAACAAATGCAAAATACAAGTATAAGTCTGTAAGAACGGGTAAATGACTGGACTAGGGAAACATTGATATGTACACTAATATGTACTAGAGTGGCAAAGATAAACCAGCAGTGCATAAAATTATGTATTGTTTTAATTGTTATATCCCATCCATATAAAGAAATACCCAAGGATGTAAAACATCAGTAAAATAAACAAAAAATATTTGGGTAAAGCATAATAATAAACCATAGAGTTAAATGAAAACTAATATTGCTATATAAACAGACTAAATAGATGTAAAATGCAGATGAAACCATAATTATATAAATGATGCAAAAGAGAGTGAATCATTCAGGCCTTTAGGTTTCACACTCTGAAATTGAAAAATACGCCTGGTCTCATGTTGTAGGATCAACCGATCCCAGTTACCACCTCTCATTGGGGGACATACTCGTTCTATACCTTGAAAGGTCAGAGACTTAGGGTCACCTCCATGATATTCCCATACATGGGTAGAGAGGGTGCGATCTTCTCTCCGTGTGATATAGCCTACATGGTCAAGTATTCTGCGTCTAAATTCTCGTATAGTTTTACCTACGTAATTTAACGGACAGGGGCATGTGGCCACATAGATCACACCAGTGGTCCTACAGTTGATGAACTGTTTAGTAAGATGTTTCTTACCAGTAGAGACAATAGGAATAGTGTCCCCTTTCAAGATGTAGTCACATGCCTTGCATGAGCCACATTTGAAGGTCCCAACAGGGACACTCTTATCCAGCCAAGTGCTAGCCGCAGAGCGGGGTGTAAAGTAGCTATGTGTTAGCAAATTACCCAAATTCTGACCTCTGCGATAAGTAACAGAGGGATGTTGACTAATTAATTCTCTTACATCTGGATCAATTGTTAATATGTTCCAATAGGATTTGAGTATTTCCATGACACCCTTAGCTCCATGGTCATAATTCCCTATCAGGCGGATAGCATGTATATCCTTTGGTTTAATCTTAGGGGTAAGTAAAGTGGTACGATCACTAAGAACTGCCATCTCTTTGGCTTCTTTGAGGACAGACGTTGGATATCCTCGTTCGTAAAACCTACCCTCTAGCTCTTTAGCTTTGACATGAAAATCATCCAAATTAGAACAATTCCTATGTATACGAAGGAATTGACCCTTAGGTATTCCCCCGCCTGAGGGGGGCTGGATGGAAACTATCCCATTTTAATAAGTCATTTGTAGCTGTCTCTTTACGGTATAAAGAGGTTTCCAAATCCCCCTGTCCGTTAATAATAATGAGAAGGTCCAAAAAAGTAATTGAGTGAGAATCTATTGACGCAGTAAATTTCATATTGATGTCATTTTCATTGAGGGCCTCAACAAAGCCCCAGAACTCTTCTTTGGGGCCTGTCCAAAGGATAAGCACATCATCCATGTACCTTATCCATAGCGAAATCATCCCAGTCCACCTCTCAAAGAGATCCGAGAAAACCAGACGCTCCTCCCACCAGCCCAAAAATAAATTAGCATATGTGGGCGCAGCTGAGCTGCCCATAGCGGTCCCGCGTTGCTGATGGAAGAAGCGCCCGTCAAACAGAAAAAAATTCCTCTTTAAAACGAAATCAAGGAGCTCTAGGATGAATTCGCCATGGGGGGCCAATTGAATGGTACGAGATTGAAGGAAATGTCTAATGGCCTCACAGCCCTTATCATGTGGTATTGAACTGTATAAGGCTTCGACATCAATTGATGCCAAAAATGAACCTGGTGGTAGTGTTATATTTTCCAACCGTTTCAAGATATCCATTGTGTCTCGGGCATAGGAAGGGAGCGTTAAGACAAATGGTCGCAATATTTTGTCAATGTAAACACTCGCTCCTTGGGTTAAGCTTCCTATGCCCGAGACAATAGGACGACCCCTTAAAGGGGGAAACCCTTTATGTATCTTGGGTAAACTATAAAAAGTAGCCGTTGTTGGAAATGGAGTAGACATGAATGTTAATTCCTTCTTACTAATTAGGCCCGCCTCATGGGCCCTCAATTTTGTTAAGCCTCTTAAGATAGATCTATTCAAACAGGGGCTCTATTGACCTTGTGATAAAGCCACTCACATGCTGCTGATTATTGAACACTTAGTTTAGCTGTTTTTCAAACAGAGGCTTTATGGACATTGTGAAAGCTACTTATGTGCTGTTGTCTGCTTAATGCCATATGCAGCAACACTATAGACGTCATTTTCTTTGTAGTGCATTGTACACTTTTTAATCGGATTATTAAAGGTTATATTTTAGGTATTAGTGCTAGTTTGTTATTTTTTTCTCTTTGATAGTATATTTGAGCACGTTTAGTTACTTTACATTTGTTTACTTCTTTAAGTTGTGTCCTTGTGACAGTTAGAGTTTTTCTATCATATATTATTTATTATATCTTTAATATAATGACAGGTTTTCTATCTTCTAATTTTAATCCTGAAAGTTGGTTGGAAGAAGCCAAGAATGTATTTTCAGAAAGAGAACTATCACAGTCAGACCATATTACATCTATAAAGGAGTGTTTCAAGATCCTTACTAAAACATATAGGGAATATGTCAGTTCATGGTGGGAGCTACAGGGTTTAAGAAATTATTTTGATAATAAAATTATCCCTAGAGGATTGAGAAATCCGGTATTGCCTGCCAAAAGAATTAGATCTAAGGAATTAAATATTAAATGGGAGAAAGAAGTTATAGAATCTTCATTACGTTTAATTACCCTGCTTATTGAGGAGGAAGGATACAATCTGCAGAAACTCTCTATCTCACTAAAAGATACTATTGAGAAAGCTAGAAGTTTTTCATCAGACCCAGATTTTGTTAAGAAGGAACGTGAACTCCAATTGAATATAGAGAAATATACTAATCTTATTAAATCCAGAAAACATTACCAATTCCAACGAGATTTATTGGAGTTCAAAGAAAATAGAGCCTATATTGGCTTATCCAATTCTAGGGCTGTTAGTGACATTTCGTCTAGTGAAGGGGAATTATCAGATGTGGAACGGTCCACCCGTCCCAAAACATCGTTTAATAGAGGACGAGGTAGAGTTACATCAGTATTTAATAAAAATAGAGGACGTAGCTCTAGAACTGACTTTGGACCTACAAATTTGATATCTGACCCACAAGGGGGTTTTTTATCCCAAGGTCCCCCCATTACTCAGTATTTTCTGAGAACACGACCGGATCAGAATCAATGACTGATTTAGGATCAGCTACAAAAAACAGTGACGAGTTACAAGTGATTAATTTATCTAATCAAGTGCTTTCTAGAGATGAGATTACGGTACTTTCCTTGGGTTTGTCATATGTTCCAACAACTAATTTTGATCTTTTCACTTGGGTGAAAGATATTTCCTTGTTTTCCCGAAAATTGCGATGGGCAAAATTTATGGGTTCAGTTAACAAAAGACGATGTGCTGAATTAGGTATACCTTTTGAAGATCTAGATAACCTGAAGCTCCTGGAAGAACTTTGGGAAGAGGGACAAGGTATATCAGGACCAGCCCCCCTTACAGATCTTCACGTAAAAAGCACTGCTGCACCACCTGTCATGGATACTAGTGTAATAGATGTATTTGAATCCATGGTAGTACAGGCTCTTTCTCAATTGTCAAGGGAGAAATTAGCCAGGGGACATAATTTAAGTGGTGGCGAACTCCGTGCTTTACATGATCTTTCACGTGATGAGACGATTATTATAAAACCTTCAGATAAAGGGGGTAATCTGGTTATCATGGACAGATCACAATATGTAGCAATGTGTAATTCCCTTTTGTTGGATCCTGAGACATACAAAATTTTAGATCACGATCCTACCACTAAATTTAAGAGAGAACTTGATGTTATTCTATTGAGGGCCCATGAGGCGGGCCTAATTAGTAAGAAGGAATTAACATTCATGTCTACTCCATTTCCAACAACGGCTACTTTTTATAGTTTACCCAAGATACATAAAGGGTTTCCCCCTTTAAGGGGTCGTCCTATTGTCTCGGGCATAGGAAGCTTAACCCAAGGAGCGAGTGTTTACATTGACAAAATATTGCGACCATTTGTCTTAACGCTCCCTTCCTATGCCCGAGACACAATGGATATCTTGAAACGGTTGGAAAATATAACACTACCACCAGGTTCATTTTTGGCATCAATTGATGTCGAGGCCTTATACAGTTCAATACCACATGATAAGGGCTGTGAGGCCATTAGACATTTCCTTCAATCTCGTACCATTCAATTGGCCCCCCATGGCGAATTCATCCTAGAGCTCCTTGATTTCGTTTTAAAGAGGAATTTATTTCTGTTTGACGGGCGCTTCTTCCATCAGCAACGCGGGACCGCTATGGGCAGTTCAGCTGCGCCCACATATGCTAATTTATTTTTGGGCTGGTGGGAGGAGCGTCTGGTTTTTTCGGATCTCTTTGAGAGGTGGACTGGGATGATTTCGCTATGGATAAGGTACATGGATGATGTGCTTATCCTTTGGACAGGCCCCAAAGAAGAGTTCTGGGGCTTTGTTGAGGCCCTCAATGAAAATGACATCAATATGAAATTTACTGCGTCAATAGATTCTCACTCAATTACTTTTTTGGACCTTCGCATTATTATTAACGGACAGGGGGGATTTGGAAACCTCTTTATACCGTAAAGAGACAGCTACAAATAACTTATTAAAATGGGATAGTTTCCATCCAGCCCCCCTCAGGCGGGGAATACCTAAGGGTCAATTCCTTCGTATACGTAGGAATTGTTCTAATTTGGATGATTTTCATGTCAAAGCTAAAGAGCTAGAGGGTAGGTTTTACGAACGAGGATATCCAACGTCTGTCCTCAAAGAAGCCAAAGAGATGGCAGTTCTTAGTGATCGTACCACTTTACTTACCCCTAAGATTAAACCAAAGGATATACATGCTATCCGCCTGATAGGGAATTATGACCGTGAAGCTAAGGGTGTCATGGAAATACTCAAATCCTATTGGAACATATTAACAATTGATCCAGATGTAAGAGAATTAATGAGTCAACATCCCTCTGTTACTTATCGCAGAGGTCAGAATTTGGGTAATTTGCTAACACATAGCCACTTTACACCCCGCTCTGCGGCTAGCACTTGGCTGGATAAGAGTGTCCCTGTTGGGACCTTCAAATGTGGCTCATGCAAGGCATGTGACTACATCTTGAAAGGGGACACTATTCCTATTGTCTCTACTGGTAAGAAACATCTTACTAAACAGTTCATCAACTGTAGGACCACTGGTGTGATCTATGTGGCCACATGCCCCTGTCCGTTAAATTACGTAGGTAAAACTATACGAGAATTTAGACGCAGAATACTTGACCATGTAGGCTATATCACACGGAGAGAAGATCGCACCCTCTCTACCCATGTATGGGAATATCATGGAGGTGACCCTAAGTCTCTGACCTTTCAAGGTATAGAACGAGTATGTCCCCCAATGAGAGGTGGTAACTGGGATCGGTTGATCCTACAACATGAGACCAGGCGTATTTTTCAATTTCAGAGTGTGAAACCTAAAGGCCTGAATGATTCACTCTCTTTTGCATCATTTATATAATTATGGTTTCATCTGCATTTTACATCTATTTAGTCTGTTTATATAGCAATATTAGTTTTCATTTAACTCTATGGTTTATTATTATGCTTTACCCAAATATTTTTTGTTTATTTTACTGATGTTTTACATCCTTGGGTATTTCTCTATATGGATGGGATATAACAATTAAAACAGTACATAATTTTATGCACTGCTGGTTTATCTTTGCCACTCTAGTACATATTAGTGTACATATCAATGTTTCCCTAGTCCAGTCATTTACCCGTTCTTACAGACTTATACTTGTATTTTGCATTTGTTATCTTAAGTAAATCTGATTGTGATCTTGAAAGGTTCTTTTCTATTTACTTTATTGCAGTCTTGTTTTCATTCACCATTTTTTTCTTTTTTACATTTATTTGTTCAGCGTCTCCTCTCCATGGAAACCTGTTTTCCCCTGCATGACAAACCTCCGGACGAGGTGGGCGGAGCCTCGGTCCGATGACGTCATGGGGGAGTGTCATGGGGGCGGAGCTACGGGTTTATTAACCCGGCGGGACACAGTGAATGGCGTCGGCTCTCTTAGTACCAGTGTCCACCATCAGGACACTGGGAACTGCAGTTATTACTGCAAATTATCTCAGTAAGCTTGATATTATCTTTATCTTTACCTTCTCCTGATGAACCCTGCTTATCTCTGGGGGAAACGCGTTGAGGATAGTTTTATACAAATAGGGGCTCTGTTTACATTGCTAAAGCCTCTTAGAGGATAGCTTTAACAAACAGGGGCTGTGTTTGTTTTGAGATAAGCCTCTTAGAGGATAGCTATATACAAACAGGGGCTGTGTGGACATTGTTATAAACCTCTTAGAGGATATCTTTATACAAACAAGGGCTGTGTTTACATTTTGTTAAGCCTCTTAAGATAGATTTATTCAAACAGGGGCTCTATTGACCTTGTGATAAAGCCACTCACATGCTGCTGATTATTGAACACTTAGTTTAGCCGTTTTTCAAACAGAGGCTTTATGGAGGATAGTTTTATACAAATAGGGGCTCTGTTTACATTGCTAAAGCCTCTTAGAGGATAGCTTTAACAAACAGGGGCTGTGTTTATTTTGAGATAAGCCTCTTAGAGGATAGCTATATACAAACAGGGGCTGTGCGGACATTGTTATAAACCTCTTAGAGGATATCTTTATACAAACAAGGGCTGTGTTTACATTTTGTTAAGCCTCTTAAGATAGATCTATTCAAACAGGGGCTCTATTGACCTTGTGATAAAGCCACTCACATGCTGCTGATTATTGAACACTTAGTTTAGCTGTTTTTCAAACAGAGGCTTTATGGACATTGTGAAAGCTACTTATGTGCTGTTGTCTGCTTAATGCCATATGCAGCAACACTATAGACGTCATTTTCTTTGTAGTGCATTGTACACTTTTTAATCGGATTATTAAAGGTTATATTTTAGGTATTAGTGCTAGTTTGTTATTTTTTTCTCTTTGACTGTCCCTACTGTGAAACATGGAGGAGGCTGTGTTATGTTCTGGGGCTGCTTTGCTGCATCTGGCAGGGTACCATGAAATCTCAAGATTATCAAGGGATTCTAGAGAGAAATGTGCTGCCCAGTGTCAGAAAGCTTGGTCTCAGTCGCAGGTCATGGGTCTTGCAACTGGATAATGACCCAAAACATATAGCTAAAAACACCCAAGAATGGCTAAGAGGAAAACATTGGACTATTCTGAAGTGGCTTTCTATGAGCCCTGACCTAAATCCTATTGAGCATCTTTGGAAGGAGCTGAAACATGCCGTCTGGAAAGGGCACCCTTCAAACCTGAGACAACTGGAGCAGTTTGCTCCTGAGGAGTGGGCCAGAATACCTGTTGAGAGGTGCAGAAGTCTCATTGACAGTTACAGGAATCGTTTGCAGTGATTGCCTCAAAAGGTTGTGCAACAAAATATTAAGTTAAGGGTACCATCATTTCTGTCCAGGCCTGTTTCATGAGTTTTTCTTTTTAAAAAATTCTGTTGAAGCAAGGTTGAAAAGCAATGTCTGACTTTCATTTGTTAATGTTCATAGAATTTTTATATATTATTACTTTTGTCAGATTCAAGTTATTTATGTGACCATTGTGGGTTTTTCTTTCATTAAACGAGGGGTACCAACAATTTTGTCCACGTGTGTATATTCCATACCAAACTCAGTGCCCTTAGGAAGAGGCTATGTTGCCTGCAACTGTGCGACTTCTGGCGTAATCTACATCCAGACACAAAAGCTTTCACATTCTTCTCTCATGTACATAAGTCCTACAGCAGACTAGATTGTATTTTTTTTTATACCATAGCCTCTTGCCTCAACTGCATTCTGCTAGTATAGGCAATATTTATTTATCTGATCACTCTCCTATTTTATGCTCCCTAGTTATAGCCCCATTTCACTAATTAATACAGATGCCAAACTCTTTGCCAAGCTCCATGCTAACAGACTCGGCAGCCTCCTGGGGGACCTGGTCCACCCAGATTAGGTTGGCTTCATACCTCATAGGGAAGCCAGAGATAATACTCTTAAGACCTATGCCATCATTCAACATGCCACTCACCATAACATGCCTTTGAAGCTCCTTTCATTAGATGCTGAGAAGGCGTTTGTTTGGGTGGACTGGGGCTTCCAGGAGGCTGTCCTGTCCCAGATTGGATTGGGATCTGTTATGCTGGCCTGTATTAAAACTCTCTATAAGCACAAGTCAGAATCAACAAGTCACTGACTGTCATCCCCTTTCACCATATCGAATGGCACTAGACAGGGTTGCTCCCTATCCCAGCTTTTATATGCTTCGGTCATGGAACATTTACTTGTGGCCATCCGTAAAAAACCCCGATATTACAGGGTTCTGAACCAGAAACCTTCACATTGAGTCTTCTGCAAGTGTGGACGATGTTTTGCATTATCTCTCACAACCTCTGACATCGCTTCCTTCCCTGTTGGCTTCGAAACTATATAAATTCGAACCTACAGCCACTTTAGTAATTTTTTTTTTTAAACTCGTTTTATTGAAGATTGCGTATCAGACATAAGAAAAGGAATCAAAACATATACATAACATGTTGCGCACCAAAAAACGAGAGTTTAAATGTAAATTCACTCAACGCACCACATCCCACCTCGCCAGGCCCTCGTCCCATCCGGACCATATAGCGTAGACTCGGTACAGAAAGGATGTGATCAGGACATGCAAAATACTGTATACATCAGTTATCATGTACAAAACATGCAGTCAATAAGTCAAGGGTAACAACAAGGATACACTCCAAAATGAGAGGTCGTGGATACTCCTGGTGTCTCGCACCCCTCACGGCATGAATAAATGAATGGCAGAGCGCAATGAGGGAGCCGTATATTGGGTTACCGGAGAATTGCACCATGTTCCCCACACCTTATGGAATTTCTGAGGGCACCCTCTCCCTTTATACACAATCTGGTTATAAGGAAGAACAGTATTAACAAGTTTCTTCCACTGAGATACTGATGGGGGTTTCGGAGCCATCCATCGCAGTGCAATAGCTTTCCTGGCATAGAATAAAGACTCCCTCAAGAGGATTCTAACATGGTGTTGCCATTCTTCTTCATCTAATACGCCGAAAAGGCATATCTCTTGGGTTAATGGTATAGGTTTAGCCAGAACTTCTGCCAGGAGATCCACGACCCCTTTCCAAAAACATTGTATGATCGGACATTCCCAAATCATATGCCAAAAGTCTGACTGTGGACAGGGACACCTAAGGCATCCGGGGCTGGGCAGACGTCCCATTTTGTAGAGACGGGAAGGTGTCAAGTAACATTGGTGTAGAATATATGTTTGAATCAGTTTGTTGTTAGCTGAGGGCGACACATGTTGAGGAGATTCTAGGATGTCTTGGAACATCTCATTTGTGAGAGTTGGGCCAGGGCGTCAGGGCCGGGGCGTCCAATGTGGATACCTTGGCCTGTATCAGATGTGCATATAAAGTAGATATCAAACCCCCAGGGCCCTGTGAGCAAAGTATGCCGATAAGCGGATATTCAGATATATTGTCCAATCGATCCGGGAACTGAGAAGAGAGTGCATGTCTAATCTGTAGATATCTAAAGAACTGTGTTCTAGGGATGCCATAGGAGGAGCTTAGCGAGTCAAACGTTTTAAAAACACCTTGTATGTACAGGTCACTAAGAGAGGACACGCAATATTGCGACCAGGCCCGGGCGCCAGGCAAGGCAAATAACGTCGGCAGACCAGGGTTGTGCCAAAGCGGGGTCTCCGCAGGTATATCAGAATAAGCGGACACCTTTTTCCCCTGACGCCAGACCTGTCCCGCCAGGGCATGGATGGGCAACAATTTCCCCCTGAACAAGGCCGGGTTTTCCAACACCGGCCACAGATTACGCAGACCCAGGTGGTGAGCCAAATGTGCCTCGGACCCCGGTAGGGGATCAGATGAGAGCCACTTCCTAATGAAATGGAGCTGTCCTGCCAGGTAGTAAAGAAACAGGTCAGGGAGTGATGCACCCCCGAGCTGCTTCGGTCGTTGTAGAGATGACAACCTAAGCTTAGATCTAGAGTTTCCCCATATAAAGGAGATAATGAGGGAGTCCATTTGTTTAAAAAATCTAAGGGGTATGGACACAGCAGAATGGCTTATAGCATATAGACATTTGGGTAGTACTATCATTTTAACAAGGTTGATTCTACCAGCCACCGACAAAGGCAGTGTAGCCCAAAGATTAAACTTAACCCTAAAGTGCGAGATGAGCGGAAAAATGTTCTGTTCCAAAAAACACCTATGGTCCCTAGATATAAAGATGCCCAGATATTTGCAAGTCGAGACTGTAGTCAATCCTCATACCACATCTCCCTCAGCAACACTTGACGCGCGCCCAATATGCATGTATGAGGACTTAGTCCAATTGGTCCGCAGGCCAGAATAATTACCAAATTCGTCAATTATAGCCATGGCTCTGGGCAGGGACCGGGAGGGATCGCTCATAAACAGGAGTAAGTCATCGGCATAGAGTGCTGTTCTCTCCTCCCGGGTGCCTATCACTATGCCTTTATATATGGGGTCATTCCGAAGCAGTATTGCCAAGGGTTCCACCGCCAAAGCAAACAGTAGCGGTGACAATGGACATCCTTGTCTTGTACCCCTACCAAAGGAAAGTAGGAAGACAACGCGCCATTAATTGACAGCGCCGCTCTAGGAGAACAGTATAGAAGGGAAATCCAGGTAACAAACCCCTCTCCAAATCCATATCCTCGCAACACCTGCAATAGGAAAGGCCACTCGACAGAGTCGAACGCCTTTGTTGCATCTAAAGAAGCCACCGCCCAGTCATGTGAGGATGATGCCCCAATCTGAGTTATCACCTGAGCCCTTCTAAGATTATCCGATGTGGATTTTCCAGGCATAAAGCCTGTCTGATCCGGGTGAATAAGGTCGAGAACAACAGAATTTAGCCTTTTCGCCAACATTTTAGTAAGGAGTTTATAATCTATATTAAGCAGTGATATAGGCCTATATGAGCCACAGTCCAGCGGATCCTTGTCAGGCTTAAGTAACAGGATAATGGTGGCGTCATAAAAGGACTCCGGGAGACTGCGGCCCACAAAGGCAGCATTATAACATTCAAGCAATACCGGGAGAAGCAGGCCCCTGTACAGGGCATAAACCTCCACCGGGATGCCGTCCGGACCCGGCGATTTGCCCCTTGCCATATCTGCCAGGGCTCCCGATAGCTCCTCTAGCGTAAAAGGGGAATCTAAAAATTCACGTTGGTCTTCTGACAATGTAGGAAGGGGGATCAAACCCAAATAGGTAGCAAGCTCTCCATCAGTGACTCTAAGCTTGGAGAGGTATAACTCACTGTAATACCTATAAAATCTATCACTAATGTCCAAGCTATTGGACAGTACCTCCCCCGTCTCTGAATGCACTCGTAGTATTGCAGGTGAGGCCGTGTTTTGATGTATCAGTTGAGCTAGAAAGCTGCTTGACTGGTTACCGAGTTCGTAAAACTTCTGTTTGCTAAAAAACAGAGACCTACGTGCCTTGTCATGCAGTATATGCAGATATTGTCTACCCGTCTGCAACCATTGAGACCTAGCCTCATCAGTTGGATTAGCCACGTATGCGGCTTCGAACGAGGCACACTGGGTCGCCAAAGTGGTCTCCAACAGCGAGGATTCCCTCTTTACAAAGGAAATGGAGGACTTAATACAAAACCTAAGATATGCCTTCATAGTTTCCCATAAGAGGAGTGGAGAAGTGTTTGGGGAATTAATGGTCAAAAACGTCTGAAGTTGATCAGGTATTCGATCATGTGGTACAAATAGTTTCAACCAAAATGGGTGGATTCGCCAACCCTGTCGTGGCTTAGCAGCCGTACTACTATTTAATTGGACCAACAACGGGGAATGATCAGACACTGCCCTGGCTAAATAGGATATGGTCTGCAACAAAGAATATGCTTTAGTATTTCCAAAAGCATGGTCAATCCTGGACAGAGTATGTCTGTTGGCAGAGTGACAGGAAAAGGTGCGGGCCTCCGGAAACCGGACCCGCCACAGATCCAACCACCCCAATTCACGGATCACTCCGGCCATTGTAGTAGGGCGAGGCAGAGAGGGGGAACCCGGCTCCGCAGAGAACCGATCCAAGGCAATATCCATAACTTTATTAAAGTCACCCAAACATAATGCAATAGCCCCAGGGAATCAGGTCGCAAACTGCGTAGCCTGCTGGAGCACAGCGAGATCAGACGCCGGTGGCAAGTACACACCCAGGATAACATACAGGACAGAGTCAACCCAGGCCTGGACAAAAACGTATAGTCCCTCGGGGTCCCTTACAATGAGGCCTGGCTCCCACCTGAGTCTACAATGCACCAAGATGGACACCCCCCTGGAATAGGAAGTATGTGTAGAGTGAGCCGCCAACTGAACCCATGGCTTCTGAAGTCACCTGGAATTGTCTGGAACCAAATGAGTTTCCTGAAGGCATATGAGGTGTGGGTCAGCCCTCCTAATGTGAGAAAAAACCAACGACCTCTTTCGTGGGCTGCCCAGGCCCCTCACATTCCAAGATAGTACACTAAAGGACGCCATGGTCGTCTAAGAATGTAATGTAATCATGGCAGTTCAGGACCCCAAAAGTGACCCGCCTATGAGTGTGTAGTGCGTGGCTGAGTGAGACACAAAGTGGTGTGCAGCAACCTAAGAACCATATACAAACGAAATGAACCATTACACCCCTAAAGGGTGTGAGACATATTACTGGCATAAACAAACAATATTCATTAAATTAACCGTGGCTACAATTAACGGGGGAAGAAGTGCACCCAAAGTAGTTGGTATACGGGGCACTGTCTTAAAGGTATAGATGATCACTAGGCTAGGGGATATACTATTCAACAGAGCCAGGTTCACATGAGTAAACGGGATACACCGGCGCCCCGGGGTCGCCAGCCCAGGTAACTATAAAGCTACAGGATACTATAATAACAGAACCGCACTTTTCATAAAACTACTTATGCAATAAACAAGAGCATCCCGTAATACATAAGTCCTTATGTATGGTCCGATCGGACCCCTCACCACACGCCGTCAGGATCATCGTCTCGGAGATCGAGGAAGAAGAGATAGCCAGTCCTCCACATCCTTTGGCGAAGTAAAGAAGAGGGACCTGCCGTCATGGACGACCCAGAGACGCGCTGGGTAAATCATTTAGTATTGTATAGCCTTTTCTCTCAGCCGCCTCTTAACGGCCACGAAGGATGCCCGGGTCTTCTGGAGAGCCGCCGAGAAATCAGGAAACATGGCCACTGCAGCTCCGTTGTACTTAAGCTCGCCGGCCTGGCGTGCAGCCCGCAACGTCGTATCTCGATCCGTGCTGTTAATCAGACGGGCCAACAAGGGTCGAGGAGGTGCGCCCTGAGGCGGCGGTTTAGCCGGAACCCTATGGGCCCGTTCCACTGCAAATATTGGCGAGAAGTGAGCCTCCGGTAAGACATTTTTCAGCCACCCCTCCACAAAGGCCCGAGGATCTTCACCCTCCGCCCGCTCAGGCAGGCCCAGGATACGGAGGTTGTTTCGTCGCAATCTATTCTCCAAGTCATCTGCACGCTGGGTACACAAACTTGCAGCTCTCTCCAGCTCCTGGAGTTTGGCAGGAAGTGGGTTAACAGTATCTTCTACCTGAGAGACCCGATCCTCCACTTCACGCACCCTGCCTCGCAAGGTCTGAAAGTCCTGGCGGAGCAGGCCCAGGTTGATTTTTACCTCCTCAATTTTCCCGGTCAGCGAGGAAGTGCCGGCATGGATCGCCTCCAGTAGCTGTCCAGTAACTTGCTTTAAAGTGGGCTCGGGGTCCCCCTCTGGAAGGGCAGGAGAGGCTGCCTCAAGCGATAGTGATGTAGAAGAGGATGCCGCCCTGGAGAACCCCCTCAGGCGATCAGAGACAGAGGCTGATTGCGGGCGACTCATTTTAGAGAGTCGGCGGCCGCTCTTCCTGCGTTCCGTACGGGTGGATATGATGGCAGAGGAGGAGGTGTGATTGTAGCAAGACCAGGCTGGTCCCAGAGGATTATAAACGAGGTCTCTGGCTAGTAGCAGTTGCACAGTAGGAGCCTCTATGTCGGGCCACCAGGGCCAATCAGCCAGCCGAGGACAGACAGTAACTCAACAGTCCAATAGTATCGATGGCAACAGACACTAGATTATAAGCGATGTCTCCAAGAGAGAGCCGTCAGCGGAGCAGTGAAATAGACAAATTGCCAGGAGGAACTAAGAAGGGACGGATGGTAACTCAATGATCCAATAGTGCCGGTAGCATCAGTCACTGGATTATAAGTAAAGCCTCCAAGAAGGCCAGTAGCGGAGTGATGAAATACATAGGCTGCCAGGAGGGACTATAGGAGGACATATGGTAACTCAACAGTCCAGTAGTACATACCGCAACCTTCACCGGATTATAAGTAAAGCCTCCCAGAAGAGCAGTCAGCGGGGTAACAAATCACACAGAGGCACACACCCTCAATGGGTCAGGGACCGTTGATGGCTGCCGCAGATATTGCTCTGCACTACTGCCCCGAGGAGCCAGGGGAAGGTCCTATCATGCCCAGCAACAGGCAGGAAAGAGGAGTGCCAGCTCCCAAACCTCCAGGCAGGGACAGAGGGATCCGTCAGAGAGAGGCCCAGCTCACCAGGAACTCCAGACTCAGCGCTCCCTCACCTGCAGATGGCCGACCCGATCAGAATGAAGATGGCTGCCCGCCACGTGGAGAGAGGGGAAACCGCCGCCCGGGCGGCAGCAGGCTCAGCGGCTTCAGCAGTGCCCGCACAGCTTCAGGCCAGTCCACGAGCGCAGCCCCAGAACGGCAGCTCCACCCCAGCTCCAAGCAACAACAGTACGGGGCAAAGCGGCTCCGGCAGCGCAGGTGAAGGTGTACAGCCGCCGGCCACGTGTAGCGGCCACCGACTACCCCTCAGCGGAGGAGGATACCGGCAGCACGGGAGTCCCGGGACCAGGAGGAGGGCCCCAGATGTGCGTCCCAGCGGACAGCTACCCCGGGCACCGGCAAGTCAGGATGGAAAGCAGGATAAATGAGCGGCTCTAACCGGAGCTCCACTCACATGCGACCGTCCATGTTTAGCGCTAGCCACGCCCCCCCACTTTAGTAATTTTTAAACTCAATCTCTCCAAAAGCACGGCCTTTAATATATCCCTTGATACGCATATGTTCCACACCCTCCGCAGATCCTTTTCATTCTTGTGGGCTCCTCATTCCTTGAAATACCTGGGGATAACTATATCCAAATAATATAATAAAGATTTCCGTACTGCCCAGACTTCTCTATTATTTTGAGTCTCTCCCTGTCACCATTCCCAGACCCTTCTTTGCTTCCCTCCAAAGCCTTTTCACTAAATTTGTCTGGTCCATTAAGCCTTCTAGGTTTTTAAAGACAAATGCTGCATAGGCCTAAACACCTTGGTGGGCTAGCAGCACCGAACTGCCTGTATTATTATAGTGTATTGGCATCACCACAAGTCATCTAAACTCTGGGTATGCTTAAAAACTGAATTTTCTCTCCCTTAGAATCACTCCCTTGGCTGCACAGACACCACTGGACCCCAGGATCCCTGTCACACATCCCCTTTCATCGCTAAACAAGTGATCGGAGCCTGTAAACTATACTTATCTTAGGTATGACTCTTTCGAAATGATGGCCCCCTCACCCTCTTGTCTCACAACCCTGTCTTTCCGGCTTCCTGCTCTCCCTCTTTTTTTATCATACCCTACAAAACATAGTCTACTCCATTTATCCCAAAGACTCAATCCCACCACACTCACGGATTTTGAGACCAATGTTCCTGTGCATAACCATATGACTTTATCTCAATAGCACTACTCACAACTCTGGCAGTATTACTCAAAAATTTCATCAACTCAGTTGCTCTATTGGTCCCTGACCCCATTCAAAAAGCTTTGCATTTTTCCCACACCCACCACTTTGGCCTATCTCCACCTTCTACTCTTTCATGTCCGACCATCTGTTTGTCCTCACATCCACCCTTCGTACCACATTGGGAAGCAGTACTTGACACATCTTACTCTACTGAACAATGGTCCTCTGCTTTCCAACTATGCTATAAGTTCTCGATCTCCTGCAAAGCCCAAGAAACTAATTATAAAATTATATTCAGATGGTACAGAGTTCCTGTAGTCCTTCATTCTATTTTTCCCCCAGTCCTCTGACATTTGCTGGTGATGTGGCATAGAAAAGGGCACTATGTCTCACATATGGTGGAAATGTCTGCTTATACATTGCTTTTGGACTGACATCCGTAATGTCATCCACAGAGTTTCTGGAGTTGCATTACTAGACGACCCGGCCGCCCTTCTCCTCTCCATATTCCCACACAAACTTAAGAAATACACTCGTGCTCTGATTAGTTTCATGCTCATGGCTGCCTGAACAGTCTTCCTCCTTTTTTGGAAGACTACATACACACCCTTTATACAAGACTGGCTCTCTTAATTCCTACACCTCAAACGAAAGGAACTTATGATCTCAGAACTACAACCTGACTCTGCTAAATATCAACGTACCTGGCAGTTGTGGGATGTCTTCCAATATTCCCCAAATTTCTCTACATTGGGTTAACCTGTGCATAATCCCTTATGTTTTCCCTCTCCCTTTATTCACTTACCCTCACTCATTCCTTTATAAAAAAAAAATCAAAACAAAAGCTGCCTGAACTGTTAGAAGAATACCTACGGTGTTTATAGGTTATACAGTGGGGAAAAAAGTATTTAGTCAGCCACCATTTGTGCAAGTTCTCCCACTTAAAAAGATGACAGAGGCCTGTAATTGACATCATAGGTAGACCTCAACTATGAGAGACAAAATGAGAAAATATATCTAGAAAATCACATTGTCTGATTTTTTAAGAATTCATTTGCAAATTAAGGTGGAAAATAAGTATTTGGTCACCTACAAACAAGCAAGATTTCTGGCTCTCACAGACCTGTAACTTCTTCTTTAAGAGGCTCCTCTGTCCTCCACTCATTACCTGTAGTAATGGCACCTGTTTGAAATTGTTATCAGTATAAAAGACACCTGTCCACAACCTCAAACAGTCACACTCCAAACTCCACTATGGTGAAGACCAAAGAGCTGTTGAAGGACACCAGAAACAAAATTGTAGACCTGCACCAGGCTGGGAAGACTGAATTTGCAATAGGCAAGCAGCTTGGTGTGAAGAAATCAACTGTGGGAGCAATAATTAGAAAAGGGAAGACATACAAGACCACTGATAATCTCCATCGATCATTGGCTCCACGCAAGATCTCACTCCGTGGGGTCAAAATAATCACAAGAATGGTGAGCAAAAATCCCAGAACCACATGGGGGGACCTAGCGAATGACCTGCAGAAAGCTGGGGCTAATGTAACAAAGGCTACCATCAGTAATACACTACTACGCCAGGGACTCTGATCCTGCAGTGCCAGACGTGTCCCCCTGCTTAAGCCAGTACATATTCGGGCCCGTCTGAAGTTTGCTAGAGAGCATTTGGATGGTCCAGAAGAGTATTGGGAGAATGTCATATGGTCAGAAGAAACCAAGGTAAAATTGCTTGGTAGAAACACAACTCGTCGTGTTTGGAGGAGAGTGAATGCTGAGTTACATCCAAAGAACACCATACCTACTGTGAAGCATGGGGGTGGCAACATCATGCTTTGGGGCTGTTTTTCTGCAAAGGGACCAAATACTTCTGGATTTGTTTTCTTATTTTGTCTCTCATAGTTGAGGTCTACCTATGATGTCAATTACAGGCCTCTCTTATCTTTTTAAGTGGGAGAACTTGCACAATTGGTGGCTGACTAAATACTTTTTTTTCCCCACTGTAGCTGTATTCTGTCAGTGGAGAGTGCAGTGGGACTGTTGCATTATACTTCTAAACATCACAATAGATTCTCTCCATTGACAGTCCATTCTCTTCAATACAGGCCAAAAGGCATGTTATCCCTGCTTACAGGGTTTAGTCTACAAAAACTTATCAGCTATCCAGAGAATAGGTGATAAATAGTGTACTTGTCAGTCTCATAAAGATTGAATGGAGTAACAGAGCACATGAATAACCATCAATCCATTTAGACAAGGGACACAGAAACTCTTTCCTCTTAGTCAGTTGGGTGTCCCAGTGTTCGGACCCCCAGGATTTATACATTTATCACTTATCCCATGGCAAACCCATGGCACCAGGAGAGTAGATACTGGTAACTTTGATTTCACTTTGGCTGTTTTCTTCTTGCCTGTTTTGCTCCTACTTGTAACTGAATCAGTTTTAGAAATACAAGTGTATAAAAGGGCTTTGTTAGTGTTAATAATAACAGGTGATAAAAATGTATGCCACATTCCTCTTCATTTTGGCCCTATATTAATCTGCTGCCTATTGAAATGCTAATGGTTAGGCGAAAAATGCAGGGCAATGCACAAAGAGATGACATCATGTTTTAGTAGCCAAGTTGTAAAATGACATTATCACATTGTTGTGTGCAAAGCACACATCACTGTATATGTTTAGATCACTACAACAGACTTTAGTGTTCATAGAAATATAGAAAGCCATGGAATTGGTTATTCATGTACAACGTATATTAGGACCATGGTATGTATGTAACCTTACCATTCTCCTGTGGAATAACTATAATGATAATGATAATAATGCTTTTAACTTTAAACTTGGTTTCTAATGATTTTGCTTACCTGACAAATAAATGCTGTTTACTCTTTGGACACACTGTACTTGGAGATTAATGTTAGGTTGTTGTTAAGTCTTACAGAGATAATATTTAGATTTGCATATAAATCTGTGCTGGCAAAACAATTCTAAGTATTAGGCAATGTAGAGTTTATGGCGTGTTACACTACTGAACAACCAATAAATTGTCCTAAAATATTGAGAGCGAATAATTTATGTCCATAAAGTAAACCAGCTAAGCATCTGGATTCCACCATTAATTCATAGTTATTATTGCATTTTATCACAGTCCATTTTGTGCCAGCTATGCCGCAGGTGTATTTTATTTATGTCTCTTTATTTATGCCTAAAATTGTTTATTGTAGTGAATGGCTGACTGCCAGTATCTAGTTGTAAACCATTATGAAATAACATCTGCCAAACAAAGAATGATTCATCTCCAGTAGCTAGAATACCAATTAGTTTATTGATCTGAATATTCACATACACGTGCTGGCTTTCCTTAAGCTTTTACACCCCTGTGTCTTCCAATAGTCAAAACTCAAGCTGTGATGGGCAGTATGTTTCGGAATGTCTATTGACTTTATCAAAGAATGATGAATTAAAATAAAGGAAATGATCTGATAATATGTATTAAATGTAAATCCATCCAAAGTATTTCTACTGAAACCAGGTATTTACTAGGAGGCAAACAATAAGACTCAGGAAATTTTACAGTTTCCTCATTTTATGCTAAAATGGCAGAAATTAATCTCCTTTAAATATCTAAACTCTTAGGTAGCACATAAAGTAGTGCCGTTTTCCCCACAACTGGAGATAGTCCCTCTAGACCCATTCAGTAGAGCAGAACAGAAGCATTATTTTCTATATTTGCTTAGGTTGAACTGACTCATGCTGAATTGTAACCTTTCCTATTATAATGATAGCTTGCTTTCAATCCAGAAGGTAAAGGTTAGCTCTGTTGTGTTCATGGGATTTAGAAGAAGGTTTCATACAGTAGTTTAGCAGAAGATAACAAAAAATACCAACAATGGTGAAAAGACACTTCTGGAATGGGTCAAATACAGAAAATCATGCTGAAATTAAGTTAAATTTTACATCCACAATGGCATTTGTAAGAGTTGCAATATATTTTGTTCAGCAGAAAAATAATATCTATATTTATTTCTTCTTAAAACAAGCAACCAGAAGAGATAAAATGCTATCTATTGAAAGATACTGCAGTCATGAGAACAGAGTACACCCTCTTTAAATTCTATGGTTTTACTTATGGTTATGTGTTAAGAAGGTCTTAAAATTAGGTAAATACAACCTCAGATGGAGAACAACACATGACAAAATACGCAGTTTTGCTTTTTTTTTTTTAACAAAAAAAAAAAAAAAACCTGGAGGGGAACATGAAACAGTAGGGACAACATGGAGGGGGACATTATAATGTCTAAGGGGCCACTGAGATTGGATAGGTTAATAATAGAGGGGCCACTAGGGGGGACAGGTTAATGTGTGATGCCACTGTAGGGGCATTACACTGTGAGGGCCTCTAATGGACATTATACTATGTGGGGGCCACTGAGGGGGCATTATAATTTGTGGGGGTCAGGTATGTCTAAGTGGTGGTGATTGGGCGGGCATTTATGAAACTTTTGCACTGAGCCCACCAATGTGTTAAAATGGCCCTGCTTATAAGTCATACATAAAATCATTAATTCAAGTTATTGCTGCTATAGGTGGTCCTACAAGCTATTTACATGGCTGACTCCTCCCCTCCAGCAGCAGGGAGCCTATCCAGGACAGGTTTTACATAGAGGAGAGTAGTGGTGACCATTTTTTTCACATTCATACCCCTAGAGACAAAATGAACTCCTGCATCCTACTAAGAGAATGCAGGTAGATATCAGACTCATTTTTAGCCTCCATTTTTTTTAGCTTAGGTTCCCGTAGAACCCTTTTAAATAAACATAAAGTAATATTTTTTAGATGTATACAAAATTACCCTAAGGGAAGTGAATAAATTAAAAATCACATATAATATAGGACCTGTAAATAGAAACTTTATTTCCCATTAAGCACAAAAAATAAATGCCTAAAAGAAGAAAAGCAAAAAGCTAAATGCTAATGTGAACAGAGCAGTGCTGTGGTTTTATTTTTTTATTCTACCAAAATACTTTTTGAAACTTAAAACTAAAGCAAACCTGTGAGCATGAAAATGCAGACAGCATGTTATAGAGCAAGAGGAGCAGATTGATAGTTTTAACTTGCAATTTGTTCCTATATACTGTATTTTTGCTCTTTCTATCCTTCGAAACATTCATGGAGCAATAGGGGAGGTTCTATCAGTGACTGATACAGTGGGGAAAAAAAGTATTTAGTCAGCCACCAATTGTGCAAGTTCTCCCATGTAAAAAGATGACAGAGGCCTGTAATTGACATCATAGGTAGACCTCAACTATGAGAGACAAAATGAGAAAACATATCTAGAAAATCACATTGTCTGATTTTTGAAGAATTTATTTGTAAATTATGATGGAAAATAAGTGTTTGGTCACCTACAAACATGCAAGATTTCTGGCTCTCACAAACCTGTAACTTCTTCTTTAAGAGGCTCCTCTGTCCTCCACTCATTACCTGTAGTAATGGCACCTGTTTGACATTGTTATCAGTATAAAAGACACCTGTCCACAACCTCAAACAGTCGCACTCCAAACTCCACTATGGTAAAGACTAAAGAGCTGTGGAAGGACACCAGAAACAAAATTGTAGGCCTGCACCAGGCTGGGTAGACTGAATCTGCAATAGGCAAGCAGCTTGGTGTGAAGAAATCAACTGTGGGAGCAATAATTAGAAAATGGAAGACATACAAGACCACTGATAATCTCCCTCGATCAGGGGCTCCACGCAAGATCTCACCCCGTGGGGTCAAAATGATCACAAGAACCATGAGTAAAAATCCCAAAACCACACGGGGGGGACCTAGCGAATGACCTGCAGAAAGCTGGGACTAACGTAACAAAGGCTACCGTCAGTAATACACTACGCCGCCAGACGTGTCCCCCTGCTTAAGCCAGTACATATCTTGGCCTGTCTGAAGTTTGCTACTGTAGAGAGCATTTGGATGTTCCAGAAGAGTATTAGGAGAATGTCATATGGTCAGATGAAACCAAAGTAGAACTGTTTGGTAGAAACACAACTCGTCGTGCATGGAGGAGAGTGAATGCTGAGTTACATACAAAGAACACCATACCTACTGTGAAGCATGGGGGTGGCAACATCATGCTTTGAGGCTGTTTCTCTGCAAAGGGACCAGGACGACTGATTCGTGTACATGAAAGAATGAATGGGGCCACATATCGTGAGATTTTGAGTGCAAACTTCCTTCCATCAGCAAGGGCACTGAAGATGAAACGTGGCTGGGTCTTTCAGCATGACAATGATCCCAAGCACAACGAAGGAGTGGCTTCGTAAGAAGCATTTCAAGGTCCTGAAGTGGCCTAGCCAGTCTCCGGATCTCAACCCCATAGAAAACCTTTGGAGGGAGTTGAAAGTCCGTGTTGCCCAGCAACAGCCCCAAAACATCACTGCTCTAGAAGAGATCTGCATGGAGGAATGGGCCAACATACCAGCAACAGTGTGTGCCAACCTTGTGAAGACTTACAGAAAACGTTTGACCTCTGTCATTGCCAACAAAGGCTATATTATACAAATACAAAGTATTGAGATGAACTTTTGTTATTGACCAAATACTTATTTTCCACCATTATTTGCAAATAAATTCTTTAAAAATCAGACATTGTGTTTTTCTGGATTTGTTTTCTCATTTTGTCTCTCATAGTTGAGGTCTACCTATGATGTCAATTACAGGCCTCTCTCATCTTTTTAAGTGGGAGAACTTGCACTATTGGTGGCTGACTAAATACTTTTTTTCCCCACTGTAGCTGTCTCTGTATGCACCAAAGAGTTCACCCGTCTGCTTCACTTTGCATCAGTTGCAAAAATGTAAACAATATCAACAAAATATCAGTATGGATAGTCATGAAAGTCATACACATTACAGAATTGTCAGTTGAATGCTAGCTTGGCCAACAGCTGTTTGTCCTCACTCCCTTCCCATACACATGCACATTGGACTCAGCCTGCTTTGAAGGAGAAGAGGCAAGCCACTGGCACACACATGAACTGGATGCGCAGGTAGTATTTTCATCAATTCTCCCAGTTGATGGTTATGGTATCAGGAGATGGAATAAAATACTAGAGGTAAACAAGTGGCTTCGGCAGTGGTGTAGAGAGCAAGGTTTTGGATTTCTGGACCATGGAGTGAATTACCTCTATGATGGACTCCTTGCTAGAGATGGTATACATCTCACAAAGCCTGGGAAACACATATTTGCCAGAATACTTGCCACACTTATCAGGAGGGCTTTAAACTAGAAGAGGAGGGGATGGGAAGTAAAAAGAAAGACAAGAACATGCAGCTAAAGGATATACTAAACAAGGTTACTAGATGTGGTAATGAGGACCTAAGACAGGATACTCAGAAGGAAATTAAGAAAAAGGAAGTATCAGAGCACAATCTGAAATGTTTTTACACAAATGCGCAAAGCTTGGGAAATAAACAGGGAGAATTAGAACTGATAATACAGAAGGAAAAATATGATGTCATTGGTATTACAGAAACTTGGTGGAACGATAAGCATGATTGGAATATACAGATGGAAGGATACAACTTATTCAAAAAAAATAGAACTAATAAAAGAGGGGGAGGAGTTGCATTGTATGTTAAAAAAGATCACATTTCCACGGAAATCACAGTTTTACAAAATGATAACTTATTGGAAAATATTTGGGTAACAATTCAGGGTAAAAACAATGATAAGGACATCATAATAGGTGTTTATTATAGACCACCAGGACAGACAGAAGACAGGGATGAGATTTTTTCACAGCAAATGACCACGCTTTCGAAGAAATTTGAAATTGTTATCATGGGAGACTTTAATTACCCAGATATTCATTGGGAAACTCACACAGCTACGAGTAAAAGCTCTATCAAATTTTTATCCTCTCTAGCAGACAACTTCATTGCCCAGTTAGTAGAAAAAAACACGAGAGGAACATCCATTCTGGACCTAGTTTTAACTAATAAGGAGGACATGGTTAAGGAATTAAGGGTAGCAGGGACATTGGGATTCAGCGACCATGCTATACTCGAGTTTGGGGTTGTAAGAAGAAGAAGACCTGAGAAGACAAAGACTAGAAGGCTCAATTTTAGTAGGGCAGATTTTAGGGGCCTAAAGGTAAGGGTTAGTAGAATTCCATGGCGAAAATTACTTAAGCACAAAAATGCACATGAGGGGTGGGAAATTTTCCGTAGGGAAATCATTAATGCACAGGAACTAACAATACCTAGAAGCAAGAAAAATGGGAATCACCTAAAAACTCCAGGATGGATGACCAAAAAATTACATAACCTACTAAAAAAGAAAAAGGAAACTTACAACAAGTGGAAGATGGGAGCTATATCTAAGGGAGAGTATACAGCAGTTTGCAGACTCTGCAAGATAAGCATTAAAAAAGCCAAGGCTGAATACGAATTGAAGCTTGCAAAAGAAGTTAAGAGTAATGTAAAAGGTTTTTGTGGATATGTTAAGACCAAAAGAAAAGTGAAGGAAACCATTGGAGTCCTAAAGAACGAAAAGGGTGAAAAAGTTAACATGGTGGATCAGCAGGTGGAGTTACTAAATTCATATTTTGTATCCGTCTTCTCCCAAGAAATGGATGGTAATATCAACATTAATGGTGATAGTGATGAGGGGAATGAGGAGTCCAAGCTGATTATAAGTGAAGGTTTGGTAAGAGAACATTTAGCTAAGATTAAGGAAACCAAGTCCCCAGGACCGGATGATTTACACCCTAGAGTTTTAAAAGAATTAGCAGAGGAAATAACAGAACCCCTTGCAATAATCTTTAATAAGTCATGGGAAACAGGAGTGGTCCCTCTAGATTGGAAAAGGGCAAATGTGGTCCCCATCTACAAAAAGGGGAATAGGGACGACCCAGGAAATTATAGGCCGGTAAGTCTGACCTCGATAGTAGGAAAAATCTTTGAACAAATCGTTAAAGAACATTTAATTAGGTACCTGGATGGGAAGGCTTTAATTAATCAGAGCTAGCACGGCTTTATGCCTAATAAATCTTGTCAGACTAATCTTATTTCCTTCTATAATAAAGTCACTGAATGGTTGGACCAGGGAAATGCAGTGGACATAGTATATCTTGACTTTAGTAAGGCCTTTGATAAAGTATCACATAACATTCTTATTGAAAAAATGATCAAGTATGGCTTTGATAAAATATCAGTGAGGTGGGTTCACAATTGGCTTAATGATCGGGCACAATGAGTAATTCTAAATGGCTATACATCAAACTGGAAGAAAGTAAAAAGCAGGGTGCCGCAGGGCTCTGTCCTGGGCCCAGTACTTTTTAATATTTTTATAAATGATCTGGATGATGGGGTTAATGGGGAACTAATAAAATTTGCAGATGATACAAAGCTAGGAGGAATGGCCAACACTAGAGAGGAGAGAGAGTGTATTCAGAAGGACTTAAACACACTGGAACAATGGGCTGAGGTGAACAAAATGGTATTCAACAGGGACAAATGCAAAGTTCTACATCTAGGTAACAGAAATGCAAGAAGCATATATAGTATGGGAGGAATAGTACTAAGTGAGAGTACAGGGGAAAAGGATCTGGGCATAATAATAGATCGCAAATTCAACATGAGTCAACAGTGCGGTGCGGTGGCTAAAAAGGCTAATAAAATTCTAGGATGTATCAAGACGAGCATTGAAGCTAGATCAAGAGAGCTAATTATTCCGCTGTACTCTGCCCTGGTCAGACCCCACCTGGAATACTGTGTACAGTTCTGGGCTCCCCAGTTTAAGAAAGACATCGATTTATTGGAGCAGGTCCAGAGAAGAGAAACCAAAATGGTGGAAGGTCTACAAACCATGTCTTACGAGGAGAGGCTAAAAGAATTGGGACTGCTTAGTTTGCAGAAGAGAAGGCTAAGGGGAGACTTAATAGCGGTATTTAAATATCTGAAAGGTTGTCACAGTGCAGAGGGATCTACCCTTTTCTCATTAGCAGAAGGAAGCACGAGAAGTAATGGGATGAAACTAAGGGGAAGGAGATTTAGATTAGACATTAGGAAAAACTTTCTAACAGTAAGGGTAGTGAGAGAGTGGAATAGGCTGCCACGGGAGGTGGTGAGTTCTCCATCAATTGAAATCTTCAAGCGGAAACTGGATAGGTATATAGCTGGGATGTTTTAGGAATTCCTGCTTTTGCAGGGGGTTGGACTCGATGGCCCTTGAGGTCCCTTCCAACTCAAACAAACAAACAAACAAACAAACAAACATGTAGCGGCATATTTTCCATCAGAAAAAAATTATTGGTCATGTTAAAATCCTAGTCTACCCCGACATCTGCCATTAGATAGTTGGCTGTACCTGCCAAAATCAGAGGGTTTAGTCGACATTAGTCAACATATATGGCAAGCTTAAATCTCTGGTCCAAACTGTTTTTGAGGGATTTTTAGACTTGCCAACTGTTGTACAATATTAGATTAGATCAGTTCTTCATTCAGTTCTTCATTGTGTTTTTATACATTACATTGTTTTACATCAAAAAAAGCATAATCTGACTGATTGTGGAAGATCTGTATTTCCTGCATTGATTTATTGTATTATTTATTTATTTATTATTTATCTTACTTATATAGCGCCAACATATTCCGCAGTGCTTTACAGATATGTTTATCAATTATTGTCCTATGTAGGGCTCAGAATCTATATTCCCTATCGTTATGTCTTTGGAGTGAGTGAAGAAACCAGAGTACAAGGAGAAAATCCACACAAATATGGGGAGACCATTTTATGAGAAACAAAACAAGTTATAAAAAGTTAGGTTTATTTTGTTTATTTTTTAATAATAATAATAATCAGACAAGCATTTTTTTTTTATACCTCAAACTGTAAAAAAAATACGTTTAGGTGAGATGGACATATCTCAAAATAAAAATCAGTTGAATGAAATGTTTGAAAAAAAATTAAAAAGGGTAGACATAGCGTTAAGGTTATGTTAACACCTGTCAGTCGTTCCTCATTTTTTCCTTCAGTAATGAATAAAAAGGAGTAATATCAGATATAACCAATGACAAAGCTGCATAGTGACTTTACATATTATTTCAGGCACTGAATAAACCATATTATTTTTAGATGCAAAATAAGAATAGTATTTTAAGTATCAAATATGTCTCAATATCAGCATATATCTATATGCATTATCATATTCTCACTCAGTAGCTCAGCAGCACATACAGTATATCTCTACACTGATATTGCTACAGAAGAAATATACTAAGAGTTTGGCTTGCAGATAAGGTGCTAGCTTTAATGCCAAACAGTATTTCCCACATGGTATATATTCTCCAGAATTCAGTAATATTCTTCAACACTCACAAATCATAGAGAACACTAAAGCTATGTCTATCTATCACAATGATCTAGCTCATGGCTTTATTCATAGTTATTATTCAAGAAGAGAGCAGGCAGGAAGTATCTAGCCACATGCCCAGATGGCACCTCTAACATGTATATATTTTCCACAGCGTGACATCTGAGACTGAAAGCTGCTAAAAGCTGCATATATTTTCTAATTTTATGAGATTGTCAGAGAACTGAATTCCTGACCAACTAGAGTAAAATATATTCATTGTCTGAAGAGATGGAACTAGACAATGTCACTCTATTTACCATAAAAGTCATAAGACTTTGTCAGTTTATGTCATATAATAAGAAATATAGTATATTATACATTATAGAATGTAAGTTCATGTATTTTACTGTGAAATGTAATATAAAGCCAAGCATTAAAATGGACATTTGTCACCTAGAAAATACATGGTCTGCTTGCAGGACTTTTCTCTCCGCATTTTTCAAGGGGAATGGGGGACGGAATCCCGAACACAGATGTCAACCAAGTTGTAAGGGAATTGCCAGTTGAGCAATTCCCCAGTTCTGCTGCAGAACCCTGGTGGGGAGGGGCACGACAAGACAGTGAGCCCTAAAGCTGAACCCCTCCACTGGCCCTGCCTCTTGCCTGACTGTCCTAGGTGACTGCCAACAACTCGGAGCCGGTCCCTACTCTGAATAAGTGACAACAAAGAACGCAGACAGAACAAACAACAACAAAAGGGAGGTCAGCAAGCCAAGGGGTCAGTAGCAGTCAAGCAATGCAGTACAGAATCACAATCCAAGAGAATAGTCAAAGTCAAAGCCAGAGGTCAGGAATAGGAATACAGGTAATAGCAGAAAAGGAGCTAGCAGGGACAAGTCACAAGACAGAATCAATAGCCAGCGACCATGTGAGGGCTGATGACCTGTTTATAGAAAGTCAGGACCTGCCCCAAACTAGATTGGTAGACAGGCTGTCAATCACTCAGGCAAGGCCAAGATTAACTATTGAGGAGCCGAAAGAAACAAGGTGCAGGAGACGGGTGTGGCTGAAATTCAATTACATAGTCTAGGACAGTGTTCAGAATGAGCAACAAGAATCTTAAACAAGGAATCAAACTGAACATGCCTCCTGTGCCGCAGCGTGCAGGCGGAGGGTGGTGCAGAGACCCGAACAAGCAGAGACGTTACACTAGTCTTATTGCTTTTTTTTCAACTGTTGTTTTTACATAAAGCTTAGGGATTGCCCAGACGAACATTAGTTGTTATAGCTGCAAACTGATAGTACTATGGGATGAGTTATAAGACTGAAAGCAAATAGATCCTTAGGATACGATTCTGTTTCTTAATTGGCAGGAAACCTGGAGATATGAAATTATAGCCAAATGTTTAATGAGAAATACACAAAGGAATTTTTGGAGCTAGTGCAAATACAAATAGAAACAGGTTAAAAATAACCAAATTTAACAAATGAAATGAGAACATAAGGCATGTAATAGCATACAGCAACAAGCTGCATGACAAAAGATTAATATGTGTAAACATATGCACATACTTGAATACTAGAGTAACAGGGAAACGTATTCTATCGACAAGAATCTTTCACATTATTATTAATTATGAGAGTGTTTTGATTAGTTTATCTTTGGCATTTATTTATTATACTGAATGGAATATCAATTAGGAAAAATACTCATACGTGTGATTTTCCAAAAGACTTAATAATTCAGTGATGTACAGTAAGTGAGGGAAGGTGGGATTTTCAACACAAATTGCTAATTAGAATTTTAAATTAGAGCTTAATTTTCACTCCAGAGCACAAAATGCAATGAAATAGAACTATTGTACATCATTTTATTAACATTTATTTCATGAGGCTAAATGGCTTTATTATTATGTTGATGGATGATGAATAAGAAAAAAAGGAAAAGTAAAAAGCGAGATGGATAATATTTGATATTTCATGTTACTCAACATAATAGGTCAGCAAAGGTTCTGATATGTAGCTGGATGCAAATAGGCCTAAATGAATTATGTCATATGCCGTATTATATGTTGCTGTAATGGACATTGTACAAAAAAAGTTAATCTACAAAATATCTCATAGCTTCATTATTACGTGATATGGTGATATATTATTACATATCTGACCATCAGCTTATGACACTCATGTCCCCCAGGCTGGGATTCCAGGTATATGATGGCTCTTGTGTGACATAGTCTACTCCACCATTGGTCCACAGGTCCTTCACCCGAAGCAATTCAGCTGGAGTCTGCAGGCTGAATTCTCTAATCTTTAGGCAAAGCCGTCAAAGACTGGAACTAGAGGTAGGATGCTCTTCGTTTATCTCCTCTCTCTGTTGTAAGTATGCTCCTGACAGTGTGGGAGGAATGACCTAGAGGTAGAAAGGGAAAAGGGGGAGGGGAAGGTAGGGGGCATTGCTGCTGCTACCAGGGATGATGTATTGTCGTGTTTGGTTCTTCTGCTTAGGTACACTGATGAGCAAAAGGGTAACAATGTTCTGAACTTTTGACTTTTTAGGCTCCATATCATACCATCCACTACAGCTTTGAAACGTGAAACTACCATCATTTTATAGACAATCATCTTGGCTATCTCATACATAAATCTGAGTTGCAACTATTTAGCATATGATTACTTATGCAGATTTGAAATGCTAAAAATGTAAATTAAAATTTTTATTATTTTGTAAATCCACCTTTAGCTTTCAATACTGCCTGAATCCTTCTAATCATGCTCTCGATCAGATTCAAGCATGTCTTGACCGAAATCTGATCCCAGATACAGCTTTTTCTTCAACTCTACCCACAAGTGTTTGGGTTGAGGTCTGGGGACTGTGGGGGCCAATCCAGCACCCCTACTTTATTGTCATTTAACTATTCTTTCACTAATCTCGACATATACTTCAGGCCATTGTCCTGCTGGAACACTATATTGTCCTTTTTTTCATACCCATAGTACTCGAGAGGATATGAAGTAACTCGTCTTGTAGGATACTCACATATAGCTCAGCATTAAGACCAACATTGATCTTAGCCAAGTATCCAATGCCTTTGGCTATGAAACAATCCCATATAATCAGGCTTCCTCCACCAAACTTGACAGTTCCTTCAATTTCTCGATCCATTAGCCCTCTTTTCCCTTGTTTCCAGACCCATTTGCACCAATCAGAGCCCAGTCTATTGACTTTCGACTCTTCGCTCCAAATCACCCATTTCTAATTTTCTACTGTCCACTTTTCGTGCTTTTTTCAAACTCAAGTTGACGCTTCTTATGATAATATTGAAGCCAAGGCTTCCTAGCCTTTTTCCAGGTTACTATTCCAGACTTGAGCGTCACACAGTGCTGGCATAGATGTTAGTAATTTCACTATTACTAAGGTTATGAGCCACCTCCATTGCCATGTTTGTCACACCAGATCTTATAGATTTTGCGATGAGCTAACGTGTTGACTCTGAGATTTTGCCTGGACATCAACCTCTTTGCTTCTGAATGGATGGACTTAATTTTGTATCCTTCCAACTGTCACGGCACTCACATGATGCAGTTTGTTAATTTTCTTGGCTGAGAGACCGCTATCATTGAGTTGGATGATGCTGTTTCTCTTTTCTTGGGAAATTTTCTTCATGGCTGATCCTCGATTGGAACCAGTGACCTTTCTCTTGGGAATCAACCTAATAACTTGACAGTTCCTCTTTCCTGGATAATGCACCACAATTTTGCGCCAAAATTTTGTCTAAAACAAAGTCACCTAGTAAGTTGTGCAAAGTTAGACTGGACAGTCTAAAAAAAAAAGTACACCAAATTTTCAAACAGCATTAGACACTTTGGAAAATCTGATGCAGTGTAAGACTGTCTAGTTAAGCTTTGCACTGTCTAATAGTTAGACAGTATCAGTTTATCTGCCTCAACATTTCCAATATACCTCTGTCTGTTGCCGCACACACTGTTTCCTGTTTCATCACAATACACCTCGCTGCACTGCACATGCTTGGACAGTTGCACAGGCACATGATTTAGAAGAGGCAGGTGGTGACTACAGCAGGTGGTGGGGTTGTCAAGGAGGTAAATCCACTGGAGGAGCACAAAACTACCTGATTCTTCCGTACAGCATCAGAGCCCAGCTGACTCCTCAAAAATCGTTAGGACACAGCATAAACTATTTTCCAGGGGATCATGGACAGACAGGTTATGTAATTATGCAAGTTCAGGGTCGTAAAACAACCTAACAGGTTCATTTTACTTGCTAGAGTTGTTTATCTCTACATCTGTAACTTTCCATGACACAGAACATCACCTTAAAAATATCATATTTCATTAAGTTACTTCCCTCATGTCTTCATTTATGTTATGAGTGTTTATTATGTGATATGTTTTTAACAGAATCAAGCAAGAAAGTCATTAAAATTAGCATATGCATCACTTCATTAACAAGATTATGGCTAGCCCTTCTCACTTTGTGTAACTGCTTGTACTTGTAATTGGGCTTTTTAAGTAGCCAAGAAATATTGTATATATCGGTAATGATACATAATATTAATTGTAATGATTATAAAGTTATGTGCTAGCATAAAGTATAGAAGTTCATGTGTAGGCTACACTAAATAAATTAGAAGCTTTATGACTTGCCACAGAACAATCAAAGGCATGTCAGTGGCTTCCCCAGCTTGCAGCCATCACTGTAAGACAAGAAATACAAAACATAGATAGGGGTATAAAGACAATCATTTCAAGACAGATGCTTCTTGTGTCTTCCCATATTTTTTAAACATATGACAAGACTTGAGACAAGCTGAAGGAGAAGCCTTTTATAGACAATGCTAGAGGGACAAATGAAAGTGAAAAAATTGTCAGTTGCCTGCGTCCTTATGCCTGGCTATTGGAAGGATATATATGACTCCAGTCTACTCTAGTAGTGTGGACATTGGTACAAATCAAACAGCATACACTGCTGGAACTGTAAAATGCTCACTTTATCTTTGTCAGAATGTTCACCTCTGCTTGTTATGAGTGGGGGCTGATGGTATGTAGCACACTAGTTCAGCGAATGAAAAATGAGCCACACTACGAGTTGATATATAAATAATTAACATTGAATGTGATCAGTGTGGGTTTATAAGTCACATATCAAAACCTTTAACTTTCTATCAGTTATACACTAAAGATGCATTGGTTTTTTTAAAATATTTTTTATCTTTTACTGATTATTAAGCTATTTTTTCTGTACAATTTGAGTAAATCCAGTGATCACATTCTTTGTTTCAGATGGCTCAGGCTTACTCAAAATTATGAGCACCAAAGGTTACAAGTTGACTTTGGATCCAGAAACTTGCCACTTGGGTCTATTTTTTATGGATTGTATGACACATAGCATATTTCGGTCTTGTGTGTTCCATAGTAATAACAAAATTAAAGAGAATACATTTTCTGTATAGGTGGAGAAGAGGCCCACAAAATAACTTTCTGTGGTGCACTCAAGGGTCCCCAGTTCAACACTAAACTTATATACTGTACCGTACATCTACTGTTCTTTTAGAAGGCAATGTATTGTTTTATACTGTTCTAGGCTAAGAAAACATAAAATATATAGATATGTAGGTCTTAGATGTTAGTTTATCATTAGTGTACAGGATTAAAGTGAATAGGCATACATGTCCATAATTACATTAAACCCCATTCTGGCCTCTCAGCTGCACCAGTGTGCATGTCACCGCTCTCTCACAGTTTAATGCTGGCATCAGGTGATCTAATGTCAATGGAACCTGTGCAAGAAGTATATAAGCTGGATGGCACCATCTTTAGAAGAACAAGCTGGATATTAAATGTATTGGCTAAATGGTCATTTTAACAACATCTACTGGCTAAAAAGGCAAACTACAACATACTGTAGAGCAGGAAACATATATGAATATGTGCCTCATTGATCTGTAGTAATCAACTATGGAAAAACTTTCAAAGTACATCAAGTTGGCAATATCAGACATTCTAAAAATAAATGCCACATTATTAAAGTTGTCTCTATAACTATGCCCCTCATTTCATTTGCCCACCACTGCTATTACCACATCTGACCACATTTGCCATTTATTTATTTATTTATTATGCTTACTTGTATAGCGCCATCATATTCCACAGCGCTTTACAGATATTGTCAGTCACTGTCCCATATAGAGCTCACAATCTACATTCCCTATCAGTATGTCTTTGGAGTGTGGGAGAAAACCGGAGTAAACCCAAGCGAACACACGGAGGACATACAAACTCCTTGCAGATGTTGTCCTTGGCAGGATTTGATCACAGGACTCCAGCACTGCAGTGCTAACCACTGAGCCACCATGCTGCCATGTGAATCAGTGCAGATATTCAGCAGGTGTATTCTCACCCAGTGACCATAGCACAGCTTAAGTACTCTCAGGGGTATATTGGGGCAATTAGTGAGAATAGAATATACATCTCCATTATACAGCCACCTATTAATACTCCACAGTATTAAAGAGGAACATTTATTTATATTAATAAAGGCTATAAAACTAAGAGGTGTCTACGACCATAGTCAATATATTAAGAAACATACAAAATCAGCAATCCACCTTTTCCATGTCTTGGGACATATACTGTCTAGCAATATATATATATATATATATATATATATATATATATACTGTATATATATATATATACATTTTTTATATACACAGTTTTTAAACAGTGGTAAAAAATGTTGCACTTATTCCAGAAGTGTTAGACTTAAAGATCCGACAAATTTATCAAACATTATTTGATAAATGGCAGATGTTAATTGGCTTAACGAACTAAACCTATTCTTCTACAGATTTGATTACACACCAGCTCCTCTCACCCCAGCATGTCCTTCAGTTCCCCCCACCACAATGACTTCACCCCATGTGGCTACTTCCCAACAGACCAGTAAATTCAGAAATCCGTCTTTACCTGACCACAGTCTGACCTTCACATGGGCCCAGGTGAGGAAGGAGATGAAAAAGATCAAGGTGAGTGTGAAAGATCCTCAGTGCGCCACACCGTGTTGGCCCACACCTGAGTCTTCTTTCATCAAAAAAACCACACTCACTGCCAGTGAGTGCTGGGTTCACAAGATAAATACAAGACAAGCTTTCTAAATTTTATATATTTATTAACCCCTAAATGGGTCGGTATTAACATCTAACACATGCAGTTCAGAACAGATATGTAGATATATACAAGCATTAACAGTTACTAGTTACAAGATACAGTGCAATAAAATAAAAGGGAATAAAGGTGAAATGATTACTTTACCACACATCTCCTTGATGTGGTTCTGTAGTCCAACACTCACACATGCTCTGGTATGTGTGAATGTCTGATTGATTAATGCACTCAAGTCCAGATTCTTTGTAAAGAGCTGAGACCAAGTGAAATGATACAATGTTATCAACCATGTCTGATCTAACAGCCCAGGCTGAACAATGCAGGTGTGTTTGATCACTCAGAGCTATGTAGGAACTCAATGGAGCTGTTCTGGGATGGATACAAAGCCCTATTGTTAAAATGTTACCACTACTGATAACATACACCTAGGATTAGAGCTATGCATAGTTTAATTACATAGAATTAAGAGGGAGATACGATACCCAGAGATCAAAATACATCTTTGAGTTATAGCCATATTTAAGCGGAATCATCACACCTCCCCCTTTTAGATGGGGCTTGCAGGAAGTAGGGTCCTACGCCCCTCTTCTGAAAGCACCTCCGCCTCCAGCTTTTCAGGCTCTGGCCTCAAGGTTCCCCCCATCTCTCCCCCCGGGGTCCCAGCAGACTCGGGCCTTGTCAGACTCCGAGGGTGGTTGAGCGCCACGCGCCTTCAATATGTCCAGACTAGGGTCAGCTTGGACAGCATCTCTGAACTCTTGGCTGGAGTGAGACAAAAGAGAGGTGCATGTCACATAGCTGCCGGACCCTTCTGGCTCTCTAGTCTGACTAGGGACACTTCTAAGGCTCAGGCCCTGAGCCACGTACACTTGGCTACCTCCTGCCTGTTCTGGGTCCGCTTTCTGAGTGCTGGCACCCTGTGGAGCCACACTCATAACCCCAGGTCTTTGGGATACCAGTTCGGAGACCCCATCCCGGCGGTCTCTCAGGGTCTCTCTCACACTAGCCGCTAGTTGGGAGAGTTCTAGGGGATTCTGCACCTCCCCCTTTGCTTCCAAACCTAGGGGCACCTCTGGTTCTGACACAGGTATGTTTGGACCCTGTCCTTCCTGTACTTGGGTGGGTGATGGTGATACCTTGGGCAAATGACTGAGATCATGCTTCGCCAAACCATCCCCCCACAATACATTGACAGGTAATACATTTGACATACCCCCTTCTTGGATCACACCTCCAGTACCCCATGCCATCTGCACTTGGGCCATGGGCACTCCTGGAATAGAACTGGACAGAAGAGACATGTATGTCTCATACCGGCCGGACTCCTCCAGCTTCAAGGGAGTGAGGCTAGTCATGGCGGTCTCAGCACGGACTCCAGGTGGTGTAGGCAACGGTTCAAGGGTCGGAACGCCCTCCACCCTTGTAGCACTCTGGCTGCGGGCTAACACCGCACTACCAGCAGTCCGTCCCTCACTTGGATCAGCCATGAGATCCACATAGCCTACCTGACCACCTGGCACATGGTCAGCAGTTGGGTGCTTATCGGATGCACTGGGCGAAATAGTAGAAGTCGCTTCCAGTGACTCAGAAGAGCTACCCTGTACACTTCACAACAAGCATTGGCAGTACATTCATTAGCAATTGTGAATTCACACCGGGCCTCAATGAGATCTGTGGTAGACATATTAACAAGCTGGGAGGGAGACGTCCCCGCAGATGTGAGTGTGTCGTCCGACAAAGTCTCACTGGCTCCTAGCACGGGAGTGAACAAAGCATCAATAACATTTTTGCTGAGCTGGGTTGCAGGAAACTCGTTTGCATCTTCCCTGCTCTCAGCTGAAGGCAACTCATTAGCATTTACACTTACTGCCATGGGAAGTATCTCAGAGGGGGGGTTACGGGCCCTCTCTGCAGATATGACAGACACATTATCAACATTAATCATAGACAGTTTATCACAGTAAATTGGGGTGCTCCCCACCCCATATTGGGACATCATAGGTCCTAAATCAGTTCCCAACAGTACATTAGCAGGCAAATCAGTCATTAGTCCCACAGCCTGCATTCCTTTTCCTGCACCCCAGTCCAGATACAAAGATGGGCCACCTGCTGTGGCTTGGGAAGCAGGGAAGTTCTCAGGGCGGTTGGGGCACTCCTCCTTGAAATGTCCTGTCTGGTTACAGGCATGGCCCCGCCACACCTCCCCTTGGGGTTTGGGGAAGGTCACTAGGGTGCCCAGAGTTCTTGGGACAGGGGAGGGACCACCCGGGGCATAGTTTGTCTCACCCGACCTGACGACAGATGACTGTGGTGACCTCCGGCCTGGCTTCTCCTTCCAACTTGAGGGTCTGTGCAGGGTTGTTGGAGTTTGCGCCTGCTGGGAGAGCTCCATCCTTTTGAGCTCAAGCTGATACTGCCGTTCTCGTTTTGCTGCCTCACGATCAGCCTGCCATTCTGCTGCCTCACGATCTGCCTGCCGTTCTCATTCTGCTGCCTCACGATCAGCCTGCCGTACTGCTGCCTCACGATCAGCCTGCCGTTCTGCTGCCTCACAATCAGCCTGCCGTTCTGCGGCCTGCCGTTCTGCAGCCTCACGATCAGCCTGCCGTTCTTGTTCTGCAGCTTCTTGAAAGCGGCACATCACCTGCAGGTATATGTTAGGGTCATTGGTGCCTACTTTCTGCAGGGCCATTTGCCAGTATGAAGCCATTCCCCCAGCAAGGCTGGGGCCACTAGTCCCTCCTGGTGAAGTAATCCTTGGGACCGGGCTGCTTGCCGCACTTCCTGGCCTAGCCCCAAAATCAGGACTCTGCTCGATTCTCTGCATGGCTGTGGCTGCCTCCATTTACAGTGCAATAAAATAAAAGGGAATAAAGGTGAAATGATTACTTTACCACACATCTCCTTGATGTGGTTCTATAGTCCAACACTCACACATGCTCTGGTATGTGTGAATAACCAGTGGAGGCTTCTGGCATGATGTGGCATCAACACAGTATTCCAGCCTGCATGCTCTCATAACAGTCTCTCAGTAATAGTCTCTCTCCATCGTCTCATCAAAGTATTCTCCTTGTAGTCTCAGCCCAATCTCCTCCCACTGACCTCTTACCTCATCTTTTATACCCTTGATTACACCACCCAGAATGAGGTCACCGGCGATGGCAAGTCTGATTGATTAATGCACTCAAGTCCAGATTCTTTGTAAAGAGCTGAGACCAAGTGAAATGATACAATGTTATCAACCATGTCTGATCTAACAGCCCAGGCTGAACAATGCCGGTGTGTTTGATCACTCAGAGCTATGTAGGAACTCAATGGAGCTGTTCTGGGAAGGATACAAAGCCCTATTGTTAAAATGTTACCAGCTCTGTCCTGGGGAGCTCACTGGACCCAGTGCAGGTGGTGAGTGACAAAAGGATACTGTCCTTGGTGAGCTCCATGCAGAAGAAGAAGTCCCATCCCATGCATGAGACTTTGATCGCGCTGGGCAGTACTGTCAGTGACCAACTGCTCCACCCTAAGTGTGAGAAGGAGCGCTATCGGAAGTCTTTCCTCCCCACCGCGGTTAGGCTGTACAACCAACACCGACCTAAGCGGTGATAAATACACACAGAGAACTGAAATATCTTTCTGCCTGTTAAATCCCCCACCCCCCCCTCCTCTGCTACGTCCTATCTGTCTGTCTACTATCAATGTAATGCCTCTTACCTTGGAACATTCCTGTACATGTTGTATTTGTATTTGAATCTGCTTATCTTTGCTGCTGTAACACACTGAATTTCCCCATTGTGGGACTATTAAAGGACTATTATTATTATTATTATTATTATTATTATTATTAAATTTGGTGCAAATGACGGCAACACAGACTTCAGCAAAACTGACTTTAAAACATACATTCAATTACAAAGCAACTTTTCAAAATGAATATGAGAAACTTTGTAATAAACTGTATTAAAGAAAAATTCTTCTTTCTACATTTATCTAACTGCTTTCCCCCAAACTGTTCACTCAGACTAATATCACCATCCCTCTCTGTCCAGCAGCAACTCCCACCTCCTTCAATAGACTTCTATAGTTAAGTGAAACAAAGCCTGACTGAGACTGTCTTCTGTCTTCTCTCTGAATACAGATTCTATCAGGGATATTAGACTGAGTGAGCATTCAAAGGGAGTTTATCGCCAGAAGCCAGAATGTCAACTCAGCCACACAGATAGATAGATTAGGGTCACCTGAATCAAACAGTGTCATATTGACAAATTGTATACATGATATTGTACATTGGTGTTATCTTGGCAATGGAGGCACCAGTTCACAAGGGTGAAAAAACCATTTGATTCAGGTGACCCTAACCCTATTTGCAGGGCTGGGTTGACGTGAAAGGTTCTAGTGAGAAGCAGCCTGATGAAAGGAGAAAGAAGCATACATACAGTACATATATGAAGAAAGTCAATTTATTACAAAGAGTCTTATCCTTTCTTGTTTTATTCATTTTTGAAATTTTTTTGTGTAATTGGAGGTATACTTAAAAATTTCCCTTATGATTAATCTCCCCCATAACGTCTTTAAATTAATTCACAACTTCTGTTGTCACCACAACTTTAATGCTGATAGTCAGCCCTGGCATGTTGGGAGCGACAGCACGGTTTGGTTGTTTTAGACATCATTTGCCAACTACACATTTTTGACTACACTAAAAATCTGCACCTGCAGAAACATGGTCCCCTATTTCCACTGATGGTCTTGGGTTTGTACTTTGTTTGTTCTTGAAAAACACCATTCTTTACATTCTTTGCAACAGATACTAAACCATTGGAGACATCATACTTCTTACAAAGTTCTGTTAACTTGTATTCCCCAATTATTTATTTAAGTGGTCAAGAACTCCGACAGTATTGTACAGGCATGGGAGGCCGGCAGATGTCAAGAAGAGGAAGAGCTGGCCCACCAGAAGTAAGTGATCTCCCGTACTCAGAAGATCTGGATAGGAAAACAGGTAAGTATGATGGGGTGGGGGGTTAGTATTGGTAACGTTTCCGGAAACAGGGAAACAGAACGTCACCAGAATATCTAGAAATGTGCCTGGGGCGGTCACATGACCGCCCCGGCGATCTGGGAAAATATAAATTTTTTTGTAAAGTAAGTAAGTTTAAAGTTAGGTGGGGGGAGGGTGTTTAGCTTAGTATAGAAATAGCATTTTATCCCGGACAACCACTTTAAGTTAACCATTAAAGCTTTAGCAGTGTAAAGTAGATGAGGAAGTGCTAAATATTGACTACCAACATAATGCCCTTCAGTGCAGTTTAATAGGGCTAATTCTGGAGTTGAACGTATGTGTTCCCCTTTAAGGCTAATAAGCGCTGTGGGAAAAATCACGGCAGAAACACATTGCGGTTTTTCCCGCAGCACTTTTCACAGAAAGTCCATAGAGGAAAACTCTGTACTTCAACTTTCTGGTTCAATTATACCTATAAGAAAACCGCCAGTGTTTCCATAGGAATAAATGACATGCTTAAATTTTCAAAAATGCTCACGTTCTTGAAAACACAGCTTTTCCGCTACGGGTATTTTTCTGTAATGTGTGGCTGGGATTTGGATGGGATTCGAGTTTTCCTCTGTGGACTTTCTGCCCCTATTATACCTATAAGGAAAATGCCAGCATTTCCGCAGGTATAATTGTTATGCTGCGATTTTCAAAAGTGTGAGCTTTTTTGACATTGCAGCTTTTCCACTGCAGGTATTTTTCTGCAGTGTGTGCAGGGACTGTAAAATGCAGCAGTTTTGCCACAACGTTTCCTCCACGTAAACCAACGTTTACGCCACATGCAGCTTCAGCCTCATAGTTTATTTCATGCTGGATCCTTAGTCTTTACATTTGCTGTCGATCTACATCTACGAGCAAATGTAATTTCCTACACAGATTTTACTATATGCAGTTTAAACTGAATGAGCATTATCTTCCTGAGACTGGGTTTACACAGTGCTTTTTTTTTTTCCTGAAGAACTGTATGTATTTTTTAATTGCAGTAATGAGAGAACATGTTGTTATGCATTTCACCTATATGTTCACAGCCAGTACACCAGAGGTTTTCAATTTAATAGCTGTTAGCATACAGGTGAAATAGTTAGTAACATGTTCTAGCAATTACTGCAATTAAATACTGCATACCCATGAAACTCAGTCTGTGTGTTGGCCAGATTTACTGGCCTGAACAGCATAACAGTTATCTATGATGCTAGGAGTCCCTGCTTCCCAGCAGCATACTGTCCCGTACTATAATCAGTATGGAACATACTCTGCAGGCCAGTAAATTCGGCCAACACATGGACCGTGTTTCACTGCACGGTGAAAAAATGCTGCAGAGAGAAAAACGCTGTGAAAATGCATTGTGTTTTTGTGCAGCAATTTTCATTGCATTTTTGCTGCATTTGCTATGTTTTTTCTTCACCTATTAAATAGGTAAAGAAAACGCTTGCAATTCTGCAGCTAAATTAACATGCTGCGTTCTTCAAAAACACACCAATTTTTGGAAACTCAGATTTTGCACAACATGTGCATGAGATTACAAAATCTCATTCACTTTGCTGATACTGTAAAATGCAGTGTTTTTTTCGAATATGTTTCCACAGCAGTCAAAAATACTGAATTTCCGCAATGTGGGGCTTAGTCTAAAAAAAGTACCATGTGAATGCACCCAAATATAGCACAAGCAATATGCTTGTTGGGCTGGATAGAGCACCACAATTTCAATAAATTAGTTTCACTCCTTGTGACCTTAATTTATAGCTAAGTAGCTACTGTGGTACGTTCTTATTATTGAGCTATGACTATAGTATTTTAAACCTAATGCATATGAGGGATTCATTTCTAAATTACTTGTATATTTGTAAATTGTATTTTGTAAATAGAATATATATTTTTGCGTACATCAATAGTACATACATGAAACAAGTAAAGTCTTCACCTTACAGAAGCCTATAGTACTGTCTTCCTTGCCCGCAGGCTCTTGACAAAGGAAGGAAATGACAAAAGGAACAAAGAGTGATGGAAGTAGTCTTTCTCTGTGTCGCTGTGAGACTGCATGTTGTAAAATGTGAGAGGAAGAAGTCTGGAGAGAGAAAAATATGCATTGTTTAAAAGGTATCCAAATGGATTGAAAAGACACAGCAATACAGCTTAGACTCAATTTTAGACTGCAAAACATTGTTTGTAAGGATAAGTAAATTTTCCAATAGTTATGATATCACTTAATAAACACTGGATTAGTTCATTTCAATTGCACATTATATTATACTGAAAAAAAGTGTTTGGTAGTTGTAAAAAGGGTCAGTTTGCACAGAGTCTACTTATAGAAGAGCATTGTTATTTACTGATAGTAGAATCAATAAGATACAGGGGAGAAAAGTAAATGATCATTATATGCTTATTGCTTAGTTATTATATATTCTTCTTATAATGAGTATAGACATATCTCCTCTCCAAAAGTCACAGAAACCTTAATCAAATATTTTTGATCAAAATAATTTGACAAAGAGGTCTCTATAAGTCTAACACTAGATGGAGCAATTGCATCACTGAGAATGTCGATAACTGTGACTAGCACAGTCCAACTTATAAAACCAAATATTCTTTCAATCACGTAGAAATGCTCACTGTACACTGGCTTTTGCAATTAAGCTTCTGTGTGTGTTCCTCTAGGCAAATGATTAGACTCTTAATACAGCAAAACAATAAAGCGGCCATTGATTTTTAGTTCATGTCTATTTAGGTGATACCATGGAGAGCACTTTCCATTTCAAGTAAATTATTACTGAATTATACAATACCAATTTAACATTCACAATTAAAAACAACAAAGCCTGGGAGCATATGTGCAAATATACGTTTGTTTTTTTTATGAATAAAATGCTCTTTGGATATAATATTTAGTAAATTGAAAGAAAACTGCAAAAGTAGTGAATTTTGCATGTGTGTGCGCATGTTACAAGATTACGACATTTAACATAATTACTTTAGAGGAAATTCAATTCTGAGTATTCCCACTATTTCAATCCACATTATTTGCTCATGAATATTAGTTTGACTACATGATGATGATTAGCAATACTCACAGCATGGTATTTCTTGTAACCTCCTTAAGCTACTAACATTAAAACCAGCAGGAAATATTTCATGAACTGCTTTAGCATCAGGATGAGCTACCCCCAATAATAAACATTTTCAAGACATTAAGAGTATTCTTCACGTGGTAAAAATACAGAGGTGCCATTAATCTATATAAACATGTATTAGACTAATATTACATTGATTACAAAATATAAACATATCTGTTTAACCACTGCAGTCACACCACCCTCTCTTATACTCTTATATCATTAATCTGAGGCTATTATCCATATCTGCAGCTATGTCTATAATAAGGAAATAGACTTTGATTATTTAAAGGGGTTGTCCGAAAATATGATATTGAGTTCTGCTTTCTCATTTGATTACATCTGTTGGTCACATGGCCATACTGCAGCACATTCACATTCAAACCAATGGGGCTGAGCTCTAATACCAAGCACAGTCATTATACAATGTACAGTGCTGTGCTTGGAATTTGATGAACAGGCCCTACAAAACTGGTAGACTTTCTTTTGCTTAGAGCACTGATAACACATTGGAGGTTGGGGGAACTGGCATAGATTTGTGATATAACACGAATTATAGAAAATCTGGCAGAATGGGCACCCTTGCCGAGGCCAGCGTAGATTCCCTCCCCGCCTTGCCCACTGTCTAAAAAAGTGGGAGGTGGAGCACAATGACTGATATGAGTCATAGTGCACTAAAAATTGAGGTGCATTTCTGGCCACTTTCAAGGAGCATCCGCCTTGATAAATGTGGGCTACAGTGTTCTGTCGAGTGCAGGGCCTGAGGAGGTGGGAAACATGGTAAATTGGAAAATATTCTATGGTTATATGCAGGATAGATCATCAATCTGTTATCCAGTTGGCAATGCCAATATGCAACCTGAGAAAATGTGTCAAAGAAGTTACTATAAAACAGGAAAAACATTTAAAAGACAAATGGTAGACAACATGGAGAGGGTGGGAGAGAGTTGTGCTTCCTCAAAAGGCAAATACTCAATGGAGGGACGATAAGTTTCAATAATAATAAGTCCTAGCAAGCTAAAGCTCATTTGGAATTCAGAAAGAATCTCAAGGAGCCCTCACAGTGTCAAAATAATCAACTTGATTGTCATAAAGTATTCCATTGTCCTATCTTCTTAACTGACTTGAGGAGGACCTTACATCAAGAAGTTGAGAGAAACATAATAGAATAGGAAACAATCAAATTACATAATCCTTCCAGAAGGGTATCATTCCTGGGCACTCACAAAAGATGTGGGTAAAATATATATTAATTCTGTATATCAGGCTACTTTTGTACCTCTATTGTTGTTTCCATTTTTCTGTTATGTTATAGAACAGATACCAATGGATCCCAACCAACACTATTGACTATAAGGGGGCTCATTGAATTTCGATTATTGTGTACAGCATTTTGTGATTTTTTTTTTTCTCATTTTGAAAGAATGTGCAACAAAAACAGTTAAGATGGGAACCTAACCCACGATCTGCAAATTGCCATTTTGATCACTCTGCTCCAAATCAGCTGCCAGAGACTCTAGATGGCATGTCTCTAGCCAGGATCAACACATTTCTCCTTATAGGTTTATCAGAAGGGTTTTTCAGAATACAACGTATTATGAATGTTATGAATATCAGTGACTACACCTTTCAGGTAAGTCAAAACCCTAAGAACCCTCCCAAGATTCTGTCAGCATATTATTATTATCTGCTTCATTACAAAGGAAGTCACCTTGAGAATCTGATTAAGGCTGAGGCCCCACGTTGCGGAAACGCAGTTTTTTTTTTTTGCAGATTTTGCTGCATTTTTTTTTGCCAAGAATGTCTACAAAAGGAATGGGACATATATAAGAAGCTCTTATATTTCTCCCTTCTGCTCAATCCACTCCTGGCTTTGACCCAAAACCTGCAGAAAAATCTGCAACAAAAAAAAGCTGCGTTTCCACAACGTGGGGCCTCAGCCTAAAATACACATCACTGCTAAGGAAGCATAAAGGAATAAGATCATATATTTTGCTAACAGAGAAGGAACAAAGACAAATAGAAGAACAGTTCCACCTAAAATGAAAAAAATTAAAGATCAATTACAAGAGTATCAAATCATACCTGAACAGGTTTATTTCTTCTGGAACCTAAGAAAAGTCAACTCACTTAGGAGGGAGGGGTAATGACTGGCAGTTTCCTATGTGACTTTTGGAACTGAAAAGGAAAGCTCTGTATGTCTAGGGGAAGATTTATCATTAGATGATTTTTTAGAATTGATAGTCTGTGTCAAATTTATGAAACATTGCTTAGTAAATTTGGCACATCTTTAAAGGGGTTGTGCCCATCAGCGGTTCGGAGTACTGGGGACCAAAAGCACCCTTGTGAATAGAGCTGTAATCTCCTCAACCGCTCTCGGCCCTATAGAAATGAATGGAGTGTCAGTTACGCAAGCTCACTGTTGCTCCATTGACAAGGAGGCTTTAGGGGGACTTTCGTTCCCCCGTCCTCCTGATCACTGGGCAACCCAGCGATCAGGCCCCCAGTGATCGAACACTTATCCCCTGTTCTTTGAATATTGGATAAGTATCCATAACGACACAACCCCTTTAAGTCTAACACTTTTGTCTTGAGATGTTACTACACTTTCTGTGACACCCCCTTACAAGAGTGGGATTTCAAAATTTTTGTGGCTTTTTGGAAAGCTGCATTTGATAACTAGTGTACATTAACACAAAACGCTAACCACTCCTACTTCCCCGCCTACTTTTCAAAAGTGTAATGAGTAGCTTAAAAATGTCACAAAATTTTTCAACAAATATGACCAAACATTTGAAATATCATGTTTTACCACTTTTTAGTGCTAGAATTCTGATGGGCAGGACTTGATTAATGTATCCCTTAATGTATTGCCAAGATCCAAATGACTAGTATATAGTGATAATTGTTTAGTGTAAATGTATAAAAGGAATAACAAATAGCAAAACTAGAGTTTTTTACTTCCTTGATCAAACTGCCCGTAATTGTTAGTAGGACCAAATATAGTAATAAGGGGTTAACATAAATGTTTTTGTTATACCAGTCTTGAAAGTTAGCTAGTTGGTATAACAATTGTTACATGTAAATGGATTGGTTGACACCAGCCAATATAGGACAACTATGGATTTATGTTTGCTAGAGATTACCAGCTTTATTTTACCTATATAATATCCCTGTACTATGTAAAAAAAATCTGCATTAGAAAAGCCTTTTTACAATAAACAAGAGATTTGCAGTTTAAGCCAAGGAAATTTGTTATTCACATTCCTCCTTAAATAATTCATAGGTTGCACAGCAGCTCATTAGACATGCAAAGTTCCTTAGATAACGTAATAAACAATCCTCCTTGTATAGCCAGGATAGGTCATCCTATTATGTTTTTTCATTTACTATAGTTGTAAACCAGTTAAATGAAAATGAGCAATTATACAGTAAATTTAAGGATTTCTGAAGTAGAGCTGTTTACCGAGTTGAATTCTGTTCAAACAAATCCAGATTTTTTTTTGTTATCATATCAGCTGTGGGAACCTCCTTTTGAAGCTATCCTGACTTCTCCTCCACTTGCCATGTTTTATTTTCACAGCTAAGGAAAATCTGTATGGTGCTCTGACGGGCCACAATATATAAATGGTTACCAGGGCGGAGGATTACACATCTCTCAAAGAATGGCACGCTCAATGCATGAACAGAATATCCTGTTAGCACTCCAAATATAAACTGGAGTGTTCTGTATCTATGTTTCATCCGCAATTGTATTACACTTCTGAGTTTCAATGAACTCCATTAGGTGCTTTAATGCAATATTCTGTTTTAGAATAGGCCACTTACATATTAAGTTTTACATTGTAGTGTAATCTGAATGACATGTTAAGTATTTGTGCAAATTTTTTCCATTACTTATTGCTCTTCAACGTGTCCTGAACAGATACATTCAGAATTCTGCTGGTCTCAGGCCACCAATTTGCACAATAATAAATTGGAACAGGGATTATAATGTGGAGCTACTCAAAGACATTTTGTCGCCTATGGGTGACACTTGTGTTTCACAACCCTAATATAGCAGTTGAGGTAAAGTCATGTTAACAAAAACCAGGGAAGTTGTTCATGTTTCTGAAAAGAAAGTGCTATTTATTTCCATGGACACTCAATAGAATTATTAAAGCAATTGTGGGTATAAAACAGAGAAAAAAAGAAAGTCAGCGCAAGTTGAAAAAAGCAAGAGGTTCACAAAGTTACAGTGTGAGAAACTCATATTACTGTGCATTAAAAAAGAAATCTTTAATGAGTATATCTATTAATGGATCTTTTATTAAGGAACATGGCAAACTAAAAATACTGGAGAGCATGCTTGAGTAAAAATTACACAGAGCTGCTTAACAGAATGTTACATATGAATATCTTGAATATAAGGTTCACTTTTAGGCAGCATATTATAAAAAGGAATGCTGGAGAGGGTTAAAAGGTAGGAGACTAAAATAATACATGGGATTGGAAGTCTCTTATACAATGAGAGAATAGAAATATTGGGCTTGGACTAAAGATACCTTGTGATCTGATTTACATGCATAAATACATGCATGGCCAATACAAGTAGCTGACCCATATGCTTAAATCATCCCAAGGCTAGTGGAGGTGGAAGAAGCCCGGAGACTGAAAATAGTACTTTCTTTGGCGATGGTGGCAAAATGTGACGTTTTTGTAAATCACAGCGTTTCCGCTCCGCATATTTTTCTGCAATATGAAGATGGGATCCGTTAGAATACCATCCACTTTGCAGTTACTGTAAAACGCTGCGACCAGACCGCAGCGTTTCTGCCATGTAGGGCCCTGGCATGCTCACTGACTATGCTGTTTTGTTTATTAATGGTGACAGCCTCTTTCTTTTCATGAAACTGATGGTATTTTGTCATAACCCGCCCTCTTCTGTTATAGAGTCTGGTATAATTAAGGAACATTTCAGTAGCTAATTGTTGCTTTGTTTTTAGGGTGCTTTATTGAAGGATCAGAACATAGGGTCGGAGAGCAGAGGAGAGTAATATTTTGTTGTTTTATTACACTCAAAGAGCTTCAGAGTTGAATTTATTAACCTAATCAGTTTCATGGACTGAAATAACCAGACATCTGAGGAGGCAGCCTACTTGACATATGTTAGCCCTAGCTTTCCCAACTTGATTACATTAGAGCCCTTGTAAAAGAAATGCAAATTGGTATTGGAGTTTTGGAAATAAAGTTGTTTTTAGCACCACTAGGAAAATTCCCAAACTACTATATGCAATTTAAGACTAAACTAAAACATTCTACATTATGTTGAATAATTCATTAGTGTATTGTTACTAGACCTGCTATTAATAATTCATGTATCTTACATTGAATGTTATATAACCAGTGTTTTTATTTCAAATAAAAATAATTGTAAAATGCATACTTTCATGCCAAAACCAACAGGTTCTCATTATCAAAGAAACAGTTGTAGCATTTCTGGATACACACCAACTATCACATTTTAATCACAACTTGGACACAAAGATATTGGCAGCTTCTGTGCTGCATGAAGGATGGCAGCTGAGTCATACCATCTGACATTTCACAAGAAGATTCGGTAAGGTCAGATATAAGAGATTTTAGTATCTGTACAAAGTCTGCCAGTTGTTTTTATAATTAAAATCTTCTAAGTACTATAAATAATTAGAACATAGTAAATGTGTTATAGTGTTATGATATGCAAGTAAGGCTACGTTCACATTTGCACCAGTCTCAGTTGGAGACTCTATTGCAGTGTCTGCCTGCAAATGGGTGGAGGAAAAAATCCTGCCCAGAGGACTTTTCCTCCACCGGTTTCAGTTTTAAAACAATGGATACCCAGCGGACCAAATTATAGTCAATGCGGTCAATCGGACTCTTTGTGTTACCGCTATATTAGTGGTCCATCTCTCCATTGTTTTGGTCCTCCAACAGACCAAAAAAAAGCAGAGGCGATGCTAGTGTGAACCTAGCGTAACTCATCCTCCATCATATTCGCTGGTCTAAATGTCCTTAGCATAGGCCATCAATATTTCATTACAGTGAATTGCGGTCCCTTTATTGCTTACAAAGGCAGAGTAACTTGTTCATACCAATTCCTGGTATTGCAGCCTAATCCTACTTACTCAAACCAGATTGAGCTTTAGTATTAGACACAGCCACATGTAAGTGTGAGCTGCTGGGCCTGGGTATATAATGATGGGATCACTGTGCTGTAGTGAACCTCTTCATTCTGTTTATTGCTGACAATCTAAGATTTCTGACTCCCAATGGTCATGTATTGATAACCTTTTCTAAAGGTAAGATATCAATCTTTAATTCTCAGAAAACCTCTTTGAGGCTAAGGCCCCATGTAGCGGGCCGCAGACAAAAAGCACTGTGGAAAAGACCATGGTGGAAACGCATCACATTTTTTTTCTGCAGCGTTTTTCACAAATTGTCCACAGAATTTTCTTCTGCAGACTCTCTGCTTCTGTTATTCCTATACGGAAACACCATAGTTTCCGTAGTTATAATTGACATGCAACAGTTTTTGAAACCGAAGCATTTCCACTGCGGATATTTTTCTGCAATGTGTGGATGGGATGAGCCAGAATCCCATCCACTTTGCAGGTACTGTAAAAAGCTTCTTTTTTTCCACAGCGTTTCCGCCATAGCCAAATTACAGCATTTACGTAACATAGGGCCCAAACCTAACAATTCTTTTATCGTTTATTCCTCCAGAAGGGTATGTTCACACACAATAGTAGTAGTGCAGAGACATATACATTTACCTTTTTTATGTTATTGTTTCACTATAATAACATAATACAATAGAAATTATTTATACATAAAAACTTGACCAAAAGTCTGCTTTCACACTACCATTGTTAAGTCCAGTCACAGAAGTAGGTCCCAAAAACAAAACTAAAATATAACTTATTAAATAACTATAAAATGTGTCCCCCAACCTAGGGAAAACGTTGACGCATGTCCACCCAATAAAACATAAGACCTTCCATATGTAAGGATCTATATTGATAAAAAAATGTAAACCCCCTATTATGGAGTAGAGTGAGCATCACCTGTTATAAATATATGGAAATTAACAAGCAAACTGCTCACTATGTAGCTCTCTCAGTCAAAGCCCAAAATAGGGTTATTAAAGATATAGTATATAATATCCCCTATTCATAAGATAAATGCTGCGGAGGGTGTATGTATGCCTCATACGCCACAATTGATACCACCAAATAGTGCTATCACTAATATCCCTATTGAGGAACAGATTACCAATAATGAATAACTAGTTTGACCACATCTTCATAATAATCTGTCCTCACTATTAGCAAATGCTGGTATCCTTAGTGGTAGAGGCACCCTCAGCTAAAATTGATGATAATCTAATCCTTAACGCGTTTCACCTCACTAAATTGCAGGTTCATCAGGAGAAATAAGCTTAGGGATCAATGTAATAGAAAATAAAAAAGAGATTGCGGTGAAAACCGCAGTTCCCCTAGCTTTTATGGTGATCCCTGGTACTAATACGCGGCCGACTGTAAAGTCCATTGCTCTGTCTCGGACTGAAGGGCCTAGGGCCTACCAGAGGAATTTGTTCTGAAGGCCCAACCAACAGCTTCCTGCTAATAGCTTACACAAGGGCTCCTTCACTTACATCTCACAACTTACATATGCTGACTATCCGACTTTACTGAGTATGTTCCCAGTATAGTCATCTCTTACAGTACTGTGAACACCCTAATAGCTCCATGGCCGGTTAATGCACAGTATTGTATGGGAAATGATATGGCCGTGGAGCACTACACATATGTGCAAGATTATAGTGAGGGAACTGTAATGCAGACATAGCACATAGGGCTGCCAGCAGGAATTTTGAGCCCCCCCCCACACAGTATAATGCTCCACATGGTATATAATACTCCACAGTGCTCTCCACAGTATAAAATACTCCCCTGAGCCCCCCACGGTGGCCCCACATGGTAAATAGTGCTCCACAGTGGCCTCACACAGTATAAAATGCTCCCCTGAGCCCCCTTAGTGGCTCCACATGGTATCTAATGCTACACACAGTATAATATGCTCCCCAGAGCCCCAACACAGTATAATGCTCCACAGTGGTCCCATACATAGTATAATATGCTCTCCAGAGCCTGCCCCACCACAGTATAATGCTCCACAGTGGCCCCCCATATTATAATATGTTCCTCAGCAGCCCCACCCAATATAATATGTCCCACACAGTATAAAAGGCTCCCCACAATGAACTCCAGTATAATATGCTCCCCAGAGCCCCAACACAGTATAATAACCCTTAGTGGCCCCAACACAGTATAATGACCCTTAGTGGCCCCACACAGTATAATGTGTTCCCCAGCGCTCCCACACAGTATAATACCCCTTAGTGACTCCACACAGTATAATATGCTCCCCAGCAGCCCCACACAATATAAGCCCCAGATAGTATAAAAGGCTGCCTAAAGCGCCCCCCATCCCCCAGTATAATGCTCCACAGTATCCCCACACAGGAAGTTTTAAGATAACAAGTGCATATACTGTCCTGACAATGTATGTGGGCAGAGAGTCAAGATCAATAAATAATTCAATAGGTGCGGGGACTTTAGAGTCAATGTAAGTGGGACAATACTTTTAATCAGACTTTGCTGTATTTACTACTAGTAAATCTCCACTTTTGCCATCAGACTCTTTTGTTCATGGTGGTCCCTGGAAATCAGGGAAACATACAGCTATTTGAGCTTTTCCATTGTAATGTAGCAAGAAGTACTCTAAATTAGATGCATGCAGCCATTATGTAATGTGCAATCCTGAAGATTACATTGATAGTCTATTCTAGGTATCTATTTAAGGTATATCATATATTCTTAATCTGTGCTGTTTTCCCTCTTGAAATGGATGTTTCTTAGTTGTACATCTGCATCTCAATAAATTAGAATATCTTTGAAATGTTCATTCATTTCAAAAATTCAGTAATACAATTCATAATCAGCAGTCTTCCATGATTGTGTGTCCTACTGAACCAGACTGAGGGACCATTTAAAGGCTTCAGAAACCTTGGCAGGTGACACACTGAATTTACAATACTGAACTTTTTTACAATATTCTAATTTTCTTAGATTTGGGTTTTCATTACCTGTAATCCATAATCAACATTTACAGAAATAAAATGCTTGAAATAGAACACTCTGTGTGTAAAGAATCTAGAAAATATAGGTCATTTTTTAAATTTAATTACTAAAATAAATAATCGTTTCAAAGATATTCTAATTTATTGAGATGCACCTGTATGTAATCTAGGTTCCCTAGAACTCCATTATACAGTACACCTTCTTATTGGAAATGCTCCTGTGCTCACAAGAAGCGGTAGTACAGATCATTGGTCATTAAGTATTTTAATTCTATCTGCTCATCAGTCATTAGGTGGCTGGTTTCCCCGCTTCATTATAGAAACTCAATGTTATTAGAAAACAGTACAACTATCTATTTCCACAAGTCAGAGACTATCATGCAAAGCCATCAGTTGGACTAGTCTTTTCACTGTAAACTGAGGCAAATACTGATGGGATTCTTTGCGCATTTGGAACCCATGAAGTTGGTAGTAGATGCAAGCTTTTCAGTACAGTTCATTAACAATTATTGTCACCTACTTCCCCATCCTATTGCCACTTCTTTGGCCTTTTTTGGTATTTATTTATTTATTTATTTTATGTCACCCTTGGATATCTGCTTCTGCTTTGAGGTGGAGATCTTTTAATTTTATGTGGCAGCCATCTTGCCCGAACAGCAGTTCTAAGAGTTGTTTTACAGCAGCCCCATTGACATATGAAATTTCTGCAGGGAAAGTGTTATGTGTATGCTAACATATAATATTAATAGATAAATAGTTCAAAAGGGTGAACTATGAAATAGATGAATGCCTATATTTAAATGACACATCTCATATGATATATATATACAGTGCCTTGCGAAAGTATTCGGCCCCCTTGAACTTTTCCACCTTTTGCCACATTTCAGGCTTCAAACATAAGGATATAAAATTTAAATTTTTTGGTGAAGAATCAACAACAAGTGGGACACAATTGTGAAGTGGAACAAAATTTATTGGTTATTTTAAACTTTTGTAAAAAATAAAAATCTGAAAAGTGGGGCATGCAATATTATTCGGCCCCTTTACTTTCAGTGCAGCAAACTCACTCCAGAAGTTCAGTGAGGATCTCTGAATGATCCAATGTTGTCCTAAATGACTGATGATGATGATAAATATAATCCACCTGTGTGTAATCAAGTCTCCATATAAATGCACCTGCTCTGTGATAGTCTCAGGGTTCTGTTTAAAGCGCAGAGAGCATCATGAAGACCAAGGAACACACCAGGCAGGTCTGTGATACTGTTGTGGAGAAGTTTAAAGCCGGATTTGGATACAAAAAGATTTCCCAAACTTTAAACATCCCAAGGAGCACTGTGCAAGCGATCATATTGAAATGGAAGGAGTATCAGACCACGGCAAATCTACCAAGACCCGGCCGTCCCTCTAAACTTTCATCTCAAACAAGGAGAAGACTGATCAGAGATGCAACCAAGAGGCCTGTGATCACTGCATAGTGATGAACTGCAGAGATCTACAGCTGAGGTGGGAGAGTCTGTCCATAGGACAACAATTAGTCGTACACTGCACAAATCTGGCCTTTATGGAAGAGTGGCAAGAAGAAAGCCATATCTCAAAGATATCCATAAAAAGTCTCATTTAAAGTTTGCCACAAGCCGCCTGGGAGACACACCAAACATGTGGAAGAAGGTGCTCTGGTCAGATGAAACCAAAATCGAACTTTTTGGCCACAATGCAAAACGATATGTTTGGTGTAAAAGCAACACAGCTCATCACCCTGAACACACCATCCCCACTGTCAAACATGGTGGTGGCAGCATCATGGTTTGGGCCTGCTTTTCTTCAGCAGGGACAGGGAAGATGGTTAAAATTGATGGGAAGATGGATGGAGCCAAATACAGGACCATTCTGGAAGAAAACTTGTTGGAGTCTGCAACTGGGACTGAGACTGGGACGGAGATTTATCTTCCAACAAGACAATGATCCCAAACATAAAGCAAAATCTACAATGGAATGGTTCACAAATAAACGTATCCAGGTGTTAGAATGGCAAAGTCAAAGTCCAGAACTGAATCCAATCGAGAATCTGTGGAAAGAGCTGAAAACTGCTGTTCACAAACGTTCTCCATCCAACCTCACTGAGCTCGAGCTGTTTTCCAAGGAAGAATGGGCAAGAATTTCAGTCTCTCGATGTGTAAAACTGATAGAGACATACCCAAGCGACTTGCAGCTGTAATCGCAGCAAAAGGTGGCGCTACAAAGTATTAACTTAAGGGGGCCGAATAATATTGCACGCCCCACTTTTCAGTTTTTTATTTTTTACAAAAGTTTAAAATATCCAATAAATTTCGTTCCACTTCACGATTGTGTCCCACTTGTTGATTCTTCACCAAAAAAATTAAATTTTATATCCTTATGTTTGAAGCCTGAAATGTTGCAAAAGGTTGAAAAGTTCAAGGGGGCCGAATACTTTCGCAAGGCACTGTATATATATATATATATATACTAGAGGAAGGACCCGGCTTCGCACGGGTATATTTAATTTTTTGTTTGTGTAGTGACCCCATAAGAATTGGCCAGTTTTGCACTTGACATTCAGTATGGCAGTCCAGTATAGGTATAGTCTATTTATGGCTGTGTTGCTATGGAAACCTGGTAAATGAAATGTGAACTTACATTGGCTAATACACGTCATATGACTGAATATTTAAGGAAATGCGAACTGTTATTGACTCATACAGGACATAAATAGCTAGGTTGCTATGAAAACCTGGTGTAAAGCTGTGTGTATGTCAAGACTGAACCTGCGATTTTCCATTGGTCCATAAGTGTCATGTGATCATGTGCATCTCAGTTTGGATATCAGTGAAAAACCTGCGATCGGTTGTTATGGAAAACCTGGAGTAAAGCTGTGTGTATGTGACCTTGTGTAACAGTGTCATCCACAGCGCCCTGCCCCTTTAAAGCTGACCTACAGCAGTGAAGAAAAATGGCTGGGTTGTTATTGAAACCTGGAGTGCAGCTGTGTGCATGTGGCTGACAATGCTTTGTCAGATTGGAGACGGGCTTGGGTCTGCTGGGGAGTTTCAGCAGCTCGCTGTTGTCTGTAACATAACTTATCAGATTGGAGACAGGCTTGGGTCTGCTGAGAGTTTTCATTAGCTTGAGCAGCAGTCATGCGTTTTGCTGCAGGGGACATGAGTAGTTTAAAAAACGTTTCAATTTATAAGAATGCTGAAATCCAGTATGGCAGTCCAGTCAGTGGCGTAAATACCGGTTTAGCAGTGGTAGCAGCTGCCACAGGGCCCGGGACATTAGAGGACCCGGCGGGCCTCTGATATTTGTTTTTTTTAACACCAGCAGGTAACGGGCCCTATTTACTTACCGATCCCCACTCCTGCTCACGGCCGTCTGCACTTCACCTTCTGCAGGGGCGGCTGTGAGCAGGAGTGGGGATTGGTAAGTAAGGCCTGTGGGCCGTGAACCCCACAAACACTGCTATCATTATACTCTGGGGTATTTTCAGCAGGCTTCGGGCCTTCTTGGTGGCGTCCCAGATGTCGGTGGGCCAGTCCGACGTCATTATGCGTTGCGATACATGCCTGGCTCACGTGACATCTGGTCCAACATTGAAGAAGTAGCGGGAAGTGCGCATAATACTATATGAAGGAGCCACTATGATACTGTGTGCAGGGGCCACTATGGGGCAGAATACTGTGTGCAAGGGCTACTATGGGGTCTAATAGTGTATGCAGGGGCCACTATGGGGCATAATAGTGTGTGCAGGGGCCACTATGGGGCATAATAGTGTGTGCAGGGGCCACTATGGGGCCTAATAGTGTATGCAGGGGCCACTATGGGGCATAATAGTGTATGCAGGGGCCACTATGGGGCATAATAGTGTGTGCAGAAATGCAGTTTGTGCGTGGGGGGGTTGCTGGGGGAGGGTCCCATGTCAAATGTTCGCCTTGGGGCCCAGCCATTGCTAGTTACGCCACTGAGTCCAGTATAGGTACAGTCTATTTATGGCTGTGTTGTTATGGAAACCTGGTAAATTAAATGTGAACTTATATTGGCTGATACACGTGATATGACTGAATATTTGAGGTCCTGTGAACTGCTATTCACTAATACAGGTCATACATAGCTTGGTTGCTATGGAAACCTGTGAGGAGAGTAAGTGCCTGCGAGCTGTTATTGGCTGATAAGGGACATGTGACCGTGTGTATGGCAGTTGGAATATGAGTGAAAGACTTGCAGGCTTGTATAGACTAATGCTGGTCATTTTTTGGGAATACTGTACCTCAGGAACGGTACGTCCAAGAGAGCTGAGACCCAGTCTATAATATTCCCGGACAACTGATGTACATGTGTGCCAAATTTGGTGAGGATCGGTCCAGTCGTTTGGTCGCGCATAAAGAACAGACAGACAGACAGACAGGAACCCATTTTTATATATATATATATATATATATATATATAATGGTGCTGCATTTACTATATTATTAAAGGGGCTATCTGGAGTATAATAATACTTACTAGTGCATTCACTGGTTAAGCTTTATTACTAATATACACCCCGGTCTTCCAGAGCACCATTTATTTCCTTTGTTGAGGACAGCTGGGGATGCTGAAACGCTTGTATCTCTGCCTCCCCTGCAGACGCTGTTATGCTTGGTCGCATGACCAATTCATGACCAGAGTATAGGGGAGTCGGTGACGTCTGAGAGCTGTCTGAGAGCTAGATAAGCTGCAGGGGAGACAGAGGAATAAGTGTTTCAGCTTCCCCAGCTCTCCTCTGTAAAGGTAATAAATGGGGCTCCAGGGGACAGGGGACAGCACTGGGAATGCACTGGTAAGCTTTATTATTCCCTGTATAACTCCTTTAAGAGGTGGTCTTAATGCATGATACTGACGTAGGTAAGGAAAGACAGAATTAGTAAATGATACAAATGATAGGAAAGCATAACTCAGTATTTAAATAATTCATTAATTTCTAGTGCTCTGAAGAGATAGTTGTGGAGTATTTTTAGATTAAATAATACTGGTTAGTGGTGAGCGAACCTCTCAAGATTTGTTTTGTTTTGGGTTTGAGTTTTCGAGTCGAATAAGTTCAGTGTGAACCACAACTTAAATTGGCTTAAAACATATAATGCTGTCAGGACTCCTAGGAACCTATAAATCCAATATCTAGATCTCTGAGGCAAACACAAAGTTATGTCGAAGTGAAAGTGACATGTATGTCTGTGGAAAAAAGGATGGTAGGCAGTGTATACAAACTCTGAGTTTAACCATACACTGCACTGACACTCGCTTTTACACATTTTAACATTGGAAATGCTCCAAAAATTACCCTTAGAATTATTTTGCCCATGGTTTTTTAGAAACGCATGGTGGCTATATTGCAAAAGCAATGATTTTGATGACTTGTAAATGCTACAGGCTTGTTGTTTGGGAGAAAATTTGGCTGTGTGAGCCTAGTTGAAAAGAGGTAAAGAATTGGACTTTAAAAAAAAAAACAAAAAACAAAAAAAAAAACCCTTTATGGGTGCAGAATGCCACATCAATATTGTGTTGGTATTGGAAGAAAAAATGGTGGGTTTGTTTTATTTTCCTCTTCTTATGCTAACAGAGTGGCAACTATAGAATTTGAAGACAATTTTGTGGCACACTGTCAGTATACCTGCCACATGAAAAGTGAAGTGGTAAAGAATTAACTTTATAAAAAACCACCAAAATTGTCTCTTTATGGCAGCAGATGCAGCACCAATGAGTGACAAGAATTAAAGAAAAATTTGTGGCCTACAATCAGCATGCCTGCTGCAGCTGAAAAAGCTAGAATATACTCTGAAATGGAATGGATTCTATAGAGCACATGCTACATCAACATCATGTTGGCGGAGTGACAATTAGGGGCACAACGAAATACTGGGCATAAAATATATAACAAAAACATCATCGTTTTATTATTGGTTTATATATATATTTATATATATATATATATACAGTACAGACCAAAAGTTTGGACACACCTTCTCATTCCAAGAGTTTTCTGTATTTTCATGACTATAAAAATTGTAGATTCACACTGAAGGCATCAAAACTATGAATTAACACATGTGGAATTATATACTTAACAAAAAAGTGTGAAACAACTGAAAATATGTCTTATATTCTAGGTTCTTCAAAGTAGCCACCTTTTGCTTTGATTACTGCTTTGCAAACTCTTGGCATTCTCTTGATGAGCTTCAAGAGGTAGTCACCTGAAATGGTCTTCCAACATTCTTGAAGGAGTTCCCAGAGATGCTTAGCACTTGTTGGCCCTTTTGCCTTCACTCTGCGGTCCAGCTCACCCCAAACCATCTCGATTGGGTTCAGGTCTGGTGACTGTGGAGGCCAGGTCATCTGGCGTAGCACCCCATCACTCTCCTTCTTTGTCAAATAGCCCTTACACAGTCTGGATGTGTGTTTGGGGTCATTGTCCTGTTGAAAAATAAATGATGGTCCAACTAAACGCAAACCGGATGGAATAGCATGCCGCTGCAAGATGCTGTGGTAACCATGCTGGTTCAGTATTCCTTCAATTTTGAATAAATCCCCAACAGTGTCACCAGCAAAGCACCCCCCACACCATCACACCTCCTCCTTCATGCTTCACGGTGGGAACCAGACATGTAGAGTCCATTCGTTCACCTTTTCTGCGTCGCACAAAGACACGGTGGTTGGAACCAAAGATCTCAAATTTGGACTCATCAGACCAAAGCACAGATTTCCACAGGTCTAATGTCCATTCCTTGTGTTCTTTAGCCCAAACAAGTCTCTTCTGCTTGTTAGCAGTGATTTCCTAGCAGCTATTTTACCATGAAGGCCTGCTGCACACAGTCTCCTCTTAAAAGTTGTTGTAGAGGTGTGTCTGCTGCTAGAACTCTGTGTGGCATTGACCTGGTCTCTAATCTGAGCTGCTGTTAACCTGCGATTTCTGAGGCTGGTGACTCGGATGAACTTATCCTCCGCAGCAGAGGTGACTCTTGGTCTTCCTTTCCTGGGGCGGTCCTCATGTGAGCCAGTTTCTTTGTAGTGCTTGATGATTTTGGCCACTGCACTTGGGGACACTTTAAAAGTTTTCCCAATTTTTCGGACTGACTGACCTTCATTTCTTAACGTAATGATGGCCACTCGTTTTTCTTTACTTATCTGCTTTTTTCTTGCCATAATACAAATTCTAACACTCCATTCAGTAGGACTATCAGCTGTGTATCCACCTGACTTCTGAACAACACAACTGATGGTCCCAACCCCATTTATAAGGCAAGAAATCCCACTTATTAAACCTGACAGGTCACACCTGTGAAGTGAAAACCATTTCAGGTGACTACCTCTTGAAGCTCATCAAGCGAATGCCAAGAGTGTGCAAAGCAGTAATCAAAGCAAAAGGTGGCTACTTTGAAGAACCTAAAATATAAGACATATTTTCAGTTGATTCACACTTTTTTGTTAAGTATATAATTCCACATGTGTTAATTTATAGTTTTGATGCCTTCAGTGTGAATCTACAATTTTTATAGTCATGAAAATACAAAAAACTGTTGGAATGAGAAGGTGTGTCCAAACTTTTGGTCTGTACTGCATATATATATACAGTGCTGGCCAAAAGTATTGGCACCCCTGCAATTCTGTCAGATAATACTCAATTTCTTCCAGAAAATGATTGCAATCACAAATGCTTTGGTAATAATATCTTCATTTATTTTGCTTGCAATGAAAAAACACAAAAGAGAATGAAAAAAAAGTCAAATCATTGATCATTTTACACAAAACTCCAAAAATGGGCCGGACAAAAGTATTGGCACCCTCAGCCTAATACTTGGTAACACAACCTTTAGACAAAATAACTGCGAACAATCGCTTCCGGTAACCATCAATGAGTTTCTTACAATGCTCTGCTGGAATTTTAGACCATTCTTCTTTGGCAAATTTCTCCAGGTCCCTGAGATTTGAAGGGTGCCTTCTCCAAACTGCCATTTTGAGATCTCTCCACAGGTGTTCTATGGGATTCAGGTCTGGACTCATTGCTGGCCACTTTAGAAGTCTCCAGTGCTTTCTCTCAAACCATTTTCTAGTGCTTTTTGAAGTGTGTTTTGGGTCATTGTCCTGCTGGAAGACCCATGACCTCTGAGGGAGACCCAGCTTTCTCACACTGGGCCCTACATTATGCTGCAAAATTTGTTGGTAGTCTTCAGACTTCATAATGCCATGCACACGGTCAAGCAGTCCAGTGCCAGAGGCAGCAAAGCAACCCCAAAACATCAGGGAACCTCCGCCATGTTTGACTGTAGGGACCGTGTTCTTTTCTTTGAAGGCCTCTTTTTTTTCCTGTAAACTCTATGTTGATGCCTTTTCCCAAAAAGCTCTACTTTTGTCTCATCTGACCAGAGAACATTCTTCCAAAAAGTTTTTGGCTTTCTCAGGTAAGTTTTGGCAAACTCCAGCCTGGCTTTTTTATGTCTCTGGGTCAGAAGTGGGGTCTTCCTGGGTATCCTACCATAGAGTCCCTTTTCATTCAGACGCCGACGGATAGTACGGGTTGACACTGTTGTACCCTCGGACTGCAGGGCAGCTAGAACTTGTTTGGATGTTAGTCGAGGTTCTTTAGCCACCATCCGCACAATCTTTCGTTGAAATCTCTCGTCAATTTTTCTTTTCCGTCCACATCTAGGGAGGTTAGCCACAGTGCCATGGGCTTTAAACTTCTTGATGACACTGCGCACGGTAGACACAGGAACATTCAGGTCTTTGGTGATGGACTTGTAACCTTGAGATTGCTCATGCTTCCTCACAATTTTGCTTCTCAAGTCCTCAGACAGTTCTTTGGTCTTCTTTCTTTTCTCCATGCTCAATGTGGTACACACAAGGACACAGGACAGAGGTTGAGTCAACTTTAATCCATTTCAACTGGCTGCAAGAGTGATTTAGTTATTGCCACCACCTGTTATGTGCCACAGGTAAGTAACAGGTGCTGTTAATTACACAAATTAGAGAAGCATCACATGATTTTTCAAAGGGTGCCAATACTTTTGTCCACCCACTTTTTTATGTTTGGTGTGGAATTATATCCAATTTGGCTTTTTGACAATTCTTTTTGTGGTTTTCCATTGACGACAAATTAAATGAAGATATTATTACCAAAGCATTTGTGATTGCAATCATTTTCTGGAAGAAATTGAGTATTATCTGACAGAATTGCAGGGGTGCCAATACTTTTGGCCAGCACTGTATATTCTTACAGTATATCACATTCAACCCTCATATTCACAAAAATTGGATAATAATGTTAACCTCAGGTAACACATCTGTAATATCCTATGTCTTGTCTGCCAGCTGAAAAAACTAGAATATCTTCTGAAATGAAAAGGATTTTATGACCCTGAGAACAACATTTGGGAGGCAGAAAAAAACCTGGATTATCTTGCTACTTATCCCTGTATGAGAGCACATGACACATCAACATTGTGTTGGTATAGTGACAATTTACAGAATTTCAAGAAAAATTTGTAGCACAAACTTGTTCTTTCTCACACAGAGAGTTATCCACTGCATTCTGTCTGTAGTTTGCTGTATGCAGTAATCATTCATGGTATACTGCTGCTTAATCTTATGCTCTAGCATGTTCCACAGTGCCACTCAATGTACGCTTCACCTTCTACCATAAAATGAGGGAGGGGAGTGTAAGCAATGACTTGCCCAGGTAAAGTTGGGGGCAGGAGATGGCCTGGTCCAGTGTGGAGGTACTGGAGGAGGCTACATCAACATTGTATTGGCAGAGTGACAATTTACATAATTTCAAGAAAAAATTGTGGAACACTATCAGCATGCCTGGCCTGTCAGCTGAAAAAATTAGAATATACTCTGATATAGAACAGAATCTATCAGAACAGCACTTGGGAGCCAGAAAATAATCTGGATTATCCTGCTGGGTGTCCCTGAATGGGACCAAACGCCACATCAATATTGTGTTGGCAGAGTGGCAACTTATAGAATTTCAAGGAAAATTTGTGACACACCATCAGTGTGCCCACCACCCACCATATTATAAAGTAATAAAGAATTGAGTGTACAAAATAGTCACCAAAAAAGACCCCTTTATGGGTGCACATGCGGAAGTAGTGATAAGTAGTGAAAATTTACATAATTTCAAGATATTTTAAATTTTCAAGAAAAGTTTGGGGCACACTATCAGTGTGCCTACTACCTAGCTTGCAAGCTGAAAAAGCTAGATTATATTCACTCCATTGTGTCTGTGGTTTGCTGCATGCAGTAATCATTCACTGTATACTGCTGCTGAAAGTGATGCTCCAGCATGTGTCACTCAATGTGCACTTTACCTTACAACCATGAAATAAGGGCCTGCCCTGGTGAACTTGGGGGTACTATGAAAGCTATGTATCGTCCCTGCCCATAATTGCTGCTCCACGTATAAATGGTAGCATGCACATTTCCTCACATGGACATTTTGCAAGGAGAGGCCCACATGGTGATATCAAGCAGGGACACCTTTCCTAGAGAAATAATGGCAGCTAGGTATTCTCCATTGTGGGGGTTTGTCGGTCTCATAGGGTCAAGGGACAATAAGGGCCTGTTCGGGTGGCAGAAAATGAAGAGGAATTGAAGCGAATTTCTGCCTCCGATTCCTCGTCATTTTCCATCCCTCCAGCTGTCCGTAGTGGAAAGCTGAAGCAGAGCTTCCCACATGGTATAAAGTCCCCTTTCCTTGCTCCACACGGTATTACACTCCCTTTTTGAGGTTCCCACACATGATGTAACACCCCCCATAGTGCCTACTTTCACCCCAAGTGTTCCCTGTCCCAATAGTATAAATTCTGCCCCAATATATTTAATGGGTTATTCACCTTTCTAATATTGATGGCTTATTCTAAGGATAGGCCATCAATATTACATCTATGGGGACCTCTTAAAGGGGTTTCCAGGAATTGGAGCAACCCATGTGGGGGTAGGTGTAAAATAAAAAAAAAAATCCCCTGCACTCAGTTGTCTGCCAAAAGGCTCAGTCTTGTGTCAGCCAGTTGACTGTCGCCAGTGTCCATTCAGTCTCATGTCGGCGCATTAGTGCCGGGCGTCCTGTGCCTCAGCGGCAGCTGGTGAGTCTCTGGTGATGTATGTGAGTAATGATACTGGTCCCTCTCCAGGAACCCCTTGAGGCCACTGATTCTCAATAGTCACATGGGGTGCAGGATTTCCATTAATGTTGTGCTGACATGAGACCGAACGAACACTGGCAGTGGAAAATGGGGTGCTGGGGACAGGTGAGTATGCCTTTTTAAAAAAAAATTTATACCTATTACAAAAGTAATGAGGGTCCGGTAGGACCCTCTAAAGGCACAGTACCACTGGGGGATTCAGTAGTACCCCGATGGGCCAGTCCAAGCCTGAGGAGAAGGAGAAGCAGATGAAGATGAGAATAATAATAGCGATGACCATGTGCTATGTGTGGATGTGGCCTGTCACTTGGTGCCACTGTCAATTCCATTTTACCAAATGAGCTAGTAACACCATTTCATGTGAATATGGAGAGACCTGGTTTCTACACATGTGCCTGCACACCCATGGTAATTATCTGCTTTCAGATCTTGTACCTTGACATTGATTTGTCATTTGGTAATGTACGAAAAAAAATCCCATATGGGAGATGACACACATATAGCTGCTGCTACCAAAACCAGCAGCAGTGGAAATGTGTCTGCCAGTGCCACCACCACCCGAGCTTGCCTTATGTCATCATCTTCCCCACTTTTTTGTGACTCATAATGGAAATGGGATTCCGCTATACCCTTACAATTCCTCCTCTATGTCCACACAGATTTCTCCCTAGTCACTCCCTGCCACTACTACCTCCACCAACACCCATGTCTTCCACTTCTACCTCCTCTACAACCAAAAAAACTCTGGCAGTTCTCATCCAACTCATCAAGAAGAGGAAGAAGAGAAAGCCTTGGACTTTGAGGAATATCTCTCTCAGAAGATGCCACATGACTAGTAGAGAATGGGATCTGTGTCAGTGAAGAAGAGATGGTTGACAGTACAAGAGGATAGTGTGGTAAATTACATGTTATAACAGAGGAGAAGGAGGAACAAACAGAACCCTGACTCAACATTTGTTGTTAGCTGCTTTCAAAAATGTTTTTATTCTAAGGAAGTATGACAACACTGTGGCAACTGGCGGGGCTGTCTAGACCAGAAATAGAGTTGCTGTTGCCATCCATATTCTTATTATTAGTACTTTCACAAATGTTTCCTCCTCCCCTCCTTTTGCCTGTCCTCTACCTTGCTTTTTTTCCAGTGATTTTACTGTACACTACTTAAATTTTATATTTATTGGCAACAATTCTTACACTGTGTGTATGTCTTCTTCTTTTTTTTTTTTTTTTAACAAAAAACAGTTTCAAGGGAAATAGCAAACCACTATAAATACTAAAAATGTAACCTGTTCAGTGACTATTAGACTAGAATTGCATCAGTAAATATTTTTTTGCTGTTAAAATGGAAGGAGTTTGTATATATATATTGGATAACAAAAAAAAACCATTAACAAATGAAGAGTTTTTCAGATTACCGCAGGCTGCTAGAGGGTATATACTAGCAATAACAAAAAATGCTTAAGAAAAGAATATTTTTTCAAATTAGCACACTCCATCACGTTGTGTATTGGGTAAGCAGAGCAGAAAAAAACCCTTATATAACAAGTTTTTTTAGTTTAGTGCAGGGTGTGAGACCTTATATTGGGTGAGCAAAAAAAAACAAACCAAAAACGCTTAAATATTGGAGATTTCTTTCAGATTAGCGTAGGCAGAATTAGCATTTTGCTGTTAGAACAGTTGTTGCTATGTATTTAATGAAAAAAAGGCAAAGATTTTCACTAGCGGGACTATTAGTAAAAATTATGTTTAAACACAGCCTCTGTATACAGATAAAACTGCTCTATTGCACAACAGTCTTTGAAAAAAAAAAATCTGATTATTATCAATGAAAGGGTTAACTGTCCTTTTTCTGTGTATTAGTGCAACAATGCTGCTCTCAGGCTTGCAGTCACAACAGCAGCACAGATATTCTCCTTCACTCATAATATCTATGTTTCTATCACTAATCTGATTAAATCTGACTACATTCTCCTATTCTTAAGATTATTTTACTTTATTGCTCTATTTATTCTGTATTTTTGTTGCACTATATATACAGTGGGTACGGAAAGTATTCAGACTCCTTTAAATTTTTCACTCTTTGTTTCATTGCAGTCATTTGCTAAAAGCAAAAAAGTTCATTTTATTTCTCATTTTTAATGTACACTCAGCACCCCATCTTGACAGAAAAAAAAACAGAAAGGCAGATATTTTTGCTAATTTATTAAAAAAGAAAACTGAAATATCACATGGTCATAAGTATTCAGATCCTTTGCTGTGACGCTCATATTTAACTCACATGCTTTCCATTTCCTTCTGATCCTCCTTGAGATGGTTCTACTCCTTCATTGGAGCCCAGCTGTGTTTAATTAAACTGATTGAACTTGATTAGGAAAGGCACACACCTGTCTATATAAGACCTCACAGCTCACAGTGCATGTCAGAGCAAATGAGAATCATAAGGTCAAAGGAACTGCCCAAGGAGCTCAGAGACAGAATTGTGGCAAGGCACAGATCTGCCCAAGGTTACAAAAGCATTTCTGCAACACTCAAGGTTCCTAAGAGCACAGTGGCCTCCATAATCCTTAAATGGAAGAAGTTTGGGATGACCAGAACTTTTCCTAGACTTGGCTGTCCAGCCAAACTGAGCAATCATGGGAGAAGAGCCTTGGTGAGAGAGGTAAAGAAGAACCCAAAGATCACTGTGGCTGAGCTCCAGAGATGCAATAGGGAGATGGGCGAAAGTTCCACAAAGTTAACTATCACTGCAGCCCTCAACCAGTCGGGGCTTTATGGTAGAGTGGCCCGAAGGAAGTTTCTCCTCAGTGCAAGACATATGAAAGCCCACATAGAGTTTGCCAAAAAACACATGAAGGACTTCCAGACTATGAGAAATAAGATTCTCTGGTCTGATGAGAGGAAGATTGTACTTTTTGGTGTTAATTCTAGCGGTTAGCGGTATGTGTGGAGAAAACCAGGCACTGCTCATCACCTGCCCAATACAATCCCAACAGGGAAACATGGTGGTGGCAGCATCATGCTATGGGGTTTTTTCAGTTGCAGGGACAGGACGACTGGTTGCAATTGAAGGAAAGATGAATGCGGCCAAGTACAGAGATATCCTGGAAGATAACCTCTTCCAGAGTGTTCTGGACCTCACACTGGGCCGAAGGTTGACCTTCCAACAAGACAATGACCCTAAGCACACAGCTAAAATAACAAAGGAGTGGCTTCGGAACAACTCTGTGACAATTCTTGACTGGCCCAGCCAGAGCCCTGACCTCAACCCAATTGAGCATCTCTGGAGAGACCTGAAAATGGCTGTCCACCAACGTTCGCCATCCAACCTGACGGAACTGGAGAGGATCTGCAAGGAAGAATGGCAGAGGATCCCCAAATCCAGATGTGAAAAACTTGTTGCATCACTCCCAAGAAGACTCATGGTTGTACTAGCTCAAAAGGGTGCTTCTACTCAATACTGAGCAAAGGGTGTGAATACTTATGACCATGTGATATTTCAGTTTTTCTTTTTTAATACATTTGAAAAAATATCTACATTTCTGTTTTTTTTTCTGTCAAGATGGGGTGCTGAGTGTACATTAATGAGAAATAAAATGAACTTTTTTGCTTTTAGCAAATGGCTGCAATGAAACAAAGAGTGAAAAATTTAAAGGGGTCTGAATACTTTCCGTACCCACTGTATATGGAGGTGGTCATTTTACTTTGTAAAAATTATTTACCATTTGTTTGATTTTGTTAAAAACCGAACTATTTGGAATATTCAGATTGAGCCTGGTTTGTAATAAACAGTTTGCTCCTCTATAATTCTAGTATAGTTAAAGTATTATTTAATTTGATGGGGGAAGATACTTTACATTTGTTTATTCATTTAATAGTATTTGAGCTCTGTTGATAGATATATATTTATTCAGCGGGCTCTGCATTGAAGATCGACTTTCTGCCCAAAGAGGCTTGATTTTTATGTATTATGGTGCTTAAGATAACCACAAAATTCATAGCATTTGTATTGTGCTTAAGAAGATGTTTTTTTTTCCACAAAATATTCATAAAATCACTACTTGACAACAATACCATGATATATTACTCCGTTTAAAGCATGCTGTGGGGCATGAGCGACAGCTAAGTGTATACGCACAGTGGCATACTCACCAACTGACAAGCTATTGTTAGATTTCTCTACATGCTGTATTACTTACACAGTGCCTCAAGAAACCCTACTGGTACTGTATTAACTTCAGTACTTTACATTTTAAAAATAGTTTTTATTTATGAATGCATCTGTTAACATTATCTATTCATTTGAGTCAATCTCAAATGTACAATGTTGTAAATGTAATGTCATTGACTACCTATTATTGTGAACACCTATAAGTACCCGGGTTTGCTCCTTAATAATAAGCTGGACTGGGCAGATCACTTGGAGGTCCTGTACAAGAGGGCCACAGCAGGCTCTACCTGCTTAGGAGGCTGAGAGCCTTTGGAATCTGGGGGGGCACTTCTTAGGACTTTCTTCAACTCGGTAGTGGCATCAGCCATCTTCTTCGGAGTGGCCTGCTGGGGGAGCAGTATATCAACCAGGGACAGAAAGAAACTTGACAAGCTGATTAGAAGGACCAGCTCTGTCTTGGGGAGCCCACTGGACCCAGTGCAGGTGGTGGGCGACAGAAGGATACTGTCCGTGGTGAGCTCCATGCGGAAGAAGTCGCATCCCATGCATGAGACCGTGATAGCGCTGAGCAGTACTGTCAGTGACCGACTGCTCCACCCTAAGTGTGAGAAGGAGCGCTATCCGAAGTCTTTCCTCCCTGTGATGATTCCACTTAAATATGGCTATAACTCCAAGATGTATTTTGATCTCTGGGTATCGTATCTCCCTCTTAATTCTATTTAATTTAACTGTGCATAGCTCTAATCCTAGGTGTATGTTGTCAGTAGTGGCAACAAGGTAACAATAGGGCTTTGTACTCATCCCAGAATGGCTCCATTGAATTCCTACATAGACCTGGGTGATCAAATACACATGTATTGTTTGGCCTGGGCTGTTGATCCGACCTGGTTGATAACACATAGACGGCATTGTGTCATTCCACTTGGTCCCATCTCCTTACAAAGAATCTTGACTTGAGTGCGTTAATCAATCAGACTTGCCATCGCCGGTGACCTCATTCTGGGTGGTGTAATCAAGGGTATAAAAGATGAGGTAAGAGGTCAGTGAGAGAGACTGTGCTGAGACTACTGAGGAATATACTGTGATGAGCATGCAGGCTGGAATGCTGTGATGCTGCTGCTAGGAGCCTCCACTGGTTATCTCCACATGCTATGTGTGAGTGTTGGACTATACAGTCATGGCCAAAAGTTTTGAGAATGACACAAATATTATATTTTCACATGATCTGCTGCCCTCTGGTTTTTATGTGTGTTTGTCAGATGTTTTTATCACATACAGAAATATAATTGCATTCATATTATGAGTAACAGAAGCTTATATTGACAGTTAGAATGAGTTAATGCAGCAAGTCAATATTTGCAGTGTTGACCCTTCTTCTTCAGGACCTCTGCAATTCTCCCTGGCATGCTCTCAATCAACTTCTGGACCAAATCCTGACTGATAGCAGTCCATTCTTGCAGAATCAATGCTTTAATTTTGTCTGAATTTGTTGGTTTTTGTTTGTCCACCCGTCTCTTGATGATTGACCACAAGTTCTCAATGGGATTAAGATCTGGTGAGTTTCCAGGCCATGGACCCAAAATCTCTATGTTTTGTTCCCTGAGCCATTTAGTTATCACCTTTGCTTTATGGCAAGGTGCTCCATCATGCTGGAAAAGGCATTGTTGAGCGACAAACTGCTCTTGGACGGTTGGGAGAAGTTGCTCTTGGAGGACATTCTGGTACCATTCTTTATTCATGGCTGTGTTTTTAGGCAAGACTGTGAGAGAGCCGATTCCCTTGGCTGAGAAGCAACCCCACACATGAATGGTTTCAGGATGCTTTACAGTTGGCATGAGACAAGACTGGTGGTAGCGCTCACCTCTTCTTCTCCGAATAACCTGTTTTCCAGATGTTCCAAACAATCGAAAAGGGGATTCATCAGAGAAATTACTTTACCCCAGTCCTCAGCAGTCCACTCCCTGTACCTTTTGCAGAATATCAGTCTGTCCCTGATGTTTTTTCTGGAGAGAAGTGGCTTCTTTGCTGCCCTCCTTGAGACCAGGCCTTGCTCCAAGAGTCTCCGCCTCACAGTGCGTGCAGATGCACTCACACCTGCCTGCTGCCATTCCTCAGCAAGCCCTGCACTGCTGGTAGCCCGATCCCGCAGCTGTAACACTTTTAAGGGACGGTCCTGCCGCTTGCTGGTCTTTCTTGGGCGCCCTGGAGCCTTTTTGGCACCAATGGAACCTCACTCCTTGAAGTTCTTGATGATGCGATAGATTGTTGACTGAGGTACAATCTTTCTAGCTGCAATACTCTTCCCAGTTAGGCCATTTTTGTGCAGTGCAATGATGACTGCACGTGTTTCTTTAGAGATAACCATGGTTAACAGAAGAGAAACAATGATGGCAAGCACCAGCCTCCTTTTAAAGTGTCCAGTGGTGTCATTCTTACTTAATCATGACAGATTGATCTCCAGCCCTGTCCTCATCAACACCCACACCTGTGTTAATGGAGCAATCACTGAAACGATGTTAGGTGGTCCTTTTAAGGCAGGGCTGCAATGATGTTGAAATGTGTTTTGGGGGATAAAGGTCATTTTCTAGGCAAATATTGACTTTGCAAGTAATTGCTGTTAAGCTGATCACTCTTTATAACATTCTGGAGTATATGCAAATTGCCATTAGAAAAACTGAAGCAGTAGACTTTGTAAAAATTAATATTTGTATCATTCTCAAAACTTTTGGCCATGACTGTAGAGCCACATCAAGGATATGTGTGGTAAAGTAATTATTTCACTTTTATTCCCTTTTTATTTTAAGTGCTGTATATTGTAACTAGTAACTGTTAATGCTTGCATACATCTGCATATCTGTTCTGAACTGCATGTGTTAGATGTTAATACTGACCCATTTAGGGGTTAATAAATATATAAAATTTAGAAAGCTTGTCTTGTATTTATCTTGTGGACCCAGCACTCACTGGCGGTGAGTGTGGTTTTTAGTAAAGAAGTCTCAGGTGTGGGCCAACACGGTGTTGGCGCACTGAGGATCTTTCACATTGGTGGCAGCATAGTGGGATTCTTAGGATAAACAGCGTGTGTTGGTGACCTTTATCACTCAGACGCTGGGGATTGTGGTAATCCTATGAGACAAGCTCGGTATTAAAGCAAGCATTAAGATACAGTGAAAGTTTGATACAGTGCTGTTCCCCTCCCTTACTCTTTGTATTCTATCCTATCTTTTATTTGGCAAATACCAGTGGATGGCTAGTGGGCTCAGAAGCAGAGCTCCAGAACTGCAGAACCAGGCTTTTGGAGATCCTGAGCATATGGCTGAAATGGAGGCAGCCACAGCCATGCAGAGAATCGAGCAGAGTCCTGATTTCGGGGCTAGGCCAGGAAGTGTGGCAAGCAGCCCGGTCCCAAGGATTACTTCACCAGGAGGGACCAGTAGCCCCAGCCTTGTGGGGGGAATGGCTTCATACTGGCAAATGGCCCTGCAGCAAGTAGACACCAGTGACCCTAACATATACCTGCAGGTGATGTGCCACTTTCAGGAAGCTGCAGAACACGAACGGCAGGCCGCAGAACGGCAGGCTGATCGTGAGGCAGCAGAACGGCAGGCTGAGCTGCAGTATCAGCTTGAGCTCAAAAGAATGGAGCTCTCCCAGCAGGCACCGTCTGTCACTGCACGCACTCCAGAAGCTCAAGTACCAAGGCTCCGATCCGAGGACTTTCCAATCCTTGAAACAAACGGAGATTTGGACTCGTTCTTGCGGGCCTTTGAGAAAGTGTGTAAGCAGTATCAGCTACCACAGATGGATTTGGTCCGTTACCTGGCTCCCCGGTTGAGGGGAAAAGCCCTGGACACTTATGCCAATTTGCCAGTTGACCGGGACTATGAGTCCGTTAAAGCAGCGCTGATCCCTAGATACCAACTCACGCCAGAGCTGTACCGTCGAAAGTTCCGGGGCCTGCAGAAAAAGCCGTCAGAGAGCCATGAGGATACAGCGGCCCAGCTGCAAGTCCGTCACCTCGCAAGAAAGCCTTGCAGACCTCATGCTTCAAGAGCTGTTCTTGACCATTTGTACCGAGGAAGTGCAAAAATACCTCCTGGACCGAGAGCCCAAGGACCTTGAAACAGCCGCAGCAATGGCGGATCGTTATGTTGCCAACCAGTTGCCGTGGAAACCTGCCAGCGACGGCTGGAGGAGGGATAAGACACAATCTGTCCCGGGGAATCCTGAACCAAGCTGGAGGTCACCACAGCCCCATGCTTCCAGGTGGGGTAGGACAAACTCTGTCCCGGGTGGTTCCTATACGTCCCCTGCCCCTCGAGCTCTGGGCTCCCCGGCGACCTCTCTCATACCCCAGGGAGAGATCAGGTGGTGCCACGCCTGTAACCAAACGGGACATTTACAACGAGACTGCCCCAACCGCCCTAGGAACCCCTCTGCTCCCCAAACTACAGGGGCTGGCCCATCTGTGTATCTGGTTGTGAGGGAGGGGCCCCAGCCTAATGCTAACTGTCAACAGGTCACTGTGGGGGACAAAGTGGTGATGAGATTCCGGGACACTGGGGCAGATGTTACGCTGATACAACCGGATTTGATCCCCCCAGACAGTATTATTCCCTGGAAAACTCTGACCCTACGGGGTATTGGATTGGAACGTTTTACTGTACCCATGGCTTGTGTTCATTTAGACTGGGGTGCAGGGAAAGGAATGCGGGATGTGGGAGTGATGTCTGAGTTGCCTGCCAATGTACTGTTGGGGACAGATTTGGGGCCTATGATGTGCCAATATGCAGAGGGGGCTGATAACCCTCCCTCTGAAATGTCTCCTCATACATTCTGTGAAAATGCTACTTTAACTGTACCTGTGAATGTTGTAGATGAACTTGCCATGTCCAAAGGGAAGGCTAAACCCCTTACTGAGTTCTTTCCTACAGGCTGTGAAAATGCTAATTCTACTGTCTCTGGGATTAATGTAGGTGTAAAGGAGCTGAGTGAGGACTGGGCTGTAGACCTGCCCACATCTGCGGGGGCCTCACCCCCCCCCAGTCTGTGTCTCTAGGTCTGCCAGTCCTCCCTCCAGCTCAGTGTGATAGAACCAATGCTGTTAATGATAGTGCAAATGTCTGCCATGAAACTGTGGATGTTGTACCAGGTGGTTCGGTGTCTCTCTGGGCTCTCCGTGATGGTCTGGATGTAGGACGGACTGCTCGTATTGCGGTGGTTACCCGCAGTCAAAGTGCCAAAGGGGTGGAAAGCATTCCAGCCTCTGCACCGGTCCCTCCGTCACTCGTACGCATTACTGAGACCGCCTTGAGAAATTCCCCCACCCTAGAGCCGGAAAGGTCCGGCAGCTATGTAACATGCACCTCTCTTTTGTCTCACTCCAGCCAAGAGTTCAGAGATGCTGTCCAAGCTGACCCTAGTCTGGACATATTGAAGGCGCATGCCGCTCAACCACCCTCGGAGTCTGACAAGGCCTGAGTCTACTGGGATCAAGGGAGGCTATATTGGGAAACGATACCCACCCAGTGGGAGGAAGGTCAGCTAAATGAGAAACAGTTAGTGGTACCCCAACCGTACCGGAGAGAGTTGTTGTGGATCGCTCATGACATTCCATTGGCCGGTCACTTGGGGATTGCCAAGACCAAGTCTAGCCTTAGCCACTTATTCTACTGGCCTAATATGGGGAAGGAAGAAGCTAGATACTGCCGTTCATGTGACGTATGTCAAAGGATGGGCAAGGCGGGGCAAAGCTCCAAAGCTCCACTGGTGCCTATGCCCATCATAGTCGAACCTCTCCAGCGAGTGGCTGTGGACCTTATTGGACCCCTGTCCAGCCCCAGCCGCTCCGGTAAACGCTTCATCTTAACGGTAGTAGACTACGCTACTCGATACCCAGAAGCCGTCGCACTGTCCTCTACCCGGGCTGATGTAGTGGCCAAGGCTCTGGTAGGCATCTTCTCCCGTGTTGGGTTTCCCAGAGAGATGCTCACAGACCAAGATACCCAGTTCATGTCTGCCCTGATGCAAGGCCTGTGTAAGATAACCGAGGTGCAACCTCTGGTGTCCAACCTGTACCACCCGCAGACCAATGGCCTGTGTGAACGGTTCAATGGCACACTGAAGCAGATGCTTCAGATGTTAGTCGAGTCCCATGGGAGCGACTGGGAGCCTTATCTCCCGCACTTGTTGTTTGCTTACCGGGGATCATCCCAGAATGGCTCCATTGAATTCCTACATAGCCCTGGGTAATCAAATACACATGTATTGTTTGGCTTGGGCTGTTGATCCGACCTGGTTGATAACATATAGACGGCATTGTGTCATTCCACTTGGTCCCATCTCCTTACAAAGAATCTTGACTTGAGTGCGATAATCAATCAGACTTGCCGTCGCCGGTGACCTCATTCTGGGTGGTGTAATCAAGAGTATAAAAGATGAGGTAAGAGGTCAGTGAGAGAGACTGTGCTGAGACTACTGAGGAATATACTGTGATGAGCATGCAGGCTGGAATGCTGTGATGCTGCTGCTAGGAGCCTCCACTGGTTATCTCCACATGCTATGTGTGAGTGTTGGACTATAGAGCCACATCAAGGATATGTGTGGTAAAGTAATTATTTCACTTTTATTCCCTTTTTATTTTAAGTGCTGTATATTGTAACTAGTAACTGTTAATGCTTGCATACATCTGCATATCTGTTCTGAACTGCATGTGTTAGATGTTAATACTGACCCATTTAGGGGTTAATAAATATATAAAATTTAGAAAGCTTGTCTTGTATTTATCTTGCGGACCCAGCACTCACTGGCGGTGAGTGTGGTTTTTAGTAAAGAAGTCTCAGGTGTGGGCCAACACGGTGTTGGCGCACTGAGGATCTTTCACACTCCCCACCACGGTTAGGCTGTACAACCAACACCAACCTAAGCGGAGATCACTACACACAGAGAACTGAAATATCTTTCGACCTGTTAAATCCCCCCCTCTCATCTGCTACTTCTTATCTATCTGTCTACTATCAATGTAATGCCTCTCACCTTGGAACATTCCTGTACATGGTGTATTTGTATCTGCTTATCTTTGCTGCTGTAACACACTGAATTTCCCCATTGTGGGACTATTAAAGGAATATTATTACCTATGGTTTAGAGCATCAAGAATAATCTATTCTGGAAGTTTTGGTGGAGTAGTTCTTTGCCTCAGACATAACATTAAGTGTCATTGGTAATTATTTGTAGATACATTACCTACCCTAATGGGGAATCATTGCATTATAGATTGTATTGTAATATTAACTTAAATGGATTTTCCCAACATACATTTTTAAAAACTTGATCATCCACCTCCTATATACCCTGTCTTTCCAGATCTGCATCCCCATAACTCCATTACAGTTTCAGTCTACAGTGGCCAAAGTGTGTAATCCTGTACTATGCAGCAAAAGACTATCTAACAGAAATTATTCATTCACTGTGTATGCTCCATTTTTTCGGGCAGCTCGTTCATGGTTCTGCAGCACTGATATAAATAACAGGTAGAAAGGTAGGAACAAAATGAGAAACTGAGCATGCATGACGACGGACTCCAGCATTACAGGATTTGTTCATGTCAACAGTGCTCAAACAATGATAGAAAATGGTGGATTTCATTTGACTATTGGAAGAGACATATACAATTTGGCTAATAACTTTCAATGGGTGACATTTTTTAAAGTACGTTCTTATGAAATATTATTTAAGTTTGTGGTTGTAAGGTGACAAAATGTGAAAAAGTTCAAGGGGTATGAATACTTTTGCAAGACACTGTATCTTGGTACCTTTGAATGTTTTCTTGAGAAGTGGTATATTTTTATTTGCTATTTATTAAAAGTTATGTTTTAGTATATTATATGTCTTTGCTGGTAATATATTATATTACATCATAACACATATATGAAATGATATTATAGTATTTTAGTAATCTTATGTTTTTTATCACTGGTTTCTATAGCAATGCAAAGATACTTTCTTATTGGTAAGATTTTTTTTTATACATGCATTTATTTATTTATTTATTTATTTATTTATATATGTGCTTTTTTTATTGCAATTTTAATGTTTGTGGTTGTATCAATTAAAAAGTACTGTAATGGGTAAAGGTTTTTTTTTTTTTGTTCCTTGCCTTTTTTTCCCTTGTTTTTCTACCATTTCCTTTACAGAAGGTGTTATATATTATATTTTATTTATTTAGTTTCCTTTCCACCCTTTTTTTCCTTTTAATTTAATATACAATAAGAGTTCCTCAAAGTCCCTTTTTGCCCTTATCTGTCTCCTTCTATCATTAAGGAGCGATGTGTCACTATTCGTTCCCCGCACTCGCCAGCACGTGTGCGCTCTTCCACTTAACGCAGACACACTATCTCTTATATATATAAAAATGAGTTCCTGTCTGTCTGTCTGTCTGTTCTTTATGCGCGACCAAACGACTGGACCGATCCTCACCAAATTTGGCACACATGTACTTCAGGTGTCCGGGAATATTATAGACTGGGTCTCAGCTCTCTTGGACGTACCGTTCCTGAGGTACAGTATTCCCAAAAAATGACCAGCATTAGTCTATACAAGCCTGCAAGTCTTTCACTCATATTCCAACTGCCATACACACGGTCACATGTCCCTTATCAGCCAATAACAGCTTGCAGGCACTTACTCTCCTCAGGCACACAGGTTTCCATAGCAACCAAGCTATGTATGACCTGTATTAGTGAATAGCAGTTCACAGGACCTTAAATATTCAGTCATATCACGTGTATCAGCCAATATAAGTTCACATTTAATTTACCAGGTTTCCATAACAACACAGCCATAAATAGACTGTACCTATACTGGACTCAGTGGCGTAACTAGCAATGGCAGGGCCCCAAGGCGAACATTTGACATGGGACCCCCCCCCCGGCAACCCCCCACGCACAAACTGCATTTCTGCACACACTATTATGCCCCATAGTGGCCCCTGCATACACTATTAGGCCCCATAGTGGCCCTTGCACACAGTATTCTTCCCCATAGTGGCCCCTGCACACAGTATCATAGTGGCCCCTTCATATAGTATTATGCGCACTTCCCGCTACTTCTTCAATGTTGGACCAGATGTCACGTGAGCCAGGCATGTATCGCAACGCATAATGACGTCGGACTGGCCCACTGATATCTGGGACGCCACCCAGGAGGCCCGAAGCCTGCTGAAAAGACCCCAGAGTATAATGATAGCAGTGTTTGGGGGGTTCACGGCCCACAGGCCTTACTTACCAATCCCCGCTCCTGCTCACAGCCGCCTCTGCAGAAGATGAAGTGCAGGCGGCCGTGAGCAGAAGTGGGGATCGGTAAGTAAATAGGGCCCGTTACCTGCTGGTGTTAAAAAAAAAAAAAACACATCAGAGGCCCGCCGGGTCCCCTAATGTCCCGGGCCCTGTGGCAGCTGCTACCACTGCTAAACCGATATTTACGCCACTGACTGGACTGCCATACTGGATTTCAGCATTCTTATAAATTGAAACGTTTTTTAAACTACTCATGTCTCTTCCAGCAAAACACATGGCTGCTGCTCGAGCTAATGAAAACTCTCAGCAGACCCAAGCCTGTCTCCAATCTGATAAGGTATGTTACAGACAACAGCGAGCTGCTGAAACTCCCCAGCAGACCCAAGCCCATCTCCAATCTGACAAAGCATTGTCAGCCACATGCACACAGCTGCACTCCAGGTTTCAATAACAACCCAGCCATTTTTCTTCACTGCTGTAGGTCAGCTTTAAAGGGGCAGGGCGCTGTAGATGACACTGTTACACAAGGTCACATACACACAGCTTTACTCCAGGTTTTCCATAACAACCGATCGCAGGTTTTTCACTGATATCTAAACTGAGATGCAAATGATCACATGACACTTATGGACCAATGGAAAATCGCAGGTTCAGTCTTGACATACACACAGCTTTACACCAGGTTTCCATAGCAACCAAGCTATTTATGTCCTGTATGAGTCAATAGCGGTTCGCAGGTCCTTAAATATTCAGTCATATGACGTGTATTAGCCAATATAAGTTCAAATTTCATTTACAAGGTTTCCATAGCAACACAGCCATAAATAGACTATACCTATACTGGACTGCCATACTGGATGTCAAGTGCAAAACTGGCCAATTCTTATGGGGTCACTACACAAACAAAAAATGAAATATACCCGTGCGAAGCCGGGTCCTTCCTCTAGTGCCTTATAATTTTGGTCTCACAATAGCGATTGCGCATGTGTGCTGGCAAGCCAAGCATGCTCAATATGCATAGGACGTTTTTGTGACTACTCCCTTATGTTTTTTCTTGTTAGGTAAGTGATTTTATGTTAAAATCCTGCCTATCGAACCTGTGTTACGCTCTGGGTAAGTGTCTGGGAATTTAAATATAAGCACTTGATTTTTGTCATCAATCAGAAAGTTCCTCCCAGGAAGGGGGATGTCTTATCTATGTATAAATGTACAAAAGAATGGTGTATGTGCTTATGTTGTTACTCTCCATTATTTGCACTTGAAAAAGGGGCTTTGTTTACCCCAGGCGGGTGGACTTTAGTAAAGAACATTCCTCTGGATTATATTGGTGAGTGCAGAATCCTCCTTTCGTGTTGTGCTCCAGTCAAAAAAAATAACTTTTAAAGACTTCTGCAATTTTTTTAAATTTTATTTTACTCATTCTAGTATTTTCTTCTCACCCATTGCTGCTTTTTATTACACTTTTTATTATCAGTGTAATAAAAAGTGTAAAATTATTATTTAGTGCCAAACTGTTGCTTTTTTGGCTGTTTTGCTTCTGATAAAAATTTTAATAAAAAATGATCAAAGCAATAGACATTCCCCAAAATGGTATAACTAAAAAGTAGACCTAGCCTTGAAAAAAAAAAAAAAACCCTATGCATCCCCGTACACGGAAATGTAACAAAGTAATGGATGTCAGAATATGGCGACGTTTAAAAGAGGTTAAAATGTAAATAAAACTCCCCATAATCGTACCGAAACAGAATACAGGTGACATGTCATTTTGGCTGCATAGTAAACCTGTTAAAATGAAGACCATAAGATAGTCTAAGAAATGCACTTTTTCTCCTATTTCACCCCATTCTGAATTTTTTTTTCAGCTTCCTAGTACATTGTATGGAATAATACATGGTACCATTATGAAGAACAATTTGTTCCACAAACATTAATCCCTCATATGGCTCGGTGAATGGAAAAATAAAAAATCAAAAAATACCACCTGTGGGAAGGGGTTAAGGGGTTAAATAAAATAATTATTTGAGTATATGCTGTTTTTTTTTTTTTGTTTTTTTTTGTTTTTTTTTTTCCAAGATGGCGCCGCTGGAGTGGCTGCCAGCTACAGCAGCTCTGAGACTCTCTATCTTATTTTTCTTTCTATGTCTCGTTTTGTACCTCTCTACTTAAGGACTTTGCACTATGAAGAAACACACACAAAGACTTGGACCCTTGTGATACTTTTTTTTTGTTTTTTATCTGTCTTTTTGTTCTGCTTGAAAATGGGATCTTTTGTGTATGCAGACAATTCCTTTGTCTATAAAAGAGAGGAAATTCTGCAGCTCAGAGGCACAGCAGGGCGGCATACCATCTGGTCACACATCCCCCGCGAGCTTTGGAGAAAGAAAAAGCGGGTGAGGGGATGCAGAGCTGGTACTCTTCAGAGGATTAAAAAGAGGCGTTACCGACCAGCTGTTCCCTCCATCATCATGGGCAATGTGAGATCTCTTGCAAACAAGATGGATGAACTAACAGCGCTCACCAGGCATCATCAGGAGTTTTGGGCGTGCAGCATGAAGCTACTTACAGAGACTTGGCTCACTGAAGTTACTCCTGACCCTCTGGTCTCCTTGGATGGTTTTAAACTCCTTCGGGCAGACAGGACAAGGGAGAGCGGTAAGAGGAAAGGAGGAGGGCTGGCAATGTTTGTGAATAATAGATGGTGTAATCCTAGGCACATTGTGATTAAGGAGCAAACTTGCTGTAAGGACATTGAACTATTAGCTGTGAGCATGAGACCTTTCTACCTACCAAGGGAACTATCACATGTCATCGTGATAGCTGCATATGCCCCCCCCCTCTGCGAAAGCTGACACTGCCTGCGAGGTCCTACAAGCCACGCTGAGCCAGTTACAGTTAAAACATCCCCAGGCCCTCTTTCTTCTGTCGGGTGATTTCAACCATGCCTCTCCATCATCCACACTGCCCAGTTTCACACAGTATGTAACCTGCCACACAAGAGATAACAAAACACTGGACTTGTTCTTTGCCAACGTGAGGGAGGCATATAGCTCATCAGCCCTACCGCCCCTGGGGAGATCGGATCACAACCTAGTACATCTCTGACCTGTGTACAAGCCACTTGTACGTAGAGAACCAGCTGTCACCCGCACAGTGAGGATATGGTCCGAGGAGAGTGATGAGGCTCTGAGGGATTGTTTTGACACAACCGCATGGGAAGTGCTGCAGGATTCTTATGGAGAAGATATAGAAGGACTCACACACTGCATAACAGACTACATTAATTTTTGTGTGGACAACACAGTACCCACAAAAGTGGTGAGGTGCTTCTCCAATAACAAACCATGGATTAACTCTGATATAAAAACACTACTTAAGGAGAAAAAGATGGCATTCAGGACAAGAGATAAGGAGGGGTTGAGGGAAGTACAAAAGGAGCTGAGGCATCAAATCAGGCAGGGAAAAGCCAGTTATAAAGAAAAAAATGGAAAAGCAAATGGAAAGAAAAGACATAAGGGGGGTCTGGGAGGGGCTTAAGTCAATTTCGGGTCATAAACAGTCTGTCTGCCAGATTGAGGCAGATGTTAATTGGCTTAATGAACTAAACCTATTCTTCAACAGATTTGATCACACACCAGCTCCTCCCACCCCAGCATGTCCTTCAGCTCCCCCCACCACAATGACTTCTCCCCATGCGGCCACTTCCCAACAGACCAGTAAATCCAGAAATCCGTCTTTATCTGGCCACAGTCTGACCTTCACACGGGCCCAGGTGAGGAAGGAGATGAAAAAGATCAAGGCGAGGAAAGCCGCAGGGCCAGATGACATCAGTGCAAGGCTAATTAAGACTTGCGGGGACCAGCTGTGTGGTATAATTACATATATGTATAATATGAGCCTGAGGCAGGAAATAGTCCCTGAATTATGGAAATCTTCTTGTGTGGTACCAGTTCCAAAGAAACCCCACCCTATGGACCTCAACGACTACAGACCTGTAGCACTGACATCCCACCTGATGAAGATCTTGGAGAGATTGGTTCTCACACATCTCCACCCTCTAGTGAGCCCCGCTATGGACCCCCTCCAGTTTGCTTATCGGCCGGGCATTGGGGTAGACGATGCCATCATCCATCTTCTGCACAGGGCTCTGTCTCACCTGGAGAAACCAGGGAACACAGTGAGAATAATGTTCTTTGACTTCTCCAGTGCTTTTAACACCATACAGCCCAGGTTATTGAGGGACAAGCTGGGCCTTGCTGGAGTGGACCACCACCTCTCCAACTGGATCCTAGACTACCTCACAAATCGACCTCAATACGTGAGAGCCCAAGACTGTGTGTCAGGTACCGTGATCTGTAATACGGGGGCACCTCAGGGTACGGTTCTCGCCCCTTTCCTCTTCACACTGTACACTGCAGATTTTAGGTGTAACTCATCCAGCTGCTACCTACAGAAGTATTCTGATGACTCTGCAATAGTGGGTCTCATCACAGATGATGATGACAGGGAGTACAGAGAACTGAACCAGGATTTTGTGGACTGGTGCCAGTGAAACCACCTGAAGATTAACGCGGGGAAGACAAAGGAGATGGTGGTGGACTTCCGCAAAGGCAGAAGCCCTCCTAAACCAGTGGACATCCTGGGGATGGGCATCGAGATTGTGAACACCTATAAGTACCTGGGTTTGCTCCTTAATAATAAGCTGGACTGGGCAGATCATATGGAGGCCCTGTACAGGAAGGGCCACAGCAGGCTCTACCTGCTTAGGAAACTGAGAGCTTTTGGAATCCGGGGGGCACTTCTTAGAACTTTCTTCAACTCGGTAGTGGCATCAGCCATCTTCTTTGGAGTGGCCTGCTGGGGGAGCAGTATATCAACCAGGGACAGAAATAAACTTGACAAGCTGATTAGAAGGGCCAGCTCTGTCCTGGGGAGCCCACTGGACCCAGTGCAGGTGGTGGGTGACAGAAGGATACTGTCCGTGGTGAGCTCCATGCAGAAGAAGAAGTCCCATCCCATGCATGAGACTGTGATCGCGCTGAGCAGTACTGTCAGTGACCGACTGCTCCACCCTAGGTGTGAGAAGGAGCGCTATCGGAAGTCTTTCCTCCCCACCGCGGTTAGACTGTACAACCAACACCGACCTAAGCGGAGATCATTATACACAGAGAACTGAAATATCTCTCTGCCTGTTAAATCCCCCCCCCCCTCCTCTGCTACGTCCTATCTGTCTGTCTGCTATTAATGTAATGCCTCTCACCTTGGAACATTCCTGTACATGTTGTATTTGTATTTGTATCTGCTTATCTTTGCTGCTGTAACACACTGAATTTCCCCATTGTGGGACTATTAAAGGACTATTATTATTATTATTATTATTATTATTATTACTGGTGGCAGAAAAACAAATGTGTCAAGATTTAAAGGAGACATTTTAATAATTTTTTATGTACATTGTAAACAGTCTAGACAATTGTATGTAGGGAAAAGGTACAAACTACAGACTTCAAACAGCAAAATTAAGGTAAATAATATGGTAAAGGGGTCATTGATGGTAGCATTATGTCAAACAAAGATGACGTTGGCACATAAGAAAACATATGCAGCATTTGCCCTTACATCAAGGTCACAAGGAGAAATGCAGTATCACATAACAGTGTCCTGGTACATTAGGCCAGTACACAACTCCTCTAGCAGCCTATCAAAGGTAGGGATAGAAAGGCACCAGAAGGTCACCAACTTGTCTAGGTGCTGGCAAATGTCACCAAGAGTAGTTAGATAGCCTAGAGACAACCAAGACAAATAGAACATTCTCTGATGACATGGCACATAGATTTGTAAAGCAAATGGAACACACCAAGAAATGCAGGGAACTGAATTACTAAGCCTTTCTAGGCAAAGAACTCAAAAAACTACACAATGATTGAGGTGAGTGCTATGAGTCCTGCATCTTATAGAGGGAATGGCATGGTTCCTTGTATTAAATAAAGACAATAATATCCTGTGTCATGCCAACATTAAAGTATCCTGAGGCTATCCATGTGTGGGGTTGCTTTTCACCCAAGGCAGTAGACTCAATCACAGTTTTGTCTAAGAACAGCACCATCAATAAAGAATGGTTTGTAAATATCCTCCAAGGGCAACTTCTCCCAATGATCCAGGAGCAATTTGCTGATGAACAATGCTTTTTCCAGCATGATGGAGCACCATGTCACAAGGCAAAGAGTGATCACTATGTGGCTTAGTGAACAAAACATTAAAATTTTTGGCCTATGGCCTGAAAACGCAATCCCTGAGAACCTTTGTTTAATCCTCCAAAAGTTTGTGGACAAACTAAAAGACAAATTAGTCAACAATGGGTTGTCACAAATCAGGATTTAGCTCAGAAGCTGATATCCAGAATCCTAGGGGGAATTGTACTCTTGAAAAATAAGGGTAACCACTGTAAATACTGAGTCTTTGCATAAAGATCTAAAAACAATGAAGCAGCGAAAACCAAAAATTTGTGTCAGTCTCAAAAATTTTGCCCATGACTGTACACTAGTTATCACATTACACAGATGTTAATTTATTACTACTATCTTCTATTTAGGTGGGCTTGTATATACTGTATCTATATAAATCTCTATTTATGCATGTGTGTGTACAGTACTAACCGCGTTATCTTATTATAAGTAAGAGAATGACATTTGACTTATAATATTTGATTTTTTTTTGGCTGGAAACAACAGCACTGCTAAATTAGTAAAATAACAATAAAAACTTGCACAAAACAACTGATTGATGTATTATTCATAATAATAACAACAGTAATATAAACAGTGTCCAGATTTCTCTTTGGTCCGGCTGTTTTAACCCACACATCACATTACAACCAAATCAGTTTTCTGCATCCAGAGGAGCCAGCTGTGTTTGTAGCCTACAATTATGTCTATTTTTTCATTCTCTGTGACTAATAGCAGCATGAGGAGCAATGAATCATACAGTTATATAAGCATGTATATGCAGGCTGATAAAATGGCTTATTTAGCAAGAGATCTCTTTTGTATTGTATAAATACTTTTTATGTTTAAAGCGCAGTAAGAGTTGATCAAATCTTATCAGAATGTAGCGGAGGCATGGGGAGCTTATACTTTGAAAGTAATTGTTACATGCTATGTAAATATATTCATTTTATTTTTATTAGGTCTATCCAAACAAAACTGTGAAGTTTGCGATTTTGCCACTGTATGTATATATTTTTAAAGAGCCATATTTACAATGGAGTTATTTGTGACATCTGGCTGCACTCTTTTTTTCACAGATAGAATTAATAAAATATGGAAATTCAAAAAAACATAACAAGCATTCGGGCAATTGTTTTGCACATATAATGCTAACTCACCAGCATTGTTCTAGCTGTATATTTTGACTTACTGTGAACTATGTCACTATGTCAGCATTTTCAAATCTATCCTGGCAGCTCTTGACCTCCAGGCCACCAAGCTATACCCTTGTTGTTCTTTTCTATGTTCTTTCAGTGCTGCATTTCTACCTTATCTAAGAGACCAGAAGTACAATGATAGTAGGTGAGTCTCAACAATGATTAGCTGCAAAGTCCTAAAACTCATCAGACATATTACTGTCTATACTATCTATATGTACTGTATACAGAATCTCCAGAGTATCTGCAGCTTCAGTTTGCCATTTAAAAAAAAAAAAAAAACAGCATTCATATTGTTGTATAAATGACATGATAACTTTGATATGGAGTTTTTATTCTTTCAGGAATATTGAATTGATATCATTTTTAATCTTTTTCTATTTTTGCTACTTATTTTAAAAATAATATTTTTAACTTTTATATATTTTTTATTGGGGGGGGGTGACTTCTGGTTTTCATTGATGTCATTGTGGGGTACATATGGCTTTTTGATCAGTTTTTATTCTGATTTTTGGGAGGTTGAACAGAAAACAGCAATTTTGACATTTTCTCATATGATATATGTTCATTATACAGACTAAATAATAATTTGTTTATACAGTACTCATTACAGATGCAGCAACACTGATTATGTATAGTCTATATTTTATTTTTTTTGTTTTTCTTACAAAAATAGAATATTCTGTGGAGTGAAAAAATCATTATGGTGGACCAATGGGGAGAATGAGGGAGTTCTTTATAAGCACTTAGATGTGTCATTCTGCATAGAGTATAACAACCTTAGAGTTCTTCAATGCCCATATATGGCAATGCCAGAGTGTGACTTTTCATGGTACAAAGCCGTTGTGTTTAGTAAGGAACTCCCATCCATGACATAAATGTACAACCCAGTTAGGAAGGGGGTTATGATACCATATAGGACAGACATAATTTATTGTGATTTTCAAATGACCTGGACAGATTTTTATCCACTGTAAATAATAAAGGTTCTTATTAAATGATAGTAAGCAGTGATCTTGAAAACATTGAGGAATTGGTAGAAAATGTATTGGAGAATTGTAGATCTTCATTGTATAAAGAATAGGATTTATTTGGTGAAAACAAAATATTCTCTTGATGATAACTTTGCATTTGAAGTAAAAGTACTGAAATATTCTGTACTAGTCTCTTAGGTAGCTGAACAGATCCTTCTTCTAAAACTAAGACTAGATTCAACTCGGTTCATGCGTCGCTGGATTTACTGGCCTGAACTTCATGCTGGGAGTGGGACTCCTAGTATCCTAGTTATCTAGGATGCTAGGAGTCCTTGCCTCCCAGTGATATACCATCCTGTAATATAATGAGCACAGGAAAGTTTGTTGCTGGGAGGCAGGGATGCCTAGCATCATAGATAACTATGATGGTAGTTGACCCACTCGCAACATGAAGGTTAAGCTTGGAAAATCCAGCAAACACATAGACTGAGCCTAAGGCTAAGGCCCCACGCAGCTGGCCGCGGAAAAAAAAGCATTATGTGAAAAACTTCAGCAGCAACACATTGCGCTTTTTTCCCGCAGTGCTTTTCACAGGAAAGCTCTGTGGACTTTCTGCTATCATTATACCTATAGGGAAACTGCCAACGTTTCTGTAAGTATACTTGGCATGATACGATTTCCAAAACTGCAGCGTTTTTGAAAATCGCAGCTTTACACTGCACATATTTTTCTGCAATGCGTGGATGCGATTCGCTAGAATCCCATCCACTTTGCAGTGACTGTAAAAGTTTCCGCCACGTGGGCCCTTGTCTAAAGGTGCAGTTATGCCACAGTCCTATGTTGAGACACCACTGCTCATTGTCATGTGCATTTAGTTTTTACAATGCTAGTATAGATTACTCAATAGGGAGTCTTATAAATAACAGTGATGTGAAAGCAGAATTTCAATCAGACATATTACAGTATATTATATTTTTCAATAATGGATAACAATTTAATGTATAGCAGCTTATCACCCTTACCTCTATGCAGAGTAGACTATGTTCTGGAGCACTGAAAGGCTGCTCTCACATTCAGAATTCACTAAATGTGTTGACTAGTTTCAAACAATCAATTATTCAGTTTCGACTAGTTTCAGACAATCTATATTATGCATTTACAAGGCTGTAAATAATATAGCAGTTTACCTTAAGTCGTACTTATTGACTGAAAAAGTAACACATGCATTTCTAAAGGAAAATGCTATTTGGCACCTTAAGCTATACATTTAATCTGAAGGAGCGTGAGAGGATGGCTTTTTAAATCTCTACTGTACTTTGCAGAAAAGCCTGCAGGAGTTTACTGTTAAAAGAGAGGCACATTATTCTTATTACATTATAGCCGGCCAGCAATGGCTTGTGGCACCTTGATGCATACAGCGTCATATATAAAAGGTAAATAAATAAACATCTAGACAGTTATATCAGATATTTCAACAGTAATTCTTTGTCTATAAAATTTACATTTAGAGAACTTCGATGTTCCAAAAAATAAATGTCAGTTTTATATTTGGGTTAATGTGATGTACAATATAGACAAAATATTTAACTCTTCAAAACCAGAGTGTTTCAGATCTGCAGTAAATGATAAGACACTTTGTAACAATTTTACCCCCCAGGTGCTTTAATAACCCTTTAATGCTTTATTTTGGGTAAGGACACACAATCATTTTTTTGCATATAGTTTTTTTAAACCAAAATGAGGAGTGGATTGAAACATGATGAGAAGCTACTTTGTACTTTCTCTCCTTTTATGATCCACCTGGGTTTGACTTCAAAATCGTGAACATGTAAATGTTAGTGGGTAATCAAAAGAATCTCTTTTTGTGACACAAAAGGCTGTTTTTGATACTTTTTTGTATATGTTTTTTCATTTTTGGTTTAATGAGTGATAAAGTATAGAAAATAACTTACAAATAGAAACTTTAAAAACCTTAACATAGCTATTTATTGTTTAAATTTGAAAATCAAAACTAAAAAGAATTCAAATGGGGTCCTTATTTTGTTTATTTTAATATGTACAGGGATAGATATATTAAGCCTGGCCTGTAGCGTGTCTTAATAATCTGTTGCACTGGCATCAGATGCACCACATGCAGATGCCTTATAATAATTGTGGGCCTGTGCCGCAGATGTCTTACTCCGCCAACTTTTCGCTGAAGTGTAAGTGGAGGAAAAATTGGAAGAGGGGCACAATTTTGACAAAATTCTAGTCCACAGCCAACAGTAAATCTGTCCCAATATGTTTAGTATTGGGTGAACAGGGCAGTAAAGATGATGACTTAAGATTGGTGTGTGCCTTGTATTTTTTCCCTTTAGTCGTATTTTTTAAAATTCTTTTTTTTTATTTAGGGCATATTCACAGGTTCGTGAATAACAGATGTGTGATGGACGTTTTCGCAACATCTGTCACACATCCATTTTGACAACATATTGAATTCAATGCGTCTATTCACGTTTGTTTTTTTACGGTCCATTTTCAGGCCATCAAAAAACTGACATGCCTTATTTTGTCCATGAAAACAAATATAGATATCGACATGTGAATAGACCCATTGAAACTCATGGGTTCTCTGCGGAATATGTTGATGCTATATAGATAAAATTCTTATTATTATTATGGCCATGTGATGGCTGTTTCAAACACAGTCGTCGATTGGCCATTATTCAATGTGAATAAGGGCCATCCGTGCACTTGCACAGAAACACACAACCATTTTTCAAGGACATTAGCTGTGTGCACAAGGCCTTATGTTTGTATATTTTTTTGTTATATAATATGTCCCCTAAGAGTTCCTAAAAAAAACCTCTAGGGGACAGTCACACTTTATCATTTTGCAGTTTTTTTTACTGTAGCTTTGGCACCTGTATGAGTCCCAGTGAAAACACAGCTGTGATATTAGTCACTGGTAGCTGATTTGATATTTCCCAGCAGCTACAGTGATGGCCAAAAGTATTGGCACCCCTGCAATTCTGTCAGATAATACTCAATTTCTTCCAGAAAATGATTGCAATCACAAATGCTTTGGTAATAATATCTTCATTTAATTTGTCTTCAATGGAAAACCACAAAAAGAATTGTCAAAAAGCCAAATTGGATATAATTCCACACCAAACATAAAAAAGGGGGTGGACAAAAGTATTGGCACCCTTAGAAAAATCATGTGATGCTTCTCTAATTTGTGTAATTAACAGCACTTGTTACTTACCTGTGGCACATAACAGGTGGTGGCAATAACTAAATCACACTTGCAGCCAGTTGAAATGGATTAAAGTTGACTCAACCTCTGTCCTGTGTCCTTGTGTGTACCACATTGAGCATGGAGAAAAGAAAGAAGACCAAAGAACTGTCTGAGGACTTGAGAAGCAAAATTGTGAGGAAGCATGAGCAATCTCAAGGCTACAAGTCCATCTCCAAAGACCTGAATGTTCCTGTGTCTACCGTGCGCAGTGTCATCAAGAAGTTTAAAGCCCATGGCACTGTGGCTAACCTCCCTAGATGTGGACGGAAAAGAAAAATTGACAAGAGATTTCAACGAAAGATTGTGCGGATGGTGGATAAAGAACCTCGACTAACATCCAAACAAGTTCTAGCTGCCCTGCAGTCCGAGGGTACAACAGTGTCAACCCGTACTATCCGTCGGCGTCTGAATGAAAAGGGACTCTATGGTAGGATACCCAGGAAGACCCCACTTCTGACCCAGAGACATAAAAAAGCCAGGCTGGAGTTTGCCAAAACTTACCTGAGAAAGCCAAAAACTTTTTGCAAGAATGTTCTCTGGTCAGATGAGACAAAAGTAGAGCTTTTTGGGAAAAGGCATCAACATAGAGTTTACAGGAAAAAAAAAGAGGCCTTCAAAGAAAAGAACACGGTCCCAACAGTCAAACATGGCGGAGGTTCCCTGATGTTTTGGGGTTGCTTTGCTGCCTCTGGCACTGGACTGCTTGACCATGTGCATGGCATTATGAAGTCTGAAGACTACCAACAAATTTTGCAGCATAATGTAGGGCCCAGTGTGAGAAAGCTGGGTCTCCCTCAGAGGTCATGGGTCTTCCAGCAGGACAATGACCCAAACACACACTTCAAAAAGCACTAGAAAATGGTTTGAGAGAAAGCACTGGAGACTTCTAAAGTGGCCAGCAATGAGTCCAGACCTGAATCCCATAGAACACCTGTGGAGAGATCTCAAAATGGCAGTTTGGAGAAGGCACCCTTCAAATCTCAGGGACCTGGAGAAATTTGCCAAAGAAGAATGGTCTAAAATTCCAGCAGAGCATTGTAAGAAACTCATTGATGGTTACCGGAAGCGGTTGTTCGCAGTTATTTTGTCTAAATGTTGTGCTACCAAGTATTAGGCTGAGGGTGCCAATACTTTTGTCCGGCCCATTTTTGGAGTTTTGTGTAAAATGATCAATGATTTGACTTTTTTTTCATTCACTTCTGTGTTTTTTCATTGCAAGCAAAATAAATGAAGATATTATTACCAAAGCATTTGTGATTGCAATCATTTTCTGGAAGAAATTGAGTATTATCTGACAGAATTGCAGGGGTGCCAATACTTTTGGCCAGCACTGTATGCCATGTTGGAGGGCATCCAACTACCACATGATCTCCAGGCCCGAGAGAGCCAGTGCAGTTGCTGTTGCCTCTAAATACTACATGCTCATGGAGTGCTATGTAGCATCAAAAGAAGTTCTAAACAGTTTCTCCTATGGGTCCTTGGCTGTCAGAGCTAGATTGTAAAATGCTAAAAGATGTTGCTTCAGACTTAGGACCTATACCATCCACCATCAAAATATGGTGGGCAGTTGTTAGAGGGTTAAAGTAAGTAAGTTAGCCTTTAGATGTGATATCAATTACCTCACAACTTATCTAGCTTAAAGACAAGTATCATTAACTGTAATCACCTTAAGACATTATACAGAATGCTGAGACTTCAATACTTTACTTTCCGATTACTTATTTATTCCCAGACTACGCATAGTTTAGGATGTCCTACGCCACACATTTTTCAGCCAACTGCCAAGATTCTAGAAACTCATCAACTATTGTAGATTCCTCTCTTCACCAAAGGCTATAATGAGGCTCATGCATCATTTTAATTCAACTGTTGCATAATAAGCTTACTTTTTTGCAAGTCATTATTTAAAACCGCAGCACCACTGGGAATGTAATTAATATCGCTGTCCTCATGATCTGCTATCTGTACACTTCCCCATTACTAGTGCTCCACCAGAGTTTGAAACAAGCTGTCACTTTCTGTTCCTTGAGATTCCTCATACTTGATATTGGTTGCGTGATGTTCCTTTTGGGAAAACAGACCATGGAATCAGCACAGTTTCTTAGTAACAATTAAGCCGAAAAGTTTTAGTTACAGCGAACAATCTCTTGGCAGTGTAATTGACACATCACATTAAAATGAGCATATCCCATCTGTTCTTGCGTCTGATTATAAATGCAAAAAAGAACATTTCATAATTACATCATTTAAATGTAAGAAAGGTATTATTGAAATGACTTTTTCTGTTCATGTATCAGTGTCACTCACTTCAGATGAGTATCAAAAATACCCATATTGAATGTTCCTCACGTGACTTATCTGGCTATGCAATATTAATTTATTGGAGGTTTGAGCAGGTCCAAGATAGCAGTTTATTTTATATTTAATTATTAGTTAGTGGAACACATTTTATAACCGTACATAAAAAAGCACTCACACTAGTTCCATTAGTAAGGAGATAACACTGAAATCACCTTCTAATACATGCAAGCAGAAACATTTTATAGGAATGTTAATGAATCTGTGTGAGAGGGCAAGAAAACTGGTCTACCCTGGAAACCCATGCACAATGAGCACATAGTAACTTACTGAATATAATTTCTTTCTGTTGTCCTATAATTTACATTTGTTACAAATGCAATGCATACAAAGAAGATGCTGGTTAGATCATCCTTGCTGTGCCCTGAGAAACCAGATTCTATCTGTTGATATAGCAACAAAATTTTCATTCTAATCCTTATAAAATAAAATGTCCTCTTACTATATACATGTTGTTGAGCCTGAACTGAATAAAGTACGTATGGTGAAAGCTGGATGCATTTTGTATTCACAGCCACATATACTGTTGCAGAATTCTGTACATTCAGTTTGGCAGTATGAAATTGCCTTGGAATAAGGGATTAGCAGAATCTACTTGTATAAGGAGAGGGGATAACACAAGATAATTGATCTGAGTTCATTTTCTCAAATGCAGCTTTTTTTTAGACCTCTTGGTTTTGCATGAGTTAATGTGAATATCCAGTCATGATAGAAGTTCATATCCCATTGGTTGAATAGCAAACTAATGATAAATAAACAATAGCACTTTTAATGTTATTAATTTACGTAAAAATGATGTTACATGCCCTAAACATTGGTAGTACCAGAGAAAGAGGCTGCAGAGAACAGCTGATCTGTTGGGGTGCCAGGTAGAGATCAGCGAATTGAAGCTGAAGAAGTGGAATTCGATCCGAATTTCAGGAAATATTTGATTCACATCGAATCCGGATTTCCTGATGCTTCGCGGTAAGAATATTTAGTACTAGAGATGAGTGAAGTATTAAAAAATTTGTTTCGGCAACTTCGCCGAATTTCACGATATGATTCTATTCAATCTGAATTAATTTGTGGCGAATAAACAGCTATTTCCTGTCTGCAGAGAGCCGGGGTGGGCGGCAAAATGGCGGAGGCCCTTGTATGCCACGGTCATGTCTCTCTCTCTCTCTCTCTCTCAGCACGGACAACTTTTATTCATGTGGAAGGATCTGCTAACAAGCAAAGACACGCCAACCCAATCACATCACTAGAGAATATCATGTAACCGTCTGATGTCACAAAGGTCCTTACTAAATATTCGTTACCGTGAAGCATCAGGAAATCCGGATTCCACGTGAATCGAATATTTCCTGAAATTCAGATCGAATTCCACTTCTGAAGCTTCGATTCACTCATCACTAGTAAGGACCTTTGTGACATCAGACGGTTACATAATATTCACTAGTGATGTGATTGGGTAGGCGTGTCTTTGTTTGTTAGCAGATCCTTCCACATGAATAAAAGTTGTCCGTGCTGGAGAGAGAGAGAGAGAGAGAGAGAGAGACATGACTGGGGCATTCAAGGGCTTCCGCCATTTTGACGCCCACCCCGCCTCTCAGCAGACAGGAAATAGCTGTTTATTCGCTGCAAATTAATTTGGATCAAATAGAATTGTATCGCGAAATTTGGCGAGGTTGGCGAATCGAATTTTTGAATACTTCGCTCATCTCTAGTGCCAGGTGTTGGAACCCCATTCATTTTATATTGGTAACCAATTGGTCATCAATATCATAAGGCTTGGAAACTTCTTTAACAATATAACATAATATAGGGTAATTAGCTGTTTAACCATATATATATGTTGTTGGAGGGTTAAGCAGCTGCATGAAATCGTGCAGCTACAGAAGTGGGGGTTGACTGTTACAGTCAGACCTCCTACAGAGAAGGCATGGATGGATTATTACTGTCCCTGCTTTCCTGCTCACTATATACACAGCAGGGGGCTGGCTGTAACTACAGCCAGACCTTCTAAAGGGAAGGCAGGGACAGTGAGCGCTGTGTACAAGCTCATTGGAGCTCCGATGATGCAGCTCCACTTCTGGCCCCACGGTCCTAGAGGACCCAGATCAGCTATTCAGTATACTGTAGGAGGTTGCATTCCTCCTGAAACTGGGGCTAATTTATCAGCCTCAGTTACAGGGGAAATAAGCAAAACAGAAAAAGTAATATTAAGACATTATGGGGGGGTACAATGTGTAAAATAAATAAATAAATATAGACACAAAAAATAAAGTGAAAAGCCACTACCGCACCCATGTTACAGCTTGCAACCCTGCCCCCTGGCGACACATCAGTAGGTGTCACCTACATAAAAATTACTATAACAGAATGGGAAAACTATTTAATTTTTTTTTTGTAGCATCTCACTGTTTTAGCAGCTTTGCCTGCTTTTTCTTCTTCTCATTTCCTGTTTTCTTCAGCAAGCTGGGGGGAGGGCTTCGACTGTTTAATGAACAGGACACTATGAAGTATCACAATAGATATGGACTTTGCCTTTATCATGAAAGATTATTTATTAAAATTACTAGAAATCAAACATAAATGCGGATATAATATGCACAGTAAATGTATATTACATTACACAGGTTTGTATAGAACACTTACCATGTTTCTATAGAGAATGGACTCAATGTTATCATTGTGTTTACATAGAGAGATAACATAGAGAAAGCAGTGACTCGCGTCATCTGTCCTGTTCATCACATATAGGCTGTGCTCCATGGAATCGATGTATAAACAATAAGAGAAATTATTTCACAAACAAAGCAGCATTACTAAAGCAATGTATTTAGGAAAGCTCTTGAATTTATAGATAGGATTCTTGAGATGGCAACACCCCTTTAACAAAGAAACAATATGTAAAAATAAAAACAACATAAAAATAAAGCCAGAAAAAAAGATGCAAATATTATTCAAATAAATCAAAGGAAAAAAATGTTATAGCTCTAAAAACTGCATGTATGAAAAAGTCCAAAAATGTATCTGGTCCTGAACCAAGGAAAATGGCCTGGTCCTGAACTGATTAAAGTGGACCTTTCACCACCTCCAATAGCTCCAGTTCTTAGCATCTGTTTATAGGCGCTGCTCCACCGATTCCAGCACAGTTGGATTTTTTTTCTCTAATTCTCACCATTAGGGTGGATTCACACTTGCAGCAGCACTCCGTCCACAGCGAATCTGACCTAAATGTCGGAAAACTGGATAGGCACTGGATAGGGAAAGGTTTGCGAACATGCAGGACTTTGTTTCTGACGAAAAAAAACGGCTTCACGGCACAGAGGGTGTAAGCACACACCTGCACATTGCTTTAAAAACCCAATCAAGTGAATGGAGTTTTAAGCAAAGCGTCGCAAACCTTTCCCTATCCAGTGCCTATCCAGTTTTCCAACATTTAGGTCGGATTCGCGGCGGACGGAGTGCCACCGGAAGTGTGAACCCACCCTTACTGAGTAATAAGAGCAGTTAGTTTTGGTGTCTGAAATGTTAATTAGGATCTCTACTGTCAGGTGAGCAGTGTCAGACAGGAGCAGGAAAGGGGGTGTGATACAAAACAATAAAAATTTCTGATGCAAAAAAAAAGCAAAGGGGGCATGATTTAAAGCTCCAATCAGAGGCAGCCAATATCAGAGCTCAGATTCACACCACTTGCCTGCTGTTGCCTGACACTGCCCTTCTGACATTACAGAACCTATACAGCACCCAAACTAACAGCTCCGTTAGAGACTCTGTCACAATGTCTGCCGAAAATTGGTGGAGGAAAAAAATCCTACACAGAGGACTTGATAGTCAATTGGGTCTGTTGGACTGTGTGTTACTAAACAACGGAGAGGTGATGCTAGTGTGATCCTATTGTAACTCTGTAATCCTATTATAGCTTATGGACCTCATGGTGGAGACTTCTCACTGGAGACACTACTGTGAAGCGCCTTCACAGATCCTGCGGTTACGCAATAGAAGGCTCACCAACCCTACCGTTTTGGATCTTACGCTGATGGATCTACTCCCATGACCTCATGTTCTAGTTTCTAAACAATGGTCCACAGAACTGACCCACCGGGCTACTATGCACCTTTTCCCTACGCAGCATATTAGCAATTGCCTGATGAAGGGTAATAACACGAAACGTTGTATTTATAACACTATTAAATTATTAAGAAGCATAGCCACTCTGGAGTGCGGTTCTATTTTCTTTCTTCATGGTGGAGAGAGACATTCTATGATTTCCCTGAAAAGTCACAAATTAATTTTCATGGTACTAGCAGCTGAAAACCAGGAGACAAATAAAAACTGCAACCTTTAATGCTATATACCTGTACAAACTAGTCCCACAATGCAATTCTTTTTTTTTATCATACAGTGATCAAGCGACTATCTAGCACCTGTACCTGGAATTTTAGGTTTTTGAATGACACCAGCACAGGATTTGTTTGATTTAATCTGGTTAATATATTGGTTCTGCGAATGTCACAGTATATCATTTTGTAACTCCGCTGGAGTTTGATTGATGTGTTCGGAGTATCATCATGTATCTGCAAGTTTTGCAGTACATCATTTTGTGACACTGTCAGGGCTTGATTGACCTAATTAACCACATATATCAAGTAGATCATTTATATTACAGAGCATTATTGATAACTCTTAGGTGACAAGGAGGAAAACTTGACAGTGCAATACATATTCAAATATTACATTTCAAGCTTGACTTATTTATTTTTAATAGCAGATTACTATAAAATAATTAAGAAGGATATTTGCCATGTTATTGTATCTAATCTGCTGTAAACACTGACTGTCATTAGTTCACTGACTACAGATGATTAAAATTAAAATGAATATATATTTCACTTAGAATATGCAAGGGTATTTCAGTGTATTTCTTGATCAACAGAGGAGAAAGGGGCAGTTGAATGCTAATTTGTATAGCTATATTCTGAAAGCTGACCTACCAGAAGAAGTACAGTGGGGAAAAAAAGTATTTAGTCAGCCACCAATTGTGCAAGTTCTCCCACTTAAAAAGATGAGAGAGGCCTGTAATTGACATCATAGGTAAACCTCAACTATGAGAGACAAAATGAGAAAACATATCTAGAAAATCACATTGTCTGATTTTTAAAGCATTTATTTGCAAATTATGGTGGAAAATAAGTATTTGGTCACTCCATTCTGGAAAAAAATTCAGAATGGGGTCGATTTGAAGAAAAAGTGCATTTGTGCGACATTCTTATGGGCTTCGTTTTTACGGCATTTGCTCTACAGCCAAAATGACATGTCACCTGTATTCTATGTTTCAGTATGATTCCGGAGATACCAAATTTATATGATTTTATTTACATTTTAACCCCTTAACAAAAATCGAAAACTGTGCAAAAATATATATTTTTTTAAAAGTCACCATATTCTGACACCTGTAACTTTTTTATAATTCCGTGTACAGGGATGTATAGGTCGTCTTTTTTGCGGAACCAAGTGTACTTTTTAGTTATACCATTTTGGGGAATTACTATTGCTTTGATCGCTTTTTATTCAAATTTTTATCAGAAGCAAAACAGTGACAAAAACGTCAGTTTGGCACTTTTGATTTTTTTTTTCCCGCTACGGCATTTACCGTACAGAAAAAATATTTTTATTGATTTGTAGACCTGGGCATTTTCGGACACAGGGATACTTAATGTATATGTGTTTCACAGTATTTAATGTAAATGTAGTTAATCAAAGACAGGCCTGGGAGCCTTCACAAGGCTCCCGGCTGTCATAGCAATGGGACGCTGACCCCGGAGCTTACTCTGGGTGCCGGCGATCCCCGGCAAAATGGCGGCGCCAGTGCGCCGCCGGTAAAATGGCGCCTCGATCAGCTTTGACCGAGGCGCCAGAGGGGTTAATGCCTGCGATCAATGCGGGTACTGATTGCAGGCATTAGCGCCAGGTCTTTGCTATATAAAACAGCAGAGAACCGGCGGCTATGGCGGCCGCACGACTCCCGAGCTGCCGCCATCTTTAAACACCCGGAATCCGCCGTACTATTACGGCAGATGTCGGAAAAGGGTTAAAACCATCAGCAACAACATTACAACCAACTGCCTAATATTATTAGTGTCTCCTTCATGACACCAAAACAATGTTGACTTATCTATGTTTGGATTTCACAGGCCCATTGATTGTGCTTTGTATTATCTGTATTATATTATCTGTTTTATATGCACCAATGCCCTGTCACCAGTTCACCAATTGTCCTTATTTGGGCCACTTTTGATAGGTACTCACCACTGCATATTGGGTGAAACCCACACAAAGATACTATTTTGAGGATGCTCTGACCCAGTTACCTCACATTACAGTTTTTCAAAGTTGCTCAGATCTTAATGTACATTCACACACATGTTTTTTTAATGGCCGTCACACAGCTGCATTAAATTCATTGTATGTGAATGGAGACTATTCACATGACCAATTTTTTGATGGTCTGTTATTGTCCATTTTCACGGATCCCTCAATACATTCAAATGTATGAGGAATCCGTGAAAATGGAAACCCTTCAGGTGCAAAACAGCTGTAAAAAATGTGCATTTTTCACTCCTGTTTTCATCCATGATCATGTGAATCTAGGCGCATACTCGCTTCAAATACAACAAAAACTGATTGTTTACTTAGTACCTAACATATCTTACATCTTTATAGAGGTACTCTTGTTATGAGATAATTAATGTTATTGACTTTATCTATTAATATTATGGTTGATTGCTGCATGTCCATATTCACCAGACAAAATTATATATTCAATTTTTTACTGGTGAATTTCGGTAGTATGTTTGTCTTTTTGATTCTCTTTAGTCTAAATAAGATCTACAGTATATCTAAACTGCTGTTTTAATAAACTTAAGCTTTTCTTATAAATTCTTGTAAATATATATTATCTCAGTGGGTATTACTACACTTGTTATTGCTACTATATAGAGATGAATATGATTTGATTCATTATTTATTTAATAATATTACTTATTGTATTTTTATCTATCTCTGTATGTCTATATGTTTTTACATAGATTTCATTTTGTGGAAAATTTGGAAGTAATCAGAAGACTTAAGTATCTATCTGCTTCCACTTTCACTGCAATATAATGGAATTGTAATTGTACTGTTCAATATTACACATCCTAAAAATCCTATATATGGATATGAATAATCCAGACATATGAATCCATTCTAATTATACACTTCTAGCAGCTGTTGCATTTCATTTAGATCTTGGATGTGAGAAAACAACATAAAGGTACATTAACAATATTTTAAGGTATAGAAAGGGCAAGTTATCAGTTTTCTTTCCTGTTAATGAATGCTTCAGGTATATGAACTGGATTCATTGTAGTGATAATAAAGTGTGATATTGAATCCCTGCAGAAGCTTAATGTAAGGTCATTCCATTACCGTACCAATTGCTACAGGTACAATTATAAAATACAACTAAATCTTAATGATTATGAAAGTAATCCATCAGCTGCTTAGATTAATTATGTATGATATATGTTCAGTAGAAAATATTATACACATCACAATTTCAACGGAAAATTAGTTATAAGTTCAATCACATTCTTGGGCTTTCTTGAGATGCTGGTAGTTGACCTCTGACAAATGGTGTCATTAGATTTTCTACATGCTGAATTTCATTATAAACAGTCACCATGAATAATGACCTAAACAGCAGTCAACCATAAATAGTGTTCTATCTGACCACTACTACACATGCAATACACTAAGAAAATCATTCACAAGTCTGTGCAAAGCGAAGCAGAAGTCACTCACTAAATACAGTGAACACAATTACATGGATTGTAAATGACAACAGGGACATATTGGATACACATTGGTTTAATAATACCTAAGATTGTAACTACAATGAAGTCTACTATTGTGATTACAGAACCAGCTATTGCCTATATTATTTTGGGCTGTATTTGCTTGATGGATTTCTCTGTAAGACTGGATGCAATCATGTGTCAACCATTGTTTTTAATGGTTGGCATGTAATACTGTGTTACTCCTGCGGATAATGGTTGAACACAGTTGATCATGGGGGTTAGGCTAAAATCTCCCAATGTGTACGGAGATATGCCCAAGTGGCAGATGTATGCAACTGTACATGCACACAGTTACATGTATCTATAGTATTTAGCAATATCTATACTCATCTAGCCATAGGTTCAGCAAGATAGCATGTGACTGATGTTTGTTTATATAGGAATGATCATTTGCGATACCTGGCAGCAAATTATTGTCTAGCAACAAATGGGATCTGCAGACTGGATTTTTTCAGTTGTGGTTGGCTGAAAATGCATGGATATGGCATTATTGACTGAATGTAGACAATCACTTACCACTTTGCAGGCAACAGTTTAGTCTGGCATATTGATGGTCAAACATTTTGTACAAATTAAATGACAGCCAATACAGTAGATCTGCTACATTCTGGCCAATACTTATTTGTATGACCAGCTAAAAATAGCACTTCCACAAAATGTTTTATTCTCTGACCCTTTAAAATGGTACATGATGTAAATTATATTTGTAAATTAGTCACTCTTTCTGGTCCTCAGTTATGTCATGTGACCAGAAATCAGACTCCAACTGACACAGTAGGGTAGATTTATGAAACTGGGTGATAGGAAAACTGTATTTGTTGCTCATAGCAACCAATCATAGCACAGCTTTTATTTATTTTAGTGTTCTTGAAAAGTGAAAGATGTGACTGGTTGCTACGGGCAACAAAGACAATTTTTCTTCTATATAGTTTTAGAAATCTGCTCAGTGTCTTATATGTGGACAGGAAGTCAGTTTCTAATTTCATTCTTATTAAACGCACATCTAGATTCTCATAGGAATGAGAAGAGAAAATGACCACACATAAGACAATGGAACAGATTTAGTATTGTAAATACGACAGTATTCTGTCGCAATTTGTGCAAAAAAAACCTGGCATACATATGTAAGAGGCCAGGGCACTAACCAGCCACAGCAGCAGATTGTACAAGGCCAAATATGCCCCTTACATTAATTTACCCAAGGAGTTGGATTCCTATTATTTGAGTGCTTGTAGAGACAAAGCCAAAGAAACACACTGAACTTCCACAGGGTTTTTTGTTACCAGTGCTTTACTGTGGTAGAAGTTTATTTTGCCACAATGATGTTAACAGCAGTTACTTAGTTATAACAAGGATCAATGACAGCAGTTTAACTTGAATGAATTCTCTTGTGCGCACCATAACCTTTCTATAAGTGAGATGAGTGATCCTGAGACAACACACAACAATTGCCCAGTTATCACAGAGGTTTGCACTTCCCACTTCTCAGACACATGCAGGGTTTGTTCTTCTAACCTTCGGATATAGTCAGGACACAACAGAGTTCTGGGTTTAAGAAAGTTCTTTTATAGGGAGACTTTCCCACCTAGCATGACTACAGGGTGACAGGCTGTAGCATGCATACCTTGGGAAGGACAAAAAAGATCCTCAGCACAAGCAGTAGGCCCAACTTTCTTCCACCCATTAGGTTAGAATCATCGTGCTACCCTCTTTCCAGAAAGCGTGAAACCCGAAGAAGATGCAATGACTCAGCAGCAAACACAATTAAAGTTACTGTGTTATGTCATGCAGTGTAATAAGTCATTAGCATATACACGACAATAAACAGCACAATACACATCATGCAATGCATAACAAAACATGTAAAGCATGAATAAATGTACTAAACAGTTGCATAAGCCAATCTTAGATAAGGATTTTAAAAAGTCTCTCACCTAAGGCTATTTGTGGCATTTATTAATGGTTCTAGTTAATGTGCTGTCCATAGGTCTAAGGTGTAATGGCTGTTGCTGGTAATTTCACATTGTTTAATTCCTTTATTTCTCTGCCCAAGGGGAGATAAAAAGGACTCTGGGAAGATGGAGGGAGCGTTTTCTGCTATGCCTATACAGAAGAGTGCCTGTGCTTTCTAGTCTATCTCTTTGTTGGAGTGTCACATACAAACTGTACTAGCATGTGATGTGTATGCAACTGTCAGGAGTTAATTCACTCCGCTCACTCAATCTTGCACTCACCCTTCGTTCAAGTGCAAATTGAGCATAAATCACACCCCAGCATAGTCCACTCACCCCAAATACACGCTGCTACCAGTACTGAATTGGGACTGGGCTCAGTAAAACCCCCACTCACATATGCATGCGTCTCTCCAACACAGACACAAAACACTTTAAAAAGGTAATGGGTTCAAAGAGCAAACACAAAGTACTGTTAAATTGAATGATTTGATACCAAACAGGTTCAGTGCCGATATATAAAGAAGACAAATAAAAGATGACAAGACAGCAAAACAGTTTTTAAAATCAAAGGAGTATAAACAGAAAACCTGGTAAATTTTTGTTTCCATGGAGCTTTGAGAAGAAAGATGGCTGACTCTCAGCTTGTTTGCTGGCTTTCAAAGTGCGACAAACTTCCAAAGCATTCCCAGTCTTTTGTAATATGCAGCTCCTAGCTTGAGCTTAGCCATGAGCTCCGTGCCAGGGTGCCCCCCTCCTCCCCCTTTCTTTACCTTGGAAAGCTTGGAATTAATCAGTTCCATGTGCATCCAGTGACTGAGGTCACTGGTCACAACATCCCTCTTGTATGCCTGACTGATTTTTAATAGGGACAACTAGTTGTAAAGCCATAAACCTGGCTTGGCAGGGTATCTGGTCTTGTGATTGCAGGATGTATATAGTCTCACTCCTATTCACACATGCTAATTACTGATTACACATGCATATATATTCACTAAGCACCTAACTGGTAAGCTGCTGGTTTTTTTTTATATTGCAGCTATAAAAACACTGTTAGGACACTGTAATATATTACTTTGCGTAATTGCACAACTTGGCCTAGCCACATGGTCAGCCATTCTGGTTCTTTATTGTGTTTGTATTGCCATATACTGTTCATATTATAATACAGACTAGTATCTTTACTGTTTTATACAGCCTGGCTTAGCACACTTTAGTCTAATTTATGTTATTCATACTTGCACTTCTTTATACTTATATATTGTGCCTGTGTACTAATGCAATAGTCTAATGGAATGTATATTCTTATATGTTCCCAGATTTCACTCTAATTCTACATCTGGTTAATAAAACAAAATAATTTCACTCAGTCTCTTTTATTGACTAGCAGGTAGGTATTTAACTGCTTGTCAAGCTCCACATAGACCCCGGGGGTACGTGAAGTGGGGGCAGAATCGATATGTTATGACCCTTTCTATGCCATGTCTATCTATCTAAGGGAGCAGGGTTTATTTGAAAATAGATGGGTCTTCTTGGTAAAGGGGTGAGGCTTATTATGCAACATTGTGAGCTAAAAACGCACCAAAATTGTGGTGCAACTAAGCCAATTCAACAGGTGGTGTACAATTATACTACACAGTCTAAAGTTGTATCGGATTTATCATTTAGCATTACCCTTTTTGATAAACCTGGTACATTTTACAACTGTCAAGATTGTCTTACTTTTGACACAGATATTAGTAAATCTACCCCAATGTTTCAGTTCAAGAATCTCATTTCTGGACACATGATCTAGCTGAGGACCAGAAAGTAATGGATAACCCACAAATGCAGATTACCTTTACTACACTTTGCATCACAGGGTGCACAACAAGTGCTTTAGCCACCACTCTTCTGAATGATGATCAAGTGGAGGCTTCTGCAGCCAGGGCTGGCCCTGTGAAGCCCTCCTTATACAAATCCTGGGAGATCACCTACTGCATGATGTACCTCTCTAACAGCCAGAAAATAAAACTTTTTGTGGGAGTGCTACTACCGGTATGAGGGGTTGTCAGATGGACAGCCACTTTAAGATCTACAGTCATGGCCAAAAGTTTTGAGAATGACACAAATATTATATTTTCACATGATCTGCTGCCCTCTGGTTTTTATGTGTGTTTGTCAGATGTTTTTATCACATACAGAAATATAATTGCATTCATATTATGAGTAACAGAAGCTTATATTGACAGTTAGAATGAGTTAATGCAGCAAGTCAATATTTGCAGTGTTGACCCTTCTTCTTCAGGACCTCTGCAATTCTCCCTGGCATGCTCTCAATCAACTTCTGGACCAAATCCTGACTGATAGCAGTCCATTCTTGCAGAATCAATGCTTTAATTTTGTCTGAATTTGTTGTTTTTTGTTTGTCCACCCGTCTCTTGATGATTGACCACAAGTTCTCAATGGGATTAAGATCTGGGGAGTTTCCAGGCCATGGACCCAAAATCTCTATGTTTTGTTCCCTGAGCCATTTAGTTATCACCTTTGCTTTATGGCAAGGTGCTCCATCATGCTGGAAAAGGCATTGTTGAGCGCCAAACTGCCCTTGGACGGTTGGGAGAAGTTGCTCTTGGAGGACATTCTGGTACCATTCTTTATTCATGGCTGTGTTTTTAGGCAAGACTGTGAGAGAGCCGATTCCCTTGGCTGAGAAGCAACCCCACACATGAATGGTTTCAGGTTGCTTTACAGTTGGCATGAGACAAGACTGGTGGTAGCGCTCACCTCTTCTTCTCCGAATAAGCTGTTTTCCAGATGTTCCAAACAATCGAAAAGGGGATTCATCAGAGAAAATGACTTTACCCCAGTCCTCAGCAGTCCACTCCCTGTACCTTTTGCAGAATATCAGTCTGTCCCTGATGTTTTTTCTGGAGAGAAGTGGCTTCTTTGCTGCCCTTCTTGAGACCAGGCCTTGCTCCAAGAGTCTCCGCCTCACAGTGCGTGCAGATGCACTCACACCTGCCTGCTGCCATTCCTCAGCAAGCTCTGCACTGCTGGTAGCCCGATCCCGCAGCTGAAACACTTTTAAGAGACGGTCCTGCCACTTGCTGGTCTTTCTTGGGCGCTCTGGAGCCTTTTTGGCACCAATGGAACCTCTCTCCTTGAAGTTCTTGATGATGCGATAGATTGTTGACTGAGGTGCAATCTTTCTAGCTGCAATACTCTTCCCAGTTAGGCCATTTTTGTGCAGTGCAATGATGACTGCACGTGTTTCTTTAGAGATAACCATGGTTAACAGAAGAGAAACAATGATGGCAAGCACCAGCCTCCTTTTAAAGTGTCCAGTGGTGTCATTCTTACTTAATCATGACAGATTGATCTCCAGCCCTGTCCTCATCAACACCCACACCTGTGTTAATGGAGCAATCACTGAAACAATGTTAGGTGGTCCTTTTAAGGCAGGGCTGCAATGATGTTGAAATGTGTTTTGGGGGATAAAGTTCATTTTCTAGGCAAATATTGACTTTTCAAGTAATTGCTGTTAAGCTGATCACTCTTTATAACATTCTGGAGTATATGCAAATTGCCATTAGAAAAACTGAAGCAGTAGACTTTGTAAAAATTAATATTTGTATCATTCTCAAAACTTTTGGCCATGACTGTACATTCACACTGCTGGACACAAAGGTTGAATTTAGTTGGAGACATCTTTTTATATAATGTAGAATATTTTAGAGATAGTCTATTTATTATATAACCCAGGATATAGTACTTCAATATATAACATAGTCTCAGATTATTTTTGTCTTCTACACTAAAAATACTGATAAAGTATTCTAATGTAAATATCAGAGTACATGCACTTTGGGTTACCACTTTGGGAAGCACTCCAATAAGGGATTAAAAATGTAAATCCACCTCTTTAAAACATTACTATTAAAAGCCAGTTACATACAGATACCACAAATGACCAAGCAATATCAACAACTACCAACAGATGCTGTGTAGTAAGTGCTGCAGGGGGATTTAGACTTTCAGGAGCTGGTTAATCACAGCTCATTTATTTTCCACCTCATTTTATCCTACTAGCAACACTGTCAGAAACCATATCACATTAGCTACATGCAATGAGCTGACAGAAGAGTATGAACCAGTGCCCTTGTTACCTTCACTGCTATGCTGTTAAGCATTACAAGATACACTTCAGTTTTTCAGAATTTTTTTCACAAAGCAGTCAACAAAATTAAAGCATTGATTGTGTTGGATGAGACTTCATCCTATACCCTGTGTCAAACAGTGCATAGTTTCAGTACCAACACAATGGTATTAAAGTAAATTTCAATATATGTTGCACCTGAAGTTTACATCTATTACAGTGCTGGCCAAAAGTATTGGCACCCCTGCAATTCTGTCAGATAATACTCAATTTCTTCCAGAAAATGATTGCAATCATAAATGCTTTGGTAATAATATCTTCATTTAATTTGTCGTCAATGGAAAACCACAAAAAGAATTGTCAAAAAGCCAAATTGGATATAATTCCACACCAAACATAAAAAAGGGGGTGGACAAAAGTATTGGCACCCTTAGAAAAATCATGTGATGCTTCTCTAATTTGTGTAATTAACAGCACCTGTTACTTACCTGTGGCACATAACAGGTGGTGGCAATAACTAAATCACACTTGCAGCCAGTTGAAATGGATTAAAGTTGACTCAACCTCTGTCCTGAGTCCTTGTGTGTACCACATTGAGCATGGAGAAAAGAAAGAAGACCAAAGAACTGTCTGAGGACTTAAGCAAAATTGTGAGGAAGCATGAGCAATCTCAAGGCTACAAGTCCATCTCCAAAGACCTGAATGTTCCTGTGTCTACCGTGCGCAGTGTCATCAAGAAGTTTAAAGTCCATGGCACTGTGGCTAACCTCCCTAGATGTGGACGGAAAAGAAAAATTGACAAGAGATTTCAACGAAAGATTGTGCGGATGGTGGCTAAAGAACCTCGACTAACATCCAAGCAAGTTCTAGCTGCCCTGCAGTCCGAGGGTACAACAGTGTCAACCCATACTATCCGTCGGCGTCTGAATGAAAAGGGACTCTATGGTAGGATACCCAGGAAGACCCCACTTCTGACCCAGAGACATAAAAAAGCCAGGCTGGAGTTTGCCAAAACTTACCTGAGAAAGCCAAAAACTTTTTGGAAGAATGTTCTCTGGTCAGATGAGAGAAAAGTAGAGCTTTTTGGGAAAAGGCATCAACATAGAGTTTACAGGAAAAAAAAAGAGGCCTTCAAAGAAAAGAACACGGTCCCTACAGTCAATTTCTAGAAAATGGTTTGAGAGAAAGCACTGGAGACTTCTAAAGTGGCCAGCAATGAGTCCAGACCTGAATCCCATAGAACACCTGTGGAGAGATCTTAAAATGGCAGTTTGGAGAAGGCACCCTTCAAATCTCAGGGACCTGGAGAAATTTGCCAAAGAAGAATGGTCTAAAATTCCAGCAGAGCATTGTAAGAAACTCATTGATGGTTACCGGAAGCAGTTGTTCGCAGTTATTTTGTCTAAAGGTTGTGCTACCAAGTATTAGGCTGAGGGTGCCAATACTTTTGCCCGGCCCATTTTTGGAGTTTTGTGTAAAATGATCAATGATTTGACTTTTTTTTCATTCTCTTTTGTGTTTTTTCATTGCAAGCAAAATAAATGAAGATATTATTACCAAAGCATTTGTGATTGCAATCATTTTCTGGAAGAAATTGAGTATTATCTGACAGAATTGCAGGGGTGCCAATACTTTTGGCCAGCACTGTATGTCATAGTTTTAATGGAAATAAATTCTCAAAAAACAAACTTTCTTGTTGATTTGTAAAAGCAGAGCTGTAGTGCAAAGTAAATGGGGAAAGATAGAAGTGAAGCTCTAAACCACTGATAAGAGAGGGCAAGATACTTTGTTTTTCGGCGTTCTGAAAAAAAGGCCTATTCAAAAGTGTTTTTAATGTGGATCAAAACCAATGTCAAAAACTGTATGAACATTAGACTTTACAACCCATGTCTGATTAACATAATCTTACAATATATCATAATATTTATAATGTAGTTCCAGTTATAAAACTATTTTTATAAATTATTAGGAAAGTAGAATATAAGAAGTGTTGTAATATTTTTCTAAAGAAATATGTTTCCTTCTTCATTTATCAAACTGAATTAGTTTTTACATAGAAATATATGAAGAGGGGATGGGGAGTTAGAGGCTGCTGGAAAAGACACATACATACTGCAGAGGCTAGGCACTGGTACACTGTGAGTGAGAGAGCTCCTTTAACACTGGCAATAAATTAATTCCTAGCCCTTTCCTCTTTCCAAAGAATTCTGTGTGTAAGGCTGAAGGCAGATATGCATGCTATTACAGAAAACAGCGTTATCGAAGGAAAGGAGGAGGAAAGCAGCTTACTAAATGGAGATGGAAGCATATATTTTAAAAAGATATATAAATAATATGTACAAAGTTTCTTATATTGACCTGTACTATTCATTTTTGAAAAGTGGTTTTGTAATTGGAATTATGATTTAGGTAAAGTGGATGCTGGCTGACCAGTCTACACTCTTTTGGCTAAGCAAGGTCAACTTTCAATATTATGGTATCCAAAAGTGTGACATACAAGGAACTAAGTACATCATCTGAAGTGTTTTTACCATACTGAGATCAGTGTAGCAGCCCACATTTGCATGACCCTGAATTTCCTTTGCTTACTGTAGGCTTTCTGGTCCAAATGCGGGAGGAAGCAGCTTAAAGAATAGCTACTGTGCCCCTGTGGCTGTGGAGTAAAGGTTCTATATAGAGATGAGTGAATCGATTCTGCGGAAGTGGAATTCGATCTGAATTTCAGGAAATCTTCGATTCGCCATGATTCCGGATTTCCTGATGCTTCACAGTAACAATTATTATTAAGGACCTTTGTGACATCAGACGGTCACATGATATTCTCTAGTGATGTGATTGGGTAGGCATATCTTTGCTTGTTAGCAGATACTTCTACATGAATAAAACTTGTCCGTGCTGGAGAGATAGAGATAGAGAGAGAGAGAGAGAGAGAGAGAGAGAGAGAGAGAGAGGGTCCAAGGGCTTCCGCCATTTTGCTGCCCACCTGCCCACCCCGGCTTTCTGCAGGCCGGAAATAGCTGTTTATTCGCCGCAAAGTAATTCGGATGGAAGCAAATTTTTTTGGAACTTCGAATCGAACTTCCAAATCGAACTTTTGAGAAATTCACTCATTTCAAGTTCTATAGTAAAGGGAACACCTTGGAAACTTGTGTTTAGGGCACTAGAGTAAAATAAATGACAGCCCTAACACGTTGTATGACACTAGTAGCATCCATTTGCTCCTATTAATGAGCAAAGTATACCATATAAATATCACCTTGTTTAATTGTCATCCATTTTACACTTATATCCATGCCCTTTTCTTTATGATGAAGGCAAGAAAATGATTATTCACTAACACAGGCGTGCAATAGGCTTAAGTAAAGTGTACCCAGCATTCCTAAGAAAGGTTTTGTAAATGTCACATCAAGCAGGATATGTTACAACTGAATCCAAATTGCAATTATGTAGTTAATGTTTCATTAATCTTTAATATTACAGTTTAAATGCAGACTAATGAAAAATAACTCGGCATGGTTTAATTCACTTTTAAAGGTTCAGCTAAGTTAACCATGGTGACAAATCAAGAAGTCTTGAAGTGTTCTGTTCATTTTGACACATTATCTTAAAGACTTGGATCGCTGCTACTCCTGGGACAATGTTATTTTCTTGGTTCCTTCAACACACATACACCAAATTAAATGTCACATCCCATCAAGTTTACAGAGTGAACTTATGCTTACAAAGAGAAAATGTAAGAATAAATCGTTCCCACAGCATTTCATTTGACAAGGTTTTGGTCATCAGTTTTCAATTGGATAATGTACTGTCATCCCAACAGGACAGGGAGAATGTAAAATAGCTACTAATGATTCTGACTTGAAGTTGAAACCTTCAAGGTTTTTTCCCTCTTTCGCTAAAAATCAGTTTGTTCAGTCAAATCAACCAGAAAAAAGCATTTAAATCGGTTTTGGGAACATCATAGCTTATCTCCATCTGTCAGCTAAGACTGCGATCTGACACACTAATAACCCATGTATGATTCATGTTCCTTACTTGTAAATGTGTGTCTGCTGCACTTATTCTCCATATTTCATCCGCAGCAGCAATTGTTGGAATCAAGGCTGCACAATAAAGAGGGAAACCATAATGATAGTTGTGAACAATTCAAAGGCATCATTTCTTAAGAATAAATATCCTAGAAAGAAGAATAAAGGCAGTATGAAGACATTGTAAGGCAAAAACAAACTACAAGCATAGCATACTACATATTGTAAACAAGACATTTAACAAAGTGTGTCATGTTCATCTACTACTCATACATATTTCCAAAGCTTCTTCTAATATGGCAAGTTATAGAATTCTAACATAAAAAAATAAAATAATATTTATTTAAAATTTTTAAAAAATCATTGATTTTTAAAAAGTCAGATATTGCAATCTTGGACTTTTAGACTGGTACACTGACGAACAAAAGGGTAACAATGTTTTGAACTTTTGACTTTCAGGCTCCATATCTCACCATCCACTACAGCTTCGGATGTGAGACTACCATTATTTTATAGACAATCATCTTGGCTATCTCATACATAAATTTGACTTGCAGCTATTTAGCATATGATTAGTTATGCAGATTTTTGTCATGTAACTACATTGTTACTGTTTTGCTCAGGGACATAACTAGCAAAGACTGGGCCCCATAGCAAATCTTTGACTTGCCCCCCACTCACGGCAAAGCGTCCCCTTTCTTGGCCTCCATACAGTATAACGCCCCATTTACACACACTATAATGTCCCAAAGTGGCCTCAAGACAGTATTATATCCCATAGCGGCCCCTGCACACGGTATAATGTTCCATAGCGGGCCCAAGTGGTGTGACTAAAGTCTTGTGGGCCCCAGTGCTAACTTTTGTCTGGGGCCCCCAACCTCCTCCTTACAGTGAATTCTTGATAGTAACAGTTATGGGTGCTGCAGCGGTATCTCTGGTACTTGAAAGAGATACAGTTTTATTACCCCCAACTGCAGTTATCAAGAATACGGTGAGTGAGCAACGCAGCGCCTGGCATGTAAGCAACACAGTATAATGTGCTCCACAGTGGCCCTCACACAGTATAATGTTCTCTACAGTGGCCCCCACACAGTATAATGTTCTCCACAGTGGCCCCCACACAGTATAATGTGCTCTACAGTGGCCTCCACACAGTATAATATGCTCCAAAATGGCTCCCACACAATATAATATGCTCCACAGTGGCCATCACACCATGTAATATACTCCACAGTGACCCTACACAGTATAATATGCTCCAGTGCTATTATTATACTCTGGGGTCTCCTCAGACACCAGAGTATAATAAGTGGAAGCCCAGCAAAAGTGATTAAAAATAACAAAGACTTATACTCACCTTGACTCACCTCTCCTGGGCATCCTCGCTCTGCTTGGCTCTCTTCAGCATCTTCTGTGATGTCACCACAGAGGCCGAAGACAGCATGGATTCGCATTGGACAGGAGAGTAAGACTGGATTTTATGTTCATTCACCTCCCCTGGGAATCCAATCATTATACTCTGGGGTCTGAAGAGATCCTATTATATAATAATAGCAGTATTTGTTGGGGTTCACTCAACAAATACACTTGCTGTGGACCCGTGGCCTTACTTACCAATCCCCGCTCCTGCTCAAGGCCGCCTCTGCTTCTCCTTCATCCCTCCAGGGGGCCCCAGTGATGTGATATAGGATGCATGGGGTGCCCTGGAGGACAGATGGGGAAGTGGAGACGGCCATGAGCAGGATAGGGGATCGGTAAGTAAATAGGGTCCATTACCTGCCAGGATTACTCCAGCAGGTAACGGTCTATTAAAATAAAAAGCATCTAGGGCCCACCGGGCCCCCTAAGGCTGTGGGCCTCATGGAAGCCGCTACGGCTACTACAGCAGTACTTACGTCACTGGTTTTTCTCCTGGTAGTGGAAAAATCTTTTTCTTCTTGTATACTACAAATTACAACCTGTTCTCACATTCCCTAATAGCAAAAGGTATTATTTATTTGATCCCAAATTAAAGATCACTGGTTCAAATCAAGGATCAGCCATGCAGAAGATTTCCCAAGAAAAGAGAAACAGTATAATCCAGCTCATCGATAGCAGTCTCTCGGCCAAGAAAATTGCCAAACTGCATCATGTGAGTGCCATGACAGTTGGAAAAATACGAAATGAAGTCTGTCCATCCATTCAAAAGCCAAGAGGTGCATGTAGGTGGCTCATATGCTATGTAATACACAAGTCTGGAATGGTTGCCCGAAAAAAGGTGAAGAAGCCCCGATTTCAATATCATCATAAGAAACTTTGGCTCGAGTTTGCAAAAAAGTATGAAAAGTGGACAGTTAGAAGATTGGAAACAGATGATTTGGAGTGATGAGATAACAGATCGAGAAATTGAAGGAACTGTCAAGTTTGGTGGAGGTAGCCTGATGATATGGGGTTGTATACTTGACCAGGATCGATGGTGGTCTCAATGCTGAGTTATATTTGAGGGCCATTGCAGGGACTCTTCAGCCCAACATATTTATTATAACTCATGCCAATTTTATAGCAAGAGTTATAATGAAAGTCTACAGTAGCGTGGATCTCCATTCAGGAGCACGGCCGTGTGTCTGATTTATGTTTAATCAGTGTTTATTAAAATTTTTAAATACAATACAAAAGATGAGAAAATAAGGAAAACAAAAGAAAACAATAATAACAATATTATAAGCGAGCAAAAGGTGCAAAGGTACGCAGGCCTTGCCTAAACATAAGAGGCTAGGGGAGAACCCCGCCCACAGTATGAGGACACAATGTACAAACTAAGGGGCGAAGGCCCAGGTATATGGAAGCTGAATAACAGTCTGCGGAGAAACAAGGGATAGACAGACAAAGGAGACAAACAGCAGGAACAACAAATAGGTGGGGAAGTGAGGAGGGGAGACATTGGGGGAGGGTAGAACGACCAGTAACCTCTTAAGAGGGAAGGGGAAGGAGAACAGTAAAGTAGAGTAGTTCCAGATCAGGAGAAGAAAGAGGAGAACTCAGTCGACTCCTGAAACACCACCCAAGGCCGCCAGAGAGCGTCAAATTGGAGGGATCGGTGGAATCGGGGCCTCCATTCTCCTTATTAGGAGAAGCTCCTGTAGGAAATCGACCAGGGAGGGTGCAGCAGTGTTCCGCCAGTGCCTGGGAATGACTGTTCTTGCAGCCGTGAGAAAGTTTCGCAGGAGATCCTTCTTTACTGCCGCAATCCTGCCAGGGATAACCGAAAGAAGGGCCAGTTGGGGAGTTGCTGTGACGGTGCGACCACACACCTTAGCGTACAGGGCAAACACAGCATCCCAGAAGGGCCTAAGAACGTCACACTCCCACCAGATGTGATACAAGGTACCTTTCTCCATGCCACAGCGCCAACATTGGTCAGTCACAGCAGGATAGATTCTATGGAGGAAATCAGGACACCTGTACCCCCGAGACAGAAGCTTGAAATTTTTTTTCTTGCATACTGCTAGGCAACGGAAGCTTATGTGCGAACAGGAAAGACCTATCCCAGTCAGCAGGGAAAAGACCCGTGCGGAGGTCTGACTCCCAGGGAACTGTATATGAGGGGGGCCCGGGAGTAGCGTCCCGGAGAAGAATGCTGTAAAGAGTCGAGAGAGCACGAGGGAAAGAGTCAGCGCAGGATAGAGCTGACTCCAGGTCAGTCATGGTCGAGGAAAGAAGGGGGGACACAGAGAATTTCCGCAAGAAGGCTGTAAGTTGGCCGTACTCCAGCCAGGACAAATGAAAGTCCGGATGAGAAGCACACAACTGGTCCAACGGAGGAAGAGGTGGGTCCCCAGCAACCTGCCTAAGTCTAACGTCGGCGCCACTTCGCCAACACAAGAATCTGTCTACGGAACAACCCGGGGGGAACATAGGATTACAAAAAAGAGGACTAAGGGGGCCAGGGACTCTAGCCACTCTCCCACTGGAGCACACCGAATCCCAGGTCTTGATGAAGTGTGAAGAGAGGAATGAGTGCCCGGCAGATCCCAGGCAGTAATGAGCCGGTATCCACGGCAATGAAGGAAGGGGAATCGAGAGCAAGTCGGCCTCGATAGAGACCCATTGCTTGTCCGCACCATGGTAATACCAATCGAAAAGACGCAGCAAAACTGCGGAGCAGTTATAAAGCCTAGCATCCGGCAGTCCCGCGCCCCCCTATCCTTGCGGTGGGTCAACGTCTGATATTTTATTCTACTCCGTGCCGAACCCCATACGAACCTCCCAAACATAGACTGAACAGTAATGAAAAAAGTACTCGAGAGGGGAATAGGAAGCGCCTGGAACAGATACAAAAGCCGGGGAACCACATCCATCTTGAGGGCGTGAATACGGCCAAACCATGTAAGGGCATATGCGCCATATTTCCGCAAGTCTGACGCGAGTGTCTCAAGCAGTGGTAGATAATTAAGGCGATACAAGTGGGAAGGGTCAGGAGGGATATGAATCCCGAGGTATTTGAGGGAGGAGTTTTGCCACTTAAACGGGAAGTTGTCTGCGAGATGAGCTACCTCTATGTGGGGCAACATAACGTTGAGGGCCTCACTTTTGGAAAGATTGACCTTAAAGTTACTCAGGTGACCGAAGCGGCTGAACTCGCGGAGGATAGATGGAAAAGACACCCGTGGCTGGGAAACGTAAAGAAGGAGGTCGTCCGCATATAGTGCTGCCTTAACCTGGAAGTTAGCCATCTGAAGGCCATGAATGTCCGGGCATCCTCGTATTGCCACCGCCAGATGCTCCATAACCAAGGCATACAGCAGCAGCAACAGAGGGCAGCCTTGTCGATTGCCGTTCCGCACCGATGAAGGATCCCGTTAGCCCGAACCCTCGCCGACGCATCGCCATGCAGGGAAAACTCCTTGTTCAAAAAAACAGGACCCACGCCCACTTGCTGAAGTGTCGCATGCAGAAAGCCCCAGTGTACTCGGTCGAATGCTTTCTCGATGTTTACGGAGAGCAGGCACATAGGAGAGTTGTTGGATCGAGCCAGAGAGACACATGTGACTGATTTATGAAAAGGTCGGGGGCTCTTTATAAATCAGTCATGCCCTGCATCAATATAAGAAATGCCAATTTTTATAAATCTAACCCAATGTTTTTTGTAATATCAATACACTGGTGTCACAGGAAAGAGATAATAAACACAGTGATGTCACATTAAAAGAAGAATGCACACTATGCTTTCACAGTGTATCAACATTCGATGTCTGTTGTTTTAATTATCTTATAACAGTTTTTAGTGAAATTATGTTTTTTTCTTCATTCATACCTAAACGTAAATTAATGGTTTCTGAATGGAGAACTATGACATCTCAATTTTAACAGATTTCCATGAATACTTACGCATATTATTGGCTTGATATTGGCCTAACATATTTCCATTTTTCTGACAAGAGTAGTGCCAAAAACTGTATTATTCTTGTTGTCGAGAAGCATCCAAAACTCGTGTGAATAGAGGCTAGTGACGGCATGAACAGAGCATAACAAGTATGCTTATAAAAAGTTAGCTGATCTTTGTTTTTATTGAGGATCTATTACAATATACAAAAATTTACCTGGGGAAAACAAGGTAGCAAAACCTCTAAACTCTCTTACTTTATGTTTACTGATTGAAAGATTAAGTTACTTTTTTCTATCTTCCTTACATGGAGGGTCATGCTACCAGGAGTGGGGTTATTCACTACTATATATTCCTTCAGTTGTCAATATTTAGATGTACATAGTTTTCCTTGTGTTATTGTCTTGGAGTTTGGCTAAAGAAACATTAAACTCAGGAAATGCAAAGAAAAAAAAAAATTCCCAGTCCTCCTTTAATCTTCTCCTATGTTTAACAGCATAATTAAAACTATAACACATATATACAGTATATATAATATATATATATATATATATATATATATATATATATATGTACAGTACAGACCAAAAGTTTGGACACACCTTCTCATTCCAAGAGTTTTCTGTATTTTCATGACTATAAAAATTGTAGATTCACACTGAAGGTCATCAAAACTATGAATTAACACATGTGGAATTATATACTTAACAAAAAAGTGTGAAACAAGAGAAAATATGTCTTATATTCTAGGTTCTTCAAAGTAGCCACCTTTTGCTTTGATTACTGCTTTGCACACTCTTGGCATTCTCTTGATGAGCTTCAAGAGGTAGTCACCTGAAATGGTCTTCCAACAGTCTTGAAGGAGTTCCCAGAGATGCTTAGCACTTGTTGGCCCTTTTGCCTTCACTCTGAGGTCCAGCTCACCCCAAACCATCTCGATTGGGTTCAGGTCTGGTGACTGTGGAGGCCAGGTCATCTGGCGTAGCACCCCATCACTCTCCTTCTTGGTCAAATAGCCCTTACACAGTCTGAGGTGTGTTTGGGGTCATTGTCCTGTTGAAAAATAAATGATGGTCCAACTAAACGCAAACCGGATGGAATAGCATGCCGCTGCAAGATGGTGTGGTAACCATGCTGGTTCAGTATTCCTTCAATTTTGAATAAATCCCCAACAGTGTCACCAGCAAAGCACCCCCACACCATCACACCTCCTCCTCCATGCTTCACGGTGGGAACCAGGCATGTAGAGTCCATTCGTTCACCTTTTCTGCGTCGCACAAAGACACGGTGGTTGGAACCAAAGATCTCAAATTTGGACTCATCAGACCAAAGCACAGATTTCCACAGGTCTAATGTCCATTCCTTGTGTTCTTTAGCCCAAACAAGTCTCTTCTGCTTGTTGCCTGTCCTTAGCAGTGGTTTCCTAGCAGCTATTTTACCATGAAGGACTGCTGCACACAGTCTCCTCTTAACAGTTGTTGTAGAGATGTGTCTGCTGCTAGAACTCTGTGTGGCATTGACCTGGTCTCTAATCTGAGCTGTTGCTAACCTGCGATTTCTGAGGCTGGTGACTCGGATGAACTTATCCTCCGCAGCAGAGGTGACTCTTGGTCTTCCTTTCCTGGGGCGATCCTCATGTGAGCCAGTTTCTTTGTAGCGCTTGATGGTTTTGGCCACGGCACTTGGGGACACTTTCAAAGTTTTCCCAATTTTTCAGACTGACTGACCTTCATTTCTTAAAGTAATGATGGCCACTCGTTTTTCTTTACTTATCTGCTTTTTTCTTGCCATAATACAAATTCTAACACTCCATTCAGTAGGAGTATCAACTGTGTATCCACCTGACTTCTGAACAACACAACTGATGGTCCCAACCCCATTTATAAGGCAAGAAATCCCACTTATTAAACCTGACAGGGCACACCTGTGAAGTGAAAACTGTTTCAGGTGACTTCCTCTTGAAGCTCATCAAGAGAATGCCAAGAGTGTGCAAAGCAGTAATCAAAGCAAAAGGTGGCTACTTTGAAAAACCTAGAATATAAGACATATTTTCAGTTTCACACTTTTTTGTTAAGTATATAATTCCACATGTGTTAATTCATAGTTTTGATGCCTTCAGTGTGAATCTACAATTTTTATAGTCATGAAAATACAGAAAACTCTTGGAATGAGAAGGTGTGTCCAAACTTTTGGTCTGTACTGTATATATATAAAATTCTGTGTATCTCTGAACATCAGCAATGTCAAGCCATGCCAAGTGGCTGAAAAGGGAGTCTGTCTGTGGTGCCCTGTCTGCAGTGGGACAAGATAGTTAAGCCCTGTCCGCTTGACTGTGCTTAAAGAGGACCTTTCATGTCCTCATGTGTTTGTGGTTTTATATACTGCTAGAAAGCCGTGAGTGTTCTTAATTCAGCACACTGTTGGCTTTCCGTTATATGTCCCGGGGCTGGAGATATTGCTGCCATAAGTTTCGGCACCGTTATCTCCCCACTATCAGAAGGGCCTTCCTCACAGCCTAGCATCATCGCTGGGCTATGAGGAAAGCACCTACCCCTGACAGTACTTGTCCATAGCCCTGTATTGTCAGAGGGGACGTTTCTTACCTCCCAGCGATGACGATGAGTTGTGAGGAACGCCCCACCCAGTACGAGTCTATGGACGAGTACTGTCAGGGGAGGGACGTTCCTCACAACCCAACGATGACGCTAGGCTGTGAGGAATGCCCTTCTGAAAGTGGGGGAGATATCGGTGCCGAAACTAACAGCACTGATATCTCCAGCCCCGGGACATAAAAAGGGAAAGCCTACAGTGCACTGTCAACTTTCTAATGGCATATAAAACCACATATGCATGAGGACATGAAAGGTCCTCTAAGTTAGTCTGTAACTGAAGTTGGAGCAAACCCAGTTAACATCTTTGTTCTCTGCAGGATTTCTATAACATTTGTTTGAATTGTCAGGATCAATCAGAAAACGCTGCAGACTGATGTTTTGAGCAACTATATTTCTAGCTTAGTTTTAGCTTTCATTTACAGGTTTAGTGTTCCTTTAAGTGACCACTTGAAATGTAAATATATACGATAACAAATAAGAATCTGCCATAGTGGACCACTGGCATCTATTATGCTGCATGAATGCTAAGCAAACATTATGCTGCTATGAATAATTTACTCAGTAATATCATATTTATATTCAGATAAGGTGAGAAATTAAGCTGCCCATATTATTGCCTTCTGTGTCAGATGACATGTTTATTTATATGGCTTAGATTCTTTCAGCCAACATGGGACCACATCCAGGACATCAAAGCTTTAATGGACCCAGCCTCAATTAAGTCTCAGTGGCAGGTTTTCCTTTTACTTTCAGTAGTGGGAAGTTGGTGTCAGTGTGAACAAGGCATTGTAAATCTATTCTTAAAGACCGGTTTCATTGTGGCACAAATCCATGTGAAAACACAACTTCTGCTTGATTTAATGAATTAGTTACTTTAGTTTGATATAAAAAGAATAGACATGGGTATTATTGTAATTGTCTTAAATTACTTGGAAATTAGTTTCTTTTTGTAGCACTGTGAGGTATCCTCTATATTTAACTTTACAGAAACAAAGATATGTTAAGTATTAGTTATATATAGTGGGAGAGCAAAGATGTTTATTAAGTTTTGCTTTGCTACTATTACAATGTATCTGCACTAGTGGTCTACAATCCAGTATACCACAACTGCCATGGTATGCTGGGATAGGTGATAACACCCTTTTGTGATCAGGACAGTCTAATTGTATATCTGCATAAATGTGTCATTTTCAGTATTGTCTTAGACCCTCTGGACTCATGCACAAGAGAATGTTATGAATCCCCTTGATGCAGCTATAATACAAAGCACATAGAATTATATGGGGCTCTTCTCACACGTCTCAAGTCTTTTTGCTCTGTTGGATGCCATATCAATCTGACAAGAAAAAAATTGCTCTATCCAATGCAGGAAAATGCAGAGTAAACAGAATCCCATTCCTATCTCCTGACTTCAACGTCTGGAGGATGCAGATGAGTTGAATACAAGAATGGTAAAGCATGCAGCATGGAATATATATATATATATATATATATATATATATATATGTGTGTGTGTGTGTGTGTGTGTATAAACATCCTATCTATCTATAGTATCTGTCAATTGTAACTGTCTACTTCATCTGTTGTATGTATTTACTCTATCTGTTCTATCTATAGCATATCCCTGCCATAATCCAAACACATCATGCAGGAAAAACATTGGTATGCAAATGATTGCAGAGGCACAATGAGCTGTAATAGGGTGCATTGGGCCTTTACTGTACCTCTGTGTGCCTTCAGTTTCCTAAGAGGTTTTTCTGTTGTATTTCACCATAGACTCTGCAATGTATGATACCCCTAAATATGAACATAGAGGAGTATGCCTGACATGGCCATACAGTGTCTAGTAGTTTTATTCTACCATGTGTATTAGGTCAGGTTCACATGAACATATAAAAATAATCATCCGACAACAAGCAAATTCTATATGTCAGTGAATGAGACTGTGTACAAATTGGAGGTTGTACAGAACTGGCATATTGGCATGTGATTGACACTACATGGTAAAAGTAGCCCAAATGGGAGCCCCAGTGGAGGGTGCATGTTCAAATACAAACATTAATTATTTCAACAAGTTATGAGATGAAAATTGATGTGAATGTAAGGGTTGTAGCAGAAATATTATGTTGTATGACCAGTTTCATTTTATAGCTAAATATTACTTGTGAAGGACAGCACAGTGGCTCAGTTGTTAGCACTGTATCCTTGCAGTGCTGGAGTCCTAGATTGGAATCTGACCTAGGACTACGTCTGCAAGGAGTTTGCATATTCTCCCCATGTTTGTGTGGGTTTCGTCTGAGTACTCTGTTCCTCCCACACTCCAAAGACATACTGAAAGGAAATTTAGATTGTGAACCCTATATAGGACAGCAACTGACAGTTTTTGTAAAGAGCTGCGGAGTATGTTGGCACTATGCAAGTCTGTTATTTTGAATGCAAATGGGTATGAATTAACTTTAAAGGGAGCCTGCCAGCTCCCAAAAGAACATTAAACTAAACATATGGGCTTGTGGCTAATTACCACATAAGCATACTCATATCAGTAGTTTATTTTTTATTTCATGTATGCAGTCTGCAGAAATTAATATTTTAATATGTATGCAAGTTAGTTGTGAGGCTCATTGAGGGCGGGGATTCACAGGGTTTCAACGCTCAGCACTGCTCCATCACCCTTGATTGACAGCTCTCCTCATCCCTCTCCACATACCCCAGGGGGATGGGGCAGGCAGGAATACTCTGTGAGAGACTGTGCTCAGGCAAGTGAATCCCAATCTTCAATACATACAAATTTAAAGATGAAATATGAAACTACTGGTGTGCTGAGTGTGCTTGTATGCAAATTACCAACAAGTCCATATGCTTAGTCTAATGGCCATTTGGGAGCTGAAAGATTCCCTTTAAGCACTATGTTCAATGACCTTCAGGAGTTGGGAAAAATTAATTTATTTTTCCATTTTTCAAATCATGTACTTCAGTGCATATAAAGCCCATCTCTTTTGCGCATACATAAACTGTATCAAATGTGGTTAAGTCCTCACGTATTTTCAGATTTACACATTTCCTAGGCTATTTTACATATAGACTTTGCTTATCTTCTTGGCATGTTTGAAAAAATATCTGGAAAATGTCTGTTTCTTTTTGATACAATATAAAAGAACGGATAACCATTAAATATGAATTTGTATGAGGAGTCTAAATTGTCATATCAAAGTTTTACAACAGAAATCTCCTATTACTGTACCTGTCATCAGGAACAGCAGACACAGCCTATAAATTATATTGCATTGCAATAGCAATATAAAAAATCTCCAACCATTATTTTTTCAAATTACAGTACTTCTTATCTCTCTACAGAGAAGTTCCAGCTGTCATACCATTGTAAATTAAGTGTTAGAAACTTTTATTTCTTCAGTTTCAATCCAGGAACGGGAAAAAATAAAAAAATATATATGTTGAGTCGAACAAAAGGTCTGACCCTTTTTCAACATTTTCATATTCCTTCCACACTATTATTCAGCTGTAAATTGCTGGTATGTTTTCAATTACAATAATATAATTTAACATTTTTTATTCTGTAATGTTTTTTGTCACGTTTTGTAGAGAGGTGTCAAAACAAGTACCAAAAGTGAGAAAATGATGCCATATAGCAAGCTGCAGTGATTTAATTGGATTTTGTTTTATGGTAATTCCACAGGTTTTACAAATGAATTCCAGATAGAAAAGTTATAAAATTAGCTATGCTGAAACATTCTAACACTAAAATGACTACTTTTACTCTGATAAATTGGGGCAAATACTCCTCTCTCAGCAATATAACATATAAATAAGGTATAATTGTAACATGTAGAAAATTCGATTATATTAAACATAGGATTTTTCTGGTGGTTCTAGCAACTTTGTCATTGCCTCTTTAGCATAATCTTGATTTAATGTAGAAACCTTAGTTAGAAATCCCATTACTGCAATTTTTTGGATTATAGGAATACATAGTTTGTGGAAAATCTTGTGTGTGGTTTATCTGCAACATGGAAGTATACAGTGGAATACATATGGTGGTCAGTGACTGGACCCCAACGTCTTAAGGGCTCACAGGACACCTGATTATGTTGCTGAACAAAGACCTGGTTATGGTTACCATTGTCTAAATTATTTCAGTAACTCATGGCCAAACTATTTGTGTAGGGAAGAAAGAATGTTTGAGTTTCAATTATTGAAGATCTGTGAAGTGAACTGAAGGATGGGTCCCAATCAAAGTGTTATGTTAAGATGAGGCATATCTATAGATTCCTGGAGCTTGAGGGGACTTAAAAGGTCTCTCATGTCCTTAACATTGCATTAATACTATAAGGGGGCTTTCTGCATAGTGTACTGGCTTCCCCAGAGTCGCAGTCAATGCGGGGGGTGGCCGGTGCGTTCACTTAATTAAGTGAAATCCCTAACTTATTAATGACTTTTCCTTATTACTGGTGGCACAGTTATCAATTTGTGCTTTCACTTAATTAAGTTAAAGTACCGGCCACTCCAGCACTGGCTGCAGTTGTGGTACAGCTTTAACAACATCTGGCAACTCCATAATTAAGTGTTTTAGTTAATGGGCACTGTTCCAATGTTTTTCACTGGGCACCAGAAACTTTATGTGAAACTTTTGGTACCTGGGCCTTTAGCTACACTTCAGTGCAATCTACCCATCAACCACTGCAATTTGTAGAAGTACTAAATTATTTAATGAATAATGAATTTATTTTGTCATTGTTGAGCTGTATTGTATACACATTGTTAGGATATGAACAATTTAAGGCTTTTTGCTGAGACAATCATATTGAATACCTATCTGTAGGATAGGTTATAAATATTAAATTAACTCTGTACACTGGGTAAGGCCTCATTAAGACAGTAGTATTGTTTTGTTTGTATAGCAAGGACTCACAAAAGCAATAGCAGGAGATTGGCTGATAACTGTGAGCAGTAGAGATTGCTATCTAAAACTAGCACACTTCTGTGAGCCAAGAAAGACCCCCAAATGCTTCACCAAAGCCCGCCGTGAGGCGTGTTGGACTTGAGCAGAATCTTGGAATCTGAATAGTCTCAAAACAGATAGATAAATAACAATAATAACAAATAATAAACACACTGCTGCAGAAACCAACACAAAATCCACTCTAACTTACTCAATGGAGTGGAGGCAAAAGACAAGTCGTACAGGCACGGGTCAGAATCAGGAGAGGACGTCAGAGACCAAATCAGAAGACAAATGTGTAATCTGGGAAACAAGCCAAGGGTCAGAAATCCAAATGGGCACATCACAAGCAGAAACAGTAGTCAAAGGGAAATCTGAAAGCAAGCCAAGGGGTCAGTTTGAAGCAAATGGAAACAGGTAACGGAGCCAATTAGGAGTAGTGAACAATTAGTCAGCAATTGTGTTAGGAAGGATTGGTTTTATATAGGTCTCCTCAGCTGCTAATTGGCCAAAGCAGAGAACTTCTGAACACAGTAGCTTCTCCAGGTTGACACAGCAACCTTAAAGAAGTAGCAGCTGAACTGACACTCCTGACAAGTATTGTGGTCAGTATTTTGTCATTATTTTGCATCATAATTTGTAAGTTAAAATTAGGATTGGATAACAAACAGCAAAAAACTATAATGGAATGATTTGTATGATTTGTATTTCATGTCCAGGTTCCACTCTTGGTTTTGGTATAAAGAGGTATATCGTTTTTGTTTAAAGTACTTGTGTATCAAAAAGTTAAACTTGTTAAAATGTATTAAATATTGCACAGATAGTTAAGACAATACTTGCTTGTTCCTTTGGCATCATACATTTACGGCACTAAGAAAAATATCCTTACAACACAATTACAAAAATGTACAAAAATGGATGCTGCCTGTGCTTTTAGTGTCCTATTCTGTTGATTCCCAGGGTTTACAGATTACTTATTTCTTCAAATTCATTTCAGACTATTACTATAACTTTAATATACATTATACACCATGTTAGTTCTTAGCTGAATTAAAATATAAAACATTGCAAAACTGAGCCAAAATAAAAATTAGAACATAAAAAGGCATGAGATCAATTTTCCAGCAGTTGTCATTCAGCTTGACTCCATATAATCTGTCATCATAAAACAATTGACCAAACTAAATAGGACTTGAGTAATGAGAAAAATTTAATAAAAATGAACCAATTCACCTGCAAATATCACGTACTGTTTGAAAAACGGCATCTGTAACATTTGTTTGTCTGTATTTGCTATTATGGATTTAATTTACCCTTATAATACATTTGGGTACTATTAAAGATAGAATGAGCTGCTAATCTCTCATTGTGTAAAGAGTTTATAAAGCGGTGTTATGATAAATTATTTTCATCTCAATGACTTGAAAATGGAAATACTTTCTTTCGTATGCTTTGCAAATCTGGTGAGCAGAACAGTATTCTTGTTTGAAAATAAAATGAAATGATCATGTTTTATACTCAAAGGACTTTTCCATGTTTAATCAAGTTTTAATTTACCCAATCTCTTTTTCTCACTCATTTTACAGCATTGGTGAGGTCCCACATAAGCTCTCTTTGCTGCCACTCCGTTATTTTTACAATACAGACATCTTGGATTAAAATGGATGCTGGACTGAAGAGTCCTTGCACAAGTCAATCAAATTTTTCAGTGCTTGTGCATGAGACCCAAAATTGTATAATGTCTTCTTAATACCTTGTCAGCTAAAACGGAGTATTCTCATCATGAGCAGAAGGCAGTTGTCACATCATTTATATTCATCATGTTTATTGCACAGGCGTTGTTAGTTTGCTTATGTAATTCTGTAATATGGAGCTGCAGCTATGCTCTAATGGCGGAGACCATAGAAACCTCTGACATTTATCCATTTGAATGCTGAGAATCAACACTGATCATAGCACTTGAAAAGAGAGACTGATAAAAGGACACCCCTTCAAACATGTCACTGGGTATACCATTGAAGTACCCCAGGGCTAGCGGTCCACATTCCATATTGTATTTTATTTTCAACAAAATACTTTTGAGAATACTAAGGGCCAGTGTTGCGGAAACGGAGCAGAAAAACCCCTTGCTATTTTATAGTACCAGGAAAGCGAATGAGGTTCTGGCTAATCCCATCCACATATTGCAGAAAAACAACGCAGCGGAAAAGCTGCGTTTTAAAAAATGAAGCACTTCAATTTTACCTGCAGAAACACTTGCGTTTTTCCTACAGATTTAATAAGGGAATAAAAACCACAGAGAAAAACACAGCAAAAAATGCAATGAATATACCAAAACTGTATAGATAAATGGGTTGGTGTTTAGGAAAATGTAGTATTGAAAAATCAAAAAACACCTAGAATAGAACTTTTAACAAAATAGTAAAATAGGGGTAAATGAAGATTGCACCAAAAAATAATCTTTGTCAAAAATTGACACATAAATATGATTGTATAAAAACCGCCTCACAGGGCTATTTCAGTCATCAGGAGATCAGTCAAGTGTTAGTCATAAAAGAGGAAGGAGGGAGGGTTGATAAAATCTAGGACCCTTCTAGAGGGGAGAATTTGCGTCCCTCGCGGTCACCTTACAAAGAAGGTATATCAACTTCCCTGCTAAGTATACAAAACTGAACAGACAACTAGCGATGTGGCTGACTCCCTATTACTATTTGTCTCTGTTTATCCCCCATGGCTTAGCTCCCTTGCACACAACTGTATGAATGGTCAGTGTGCTATCCGGGTTTTTCCTGGATAGCATACTAACCCATTCATTTTTATGGGCCTGTACACATGTGCGCGCTGACAGTGCGGGCTGCAAAATATGGAACAGGTCCTATTCCTGTCCGATTTTGCGGCTCTGCTTCCGTGGCTCCTATTCATTGGATGAAAGGGGCCACTGAAGCATGGCCGGTGCATGGGCAGAACACACATGACATCCGTGTATCCCCCATGCACCGCCCGTGCCGTTCATTAAGTATTTCTCCAGCATCTGTGCCTTAGAGTGGTTTTACATTTCCTTTTTTTACAAGCCACTTTTTAGCTTTGGCTCAAAAATTGCTTTAAAAAATGCCTCAAAAAATGCTGCATTTAAAAAAAAAAAAAAAAAATCATTGAATAGGAAGTCACCCTAATACTTCCTTTTCACACACTGGGGGAGATTTGCAAAGCTAAATGTGCTAGAATTCTGGCTTAAATTGTGCCAAACAACTGGCCTACAAGCAGAGGCGTAGCTAGGGGTTCAGCACAGGGGGCGAACATGTCCAAGTGGGCCCCCAACTTGGACATGCTCGTATACCGATACTATGAGTATACGGTGAGCGTATAGTGGTATATAGTGGCTCTACACAGCGCTCTGCAGACAATTTAGGTGAATACAGGGCAGTAACATTTAGTGAATTACCGGTGACGTCTCTGACCAATCCTTCACATTCCCCATCTCTTTCATCCGAACAGCCATGACCACTTCTTCCACTCTCTGTAAAGTTTGCAACACAGACACCTTTGGCTCCTCACTTTTCCAGGCACCTGACCCATATTATCCTCACCTACACACCCATCCTGCTGCTACCCCAATTATAAAATATATAATATACCCCCCCTAATGAATAATACCCCCAAGTGCATCTTTAAATTAATAACTTCCCTGTGCACCCCCTTTAAATAGTGCCCCTTATTAATAATGTCCCAGGTATTTCTGAATTGAAAAGAGGAAAAAAAAAAACAAGGGTAAAAAATTATTGGGGTTCCAATACCCAGGACCCCGAGGATCAGCTGTTTGAATGAACTGTGGTACCTGTGTAAGTGCCGTGACCCCTTCTCTGTTTACATAGTGTCATTCTTTTCATAGTGGCCATGTAATGTAACTACAGCCTCGTCCTATACACATCTATGTGACAAGGCTGGAATGACATCACACGGTCACTATAAACAGACAGCGTGTGATATAAACAGGTGCCATGGACCCTTCATACAGCTGATCAGTGGGGAATCACTTATCTCTTATTGATGATTTATTCTGAGGATAGATCATCAATAAAAATGAGCTGGAAAACTCCTTAAGGCTAAGGCCCCATGTGGCATCCCGTAGCAAAAAACAGCTGTGGGAAAAACCGTGGCGGAGACGCATCGCGGTTTTTCCTGCAGCACTTTGCACAGAAAGTTCACAGAGGTTTCCTCTGCGGATTTTCTGCTTCAATTATATCTACAGTCATGGCCAAAAGTTTTGAGAATGACACAAATATTATATTTTCACATGATCTGCTGCCCTCTGGTTTTTATGTGTGTTTGTCAGATGTTTTTATCACATACAGAAATATAATTGCATTCATATTATGAGTAACAGAAGCTTATATTGACAGTTAGAATGAGTTAATGCAGCAAGTCAATATTTGCAGTGTTGACCCTTCTTCTTCAGGACCTCTGCAATTCTCCCTGGCATGCTCTCAATCAACTTCTGGACCAAATCCTGACTGATAGCAGTCCATTCTTGCAGAATCAATGCTTTAATTTTGTCTGAATTTGTTGGTTTTTGTTTGTCCACCCGTCTCTTGATGATTGACCACAAGTTCTCAATGGGATTAAGATCTGGGGAGTTTCCAGGCCATGGACCCAAAATCTCTATGTTTTGTTCCCTGAGCCATTTAGTTATCACCTTTGCTTTATGGCAAGGTGCTCCATCATGCTGGAAAAGGCATTGTTGAGCGCCAAACTGCTCTTGGACGGTTGGGAGAAGTTGCTCTTGGAGGACATTCTGGTACCATTCTTTATTCATGGCTGTGTTTTTAGGCAAGACTGTGAGAGAGCCGATTCCCTTGGCTGAGAAGCAACCCCACACATGAATGGTTTCAGGATGCTTTGCAGTTGGCATGAGACAAGACTGGTGGTAGCGCTCACCTCTTCTTCTCCGAATAAGCTGTTTTCCAGATGTTCCAAACAATCGAAAAGGGGATTCATCAGAGAAAATGACTTTACCCCAGTCCTCAGCAGTCCACTCCCTGTACCTTTTGCAGAATATCAGTCTGTCCCTGATGTTTTTTCTGGAGAGAAGTGGCTTCTTTGCTGCCCTTCTTGAGACCAGGCCTTGCTCCAAGAGTCTCCGCCTCACAGTGCGTGCAGATGCACTCACACCTGCCTGCTGCCATTCCTCAGCAAGCTCTGCACTGCTGGTAGCCCGATCCCGCAGCTGAAACACTTTTAAGAGACGGTCCTGCCGCTTGCTGGTCTTTCTTGGGCGCCCTGGAGCCTTTTTGGCACCAATGGAACCTCTCTCCTTGAAGTTCTTGATGATGCGATAGATTGTTGACTGAGGTGCAATCTTTCTAGCTGCAATACTCTTCCCAGTTAGGCCATTTTTGTGCAGTGCAATGATGACTGCACGTGTTTCTTTAGAGATAACCATGGTTAACAGAAGAGAAACAATGATGGCAAGCACCAGCCTCCTTTTAAAGTGTCCAGTGGTGTCATTCTTACTTAATCATGACAGATTGATCTCCAGCCCTGTCCTCATCAACACCCACACCTGTGTTAATGGAGCAATCACTGAAACGATGTTAGGTGGTCCTTATAAGGCAGGGCTGCAATGATGTTGAAATGTGTTTTGGGGGATAAAGGTCATTTTCTAGGCAAATATTGACTTTGCAAGTAATTGCTGTTAAGCTGATCACTCTTTATAACATTCTGGAGTATATGCAAATTGCCATTAGAAAAACTGAAGCAGTAGACTTTGTAAAAATTAATATTTGTATCATTCTCAAAACTTTTGGCCATGGCTGTATAGGGAAACCGCCGGCGTTTCTGTAGGTATAACTGACATGCTGCGATTTCCAAAACTGCAACTGTTTTGGAAATCGCAGCGTATCTGCTGCGTGTATTTTACTGTAAAGTGGGGATAGGATGGAGCCACATGTGGCAAAAACCCACAGAAAAAAACCGTGGCATTCTAGCAAATCCCATCCACACATTACGGAAAAATATGTGCAGCAGACGCACTGCGATTTCCAAAACCGATTTGGAAATCGCAGCATGTCAGTTATACCTATGGAAACACTGGCGGTTTCCATATAGCTGTACTGAAAACAGAAAGTCCACAGAGGAAACCTCTGCACACCTTCTGTGAAAAGCGCTGCAGGAAAAACCACAATGTTACTGCCATGGTTTTTCCTGCAGCCCGCTACGTGGGGCCTTAGTCTTAATAAAGCCCAAGTGCCACTTTTATTAAATTAATTGACCCTCATATTATGCCCCTGACATAAATACTGCACCTCTAATGACCCCTTATATTAATGACCACCCCCGTATGTTCATAATGCCTTGTAATATAAATGATGCCCCCTAATGGCTCCTTATATAAATAACCTCCCCCTTGTATTAATAATACCCTGTAATAACCCTTATATAAAGGACCCCCCCATCGTCATAATGCCCCCTAATGAATCCTCCCTTTATAGTTATATTTCCCCCTCCTATCTACCCCTTATACTATTAATATACCCACAAAAAAAAAGTCATACTCACCTGCGATGATGATGAATGGAGCCGCCGGCGCTTCCTCCCTGTCCACGCACAGGACGTCTGTGTCTGAGCGCGAACGGCGCGATGTTGTGACGTCATCGCGCCGCCCGTGCTGAGAAGCGGAGATCCGTCTGTGGTCTCGGCGTCTTGTAAACCGCAGGCCTGTATTGGCTTGCGGTTTACAAGACAGTTAAGCACCAGGAAGCATTGTAACTAGATCGGTGTCTGCAGACACCGATCTAATTAGAAATAAAGGATGTATTAATGGTGGCCCCGGGGTGGGCCCCCAAAGAATCAGTGGGCCCGGGGCAGCCGCCCCCCTCTGCCCCCCCCGCTAGCTACGCCTCTGCCTACAAGCTTTACACCACTCTTTTTTTGTGTTGAAGGCTTGTGCAGAAAAACACGCTGTGTTTTACAGTATCAGTAAAGTGAATGAGATTTCATTAATGTTATCCATACATTGCGGAAAAGCTGCGTTTTCAATGACGTTTCTGTTTTTCAAAAATGCAGCAAGTTCATTTTAGATGCAGAATTAAAATTGTTTTCTCTATATAGTTAATAGGAAAAGAAAAAAATGCAGAGGTACAGTAAATGGAGCAAAAACTCAATTAAATTTCTGCTGCATTTCTGCAGCAGCCAGAAACACTGTGTTTCAGCAACACTTTTTCTGCTTTGTTTGACAATGCGGAGTGTTTTAGTGGGAAAGAGGGATAACTTGCCTAAAAATTGATGGGACTTAAGAAGCAACAATGTGGTCCAGAATTGCACCAGTATTCATTGTTTTCAGTAAGTTTCATAACTCCCTACTGGCCTACTACTTACATCTGTTTTATTACTGAAAAAACACTAAAAAACAATACTGGGAAAGCACTGCAAAAATGTAGCATTTTTTCTTAACAAAATTGCAAACCAGTGTCTGGTCATCACTGTAGCGGCTGGTTGCCACCTGATAGCAGCCATAAGGGTCCAAATTCTATCCACATCTTACATGAAACCACTTATATTTAGTTTCCAAACTGTGTTCTGTGTTGGTCTTTGGTCCCTGGTTCTGGCACTCCAGGAATTATGTCAATGGACACCCAAAGGGTTAGTATCCCTTTATTTTTTATTTTAACCACTTCTCTGTCCTTAGCCATTTTTTGGGGAGGGCAAAAAGCAACCTTATGTAATATTGAATATGTTTGCCACAATTGAAGGTATACCACAATTGTAATGAGCAACATTGAATCCAGAAACTTTATCTCAATTCAGCCCACCTCCCTAATGACATGCTATATTTACAAAAGAATACGTCACTATTTCGAGAGATGAATTAAAGTTAAAAAAATGTTGTCAATTTCACATTTTAAAGGGAGTCTATCACCACCAAAACTACTTCTAAGGCTAAGGCCTCACATTGCGAAGCTCAGTAAAAAACAAGCTGCGAAAAAAAATGTGGTGGAAACACATCGGCTTTTTTTCCACAGTGTTTTTCATTGTAATTTCGCATAATTTTCCTCTGCGGATTTTCTGCCCCTATTATACCTAAATGGAAAACGCCAGCGTTTCCGCAGGTATAATTGGCATGCTCCTTTTGCACTGCGGATTTTTTCTGCAATGTGTGGATGGGTTTAGCCAGAATCCCATTCACCTTGGTACTGTAAAATGCAGCGTTTTTGCAATGTGGGGCTTCAGCCTGAGCCACATATACACTGTTGAAGGTCCAGTTAGTGGCATAGTGTTAGGCTAAGGTCACATTGTGGAATGCAGCTAAAAAATGCTGCAGAAAAAAATGCAAAGAAAACATTTTTGCTGCATTATTCTCTTATTAATTATTTCATCCCTTATTAATTGTATCAGGAAAAACGCGAGTGTTTCCATAGATAAAATTGATAAGCTGTGTTTTTCAATAACGCAGCTTTCTGCAGTGGTTTTTTTCTGCAATGCGTGGATGAGATTACACAGAATCTCATTCACTTTGCTGAGACTGTAAAACATAGCATTTTTTTCAGCTGCATTTCCGCAATGTGGGGCCTTAGTCTAAAAATGCAATTTTGCTGCTGATAAGTTCATCTTTTATTCCATATGCATTCCATTTACACCTGCTGGAGTATCACCTTCTTTTATTGTTACTGCAAATCGTTGTCATTTAGTTTTGGGTTTGCACTGAGTGAAGACTATAAAAGAAAATGGGTGCTTTGGCTGGCATGGTCCTGTCCTGAATGCATATATTTATCTGCATATGGAACAAAAGTTTAATTTCTCAGCAGCACAATTGTATTTTACATAAAAAAGGTATGGTCACTATTCAACTAACCAATCTTACAACAGCTTTTTTGAACACGCGGCTTTTCTACTGCAGATTTTTTTCTGCATTGTGTGGATGGGATTAGCCAGAATCCCAACCACTTTGCAGATAATGCAAAACGCAGCGTTTTTTTTGTTTCGGCGTTTTCGCAATTTGGGTCCCCAGCCTACAAGTGATTTTGGTGGTGCTAGTCTCCCTTTAAGGACATATGTTCACAAACAGGATAACTTGCAGATTTTCATGAAGATTTCAATGTAAAAATTCTGCACCATAATTCATTAGTATTTTTGTAAATGAGAAATTATATTTCCATATGGGAAATTGACTTATGATGTGGATTTTACAATCTGCAGCATGTCAATATATTTATTTTCTCCAGTGCATATTGTTAAAAAATGGCTTCAAAATTCACATGCCAAAATCCACACTAAAAATCCACAAGGACATGTATACAAATCCACACCAAAATCCCTGCCAGTTGGTGTCGATTTTCCATGTGGACTTCCATGCATATATATTTTAATTTCAGTGCGGATTTGCTGCATATAAATTCTGATTGTGTGCATATATTCTTGATATAAATTTGGTGCATTTTGGAGAATGTTTGTATTAACCCAAAACGTATTGGATTTAGCTACAATGGCAAAGTTATTTGGATAAATAAGTTTCACAGTATGTCATTTATGGTCATGCCCTCTTTACTGACACTTAAAGGACTGTGTTCAATTAACCCCTTCCTGCCACAGGCATTTTTCAATTTTTATTTGACTCCCTGCCTTCCTAACCCCATTACTTTTTTATTTTTTCATAAATGTGGGTTTAATATTTGCAGGACAAATTGTTCTTCATAATCGTTGATTGTAATGTCAATCTGTATTCCCTTAGTCCAGACAGCAGCACAATATGGGGTATCTCTGCCCCTGTGTGTTGTTTAGGACAGTGGAACCTTTAATTAGCACCAAATTTAAGGTGCCTCCTACTGGCCCTATAAGAGGGCACCTGAGACCTCCCTCCACTTTGTAAATTATAAAGTAAAAGGAAACAAGCTTGTAGGGAGGGAAGCCTTGTGCTGCTGTCTGGACTAAGGGAATACAGATTGACATTACAATCAACGATTCCCCTTACGTCCGACAGCAGCACAATATGGGGAGATAGCAAGTAATTCCCCTAGGGAGGGTTTCCTCGCCTTACAACGTCAAGGACTGTCTGACCAAAAGCAGTTGTCTGGGAACTGCGGACGTCTAAACGATAATGTTTGACAAAGGTCAACTGGGATGACCATGATGCAGCCGCACAAATCTGGTCCAAAGGTAAGGACCGGTACTCAGCCCAAGAAGTCGACACAGCCCTGGTCGAGTGGGCCGTAGAAAAAACTGGAGGGAGTAACTCCTGAATAAGGAAGGAAGACTTAATTGTCTCCTTGATCCATGTGGATAGAGTAGGCTTGGAAGCCTTGAGGCCTTTGTTTTTACCCTGCATATTAATTAGTAGGTTTTCGGCCTTCCTAAAAGGTTGAGTGCGGGATAGGTAAATCCGCAGACACCTTACCACATCTAAGGTGTGGAGCTTTTCTTCCTCCTCAGAGGTTGGAGTGGGGAAAAACACTGGTAGCGAAATTAGCTGATTGCTATTATAGCATGAGGGGACCTTAGGGTTAAACCCAGGCAAAAATCTAAGGTGCACCCTATCTGCAAAAAACACAATGTACGGTTCTCTAGAAGAGAGAGCCTGGAGTTCCCCTACTCTTTTGGCAGATGTAATAGCCAACAAAAAAACGGTTTTGTATGCCAAATATTTTAGCTCCGTAGTCTCCAAGGGTTCAAATGTAGGACCGCACAGGCCTGTAAGGACTATCGCAAGGTCCCACTGGGGAACTGGAGATGATACTGAGGGCTTTAGCCTCATTGCCCCTTTAAGGAACCTTGCAACCAGAGGATCCTGAGACAGACGTCTGTTCAAATGAGCGGAAAGGGCCGCAATCTGCACTTTCAAAGTGGCAGGGGCAAGGCCCTTATCCAAACCGTCCTGAAGAAAATTTAAAATATCAGCCGTTGAAGGTTGTAGATTATTAATACCCTTCTTGGAGCACCACTCCATGAAAATCTTGGCTGTCCTCTGGTAGTTCTTATTGGTAGAGTCTGCTCTTGCAGAAGAAAGGGTCTTCAGGACGGCCTCTGACAGTCCTCTATCCTGCTGTAGGGACTGCTCAACCTCCAGGCTGTCAGGTTGAATCTCCAGAGATCCTGGCACTTCAGAGATCCTTGGGAAACCAGGTTCTGGATGGGGGGAAGCCTCCAATATATCCCTCGACTCATCTCCATGAGTTGGGAAAACCAAGCTCTTTTTGGCCAGAATGGAATGATGGCTATCACAGAGACTTGGTCCTGTCTGATTTTCATCAATACCTTCGGTATTATTGGAATTGGAGGGAAGATGTATGCCAGCCTGGACCTCCAAGGGATGGACAGGGCATCCACTGCCAAGGGATTGTCTTCCTGGTAAAGGGAACAGAACGTCTCTACCTTGGCGTTGAGTCGGGTTGCCATGAGGTCTATTTCTGGAAGACCCCACTTCAGGGTAATCTGATGAAAGACTTCTGGATTGAGTGACCATTCTCCTGATACGGCATGACCCCGACTCAACCGATCCGCTACTATGTTCAGGGAGCCCTTGATGTGAACTGCGGATAAATGGGTTAGATTTTTCTCTGCCCATGTAAATATCAGATCTGCCTCCCTGAGGAGGGTTGGTGATCTGGTGCCTCCCTGTCTGTTCACGTACAGCACTGTGGTCATGTTGTCTGACCGGATTTTGACTGCTCTTCCCTTGAGAAGAGGCGAGAAATGGAGTAAGGCACAATATACAGCTCTGAGCTCCTTCCAGTTGGACGAGGTCCTTCTTTCTGGAGCGCTCCAGACTCCCTTTATGGAGTTTTCGTCCAAATGGGCTCCCCATCCCGAGAGGGATGCATCTGTAGTCAACAGGGTCCAAGAAGGTTGGACCGTGGACCTTCCGTCTTTCAGGTGCAACCACCACTTGAGGGAAAGACGGGTCCTGGGGGAGAGTCGAATCTTCTTGCTGAGTGTAAGAAGGGAGCGATCCCAAGCCTCTAGTAACTCCTTCTGGAGGGGACGTAAGTGCCACAAAGCCCATGGGACTGCCTCCACTGAGGAAGACATCAAGCCCAGGATCTTCATCAATGTTCTGATGGAGGCTATCGGCTTTTTGAAGAGGTGCCGGACTGCACCGACCAGTTTCTCCTTCCTTGCTGGTGTCAAGGAGACCTGCAGGCGGACTGAATCCAGGAAGTAGCCGAGGAACTTCCTTCGGGTTGAAAGGATCATTACCGACTTCTCCCAGTTTATAAGCCATCCCAGACTCTGAAACAGGGACATGGCTGTCTGTAGATGCTGGAGCAGAACAGACTCTGACTGGGCTTTTATTAACCAGTCGTCTAGATAAGGCGCCACGAATATCCCCTGAAGTCTGAGGGCGACCGCTATAGGAGCCACTACCTTTGTAAAGGTGTGGGGAGCAGAGGAGATCCCGAAGGGTAGTGCTGTGAACTGAAAATGCTTCGTGTGGCCGGAAACTACTACGGCAATCCTTAGAAACCTTCTGTGTGGAGGATAAATAGGAATATGCAAATAGGCGTCTTTTAGATCCAAAGTCACGAAAACATCGCCTTGGAGGAGAAAAGTGGTGACAGACTTTATGGTTTCCATACGGAAGTGCTTCTTTTTGATGAAGCGGTTGAGGTACCTTAAGTCTATGACCATTCTCCACTTGTCTGCCGGTTTTGGTACCAGGAAGACGGGAGAATAGATACCGGATCCTTCTTCTAGAGAAGGGACTTCCTCCAGGGCTCCCTTGTGAATGTACTCTCGGATGGAGCATTCCAATGTAGTCTGCTGCATTATAGGGAGGCTGCGAGTTAACACAAACCGATCCTGAGGAGGATGGAAGAATTCGATTGCATATCCTTTTTGGATTACCTGCAGGACCCATGGGTCTTGAATTTTTTCCTGCCAGCAGTTGAAAAAATGGGGGAGACGACCCCCGACAGGAATCTCGGCCACAGGAAGACTGCTCCTGATGTCAAAAGCTAGGCTTCTCCTTTTTATCATCAGACTTCGGGAATCTCCGGACGGCGCCTCTAGAGGAATATCTAGAGCCTCTTTGGGACTGCCGTCCACGACGAGGCGGATAGCCTCTATCACGGCCAGAATTAGATCTACCTCTAAAGGCCTGGGGTAAAGTTTTACCCTTCCTATCAGCCAAGCCCTCCAGGATCTCATCTAGGGCACTGCCAAAGACTCTACCTGGCTCAAAGGGTAATGCGCACAAATTATATTTTGAGGGGAAATCAGCTCTCCAGGGTTTTAACCATAGAGGTCTTCTTGCTGCAGTGGTAAGTGCCAGAGATTTGGCCGCCAGCCTTAATTGATGGTGGGAGGCCTCCGCTAAATATTCAGCTGCCAGGGAAACCGAGCCTAGAAACCCTAGCAGCTCATCTCTGGAGACTCCAGAATCGATGTCCCTCTCGAGATGAACCAGGTCAGTGCGTAATTTGGCTGACACTTCACAAGACGCAACCGCCACAGCGATCTGGGCCGAGGCAGCTGAATACGCCTTCTTGAGGGTATTGTCGATGCGCCTGTCCATGGCGTCGTGCAAATTTGATCCATCATCTGATGGTACCATAGTGCGGCGGGACAGTTTGGCCACCGCCATATCCACCTTGGGAGGAGGACCCCATTGATCCCATTGAGCAACTGGGAATAAAGCCTTGAACCTCCTAGAAACCACAAGAGGTTTTTCAGGACATTTCCACTCTGAAGACATTAATCTTTGTAATGTCTCGTCCACTTGGAAGACCCTAGGCCGTCTATAGGTGGACGTGGAGGCTTCCCCGTCAACATCACGATCCTTAGACCGGATGGACTTCAGCAGCCGGCTTAATTTTTTGAGTTGGAAGCACGGCCTGCTGGAATCTTCAGTGGAATCGTCAGATGAGAGTGTCTCGTCCACTATCTGATAATCTTCGTCAGCGATGCGTAGGGAGGACTGTGTCTCAACCTGCGGTTTCTTGGCAATCTGGGCGATGGAAGAACGGATCTCCTTAAGAGACTCTTCCATATAGTCCTTTACCCAGGTGACAACCTCTTTTATAGAAGGTTCTTCTGACGGAGGTCCGCGGCATTGGCGACAGCGGGTAAAATCATAGCCGTCAGGTAAAGGGGTATTGCAATCCAAACACATTAGGTGTTTACGTTTAGAGGACTTTTTTCTCCTAAGCCCATCGCCGTTACCTGATGCAGAAGATGACATCTGAAACATCAAAAGCCACATGACAACGTAGAATAGAAGATTGCCAAGCATCGCTTACATGAAGAAAAAAACCAAGGGGTACCTTACTTTTTTAAATCGGTCACTTGAAAAAAAGATCCCGTCAGGAAAAACCCAGACACCGCAAACCGCAGCAGAGGAGCTAGTAACCACGAGCTCACCAAGTAAAGGACTGAAGCCCTTTTAAATGTAATACAGCAACGAGGGGAGGAGCCAAACAAAGAAAATATTCATACAGCGCCAAACAAGGTCAAATGCCATAATGGAACATAGAGGAGCATAAGCCTAAGCCAGAGGCTCCACATACAAGCAGCAAAAAACAAATCTATATTTTGCCATTAAAATTCCAATTTTCAAACTTACCGCACTTTTCCGAGAAAACCGGAAGTAGGCCGCGGTGGTGCGCAAAGGCTTCCTTCCCCGGGGAACACGGGACCGAAAAAAAGGTTCCGGCCGAAGAGGTTCCCCGCTTACTTCCGGGATCGCGCTGCCTGCAGAGCGATGAGCCGGGTAACGCTGCGCTGCGGGGCGGAAAAATGCCCGAAGGACCGGAGGATCTTAGGAACGTAGGAAAGGACCGAGGTACCCCCAAAAGGTAAGCCAGGAGCTTTTTTAGGAAAAAAACCCCTAGCAACGGGAGGTCACCAGAGACCTCCGTCCACCTGTCCCACACAGGATAGAAAAAAACACAGTGGAGGGAGGTCTCAGGTGCCCTCTTATAGGGCCAGGCATTTTTATATCCTAGACAACTTACTATGGTTTGGCAGTTGTCAGAAAGTCAGTCATGATTTCCGTATTGCAGCCTTTCCTGCCTTTGTATGAATGATCTTCCTGCACAATAAGGAAACCATGGCTAAGTTTGTGACAGGTGCTAGACTTTTAAGTTTGTATTTACACTAAGTGCAGGTTAAACACTGGTTTAACTACACTATTTTTAATTTAATAACAATTTTTAGTTAACATTAATTTTGCATATCATTTCATAATTTGTTCAACCAAGTCAGTAACAATTCAGTTATATCCTAATATGTGAAAAATTGCCCCATTTGGGGTTTGGTTTAGCCATAGATAAAATGAAATTTAATTAAAATGAAGCATGCTGCACAAAATACAATTTAAATATCTACATAACTTACTAAAAGCATTTTTATTCAATTTCCTTTGTATTTATTAGGTCATAGCAGGTTATGTTACAGTTTGCTGACAAAATGCATTATAAAAATTAGCACTAGCATTAAACACAGTGATCATTTATGTATTATTTAAATTCGGCATTTCATTAGGTTGTTCTGTGTTATGGTATAATTTGCTTGGGCACATTCTTATAAGACTCCTAGCACTTACGCATCTGAAATTGCGCAAAGTGAAATTTACACATTGAATGGTCTGGGAATCATGCCAAAATCAAATTACAGTAATACAACTGTGGTATTATAAAAGAATGAATCAAGGACTCAGCATCCTGCTGAGACAGCACTCATCTTAACCTTGTTGAAAGCCTGAAAGGGAACTATGAAATCTTATCAATATGGTTGATATTGCTCTCAGAGGAAAAATGAGGTCAAAAATGGCTGAAATTCATCATGAATAAAATTGCATTGCAAGATGTCCTGCAAGAGTATTCATTGTAGCCAGACATTGTTTCTCTAGAATAACAGAAATATAGTTTAAAGACTTTTGGTAGTTCTCCAAAAGCTAAGAATGAGGTGGAATTAAAGTAATATGTTATATCTTTACAAAACTCCTCTGGATTATTTCAGTTATATCTTAATCTTTCTCAGCTGTTGGGGGTATATAATGTCTTAAAACACTAAAGTTTTGGTTTCTCATCTAATGCAAAATACTTAACATCATAGAATTTACTGTAAATGGGATCAAAATAAGGATTTTAGGGTATCATCTTAGGCATGCTACCGCACTGGCCATCTAGTGATGTTTTTTTTTAAATCTTTTTTTTTTTAAATGTAACTTAAATGATTACTTACAATGTTGATTATATACTTAATTATATATTTTATTGTTCACTAGATATTTTTATCTATTAGCTCACTACATTGAATTTTTGCATAGCATTTTATTCAAGAGAAAAATAGTGCATAATTTTTACAAGCATTATACTCTGATGAGCAAAAGGGTAACAATGTTTTGAACTTTTGACTTTCAGGCTCCATCTCTCACCGTCCACTACAGCTTTGGATGTGAGACTACCATCATTTTATAGACAATTATCTTGGCTATCTCATACATAAATTTGACTTGCAACTATTTATATATCTATATGATTAGTTATGCAGATTCTTGTCATGTAACTGCATTGTTACTGTTTTGCTCCTGGTGGTGGAAAAATCTTTTTTTATTGTATACCATAAATTACAACATGTTCTTACATTCCCTAATAGCTCAGTGTGTTATTAGGTTGATTCCCAAGTGAAAGGTCACTGGTTTAAATCGAGGATCAGACATGAAGAAGATTTCCCAAATAGAAACAGCTACATCCACCTCATTGATAGTGGTCTCTCGGCCAAGAAGATTGCCAAACTGCTTCAAGTGAGCCCTGACAGTTGGAAGAATACAAAATGAAGTCCGTCTGTCCATTCCAAAGCCAAGAGGTGAACGTCCAGGGAAAATATCAACAAGTCAGCTCATCCGAAGGTCTATCAGTTTTTGCGCGACAAACATGGCAGTGGAGGTGGCTCATATGCTTTGTAATAGTGAGATTACAGATGTCCATGCAAGCACTGGAATAGTTGCCCAAAAAAAGGTGAGGAAGCTTCAACTTCAATAATGTGATAAGAAGGGTCAGCTCAAGTTTGCATAAAAGTATGAAAAGGGAACAGTAGGAGATTGGAAACGGGTGATTTGGAGTGATGTGATGAAAGTCAATAGACTAGGCTCTGAAGGCTACAAATGGGTCTGAAAGAAACAATGGAAAAGGGGACTAACAGATTCGGAAATTGAAGGAACTGTCAAGTTTGGTGGAGGAAGATTGATGATATGAGGGTGTTTCACAGCCAAAGTTGTAAGATACATGACCAGGATCGATGGTGGTCTCAATACTGAGCTATATGTGAGTATCTTACAAGACGAGTTACTTCTTACACTTGAGTACTATGGCTATGAAAATATGACATAGTGTTCCAGCAGGACACTGACCCGAAGGATACATCGAGATTAGAGAAGAAATGATTTAATGACAATGAAGTAGAGGTCCTGGCTTATTCCACAGACCTCAACCCAATTGAACACTTGTGGGTAGAGCTGAAGTAAAAACTGTATTCGTACCCAAGCGAGTCGACCAGTATGCACCAACATTGGGAACGTGTAGAAGAGATCTAGTATCAGATTTCGGTCAAGACATGCTTGAATCTGATTGAGAGCATGACCTGAAGGATTCAGGCAGTGTTGAAAGCCAAAGGTGGATTTACAAAATACTAAAAATTGGAGCAAAACAGTAACAATGCAGTTACATGACAAGACTCTGCATAACTAATCATATGCTAAATAGTTGCCAGTCAAATTTATGTATGAGATAGCCAAGATGATTGTCTGTAAAATTATGATAGTCTTACATTCTAAGCTATAGTGGATGGTGAGATATGGAGCCTGAAGGTCAAAATTTCAAAACATGGTTACCCTTTTTCTTGTCAGTGTATGTGCTTTTTAGGGGTTATTCAGCTAAATATCATATTATGTTGGTTTCAACTTTAAGACTGAGGTCCCACGTTGTGGAAAATCTGCTTTTTTTTGTAGATTTTGCTGCGTTTTTTTGAGCCAAAGTAAGGAGTGTCTTCAAAAGAAATGGGAAATATAAAGGAAGCACTTATATTTCTCCCTTCTCCCCAATCCCCTCATGATTTTGGCTCAAACAACCACGGCAAAATCTACAACACAAAAAGCAACTTTTCTGCAATGTTGGGCCTCAGCCTAAAATTGATTATAGAAAGAAAAAAACAACATAAAATGCATCCAAATATTAATGTGACATTCTCTGGAAAAGTGAATTGAATCTCAAGCTGCAATTTGCAAGCAACAGCAGGATACACAGTGCCACACAGGGTGGTCATATTACTAAACCACCAAAGGATAACCATAGCTAATTAGTTATAGGCTAAGGCCCCACACAGCGATACGCAGCCTAAAAACACAAAAGAACATTTTTCTCCGTGTTTTTTTTTTTCACAATTAAATATATAGGGAAACTGCTTGGGATTCCGCTGCTACAATGCAGAGTCTTTCACAAACACACATGTGTTTGAAAACTAAGCTTTATTCCTGCAATTTGTGGATAAAACTAAACAAAATCTCATTCACTTAAAAATGCAGCATTTTTTTCCTGCATTTCCACAACGTGGGGCCTTAGCCTATGACAGACTCATGCTTTATTACTTACTGGTGCTTGCAAATTTCATTGGGAAATATAGTGTAGCTTGTTTTTATAACAGTTCTTTTACCACCTCCACCAAATCCAAGTTTTTGCATCCTTTAATAGGCATGGCTCTACTGAGTCTTCCACAGCTTGAATTTTTTTTTCTACCCTCCACCATTCCTGAGCAATCGGTGCTGTTAGTTTCTGCACCCAATATACTAATTAGGCTCTCTATTGTCAGGAGGGTGGTCCTCTTTAAGGAGGGGTTTAAGACTATTAAAACTAATTTTACTTTAATGTAGATAAACTTCTTACAAAGATTCTTTACATCAAGCACTTTGCATTTGGAAGTATTATTAGTGTTCAAGATCTTCAACATGACATTAAATTAGCTGCAAATATTTAGACTCATCAATGTCAATTTGTATATATGCATTAGTGAAGCTAACATAACCATGATCTAATTCACTGCTAATGGTGTCAGGAAAGACATCATCTTTATGAGCAGCTTATTTATTAATTTTCCCATTTTATGACTGATTTAACTAAAAGAAGTATTTGAGCAAGAATGTCAGAAGTCTTATACCCAGTTGATTGTAGACTGGCGGAAACTAAAAGAGATTTAAGCAAGTTCTTCTCTCCTTCCAGCCCTACCTTTAGCCTTTCTGTCTAACACATATTTACACCATCTCCCTCAGAAACCCTTAAATCAGCCTTGCTTTTTGCTCACATACACTGCACATGTCACATTTTGCTAAACCAAGAATTGGGTGCTGCACTAATTAGATCCCTGGAGCCTGCCTATCCAGAGGAATGGAGAGAGATATTTTCTATTTTTTTATCTATTTATAAAAAAGGACATAGAGGATCACAGGCAATATCTTTCATGTCACCCTAGTTCATTTAATAACAGCCTGGTAAAGTTTTAATTGCAGAGATGAAAAGGAGAAGATGATTGTTACGCTGTTTAATAAGCCATCCAGTTCACATGAAACAATGCAACCTTTCCATTTAAAAGTGCTCAAAATTAGAAAAGGATATTAAGTCATTAGGCTGCCTGCTAAAACTAATTATAAGTATAAAATTGTCATTCTTTTTCTTATTACATACTGTGTTCTCTTCTTTCTTTTCCCCAAACAATGATGTACTAACTTTTACTAGTAATTGAAATTCATTAAGTAATTCATTACGTTAAAAAACCTTGTCATACAAGAATGTAAGTCAAATATAATACATATTAGTTAAACGTAAAAATACAATTCACTGTTAACAATGGATTATCCTAATAAAAGCACACAAACTGTATTCTCAAAGATACTGATTTCTCACATTTAAAAGGAAACATGTTTTAAATACAGTTTAACAAAATTAAGTGAATGAATAAAAGATATATCTAAATGAAATCAATATTTGGTGTGACAGCATCAATTCTTCTAGCTATACTTGCATCCTCAGCAGGGATGTTGTTCTGAACACCTTGGAGAACTAGCCACAAATCTTCTGTGAATGTAGGCTTGCTTAAATCCTTCTGTCTTTTCATGTAATTCCAAACAGACTCAATGATGTTGAGATTAGAGCTCTATGTGGGCCATATCATCACGTACAGAACTTTTCCTCCATGGGGTGGTAAAAACAAATATTGATTTGATTAGATAATTTTTTGTGCATTCGTTTAATTTTGTTAATTGATAAAAGTAAACTATTAACACTTCTATTTTTGAAAGTATTCTTACTTTTCAGCAGTTTTCCATACCTGTCTAAAACTCTTTACTTTAACTGCAAGTCGAGTTTTGCAGCAATCCTACATTTCAAACTGGGTGTGTTATTTTTTTTTGTCAATGATTGTGTCATGGTATTTCTACTATTCTATTACAGCTTGGTTTTCAGCCACAAAGCTTATCTGTGTCTTCCTAGTCTTAACTAAAAGTGTTTACATGCATTCAACACACATTATAACATCATTATAACATCAATATGCAATGTTTCTTTGATAAAAAACAAAAAAAATAGTAGTAAAAACACTTTAAGGCTGAGGCCCCACATCGTGGAAATGCCATGGCAAAAAACGCTGCATTTTACAGTACCTTCAAAGTGGAGGGATTCTGGATAATTCTGGGATTTTTTAAAAACACATGTCCTATACTATTACCATCAACCAGTGTTGTTTGGTCACTGGGTATGAGCAGCAGTTCTGGAACATCGCTATTGTCTACAGTCTAATTTACATTTAATTTAACATTTTTGAGATATCAGGGTACTTTTTTGTTTTTACTGCCTGTGTTTACTTGTACAAAGGAGCAGTGTGGTACATTTTACTTTCATTGTACAAAAATGAAAGAACTAAAAAGTTGCCAACTAAGGCATTGTCCTCGCTCCATTTCAAGATATGGTGGCAAAAACCATAAAGGATTGGTTTTATGGTGATTTATAGGATGACAGTAGTAAAATTATACAAAGTACAGTGTAGATAAATGCTTTCAATAAACAGTAACATGTGCCTCAAAATTTCATTATAAATGCTTCTATATATTTTGTAGAGACACAATTCTTACTTATACCAACAAAGAATTCTGTTCATACACACCATATAAATGAATTCTTCGACTCATTTAAGAACCTTATTATACTCACATTTCAGAAAAATATAAGCACTCATCTCAAAGTAAAATCAGACCTGTGGCACACACCATTTGCGGCTTCTTCACAAAAAGTGAAATGCAGGATAACTGAATCAACGTTCCACATGTGTGGTTACATTTCACTGAATATAATGAAGTTCTCTTCATTTAACCCTTCTGGAAGCAGTCTGCACTATGCCTCCTTTGTTTCATATCTATCCTGTGGGATTTAGTTGGATATCAGATACAGACATCACTTCTGGTCAAATTGGCACATTCTCTTTGTGTATGTAGAAGCTACTTGACACACCGAATTGAATTGCTATTGAGATTAATATCAGGGATATTGGATACTGCTATATTATAGAGGACATATTTTAAATGATTGACTTTTTTTTAAATCTTATTTCCATTTCCTCTCAAAGTGTAAGATGTGGTGACTGAATCATATGATAAGTGGAAAGATTATATGGTGGCATTCTTTATTCATATCAGTATACAAAGAAATTGTGGGCTTTTTTCCTCTCCTGTGGTACACCACAGTATATCAGCTATGTTACTATATTAGGTACTTTATATTGTTATGAGAGTCTTAGTTAATTTTCTGAAATGTGTCCTTCATTCAAGACCTTTGTATTCACATTAAAAGAAATATATTTAGTATACCCTGGATTTTATGTTGAATGTAATTATAAAAAGATGAGAATACAGACTGAACTGGGACACCTTTTATAATTGACAGATTAGGAGAATCTTACATAAAACAAATCGCACCCTCCAGAGATTGTACTGCGGATGTAATGGTAATGCACTTACAAAGTAGGAAAACAAAACAATATCCATTTATAGAACTCCCATGTGTTCTGGCACACATGTACAAAGAGTTGGTAAAATGTGTATTTATACACAAGTTTACATTGAGAATCATCCACATCAATCATCCACTAGGCACATCAACACAGTAATCAGAGCACTAATCCTTCAGAGACACATTGACTTCAACACTGATAATCCTGGCTGTACAACTGTTCCATAATTAATGTGCTCCATAACAGAAATACTAAAAAACACCATACATAGGAAGCAGAAATGCCCTATGTACTCTTTTATTTACTCATAGCCCCCTGAGCAAGCAGGGGTGAAAACGCACATTGGGGCTGGAAGTGAAGGTCGTGGCTGTCTTTTTGGTATATTATTTTATTTATTTTGGTATTTTGTGCGCTGGATGTATGCTATATTATATTCAGTTTAAATGTATTTAACATATCTTTCTTCATATGGATTATGCACTGTATGTATTAATGAAGCAATATTAATTTATATATAAATATATGATTATTACTATTTATTTATTGTTCATTAATTCATTACCTACTTATTGTTCATGAGTTTATTATCTATTATTTATATATTAGGTCTCTGCTTATGAATTGTCTCACATTGTATATTTATTATTTGTGCATTATATATTGATTGATATGCTTTCTATAATATTTTTTGTGAACTTGCATTGTAATAATATTATCTCCTTGCGTCCACAGCGACCTCCACCCCCCTTTCTCATATTTTTAAGTGTGATTAATTGGATATTTTGGTTTGATTATTTCATCAATAAAGTAATTATTTTCAAATTATTTATTTGGTGTTTATTATTTGCAGAGGTATTCATTGTAGGTTGCCCAGGTACTCTAGTGAACCAATATGCATAAATCATTGATATATTAATAGGAAATGAAAAATGAATATAACAAGTTTGTAGTATGCTATTTACTATAGGATTAGTCACATATGCACACATATAAAACATTACAAACTTAAAACTCAAGCTTCATTACAAAGTTAAATCTCAGCTTCTTATTCAATGTAACCTTGAGTTTGCCTTTTATGTAGATTGTATGCTATATGCTTTTTCCCTGCTTTCTTTCCTACTTGACTTGACTGGTACAATTTTAGTGGCATGATTTTATAAAGTCTTCTCATGATTTTTGTTGGGGGAACCTAACTCAGGCCTGTGTTACAAAGTATATATATACAGTACAGACCAAAAGTTTGGACACACCTTCTCATTCCAAGAGTTTTCTGTATTTTCATGACTATAAAAATTGTAGATTCACACTGAAGGCATCAAAACTATGAATTAACACATATGGAATTATATACTTAACAAAAAAGTGTGAAACAACTGAAAATATGTCTTATATTCTAGGTTCTTCAAAGTAGCCACCTTTTGCTTTGATTACTGCGTTGCACACTCTTGGCATTCTCTTGATGAGCTTCAAGAGGTAGTCACCTGAAATGGTCTTCCAACAGTCTTGAAGGAGTTCCCAGAGATACTTAGCACTTGTTGGCCCTTTTGCTTTCACTCTGCGGTCCAGCTCACCCCAAACCATCTCGATTGGGTTCAGGTCTGGTGACTGTGGAGGCCAGGTCATCTGGCGTAGCACCCCATCACTCTCCTTCTTGGTCAAATAGCCCCTACACAGTCTGGAGGTGTGTTTGGGGTCATTGTTCTGTTGAAAAATAAATGATGGTCCAACTAAATGCCGCTGCAAGATGCTGTGGTAACCATGTTGGTTCAGTATTCCTTCAATTTTGAATAAATCCCCAACAGTGTCACCAGCAAAGCACCCCCACACCATCACACCTCCTCCTCCATGCTTCACGGTGGGAACCAGGCATGTAGAGTCCATTCGTTCACCTTTTCTGCGTCGCACAAAGACACGGTAGTTGGAACCAAAGATCTCAAATTTGGACTCATAAGACCAAAGCACAGATTTCCACAGGTCTAATGTCCATTCCTTGTGTTCTTTAGCCCAAACAAGTCTCTTCTGCTTGTTGCCTGTCCTTAGCAGTGCTTTCCTAGCAGCTATTTTACCATGAAGGCCTGCTGCACACAGTCTCCTCTTAACAGTTGTTGTAGAGATGTGTCTGCTGCTAGAACTTTGTGTGGCATTGACCTGGTCTCTAATCTGAGCTGCTGTTAACCTGCGATTTCTGAGGCTGGTGACTCGGATGAACTTATCCTCTGCAGCAGAGGTGACTCTTGGTCTTCCTTTCCTGGGGCGGTCCTCATGTGAGCCAGTTTCTTTGTAGCGCTTGATGGTTTTGGCCACTGCACTTGGGACACATTCAAAGTTTTCCCAATTTTTTGGACTGACTGACCTTCATTTCTTAAAGTAATGATGGCCACTCGTTTTTCTTTACTTAGCTGCTTTTTTCTTGCCATAATACAAATTCTAACACTCCATTCAGTAGGACTATCAGCTGTGTATCCACTTGACTTCTGAACAAAAACAACTGATGGTCCCAACCACATTTATAAGGCAAGAAATCCCACTTATTAAACCTGACAGGGCACACCTGTGAAGTGAAAACCATTTCAGGTGACTACCTCTTGAAGCTCCTCAAGAGAATGCCAAGAGTGTGCAAAGCAGTAATCAAAGCAAAAGGTGGCTACTTTGAAGAACCTAGAATATAAGACATATTTTCAGTTGTTTCACACTTTTTTTGTTAAGTATATAATTCCACATGTGTTAATTCATAGTTTTGATGCCTTCAGTGTGAATCTACAATTTTTATAGTCATGAAAATACAGAAAACTCTTGGAATGAGAAGGTGTGTCCAAACTTTTGGTCTGTACTGTATATACAGTGGGGAAAAAAAGTATTTAGTCAGCCACCAATTGTGCAAGTTCTCCCACTTAAGATGAGAGAGGCCTGTAATTGACATCATAGGTAGACCTCAACTATGAGAGACAAAATGAGAAAACAAATCCAGAAAATCACATTGTCCGATTTTTAAAGAATTTATTTGCAAATTATGGTGGAAAATAAGTATTTGGTCAATAACAAAAGTTCATCTCAATACTTTGTTATATATCCTTTTTTGGCAACGACAGAGGTCAAACGTTTTCTGTAAGTCTTCACAAGGTTGGCACACACTATTGCTTGTATGTTAGCCCATTCCTCCATGCAGATCTCCTCTAGAGCAGTGATGTTTTGGGGCTGTCGCTGGGCAACACGGACATTCAACTCCCTCCAAAGGTTTTCTATGGGGTTGAGATCTGGACACTGGCTAGGCCACTCCAGGACCTTAAAATGCTTCTTACAAAGCCACTCCTTCATTGCCCTGGTGGTGTGCTTGGGATCATTGTCATGCTGAAAGACCCAGCCATGTTTCATCTTCAATGCCCTTGCTGATGGAAGGAGGTTTGCATTAAAAATCTCACGATACATGGCCCCATTCATTCTTTCATGTACACGGATCAGTCATCCTGGTCCCTTTGCAGAGAAACAGCCCCAAAGCATGATGTTGCCACCCCCACGCTTCACAGTACATATCCGGGTGTGGTGTTCTTTGGATGCAACTCAGCATTCACTCTCCTCCAAACACAACGAGTTGTGTTTCCACCAAACAGTTCTACTTTGGTTTCATCTGACCATATGACATTCTCCCAATACTCTTCTGGAACATCCAAATGCTCTCTAGCAAACTTCAGATGGGCCCGGATATGTACTGGCTTAAGCAGGGGGACACGTCTGCCTTCAGGATCTGAGTCTCTGGCGGCGTAGTGTGTTACTGACAGTAGCTTTTGTTACGTTAGTCCCAGATTTCTGCAGGTCATTCACTAGGTCCCCCTGTGTGGTTCTGGGATTTTTGCTCACCGTTCTTGTGATCATTTTGACCCCATGGGGTGAGATCTTGCGTGGAGCCCCTGATCGAGGGAGAGTGGTCTTGTATGTCTTCCATTTTCTAATTATTGCTTCCACAGTTGATTTCTTCACACCAAGCTGCTTGCCTATTGCAGATTCAGTCTTCCCAGCAATTTTGTTTCTGGTGTCCTTCCACAGCTCTTTGGTCTTCACCATAGTGGAGTTTGGAGTGTGACTGTTTGAGGTTGTGGACAGGTGTCTTTTATACTGATAACAATTTCAAACAGGTGCCATTACTACAGGTAATGAGTGGAGGACAGAGGAGCCTCTTAAAGAAGAAGTTACAGGTCTGTGAGAGCCAGAAATCTTGCTTGTTTGTAAGTGACCAAATACTTATTTTCCACCATAATTTGCAAATAATTTCTTAAAAAATCAATGTGATTTTCTAGATATGTTTTCTCATATTGTCTCTCATAGTTGAGGTCTACCTATGATGTCAATTACAGGCCTCTCTCATCTTTTTAAGTGGGAGAACTTGCACAATTGGTGGCTGACTAAATTCTTTTTTCCTCCACTGTATATATATATATCTGTTGAGGTATAGACAAGGTAATTCTGGAATTTTTACTTCTTAGAAAGTGAAATGAAAATAGGAATTTGGGGTAAGTACCAGTAGTACCTTTAAATACTTTGGTGCCCCTTTCTAAACCACTCCCCATCATATTACTCATAGTAGTACTCATAGTTCTAGCTTTATCATAATACTTGCAATAGAACATGAACATCAATGGAACAGAATATGACCACAACACATCACATATGCTGATCCTCTGCTGTGGGTCATTGGGGGACTGTCCAATTGCACAATCATGTAGTACACAATTTTATTTGCAGCACTGTATGCCATATTGTCATTTGTGCTTTGTATTTATATGATGAAATCTACCCTTCCTGCAAATATCTGAAGCATCTACTGTAGACAGATTTTCTCCAGATTAGTTGTCTATACTCTACATTCATTAATGTATAATTTAACTAATGAAATAGTTACATAGATAGTGGGTTGACAATAGACCTTAGTCCCTCAAGTTCAACCTTTATACTTATAAATACCAATTGATCCAGAAGAATGCCCAAACCTTGTTCGAAGGGGTTGTTCTTGATCATAAAATTAAATACAGTCATCAGGGGAGGACTATAAAATAAAATGCTTTCATACTTTACTTACCTGTCACTGCTGCAGTTTGTTTACAGACCACCTGTAGCAGCGATGTCACATTGTGTGGACTCCTGCAGTCAATTACCACTCTTGGCTGTATACTGCTGAGAGCGGTGATCGGCTGCAGCAGTCCTCTCTCGGACTGCCTCATCGCTATCCCAGAATGAGGGATTGTGCTCCAGTTCTTGCCTGTAGGGTGTCCTGACCCTTAAAGAAGATGGGTTATTTAAGGGACATTCCCCACTGATATATGCCAAGCAAACATGTTCCATGCTTAATAGATCCTGAGAAGGTATTTACTCTTCTGATGCATGATGTGTTTGACTTCAGATTGTTTGACTCTGATCTTGTACTGCCTGCCCTGACTTATTGCCTTATTAATGGTACAAACTTTGCCTGTCCTGACCGTGTCCTGTTCTCTGACCTTGTAACTGTCTGATTCTTAAGTGACTTGTGCTGGCATCTCTCGACCCACCTGGGTCAGATATCGTTAAACAGAGACTGCAAGAGGTAGAAACCTGGTGGTTTCCCTAAAGTGAAGACCAGATCCTCATATGGGAGTTAAAATGAGAATACCCGGGGAGCAATTAGACAATGTCATTAGGAGTAGCTCAAGTCAAATCTGTTCAATGACACAGTAGGTCCACACCAACTGCATTACAGTGTGTTTCTCAATACAGATGTCGAATCCTTTACTAAGTCGATCAACCTTCAGCCATTTCCAAAACCAGCTGGAGAACATTCTATAGTATTATACTATAACCATGGGTAGGGACATCATTGTTCTTTGTTGGGTCTGCAAAAAGAAAAACATATCATTTTGGTTTTTATAGGGACCATATACATATTATATTAATGTAAATAAATAGCTAATATCATCCAAACCAAACTAATATGAGCTACTTTGAATACCTTTTTTTTCACAGAGTTTGCTTAAAAATAAGTTAAAATAAATGCACCACTGAGCCTTTACGTTTCAAGGGTAGTTTAGTATCTTCCAAGTCAGCTGATATCTGATATGTCATAATAATTTGGTTGCCTTTTTTTCATATCTCTACAGCTCTCTGATAACTTTTTTTATAGACTGGACCCAGTACTGGACTGGGCAGTGAAGATTCAGTCACATCACTGCTTTATAAAGCTCCTGAACAATACTTTCTTTTCTATAAAATATGCCTTTTCTGATGCAAGACAATGACATTTTTACTTTTGATGCAGTAGACTAGATCAGTACAACACCAACTAAGAACACTAAGAATACACCAAAATCTTTCTCCATATTAGATACAACAAATAATCATGCGTTTCCGGTATAAATAGATAGATTTTCTGAATGTATATATGTGTTCTTAATAGGGAGAGGAGAGTAAGCCAATGTCAGACACCACTGGCAGAGTCTTTTCTCCCCTGAGAACAAAAGGATTGGACATGGTAAAATTAAACATGTCTGACTCTCCTTTACCCTGGCAACTGCTGTTCAGAGAAGGGGGGCAGAAGTTGGGATACCTCCATACATATTAGATGACCATCCAGTCCAGGCAAAAATGCCAGGTATGTCTAACATTCATCTAAAGGTGCATGACCACCTTTAGAGGAAAGGGCTGGTGTCAGTACTCAAATTGAGGAATACAAATTTTATTATTATTTTATTTTTCTTTTCTATGCACTTTTTTGAATAAGGAACAGAAATGTATATAAATATATTTACAGTGTACTTTATACTCAATGTTATATGATTATATATTAATAAATTAATAATTTTGAATATTTGGAAAATAATATTTTTATTTACAATATTATGTATGAAGACTGCAGTACTGCATGTAAGTCACACATCAAGGAGGAAATATTTATCTTTGGAGGAGTACTTTGTTTTCAAACATATTAATCCATAGTAATCCTAACAAATGTACATTTTAGGAGGACAGTTCCCCTGCAAATTTCCCTGGTCTTTCTTTTAATTGCACATTTGTTTTTGCAGGGGTTTATATAGGTGGCTGCTTTATTGCATTGCTTAACCCTTTTAGATCATCTAGAGTAAAGGTGAAAACACATGATGCATTCAGCTCTGCATCTAATTCTCACCCATCCAAAGTGGCCAATGTACTTTGGAAAAACTAAAGTATCACCTACAACAGCATATGGTTAATGGTCAATGCAGGTGGGTAGGTTTTGAACAAAGAGGTATATGTGGCACTGGCTGCAAAGTGTGTCCTTACCCTCATAATTTGGCTATCAGTCTTACATCGTAATTGCACAAATACATATTCCATTTAAAATTGGGAAACTTTAATTCAGTGTTTTTCAGGTAAGGGAAAAGTAATTAGGAGGTTTTAAAAGAAGAAAACATTGCAAATATGATTTTGCTGCATGTGGCTATTTCTAATGCATTAAACATTAAACACATATTGCCTTTAGCTTTACAGGCAAGCCTATTCAGGTCTCTTTGCAATATTAATTATAGGCTTATTATTTTTTGCAAATGGGAATGTTATCCATGTCAGGAGTCACAGTAAAAGTAAAGTTGTTTCATAGAGAAAAAAATACTATATCATATTACACCTAACTGTTATTTATATAGCAGATCACATATGTTTATAACATTGCAGATATATCACACATCTGATGATATCTACTACATCCTGTAAGGGTTATATTATTAGTTGTATGTTTAGTATTACGGTATTTTCCTCTTTTATGTTGCACAAACTATTCATATAAAATGTTTATTTTCTCTAATTTTTTTATAATTTATAAATAATTTAATTATTTTAATATTTTTAATGTGCTGTAATTATTTTTTTTTGTTGGTTTTACAGGGTTTCCATATGGTGCAAGATTAGACCAAGTTTAATAAATTAACCAAAAAAGGACAAAACAAAGAACAAAAAAGAACCCACTAAGCCTAACCATGTAATCTACAAATGTTCTTCAACGTATACATATTCATCAATCATGTCAAATTAACTCAGTATTAGTAAACAAATCTTTATTTAATTACCCCAAATTATATAGAAATATAAAACCAATTAAATAAAAATATATACAAAGCAAAAATATACAAATCACGATTCATTACAAATAAGAATGCTAGCAAAAGATCACAATTCATATATAATAATTACTAAATAAATAACTAAACACACCACATCTATAAACACTAATGAAAACCAACACTACCCACTAACCAACAATATAAATAAATCCCACAATAATAATTAATCAGTGAATTAATAAATAATTAATTAAATATATCTTAATTATATACACAAATAAATACACCAAACATATATACAAATAAATCAATCAATCCCAAAATAGAGATACATCAGTGGATAGATCCACAATTAATTAACTATAACTCATGTGTATATACAAATAACCACCAATAATACCCACTAATACATGAAAATATATTTGATTAGATCTGAAAATACAAACCAGCCATACCTGTCCAGCACCCCAACATGCGTTTTGCACAGGCTTCCTCAGGGGGTGCTAAACTAGTTTGTGTCAAGGTGCTTTATAGTCCAAATAACACCTGGCCATAATATAATAATTACCATCTACTGTATCCTATTGCTGGGCACCAAGTTCAACCATCTATGAGGGTACCTGCTACACACAGAGCAGAGATTAAGAGCGACATTGTGGCCTGGTGTTTCTCCGCACGCATGAACACAACACAGTGGGTTATTTCGGCCATCTTTAAAAAATGAATAACATGCCATTCCAGGAGTTATAAGTAAAGGTAAAAAAACCATACTAGGGGAAGATAAACACCACATACAATAGACAATCTCAGTGTAAAGAAATAAAGATTTGTTTACTAAGTTACTTTGATATGATTTATGAATAAGTATATGTTGGAGGTTTTATGGAACATTTGTAGGCTACATAAAAATACTGGACCACCAAACTAAATCCCATCCTATCTGTTTATAGATCCCCACCTCAATTTAAGCCCTTTTGATCAATAAACAATTACACTGCACCTACTAAATGGCCACCAAAATGCCAAATTGAAGGACCAAATTAAAGACCATTCTATATCCTTATATGTTTTTTATTATCCATCCCTTGGTCAGTACTTTTGGCCATTCAAAATTTAAACTAAAATCCAAATGCCAGCTGAAGAGTAAAATAAAGGGTCATAATGAAAAAAAACATAAACCACTAGCACCTCTTTGCCAGGCAGAAGAGACTGGCTTCTTTGTTGAAAAATCAGTAGATGAATCTGAAATTCAGTAGGGTTCACAATGTAATAGTGACATGCATGTAGCATATATACCCATATGAAAAAACAAACATTCATTTAAACTCTACACTGCCTGCTGCTGCTGCATGGATTTCACAAGACCTTGTAAAATACTATATGCTTGAGTGAATTCTTACTCACGTGTTGACTCATAAGGTAACATTATTGGAGGACTTGGCTTCTTATATAAACATGGAAATTTATTAGAGTCTTCATGGAAAAATAGATACAGGAAAAACTTTCAAAATAACAGAAAAATCAGTCTTATTAGCTTACATCAAGGAGAAGTTCTTAGTTAGGTTTCTTCAAGCTGGTTATCTTGAAGTTCCATCTTGGCTCATGCTTATTCATCCATGTGTTGGTCTTCTCCAGGTGTCAGAGGAAGAAGGACAGACCCTGACATGTATGTCTGTCAATCATTTATATTCATGAGAGGGGGTGTTCCCCAGCATCCTTATACATTTTACCACTGTATTTGGACAGTACTAAAATAGTATACCCTAACCAAACCCATGTATCAAGAGTATTGTCAGCAGACTTCAATTAACCCTTACAGGTCATGAATATTGCAATCTAATAATACTTAACAAACCTCCATTATCTTTGCTAAAGATTCTACATAATGGTTGTGCAGTAATCATAACTTTTTTAATTTTCCATAGATGCACTGAACAGTAGCTGTAAGGTTGCTTATTTTTGTGGGATGAGTTGTTTTCAGTAGTAGCTTTTTAGGTTACATGTAACTTATTGAACTTTTATAAAATATTTTTTAGAGGGGTTGAAAAAAAACACCAGTTCTGCCATGTCTGACATTTTGTAATACATAATGTATGATTATGTCAATAACATTTTTTTATATATAGTTTTTGTTTTATGACTTCAGCACAAAGACAGCATGTTAAACATCTATTATGGACATACAGTACTTATTCAGGCATAAAATTAAAATGGATTTTGTCAGTATACAATTTCACAGCTTGTTACTTTTGGGGAGACTACAGGTTTGAGATACAAGAGACGGTAAGGTGTATTCAGTTGAGGTGTTACTTAATTGATTTGTTCTTAGAATTCTGTACTAAAAATAGGAGGAGAAGATAGCATTATCATATGCTCAAGGTCATAGGGTTTAAGGCTTTGTGATCTGAGTCACAATGCCATATTAGTATTAAAGTAATACAACCTCAATTCCAAAAAAGTTAGTATGCTGTATAAAATGGAAATAAAACATGAATGCAATAATTTGGAAATCTCATATAACCATATCTTATTCACAATAGAACATAGAATACATATTAGAAGTTGAAAGTTGGACAATTTTCCATTTCATTTGAAAAAATAACTCATTTAGAAATTGATGGCAGCAACACATCGCAAAAAAGTTGCCATGTCTACAATTTTTTAAAAAGTCTGTAAACATCTGGAAATGAGAATACCAATTGCTGGATTTTTTGGAGAGGAATGTTGTACCATTCTTGTCTAATTTGGGATTCTAGTTGCTCAACAGTCCTGGGTCTTCTTTGCTGGATTTTTAATTTCAGAATACTCCAAATGTTTTCTGTTGGTGAAATATCTGGACATTAGGCCAGTTCAGTATTCGGACTATTCTTCTGCAAAGTCATGCTATTGTGATTGATGCATTATATGGTTTAGCATTGTCTTGATAAAAAATGCAAGGCCATCCCTAAAAGAAACGTTGTCTTGATGGGAGCATATGTTTTTCCAAAACCTCTATATATTCTTCAGCATTGACACCCTTACCATCAGAGCTTTTGAGCTGTGCACTGATAACAAGTTGTATGGTCTCTCTACTCTTGAAGCTGAAGGACATGGTGTCCGTGGTTTCTGCTAAAAAAAAAAAAAAAAATCACATTTTGATTAATCTGAAAACAAAACAATTTTTCATTTTTCCTCAGTCCATTTTAAATGAGCTTTGATCCAGAGAAGACTGCGGTGGTTCTGGATTCACTTGATATATAGTTTCTTCCTGGCATGATACAGTTTTAACTTGCAATTGTGTATTGCACAGAGAACAGTGTTCACAGATAATGGTTTCTAGAAAAATTCCTGAGCCAATGTAGTGATTTGCATTACTGATTCATACCTGTTTATAATGTAGTTCCTGGAGTATTCAAAGAATTTGCAATTTTAGATTGAGTGCTATTCTGAAATTGTTCCACAATTTAGACCCAATTTTTCACAGATTGGTGAACCTCTGACGGTTTTTATTTCAAAGAGACTCTGCTTCTCCAACATGCTTCTTTTTATACACAGTCATGTGGTTTAGCTGAAAATTGACCCTTCAACTGTATTTCATTGGTGCTACTTACTTTTCAAGGCTTTTGTTAGCACCGTCCCAACTTTTGTTTTTAAATGGGTTAATTTTTTTCAAATTAAATGGAAAAATGTCTAACTTTTAACTTTTGATATGTCTTCCATGTTCTATTGTGAATAAAATATGGTTATATGAGATTTCCAAATCACTGCATTCTTGTTTTCTTTACATTTTACAGAGCATCCCAACTTTTTTGGAATTGGTGTTGTATTTTAAAATATTCAAAGGGGTTATCCAGAGAAAGTAAAATTTCCCTGGTGACAGGGAGGGTTAGTCATAGCAAAACAAACATGGCTCACCTTTTCTTGCTCCTCTGTTGCAGAGCAGTGGCTCCCATTTTTCTTCATCAGTCTGTGCTACCTGTACTGCAGGAGGATGTCACTGACTCCAGCTTTCTGACAATTCCTAAAGTCTATATTTAGCAGAAAATGGAGTTGGTGAAATCATTCTGTGGTAACGGCATCACACATTTATGAGAAGAATGGGAGCTACTACTCTGAAACTAAGGCGCCAAGGTGAGTATATTTGCATTTCTTTTGGTACGACTACCCCTGCCACCAGGTTAGGTATCTTACTATGTTGAAATTTGGATTTAAGACAGTACCTCTTACATATAATACAATGTTGGTATATAGTTTCATGTATTCTCTCAATTTTTAAAATTTAAAATAGTTTAAAATTTAAAATAAATGTATTTGTAAATCTACTATGCCTGTAAAATAACTACTACAGACAAGAATTTTATAAGATGTGTTATTATTCATATGACATAGACTACTAAACCTTAGGTTCAATTATATTTAGGGCACTGTTCACACTAAGGTACTGTGAATTATTCATGAAAGTTTAGATGGTACAAAGGAAACAGTAGCTGCAATTATGTTCTGTCCCCTCTTTGGTCCTTGTTTAGTATGCTGTAAAGCAGTCCTCTCCATGCTGGAGAAGTGTTCAGTGCCATTTAATGTCGTGCTGAGAAGGAATAAATAATCCCCAGAGTGCTGTTAACGTGCAGCTTTGCTTTTATTTTGTACTCGCAGCACTGTCTTTATAGTGATGGAAGGCATGCTTGAGAAACAAGTAATGTTAAGCCAGTGATTGAGGGAAGAATGGGAGTAGCAGAGATCCTGAAGAATGAATAGAGACAGGTTTATGCTCCAGGTGTTAAATTTCTACATCAGTGTAACAGAATGCCTGCCATTCAACATATGTTCACCTGCTGGAGAGATGTTGCAGCAACTGTATTTACAACTAGCCCTCGGGATATTGCTAAATAATAACCACCTGATGACTTGCAAAATAGTCAATGTACACTAGAAACACACTACTATATATTCTTTGATTGCAATGCCATTATTGTCTCTCTTTTCAATTGATGTTGTTTTAGCCATGGTGCATCTTTCCAAGACAGTTAAACAAGTACTTCAAATGCTTTGTGAGGCAAGGGAGATGATTACTTATAGAAATTAGGATTCCTGAATAGTAAACATAAGCGACATATGGTTTCCAAATGTATTATACAAGAATGCTATAGAGTCAAGCATTGAAAATGTAAATAAAAATTGCAGAGTATCCATAAATGCAAGGTAACACAAGGTTTAGTGGGATTTTATTATTGATTATGATCTATTCTTATATGTCATCAGTAGCAGATTAGAGGGTTCCCTACTCCTGGTACTCCCACCAATTAGCCGATTCTAGGGCCCAATACAAATTGAAACTAGGCCCTGTACACAGTACATAGTTTACCTGCTGGAATCACAGCATTGTACACTATGTAGTGGCTGTACCTTGTTACTGCAGCTCTCTCCCATTCACTAGAATAAGGCTGAGCTGTATTAAACGAACATGGCCTTTACACATAATAGAGTGCTGTGCTTGCAACCATCACACTGTGTAGCTGGTTACAGTTGCAATGGGCCTGCAATCAGATGATCAGTGGGAGTGCTGGGATACAGACCCCCACCAATCTGCTATCTCCTATGGATAGGTCATTACTACCAAAATTCAAGAAAACCCACAGTGGTTGACTACCAGATTTCTACATTCTCTGAATAAGTACAATATAATTTACGTTTGGAATAGACATTTTAGAATGATATCATAATTCATTTGTGCACTGTATAGGAATTAGTTTGCTTGCATAACTCATATTGTTATTTCCCTAAATTTTATCTCTGTATCTTCTTTAAAGGGCAACTGTCATTTCAGCATGAGATTTAATACTATTTGACTTATTTTCTGCAGTTTAGCAGTTTCTCCCTCTGTATGCTGTGTCTGGAGAATATAGTTCTCTGAACTGGTGGGTGGAGACTAGCTGCCATGCACTGCACACAGAAAGTACAGGAGAATCTGCTCCATAATTGTGTCTCTCTCACTCAAAAACACCTTAGAAACATGCAGGACATACATAGAAAAGTCTCAACATGTACTGATGCGAGTAAAGAATGTTTATATTCTATGCCTTTCTTCTCTTATCTCCTGCACTTCCTACTCACTCTGCCCTCCCTTCTCCACAGACATGAGTAATCTGAGTCATGTGACCTACAATCTATCTCAAGATGGGTATAGCAGTGGTTTTTAGAGTGAAAGGCAGTTTTCAGAGGGAGGGTAGCAGGTAAACATCCTAATAAGAAAGAATTTTCTCTCTGATAAGATAGATCAAAAAGTTTATTATAATTGCCTGTACTATTCATTTATACAACATTTGTTGAAAAAACAGTGACTATTTAAAAGGAGTGCTGGTAAATATTTCTTAGGGAACCCGTCCCTATAATTATGTAGATTACATAATTTGGCAGCTGTCAAAAGCACAAAATGATATATTTATTTATGCACTCTACTAAAACAACTATCTATGTTTGCATCTGCCTGTGTGTATCATATTAAGTTGGGAAAGGGAATAGTTATGTAACAATGGGGGACCCTGTGGTGTGCAACTATTGGCTGCCGCTGCGCTTATCCACTGCGATCAAAACACTTCTTCTCTGTCTGGCCCTCACAGAGCTGCCGCCCAGACACCCCACCAGCTACAGACCACTTGGAGCTATATCTGCAAAGAATGGACATACACCAGATACGTGGAATCACAATGCGGATCCCTATGTAGTGAAGATGGTGTAATACAGCAGGCTGTGCATAAGAGTAGTCCACAAAGCAGTGAAGAATAGAAACTTGTGCAGACCTCCAGGCTGAGGGGGGCGAACAATGCGCTTCTGCTGTCATAAGGCATACACTACTTGCCACCCTCAGTTTTCCTGGTTCCTGACATCCAGTATAGTCAAATCAATCCTGCAACAAGCAGGACCAACAGTTCTCTCAACTCTTCTAGCTGCTTTCTGCCTCCTCCCAGCAGCCCTCCAACACAATCTGGCCTTTACTCCTGCAAGCTGTTTCTCCATCTCGCCTCCATCTATACTGAGTGTGGGAACAGCCCTTATATAGGGGTAACAGCTGAAATCAAGCAGGCTATGGGAGAGCAAACCACAACTTCTTCCATGATGCAACACATGGATAAGGAATCATCACACAAACCATTTCTTGAAAGTTCTAGAACACGGACCAATGCAATGACTTGTGCCAGTTAAAGCAACATGAGTATAAAGTGCATCTTCCAACATAATGCAGGCACATTGTAACATATGATGCAACAAAACCAATAAATTCTACTGTGCCAATTTGTGACACACTAGCTTGGCTAACACCACACCGCTAATATGCTAACATGTGCAGTTGAGACAGGGATTTGACCATTCCAGGTATAACAAGCTACTTGTTCAAGGTGTGCATCCACACCACCTTAATGATAGGAAGAAGAATGCAATAAAATATATCTTTTATTATTAATTACATTGAAATATATTAAACTTTGATAAGCTTATCAGTGTTCTGTGTATGATTGAGGTTGGGTTTATATTAACAACTTCTAAACCAAAGGTTTTCCATTTAAAGAGGACCTTTCACCACCTCTAACAAGTCCAGCTCATTAAATTATTTATTAGGAGCTGATCCACTGATTCTGTCACAGTTGGATTTTTTTCTCTAGCCCCCACTGTTCCTGAGCAATCAATGTTGTTAGTTTTGGTGTCTGATATGCTATTTAGTCTCTTCTACTGTCAGGAGGGTGGTTTTGGGCAGGAGCAAGCAAGAGGTGTGATTCTGACACTGGCTGCCTCTTATTGGATCTCTGAATCATGCCCCCCTGCCAGACACTGCCCTTCTGACATTACAGAACTTAAACAAACACAGCAAGCACAAAAACTAACTACACTTATTGCTTAGAAACGGTGGAGGCTAGAAAGAATATTCCAACTGTGCTGGAATCAGTGAAGCAGTGCCTATTAACAGATGCTAAGCACTTGAATGGGTTGAGGTGGTGAAAGGTCATCTTCAATGGCCATCACCATACATGTGATAAACATAATAACGTGCTAGGCATAACTACAGTTAAAACCTGCATGCAGTTCTTCAGCAAAATAGCATTGTATGAATCCAGCCTTAAGCTGGCTATACACTTTAGGTTTTAGACTGCCATTGCTCATCTGAAATTAACTGTGGCTCATTAGTTGCACGGCCAACTGTCCCAAAAACATGAACAACCATGAACCTTCCAATGAGCATTCAACTATCCCAGACACTTGGAAAATTAACAAATGAAAGTAATTCAATGCTAATGAAGTGCTGAAAATAGGAAATGATGGATACTTTATGGGTGTGTTAGTAGTTCAAACACATGTCCACAATACAAAAATCTACCACAGGTCTGTCAGTCTAGACGCGAGGCTTATTTCCCTGGCACGGCAGCCCGAGTCCTCACCCAGCAGTTTCGATCGGACCAAACACGGCCGAAACAAAACTGCTGTTATTATACTGTGGGGTCTCTTCAGACCCCGGAGTATAATAAGCGGAGCCCCCGGGGAGATGATCAAACATAAAAAAACTCTGGATCCACAGCGGCTGTGCGCTCTTCGGACACTTCTGCCTGACATAAGAGACCGCTGACAGAGGCTCGGGGGTCACGTCTGACATCATTACGCATAAAAACGCGACGTGACCCCTGATACTCAATCAGCGGTCGCTGACTACAGGCAGAAGCGCCCGAAGAGTACACAGTGGCTGCGAATCCAGGGAAGGTGAGTTAACAGTGTTTTTTATGTTTTTCATCGCTCTTGGCCCTCCACTTATTATACTCTGGGGTCTGAAGAGACCCCACAGTATAATTATAGCTAGTGAGTGGGGACAATTAGAATATTCTAAAAGTTAGAATAATATACCATGTGCAGGGGCCACTATGGAGGATAATACCGCGTGTAGGGACCACTATGGGACATATACCGTGTGCAGGGGCCACTAAGGGACATAATACCGTGTGCTAGGGCCACTATGAGACATAATACCGTGTGTAGGGGCCGCTATGGGACATAATACCATGTGCAGGGGCCACTATGGGACATATACCGTGTACAGGGGCAACTATGGGACACAAAACATGTTCGCAGCAAAATCCGTCAAAGATCACCTCAGACAGTGTACAGGGGCCACTATAGGACATATACCATGTGCAGGGGCCACTATGGACATATACTGTGTGCAGGGGCCACTATGGGACATATACCATGTGCAGGAACCACTATGGGACATAATACCGTGTACAGGGGCAACTATGGCACACAAAACCGTGTATAGGGGCCACTATGAAACATATACCGTGTGCAGAGGCTGCTATGGGATATAATACTGTGTACAGGGGCCGCTATGGGATATAATACCATGTACAGGGGCCACTATGGGAGATAATACCGTGTACAGGGGCCACTATGGGAGATAATACCGTGTACAGGGGCCACTATGGGACATAATACCATGTGCAGGGGCTGCTATGGGACATAATACCGTGTGTAGGGGCCATTATGGGACATAATACCGTGTGCAGGGACCGCTATGGGACATAATGCCGTGTGCTATGGGACTTAATACCGCAATGGGACATAATACCGTGTGCTATGGGGCATAATACCATGTGCAGGGGCTGCTATGGGACATAATACTGTGTGTAGGGTCCGCTATGGGACATAATACTGTGTGCAGGGGTCGTCAGACTTACAATTATTGACCGGCACTCCGAGTACCTCAACCTTGATTTTTTTAATCAAAATCGGCACACCGAACAAAAAAGGTTGCCTACCCCTGGTCTAGACCATACACAACAGATCATGGTAGAAAGATGGCAAAAAAACCCAATAGATTTTGATTCTGACCAACACATGTTGATGCTTGGCTATATGTACGACCAACCGCAGGCAGTCTAAAATCCGACACTTCAGCAGTCTAAAATCTAATGTGTATGGACAGCTTTAGGCTAAAATCCCACACGTTTTTTCCTGTGGATTTCAACTGTGATTCCAGCTTTATAATTTTGCATTGGACGCACATGCAGCAATATGACATGCTGCATGTTCAAAACCCGCAGTCCAAGACATTTTGTGCAGCAGGTTTGATTGTGTGGATGGAATTTCATTAAATACCATCCACTGCACACTATTGTACTTTGCAGAGGGTTAGTCCATGACAGTTTCTCAGCAGCTAACCTGCTGCGAGTACACAACATGGAGCCTTAGCCTTAGAATGAGGCCACGTGTTGCTGAAAAGCTGCGTTTTGCTGTGTTTCTCAAAAAAAGCAGCAAAATCTGCAACAAAATATGCAACATGTGGTGTCAGCCTACCTTAGGCTAGACATAATCCAACTGGCAATGGAATCATTCATATGAACAATCCCACCACTAATAATAACAACTAAACTGCTCGATCAGGGTGTAGCTTAGTTTAAAAAAAAAAAAAACGCACAGAGATTTTGGCACACTTCTCCTTTTATGGGGAGAGCTCTCTACACAGCAGGGAATTTCCCCACCAGGAGACTTGCCTGCAGTATAATGACATTGTGTGAAGCCAAACTGAGTGAATAAAGTACAGTAAACATATACAGGGTGCTAATATGCTCTAAAGTAGTATAAAAAAAAAATTACACACCCCAAATATACACATATCCCTTGTTTTTCAGGTGTACTGAAGTTGAAAGTTTAACACCTACTTTGCTCTTTAGATTTATCACAGATGTATCACATTTTAATGTAAAAAGTAATAAAAGTTATATCAATTATCATATATTTTAACTATCTTTTCCCTTTCTCCACTTAATATGACAGGTATCATATGACCTCAAAGTCACTATTGCACAGCATTTAACATTATTGGGTCTTCAATGAAGCTCAAGTCCATAAACCTGGCATGCATCAATACAGTACTCATTTAAATGTATATACTTTATCTATGGGCAACAATTAACCTACATTTTATAACTTTTTGCTGTCCTCTCTGAAAGCAGCATGCATTAGTGTCAGAAATGCTGACTGCAGTCCTCTCTGTTTTTTCTGTAGTCAAAATGTTCATTATGGTAAAACTCACTGTTTAATGGCTGCATCATGATTTCAGTGCTGTGAACGACAAGTTGAATGTATTCATGAGACTCTCCCCCTGCCCCAATTGACATCTTTCTGTCTATGCACATTAAAAGTAATGGAGGCTGTAGGAGTAAACTATATCTTAAGAATGCATCTAACTCACAGCACTTTCAGCATACTGCAACAAATATAGAATCTTAAGCTATTCACACAATCAAAGTTCACAGCCATGTGGCAGCCATTTTTTAACGGCAGTCACATGGATACATTGCAATCAATTCATGTAACTGGCACTATTTATATGATTGATCTTGTGATGGTCCATTTTAATGCACCGTCCAAAAATAAGACATGCCCTATCTTTGCTCATTTTCACAGATCCCTTAATAGACTCAAATCCATGAAGGATCCATTAAAATGGGTGGCTCATGGAAGCAAACTTCATATGACCTTACACAAATGTTTTTACACCCCCCGTTTTGCATCTATTCTGTGTCACTGTTACATGTCCGTTTGTCTGTTTTTGAGTTTTTGATGACAAAGTGTGTTTTACATCTGATTTTAATAGTTTGTTAGATAGATGAATTTCATTAGTCTTATTTTTTTGACCCAACCCATAACGCAGACATCAAAAAGGCATGTGGTTTTTATATAAAACTTTTTTTTGAGCAAAAGCAAAAAAATCAAAACATCCAGACAGGTTCCCTTTTAATATGCTTCTTAGGGGATGATGTCATAGTAAAAGCCAGATGATAGCTGTACTACTCATCTTCAAAATACTATTCAATTGTATAGAAGATGTTGCAGTAGTTAATGTATACTAATAATAAACTGTGCATACAAAGTAGCATTGTTCCGTGCAATAGCAATATAAGTAGTAAACAATTCCTTTGGTAAATGCAGGTAAAATAAAAACTAGGCTAAGCAGCTAGAAGACAGCACGTTAGGTAGCTGGTATAGTGCTATGTTTATACTGTATACACTTTATTGTGTAGTGATGTAAGGATTGGGCAGCAGCCAAATACATGTTTTAATGCTATATTTGGCACTGTACTCACTGAACTAATTATGGATGGCTAATGGGGCATGAATGTGTTGGCGTTTTATCGACACTAATACTCCATTCTACCATTCCTAAAAATGAAATATGACAGAAATAAATAACAGACTGCAAGCATTGCTTGTTCTACTGCAATGCTTTTACTGTACCATATGTTTATAAAGGAAACAATAGTTTAACATTTATAAAGGCAAAGAGCCACGATCAATCTCATGTATAGAACTGTAGCAGAGACAGTATAATATTATTATTATCATTATTCACTGCCAGTGATGAGAAAGTATAAAAGGAAAGATAATTGCGTGTTATACATAAACAATGCTGTTCTTTTGATACCCATAAGCTTCAAATGATACAGAGAACTAGATTTTTTCAAATTTCATATTTCTCAGTTTTTTTCAACAAACTTTTATAGGAAACTGCAAATTTATATTTTATATACAATTTATGTATTTATACTCAAGGGACAGGGAAAGCTAACATTTCTCTTTATTAAAGATGTCTTCCTATCATCCCCTTTTAGCTCAACACATCACCTCAAATGACTGAAGCTAGAAATCACTTTCACAGAAGACTGATAAGTGAGAAAGGTGAAAAGCCTAAACCATTTCTTCAAGACCTGCCTATACACGACCATGGAAGTAGAATATTTATTTACTAGAAAAATAACAGATCATAATCATTTCAATGACCTACCTATGTGTAGGTATGTCATTGTAAGTTGAAGCCACATAAATCCCATTTTCCCGTTTTCCCATATAATTTTATGATGGGAGACAAAAATACAAAATACAGAGGAAAAGCAGTTGTGTTGCATTTTCTGCTTCACTTTTTTTTTTTTGCTGAATTTTTTAGCTGTGTTTTGGTATCTGTGGCCTTAGCCTTAAAAATAATTTTTAGCTTTGTTCCAACTTTTGGGTTAAAATTCTAACATCTGATTTTTTTTTTACCCTATTGATTCTTGGCAAAAGTGTCCACCCTAATCACACTTCTTTTTTCAGAAATGGCCTCAGAAATGGGGTACTCATGCAGAAATAATTTAATCCTTTACTCCTTTTCAAGAAATTAATAATAATTATCTTGACATAAGTAATTGACATGTAATAAATTTATTTGTTGGAAAACCCCTTAAGGCTAAGACCCCAAGTAGCAGGCCGCAGCCAAAAAACACTGCGGAAAAGATTGTGGAAACGCATCAAATTTTTTTTCCGTAGAGTTTTTACAGAGAGTACGCAGAGTTTTCCTCTGCGGAGTTTCAGCTCCTATTATACCTACAGTATATGGAAAACGCCAGTGTTTTTGAAATGGCAGCATTTCTGCTGCAGATTTATTTCTGCAATATGTGAATGGAACTAGCCAGAATCCCATTCACTTTGCAGGTAGTGTAAAACGCTGCATTTTCCCAACATGGGGCCCCAGCCTAAGGTTTTTTTCTCTGCCCACCCAATAAACAGTGTGACGACGCCTACTAATCTGCACTAATTTAAAAAATCTACGATTCTTAGTCTAAGACAACACATAGGTAGGTAAGGCATCGCGCTTTTTCCCGCATTGCTTTTCACAGAAAGTCTGCAGAGGAATCCTCTGCTTCAATTATACCTGTAGGGAAACCGCCGTTGTTTCCGCAGGTATAATTGACATGCTGCACAACGGTTTTGGAAATTCAGCTTGTGAGGCTGCACGTATTTTTCCACCAAGTGGGGATGGGATTCACACTTTGCTGGGACTGTAAAACGCTGCGTTTCTTTCCATGTTGTTTATGCCATGGGCAAACTGCGGCATTTACGCCACGTGGGGCCCTGGCCTTAAGAGGTTTTTTGGCTTATCCAATAGATAGTGTGATACAGCCTGCTAATCTGAAAACATCACTGCTTGCTAATGGGTGTCAGCGTTTCCGTAGGTATAATTGACCAACTGCGATTTGCAAAAACACTTGCTTTTTTAATTTCCGCTGCAGATTTTTTTGCAATGTGTGGATGGGATTAGCCAGAATCCCATCCACTTTGTAAGTAATGTAAAACATAGCATTTTTTGCTGCGGCATTTCCACTGCGGCCAAAATGTTGTGTTTTCACAACGTGGGGCCCCAGCCTAAGGCTAAGCCCACACATTGCAGAAATGCCTGTGTTTTTGGCATTTCCATCCAAAATATTTGTTTCATGTCTGGATTCAATGCCTAAGTATAAATGCACAGTTATAAACTATTCTCTAAAAAAAAGAAGTATAATTTTACTACTCACATACATTCTTTCAATGAAAATAGCTTTTTAAACTCTTTTGAAGTGTATGTTTGCATTGTAATGCATATTGAATATTGAGTCGAAGTTGAAAGAACATACTGTACAATGTACTCTATGCAATGTTATGTTCTTTTGTTTTATTATGATGCATGGTGACCCAATTCTGTCCCTTTTCAACAGGATCACACACTTCCTCCAGGCTGTGTACATGCACCTTTCGTCTCAATGAAAAGCAACCATAAAATAAAGCTAAGTGCAATATTTACTTCAGCTTTTAAAGGGGTCAATGAAAAATAAAGCACTGTAACAATGGGAGACTGAACACGGAATGCTTGCATGTCACCAGAAGTAAAATGTATAATATTCATAGGCATAATTCAACTAAATATAGCTATAGTTTTTTCATATATTCAAAGCTGTGGAAATGCTAAAGGAGAATCATCGTTTTCTCCTCTGGCTTGTTTATTTTAGTAAAAAATTGCATTACTCCTAAGTAAAAAGTAACAATTAGGCTAGCTGCACATGACTGAGTTTCACCCGTGAAACGTCCGTGTTTTAGCCAGATTTACCAGCTGGGAGTGGGAATCCTACGATCCTAGTTATCTTTAATGGTTGGTGTCCAGACCTCCCAGCAACATACTGTCCTGTACCAACTTGGTCATGTGCAGCTAGCTTTAGGGTAAGACCGCACACAATGAAAATGTTGCTCAATGTCTTCAGGGTAAATCAGCAGCATTTTTTGCTGCAAAATCACCAGATTTCTATGCAGTCCCCCACAGATGAAATTCGCATCCACAATACTGCAACTGTAAATTGTCACTGGTTGGCTACCAGTGAATTTTCAGCTGCTAACCTGCGGCAACTCTGCCTACTCTCCAGCCTTCTGAATAATTTTTTTTAAACAATTCAAAAATAAATATATGAATAAATTGACAACTGGGTGTTGCCATTTGGGGGTGCTTTTGTACACATGAACTCATCATTGATAGGTCACTGTAACACCCAGTTTAATTTATTCATACATTTTTAGGTGAAATATCAGAGATGGCACACCATAGAATGTAAGAAAGTACAGTGCCTTGCGAAAGTATTCGGCCCCCTTGAACTTTTCAACCTTTTGCCACATTTCAGGCTTCAAACATAAGGATATAAAATTTTTATTTTTTGGTGAAGAATCAACAACAAGTGGGACACAATTGTGAAGTGGAACGAAATTTATTGGTTATTTTAAACTTTTGTAAAAAATAAAAAACTGAAAAGTGGGGAGTGCAATATTATTCGGCCCCTTTACTTTCAGTGCAGCAAACTCACTCCAGAAGCTCAGTGAGGATCTCTGAATGACCCAATGTTGTCCTAAATGACTGATGATGATAAATATAATCTACCTGTGTGTAATCAAGTCTCCGTATAAATGCACCTGCTCTGTGATAGTCTCAGGGTTCTGTTTAAAGCGCAGAGAGCATCATGAACACCAAGAAACACACCAGGCAGGTCCATGATACTGTTGTGGAGAAGTTTAAAGCCGGATTTGGATACAAAAAGATTTCCCAAACTTTAAACATCCCAAGGAGCACTGTGCAAGCGATCATATTGAAATGGAAGGACTATCAGACCACTGCAAATCTACCAAGACCCAGCCGTCCCTCTAAACTTTCATCTCAAACAAGGAGAAGACTGATCAGAGATGCAGCCAAGAGGACCATGATCACTCTGGATGATCTGCAGAGATCTACAGCTGAGGTGGGAGAGTCTGTCCATAGGACAACAATCAGTCATACACTGCACAAATCTGGCCTTTATGGAAGAGTGGCAAGAAGAAAGCCATTTCTCAAAGATATCCATAAAAAGTCTCGTTTAAAGTTTGCCGCAAGCCACCTGGGAGACACACCAAACATGTGGAATAAGGTGCTCTGGTCAGATGAAACCAAAATCGAACTTTTTGGCCACAATGCAAAACGATATGTTTGGCATAAAGGCAACACAGCTCATCACCCTGAACACACCATCCCCACTGTCAAACATGGTGGTGGCAGCATCATGGTTTGGGCCTGCTTTTCTTCAGCAGGGACAGGGAAGATGGTTAAAATTGATGGGAAGATGGATGGAGCCAAATACAGGACCATTCTGGAAGAAAACCTGTTTGAGTCTGCAAAAGACCTTAGACTGGGACGGAGAATTATCTTCCAACAAGACAATGATCCCAAACATAAAGGAAAATCTACAATGGAATGGTTCACAAATAAACGTATCCAGGTGTTAGAATGGCCAAGTCAAAGTCCAGACCTGAATCCAATTGAGAATCTGTGGAAAGAGTTGAAAACTGCTGTTCACAAACGCTCTCCATCCAACCTCACTGAGCTCGAGCTGTTTTCCAAGGAAGAATGGGCAAGAATTTCAGTCTCTCGATGTGCAAAACTGATAGAGACATACCCCAAGCGACTTGCAGCTGTAATCGCAGCAAAAGGTGGCGCTACAAAGTATTAACTTAAGGGGGCCGAATAATTTGGCACGCCCCACTTTTCACTTTTTTATTTTTTACAAAAGTTTAAAATATCCAATCAATTTCGTTCCACTTCACGATTGTGTCCCACTTGTTGTTGATTCTTCACCAAAAAATTAAAATTTTATATCCTTATGTTTGAAGCCTGAAATGTGGCAAAAGGTTGAAAAGTTCAAGGGGGCCATATACTTTCGCAAGGCACTGTATGTTCCAGAATTTTACTAAAACCGACATGTCAGGAGAAGTGAAAAGTCAACTCCCAGAGGAAATTAAAAAGGGTCAGTTAGGTAGATAATATACTATATAAATGGTTAATACACATAAATTCATAGGATGATAATACAGCTCTTTTGGTAACAGTGTTCAGGTTATAGTAGTAAGGTTCATATATTAAACAAGATAGGTCAGAACCATCCATCAACAGTGTTGGTAATCTCTGGTAGCCACTCACCCCTTGTGGAGTGTGTGTGGGGGTGAACACAGAAAGAATCTACATGCACCCCACCACTTGTGGCCTTCACTGGACTCCCCTAGCTGTGGTCCGTCATGGCCTCACTAAAGGTGACTCAATATTCACTCTCTGTGAATTGGCAAGAATGAGTGAATTGCCAGGAATATAGATCTTAATATACTATATATTAACGCTTGGATGTGCTGGTGCAGCAATTCTCCGTTTTTCTCTTTATTTTATATCTCATGTCAGGAAAGGTGACAGATCCTCTTAACTGATGGGGTATACCTAAAGGTTATTACATTCAGTGGTGAGTGTAGACAGGTTGAATGTCTTTAGTCATTGGTTGCTAAGACATTGGTTCACATATATTGTAATACATGTACATTATGCAATACTACTGTTATGACCATCGTGCGAGTATTCTTCCATTTCAATGAGTTAGGCTCTGTTCACAATACATTTGAGTACTGTTTTATTCGACATTTTCCTTAAATGTATTCATAGATCCCAGTTCACCTGGCACAGAACCCATCAGCCCTAAATGCCCTTTCTCCCATAAGGCATGCTTACAGATGCTGTCTGCCATAAGGCATGCCTAAACTATCAAGCATCTCCAACCTCTTAATAAATGAGGAACATGCCCGTGCACCAGATTGGAAATCTACAAGAGTCAGAAACTGGCATAGGTATCCTGAATAACTGATGCCAGAAAGCTGGCCGGGCTCAGCCCACCCTGCTCTCCATCCTGCTACACCCACATTCAACAAAAGTGGCAAGTGAGGGGCAGAACAGGGATTTGGAGCATCTTTGGCTGAAAAAATGGCCTTGCGTCAAAGGTGCACCACATTATCACCCCATCTATGCCAGAAAAGGGGTAATAAATTACATAGAAGTGGTAATAAATTCCCCCATTGCATTTTTGCTGCTTTGTTTGTTGTAGATTTTGATTCAAGTGTTTTTTTGAGTGGATTGAAGAGAAATAGAAAATATAAAGGAAGGAATCCAGGTCTCCCATTCATTTCAACGAGATACAGAAACTAATTTTTCATCTAGCTAAAAAAAAAATCATCTAGTAGAAAAAAGACGTGTCCTTTCTGTGTCTTCTCTCCTTTTTATCTGGTTTCAGGTGTGATTTTTTTTTTTTTTAATTGTAATAACTTTCTGGGAGAAATACTTCATTTTCTGAAAAAATTTCAGGGGTGTCAGGAGATGATAGACTAAAGTATACTAAGACAACACTCATTCTGGAAAATAGAGGCCCTCCCTTTACAAAGCCTCTCATACTCCAAAGAGCGTACCTTCACCAGATCATCAAGAATGATCCTAACCACCTCATCCCATGGGAGGATGTTTCTCTGAAGCAATACTAAACAGTATAGTATCTGACCATTAGGTTAACTAGGAATAAATTGCACCAATCTCAACCACCCAGGTTGCAAGCTCCATAGACCCATTCTGCATAAGAGAGACTGGCCAAGCTGGGCCAACTACTGGAAACACCCACTCTGTTGTAAACCTCTGTATTAAAAGGGACAATGAAGCAGGGAATGCTCAATGCTCTCCTGCATGCTGCCACACAAAGGAAACAACCCCATTTCCTCAGTGTTTCTGTACTTTGGGTTGTTCCTTATACACAGTTTCCAGTGGAAACAGTGCCAAACTAAGTCCTAAAACGTCAAGGGGATCCTGATAGAATTTAAAAGATACAAGCCAGCCTCCAGATCCTGATTTGGGCAGTCCATAAGCACCATTTGCTCTAGAAATGAGTCAACAGGGTCCTCTTTCAAGGAATTTCTGAGAGAGTGCTGATCTTTCACATCTCTTTACCCCACCAGGAAATCACCTTCAGAAACAGGGTAGCAAAAGCCAGAAGATGACCATGTGGTGTGCAAAGATCCTTTAGTTGCCCTGCTGCCTTTCATTCCTGGAAGAGAGGCTGAAACCATCCCCTACAGGAGAATACCCACGGAGGAGCCCTCTCTTCTCAGAGGTTTGCAATATAGATCTTAAGGAAGGTACACAACTCTCCTTTGCTCCTTGTATAGTAAGTAAGCAATCTCCCTATAGACATAAGTCCAGAGAGGCTCTGGAAAGATGCATACATTGCCCAGATATATGAACACATGCAGCAGGTTAAGTTTTGATAAGTATAATCAGTTTCTCCTCCTACCAGCCAGAGACCCTCACACATGATGTACATGTATGGCAATTTGAGGGTACTTCTTCCTGGCGATGACGTACATACAAGTCAAATGTTGGGGAAGCATTAGGCATATTGTTTTAAATCAGTCCTACACCAATAATTTTTGTGCAAACCTTTAGTATCAAAGTTCAGTTTAAAAGTGGTACTTTCAGCTGGAGGTACCTTTGTTCACTATAATCTGTATGTAATACGTGGCCATTGGCAGGATGACAGGTATGGAATATAACCTGTCAAAACGCAATACTCTATTAAAAATAAAATCCCATTCCAAGTGCCATTGGCTATTTCTTTTAGGATATCAGAAACTTAAAAATATAATTTTATTTTTGAAACCCAGTATGGGGAGAAGTGTCAAAAATATTAGAAAAGAATGGAGAATGACAAACTGTTTTTAAGTTTTCTTTAAAATCTTCTTTTTTCAGTTCAGTAAAATATAAAGAAAGAATCTGAAGCTGACATTGCTGGATGGCAGGAATATAAGTATAATATACATAAAAGACGTTCAAAGCTTGAGAGACAGGTGGAGGAACAGTGATGAAAGGTTCTTCTGGAGGTTTTCTTTAATGAAAAAAATATTTTATAGGCTGAATTAGGATACAGTAATTTGTAAATGTTTATTTCCTATTGTCAACTAAAATAGTACATTAACATTCACCACAAATCTCATAACTTCAAGATTCCTTTTCATAAGGAAATTTTCTTGAACTGTGTGCTCAGTTGTTTACGCCTGTTTTTATTTTGTGTCAAATACATACTTTTGTTTACAGCCTGCAAATCCTGTCTCTTTCCTGGTTCTAAACTAATGGGGACTTTTTCTTTCGAAGCCTCTATTGAGAAACTATAAATTGGACTTCTGCGACCTATCTTTAAAACTTTCAAGACACCAGTAATTCAGCTATCGTTCTCTATACAAGACTTTGTTCCTGTGTCTTTCTTCTGGCCACATATTCAATTCATAAAGTCTATCCCTCTGCTGTACTTAGAAACTTTCAGTTTCCTCCAGTAACTTTCAGATTTGTGCTGAGTTTACAAACATAGTTTAGCTGTAAGCTCCAGGTGATTTTTATAGATTAATTTTGTCTATATTCAGCAACATTAAACCTGCATAGTAACAGATTTCACCCATTGCATTGTTCTCAGTGTATAAAATAAAGACTCTGAAAACTGAGCTCTGTATTCAAAAGAATGTATTCAGACATTGCGGTCAAGTTGTGTTAAAAATGCATTTGAAAAATGTAGCAAATTGCAGCTTAAAAATGTTGCAGAAAAAACAAGCAAGTGTTGCGGAAAAAAAACATGAGAGTGTTGCAGAAAAAAAAACGCAAGTGAAAATGCGTTGGTTTTTTCCGCAGATTTTTATATTGAGATTTTGCTGCATTTTTCTCAGTTTTTTATTCCCCTGTTCAATATATAGCGAAAAAGCTAGCAGTTTAGCTAAAATTGACATGCTGCGCTTTTGAAAAACACGTCTTTAAAAAATGAAGCTTTTGCGCAGCTCTTTTTTTCCGCAGTGTGTAGGTGAGATTAACCATAATCTCATTCACTTTGTTGGTACTTTACAACATAGCCTTTCTTTTGCTGTATTTTCTCAGCAGCCAAAAAAGATGTGTTTTCGCAATGTGGGGCCTTAGCCTTAGGGTTTGCACAGAGTTGTCTGCAGGTGCATTTTGAGGCAGAATCTGGATTCTACTTGCAAAGTCCATTAAAATGAATGGGAGGTACAAAAAAAACCTCCAGTAAAAATTTTAATAAAAAGTGATCAAGACAACAGACATTCTGGAAATGATATCACTCTGGGATGCTGCATATTGAAGGCTGCTCACATTTCTTCTACTATATGTTCGAAAGTATGGGACTGTGAATCACATCCTCTAAAGACTTGCACAAGATACCACTAAGGCTAAGTTCACATCTGCGCTGTTGTCTCCATTGTTCTAGTCCGCCGGAGGCCCTGAATGACAGAGAGCCGGACCGCAGAAGTAGTAGTTCACACGAAGACTGGCGAACCCCATAAAGTGGCTGAGAAAAAAGTCCTTCGTGAAGGATTTTTCTCTCTGCCAATTTTCAGTGGTTTCTGTGACAGAGTCTCCACACAGTATAATATGCTTATCAGAGTCCACCCTCCACAGTATAAAATGCTTCCAAGAGCCTCGAGTCACTTAAAATGCACCCCTTGAAATTCATTTTGACAAATATTCGTGAGGTTTGTTTCAGTGTTATTATTGTACTTTGGGGTCTCTTCAGACCACAGAGTATAATAATTGGAGGCCTAGGGGTGTTGAGTAAAAAATAACAAAGTTATACTCACCTTGTCTCACCTCTCCTGGGCATCCTCACATCGTTCTGTTGTCTTTAGTTTTCTCTTCAGGTCTGTGGCTGACGTCACACGTCACAGGGGTCACTGCTAAGGCCCAATGGGGTAGGCTGACATTATGATTCCAACCCGCCCCATGTGACCGCTGAGGCCCAATCACAGGCTTCAGCAGTGACCCCTGGGATGTGTGACTTCAGCCGCAGCCCATAAATGGCCAGAAGATGACGACGGGGACTGCTGGATTCCCAGGAGAAGTCAGTATAAATGTTTGCTATTTTTACTCACATCCCTTGAGCATGCTTCCATTGGAAAGGGCACCAGTGGCCCATGAGACATGACGCCAGGTCGCTTTCCATTAGCGATGTGGCCACATGGATGGACCATGCATGGTGTTGGAACTGGGTGTGCACAAACAGGGTGGTAATAGCATGTGGACTTGTTGCATTTCCGGTCTGTAGCCATTGCCACACATTGATTCACCCAATGGGTTGTGAAAGCCATGTATTGTCTTTGTCCATAATTGCTGCCCCAAATGTCGACGGTGGCATGCACTTTTCCTCACTCTGACATATCCAAGGAATGGCCCACATTCTCAGACACATCACATGATGATATATAGCAGAGACAGCTTTGCTAGAGAAATAATGGTGGCTAGGTATCCTCCATTGAGGCTGAGCACATGCCATCAGATGGCAAAATGAAGTAGAATCTACTAAGTGGTACGACAGTGCCTGCACTGCCAGCAACTTGACCAGGTGCAAGTTAAGTTGCAGAGCCGCCAGATGACTGGGCACATATTGTTGCTTCCTAGACACACATCACTTTATGGATTACATTGGCATGGAGGAGAAGGAGTATTAGAAGCAGATAGTGATGATGATGATAATGACGACTATGTGCTAGGTGTGGATGTGATCTACATGGAAGATCACTGGGAGAAGTAGTAGGACAGTCTTGTTCATTTTCCCTGCCAGTGCCACTGCCAATTTTATTTTGCCAAATGAGCAGGTGATGCCTTTTCATATGTGAACGGAGAGGTATAGTTCCTACATTTGTTCCTCAACACTAATTTTCTACTTGCAGATCTTGCACATATGCTTATCGGCACTCTACCACCATCCTCTTCCTTTGATGTCTCCTTGTCACCCTGATCTGGTTACCAGATCCAATCCGCAAAGGAATCATCATCAGCAATGTCATTGTTTTCCCCACTTTTTTCTGACTTATCATGGTCATGGGATTCTTGCACACCCTTATAATTTCCACATTGTGCCCCTACCAGCATGACTACCAGTATCACACACCCTGCCACTACTATCTCCAACAGTCATGTCTTCCTCTTCTACATCATCCAACTCATCCAAAAGAGAAGGAAGACTCGGACTAGGAGAAATATCTTTCTCAAAAGGTGCCACATCACTACTAGCGATCTCTGTCAGTGAAGATGAAGACAGGATTGACAGACCAGAAAGGCCAACCAATAGAGAAACAGGAGGAACACACAGAAGCCTAATTCAAGATTGCATCAGTTTATTCATACTATGAGGAAAAAGTTATAGAAGATGACTCAGAAATGTTATTTTTATGGGAATGCAATTATTCACTAAAACTGACAAGCCAGAATAGGTCAGCTATGATATATTTTTCAGTGTTCAGTAGATATCAATGAAAACACTTGATGAGGTAAAACATAATTTATAAAAAAAAATGATGTGTCATAAACTATGGCTTTTAATAGCAATGTTAAAGAAAAATAAAAATGTGACAATTTCGAATATTACAATCAATTTCACATCTAAGAGCAATTGTTAATAGTGGAAATGTGAAGATAAATCATTTTTCTGGAACTGCATTTATTTTAAAATCATCTCTGTCAAAGACAAAAAGGTAAGTATTGATTTTCCTCAGAGGTCACACTCAGTATCAGTATAATTTAAACTATTACAGGAAGCCAATAAAAACTTTTTTTTCAAGATGTGAACTCAATTTTTCATTGCATAGCAGAAATGCTTGCACTCAACAATATTGATATTCGGTTGTTAAAATCTGTGGTGCATATAGTAATTCACTCTGAGATGCTATATGTAAACGCTTAGGTGTAATGACAAATCCAATTTTTTATTTTACACACAACAATCATAGACTTTGTTCCATCAATCTACCCTCATTCAATTCTACTTTACAATTTAAGGATTCAACTCTGGCATGATATGGATGAAATTTACCATTCATTTATGACTAAGACAGCACTATGACCAATTTTTTAGATTATTTTCTTAGTTAGTATTTTAAATACATAGTGTATTTTATACTGTTTAGAAACATACACTGGATTCTATGCAAACATTTGCAGCTTGTTATATAAATACTGTAAATGTTCTATTTAGTATTTTTCTGCAGGTACTAAAGTGAAACTATAATATGGTATCTTTCTTACAGGGTTTTCTAACCAACATTAAAAAATAAAGTTAGGAAAGCGTAAAAAAGCAAAACAAAACAAGTCAACATATGTCCTAGACCCCATTGTTCCCACTGCAGCTCCCCAGTACCAGGTGCCTCATGCGTTTCTGTCCCCACATGGCCTCTGCAATAAATCACTGGCTTCAGCGGTCATGTACAGGTGGGACAGGACAATTTTCACATTTTTAACATGTACAAATATACACCTAAATGAACCTAATCTCCTCATACTCTAGATATTTTCTGAACGTAGACACTCAGAAATGACACTCAGCATGTTATACACATAGCCACTTCATGCAAAGAATTTTTTAGTTTATTCTAAATTAATATCAGGGACTAAGGGTATGACCCTAGCAAATATTTATAGTCACCACAGCACGAGTGGTCTGGTGCAAAGTACATACATACATACATCTATTTTTTTTCTATTAAATGTTTTATTAAAGTTTTATAAAAACTATCATAGAAGCATAACAAATGAAAAATGCTTCCATAACAATGATGGTGTAGGGGTCAGAGGGGGGTGGGAAGAGAGGGAGACATAATGTTGCGAACGGGTAAGAAATTACAGAGAGGAAATGGGAACATCATGTGCTGATGCAGCAGAGCGGCATATAATAAATAACTCTGGAGAAAGTGAAATATTTCAAAACATTAGGTAACAATGGAAGGAACGTATCTCCTGTCAGACGAGGGAGTACAAAGCAGTCATCTGATGGGGAGTAGTAAGCAGATATGGCGAAGAAAGGAGGTGAGAAGGTAAAAGCAGGGGAGGGTAGAACTGACAAAAATGGGGAGGATGGGGTGGATTAGGAAGAAGGGATATGAAAGGAGAACTGAAAGGAGGCAGAGAAATAGAATGTGTTGCACAGGAGCCACACTTTTTGATGGCCACACTTTTTCATCTGGCTTGAGTTCCGTGACCAGGTCCTCCATATGTCTTATATACAAGATCTCTTGAAGCCAGGCTGAGAGGGTTGGGGTGGAGGGGACTTCCAAAGCCTGGATATGATGGACCTGGCTGCCACATGCAAGAAACCAACCAATTTGCGGTTGTGTTTCTGGAGTTTACAGGGAAAAACAGAGAGAAGAAGATATGCTGAGTCATCCTCCAATGCAGCACTTGTGACCAATTTGATAATTCTACGAACATTATGCTAAAAAGGATGTAGGATGGGAAAATTCTACCAGATGTGTAGCATTGTACCCCAACCTGTGGTACACCCCCAACAGTGATCCAGTGAGGGGGAACAAAAACTAACCCCACTGGTAACTGTGATCCAGTCTAAACATGTACCAATAATAACCACCCTACTTTTCTTATCACTGAGCCAGTTATGTAAAGAGCAACGCCCCATTCCCCCATTCTGCAATGGTGGGGTCCCCTATTTTAAGTCAACTACCCAAAGTAGATCAGGACACCTAGTGCCTCACTCTCCCTCCATGCTTCTGTATGTGTTGCGGTTCAAACACAGGCAAAGGCCTACTCCCACAGCTTTAGAGTTGCAAGGGCTGCAGAAACATAGTGTTCATGTTCACACAAGATTTGTATGCCAAACTTACACAAACTGCTGACTTTCAGGTGCTGGCCTAACACTATCATAACTCCCAGACTACTGTGAACACTCCACACAGAAACAAATCTCAGGATCAAACTCCTGAAAAGGTATGGATAAACTCCTGTTACAGCAAGTCTTCTGTGCCCCGTTGTCATAGATAATGTCAAACCAAAACATTTGTAGGCTGTATTTTGGGAACCATGAAAGACAATACCCACTGCACAGACTATAGGCTATGACTGTGGGAGAATCATTGCATGCCTCTTCTCCAGAACCTGCTAGAATAAGAAGTAGCATAATAACTCCCCTTCAACAGTTTAAGTGATAGTAGCATAATATACTAATACAGTACAACCATGTGACTAATTAGTATTAGCTAAACATACAAGGTACTTAGTCATGTAACTAATTGGATAGACAGGTTCCTAGGAGCCCTGAGAGTGTTATACACTATGTTTTAAGCCAATTTAAGGTGTGGTTCATACCAAACTTGTCTGACCCCAGATGAATCAGGGACCCAAGCCGCTGTGTTCAAACAGTAAATAAATCTTGTAAGATTCGTACATCTTTAGACAGGACCTGTTCAAGGGTTGCTTTTTTATTTACTGCTTTCGGACATTTACAACTTTTTAAAATCCTAGCCAAGACTGGATAGCTACCTGAAATGAAAAGTGATATGGTGTCACCCAGATAATCCTCCTCCCCAAATAAGAGCACCTAGCATACAGAACAAGAGAAATGCTACTGTGCACCGTCCACATATACAGAATAAGAGCAGATACTGAGGAATACACCTAGAATACAGGACAAAATAAATGGTACTGTGCAGTGCCCATATATACAGAATAAGGGCAGATACTGAGAATTATGCCCAGTTTACAGAACAAGAGTAGTGGTACTGTGCAATGTCTCTATATCCAGGTCAATAGAAGAACTAATGTAATGCGTATTGGCTGTACACATCATACTGTGCACAACAAACACAAGGCATATATGCACTCACAGCACATATATATTTATATACACACACACACATATATATATAAATATATATATATATATATTTATATGTTCACAACAGCCATATATACATTAACAGCACACACATATGCATCCACAACACATATATACACTCACAGCATCATTATACACTCACAGCAAACACCTTCACTCACACCAGAGTATTCTTGTTCCTTTGACTCAAAGACATTTGGTCATGTGATGTCACCACGTGACATCTGCAAAGGTCCAGCAGTCAAAGGCAAAAGAAGGCCACAGACAGGAGGCTCCTGCAAACATAAGTGTATGTGGGGACAGATGTGTGTAGCACTGTACAGGAGTGGGGGCAGAAGGCTCCTGGGAAAGCGCTCACCTAGCCTCATGGATGGTGCAGCCCTGTGTACAATTAATCAACAAAAAAGAGCATAGACATGTTCAGGCATGCCATGGTCTAGTCTGCTACAGGCTTGTGTCAGATTGAATGTTTTAGTGTGTGAATGTTCTAAACAGATGTCACTAGTATGCTGGTCCTGATAACAATGTTAGGCCTTTACTGTACCTTACTGCCATAATCAATCTAGATTATCTAAAGTGGTAAAACTACACTAGAGAGCAAATAGTAATGCAAGGTCTAGGTAGAGAAGTTCATTACATCCTCTGCTAGACTCTTATACTGATTCATTGATTTGGCAATGTTAAAGCCAGTTTTATTGGCAATTATCTTATTTTAATACCATTAGCTGCTAAACTGGCTCTCACATTGTAACAAAATCCATACAAATTTACAACACACTGGCTTGAAAGATGATAAATTGTGATTATGGCTGACAAGTGAAAGTTTTGAGAACCCTGAAATTACATGGTAAATACTAAGATGTTTTAGTTTGTGAAAATGTGCACTAACCTGCCTTGAGCATTGACATTATGTGCGTAGAACGCATTAAAAGCTGTGGTTTCATATTTTTATTTTTTACATGTATTTTTTATAACACACTTTATTAGGGAATTTTGTATACTTTTAATAAAAACTGCCTAACACTCTAAATGAGTGTTGCTAAGGAAAATCTGTATTCAGTGTGGACTGCACATGCTGAATTTGTTTATCCGTTACATGCAGAGGCAGGCTGAAATGCCTGCCTCTCATCCTCCAGTCTCTGCTTATGTACGTGAATCTAACTACATTAGTCCCTATGCGGTGCTAAACTATTGTTTGTCTCTGCTTCCCTATGTCTCTAGATTCAATATATCGTGTATTGTTTCACATATATATTTAAATCCTGCTCATTCTATGCTTATGAGTTCTGATGAGGTTATGACCGTGCATAGAGATAGCTGTCAATCACTAATTAGCAATGAACACATATTAATTAAACATATACAGCCATGTATTAAATTCCCTGTGCTTGCTAGATATGGAATGAACAGGATGTACGTGTCGTTTACATTGGAATGAACACATATTCCACATATACAGGCATGTAGTAAATTCCCTGTGCTTTGTAGACATGGCATGAACAGGTTATACCCATAATTTATAATGGAATGAACATATATTCCATATGTAGTAAATTCCGTGTGCTTGCTAGGTATGGAATGAACAGGTTAAATGTGTAGATTATAGTGGACTGAACACGTATTCCACATATACAAACACACATATAACCTGTTTAGTCTGTTCATTGCACATCTGCAAAACACAAGGAACTTACTACAAGCCTGAATATGTGGACTATTTGTTCAGTAAACTGTAAACTGATAAATAAATAAATAAATAAATAAATGTGAATAAAAAAAGATAGAGGTATAATTTTCATATATATAATATTGTATATTCTTTCCCTGTATGATCCACTCCTTGTTTTTGCTTTAAAAATTACATTTAAAAAAAATTGCAGTAAAAAAATAAAACTAGAACAACAAAGATTATATGTAAACTGACAAAGACTTATTTCCTTTTCTCTAAGCATATGTACAACAGTTTTTGCTGAAATGACCTGTATTTTATTTAAGTTATTTAAGTAATCTTAGATCTCCCAATTTGTTATCGACAATCCCAAGTTCAGTGCAGCGTCTTTTGTTTACACACTTCATGAACTTGGCCCACTTCAGTTTTCTAGAGAATAAAGAAATGTCCTTCACATATGTAAACAAGTCGAATCCTATGGTGGAGACGAAAGAAAGGCCCATAGAAAGCAGAGTAATTTAGTTTTGAGATAGAAGTCGTTTAAAGATGTTAATAATTTGTAAGTCATCACATTTTTGGTTTGAGGCAGTCATGTTATCAGTCAAGGTCCACAGTTGTCAAGTCTGATTGGGTTCTGTTCGTCCCTTTCGGTGATACTGTGCTATGGTAGGGGTCTTGTGATAAAAAAAAAAAACCCTTGTTGGTCTAAAGTTGAATTGGGTGGATTAGTGCCCCCCACCTAAAATCATGTCCCCTTGTTCTGTTCGAAGGGGTGGTGTTTCTTCCCCTCCCTTTTATAGGCAGTATCTTGGGGCTAGTTGAGAGGTCAGTGTCAGATGTTTCGCATTCAGATGAAGAAATATCACTCACCCCCCTTGGGTTTGGTAATGCCACGTAATGCCCGGTTTTACCTTGACATGTCCTATTGGAACTGATGATGTTTCTGGCCTTAATGAAACCTGGATCTGGCGTTATTGACCATTCTATCTCGGTCTAGCATTTATCCCACATCCAAACCAGTTCTCCTACACTGCGGGTTATTTTGATGCACACACACCCATTCTTATGGGGTCTAAGAGTCACAGACTCATTTCCATTTACTGCTGCCTTTATCGACCACTTCACCACCTGGCTAATGCATTTCCTATCCACAGACACCCCCACAATCATCATGGGTGACTTCAACATCCCCATTAACACAAACCACCCCCCCGCTTCCATTCTCCTATCACTCACTACCTCCTTTGGTCTCTCTCAATGGTCCTCTTCTGCCACCCACACAAAGGGACACACGCTGGACCTCATATTCACCCGCCTCTGCTCTCTAGTCAACCTCTCTAGCTCTCCATCCACGCTCTCCGATCACAACCTGCTGACATTCTCAGCCCTCTCCTCTGCAATAGACCCTCCAACCCTTAAACCAACATGCGCCCGCAGAAACCTTAATCGCCTTGACATCCGCACGCTCTCAGACTCTCTCCTACCGCTCGCTGACATAATCTCACTCCAGGATGTAGATACCGCCACTGACTTCTACAATACCACCATTACCTCAGCCCTTGACTCTGTAGCCCCCTTCACTAATACCAGAGCCCGACCAATCAATAGGCAACCCTGGCACACCGACCTGACTAAAAAACTGAGACGTGCCTCACGGGTTGCTGAACGCCTCTGGAAGAAAAGTCACTCCCAGGAGGACTTCCTTAGGTACAAAGAGGCAGTTATCACATTCAAGAATGCACTCACCTCTGCAAAGCAGGTCTACTTCACCACACTAATATCTGCCCTATCCCACAACCCCAAACAGCTATTCACTACCTTCAACTCCCTTCTCCGTCCCTCTATGCCCCCTCCGACATCACTTATCACAGCTGATGACTTTGCCTCTTATTTCAAAAGCAAAATTGACACCATCAGAAACAGTCTCACCCTACACCCCCCACAACCACTCTACCCAACTGTCCTGTGCTCTTCATCTTTAACCTGTTTCTCCACCGTCACTGATGAAAAGCTCTCCAACCTAATCTCTAAATCCCACCTCACCTCCTGCGCGCTCGACCCCATCCAGTCACATCTCATCCCCAAACTCTCTGAAGTCATTACTCCTGCCCTAACCCATCTCTTCAACCTATCCCTAACCAATGGATCCTTACCTTCCGCCTTCAAACATGCTACTGTCACACCTACAGTGCTGGCCAAAAGTATTGGCACCCCTGCAATTCTGTCAGATAATACTCAATTTCTTCCAGAAAATGATTGCAATCACAAATGCTTTGGTAATAATATCTTCATTTAATTTGTCTTCAATGGAAAACCACAAAAAGAATAGTCAAAAAGCCAAATTGGATATAATTCCACTCCAAACATAAAAAAGGGGGTGGACAAAAGTATTGGCACCCTTTGAAAAATCATGTGATGCTTCTCTAATTTGTGTAATTAACAGCACCTGTTACTTACCTGTGGCACATAACAGGTGGTGGCAATAACTAAATCACACTTGCAGCCAGTTGAAATGGATTAAAGTTGACTCAACCTCTGTCCTGAGTCCTTGTGTGTACCACATTGAGCATGGAGAAAAGAAAGAAGACCAAAGAACTGTCTGAGGACTTGAGAAGCAAAATTGTGAGGAAGCATGAGCAATCTCAAGGCTACAAGTCCATCTCCAAAGACCTGAATGTTCCTGTGTCTACCGTGCGCAGTGTCATCAAGAAGTTTAAAGCCCATGGCACTGTGGCTAACCTCCCTAGATGTGGATGGAAAAGAAAAATTGACGAGAGATTTCAACGAAAGATTGTGCAGATGGTGGCTAAAGAACCTCGACTAACATCCAAACAAGTTCTAGCTGCCCTGCAGTCCGAGGGTACAACAGTGTCAACCCGTACTATCTGTCGGCGTCTGAATGAAAAGGGACTCTATGGTAGGATACCCAAGAAGACCCCACTTCTGACCCAGAGACATAAAAAAGCCAGGCTGGAGTTTGCCAAAACTTACCTGAGAAAGCCAAAAACTTTTTGGAAGAATGTTCTCTGGTCAGATGAGAGAAAAGTAGAGCTTTTTGGGAAAAGGCATCAACATAGAGTTTACAGGAAAAAAAAAGAGGCCTTCAAAGAAAAGAACACGGTCCCTACAGTCAAACATGGCGGAGGTTCCCTGATGTTTTGGGGTTGCTTTGCTGCCTCTGGCACTGGACTGCTTGACTGTGTGCATGGCATTATGAAGTCTGAAGACTACCAATAAATTTTGCAGCATAATGTAGGGCCCAGTGTGAGAAAGCTGGGTCTCCCTTAGAGGTCATGGGTCTTCCAGCAGGATAATGACCCAAAACACACTTCAAAAAGCACTAGAAAATGGTTTGAGAGAAAGCACTGGAGACTTCTAAAGTGGCCAGCAATGAGTCCAGACCTGAATCCCATAGAACACCTGTGGAGAGATCTCAAAATGGCAGTTTGGAGAAGGCACCCTTCAAATCTCAGGGACCTGGAGAAATTTGCCAAAGAAGAATGGTCTAAAATTCCAGCAGAGCATTGTAAGAAACTCATTGATGGTTACCGGAAGCGGTATTTTGTCTAAAGGTTGTGCTACCAAGTTTTAGGCTGAGGGTGCCAATACTTTTGTCCGGCCCATTTTTGGAGTTTTGTGTAAAATGATCAATGATTTGACTTTTTTTCATTCTCTTTTGTGTTTTTTCATTGCAAGCAAAATAAATGAAGATATTATTACCAAAGCATTTGTGATTGCAATCATTTTCTGGAAGAAATTGAGTATTATCTGACAGAATTGCAGGGGTGCCAATACTTTTGGCCAGCACTGTATACTTAAGAAACCCTCCCTGGACCCATCCTCTCCAGCCAACTACCGCCCCATCTCACTGCTCCTGTACGCCTCTAAACTTCTGGAGCAAGACATCCACTCCGAACTGTCCTCCTATCTCTCGTCCAATGTGCTCTTTGACAGACTACAGTCAGGCTTCAGGCCCCATCACTCCACAGAAACTGCCCTCACCAAGGTCACCAATGACCTTCTAACTGCCAAAGCCTCTCCTCTGCCTTTGACACAGTCGACCACTCCCTCCTGCTAAAAACTCTCTCATCCCTTGGCATCTCTGACCTGGCCCTTTCCTGGATCTCCTCATACCTCACCAACCATACATTCAGTGACTCCCACTTGCACACCACCTCCCCACCACACCCTCTTTCTGTAGGTGTCCCCCAAGGCTCCGTCCTAGGACCCCTCCTGTTCTCCATCTACACCCTAGGCCTTGGACAACTCATAGAATCCCATGGCTTCCATTACCATTGCAATGCTGACGACACCCAAATATATCTCTCTGGACCAGACATTACCTCCCTGTTGTCCAGAGTCCCAGCATGTCTAACAGCCATAGCCTCCTTTCTCTCCTCCCGCTTTCTCAAACTAAACATGGAGAAAACGGAGTTCATAATCTTCACCCCTCCACGCATGACCCCCTTACCTGACCCATCTATCAAAATTAATGGAACCACTCTCAACCCTGTCCCACAGGCCCGCTGCCTTGGGATAACCCTAGACTCTGACCTATCCTTCAAGCCTCATAGTCAAACCCTCAACACCTCCTGCCGCCTCCAACTCAAGAACATCCATCGAATCCGCTCCTTCCTCACCCCTGAAACTACAAAGATGCTAGTCCACTCATAATCTCCCACTTAGACTACTGCAACACCCTTCTCCATGGCCTCCCAGCTAATGCTCTCGCCCCCCTCCAGTCCACCTTAAACTGTGCTGCTCGCTTAATACACCTCTCCCCCCGTTCTTCATCGGCCATCCCCCTCTGCCAATCCCTCCACTGGCTACCCATCGCCCAGCGAATAGAGTTCAAACTACTAACGCTGACATACAAAGCCATCCACAATCTATCCCCTCCATATATCTCTGACCTAATCTCCCACTACCTGCCCGCACGTAACCTCCGATCCTCCAAAGACCTCCTACTCCGCTCTGCTCTCATCCGCTCCTCACACAATCGTCTCCAAGACTTCTCCTGTGCATCCCCCATACTCTGGAACTCACCCACAATCACGAGCTTCAAGAAGGCCCTGAAGACTCACCTATTCAGGAAGGCCTACAACCTCCAATAACACTACTGTCACCACACCACCATCTGTACAGCCTCTACCCCCACCTTCTGTCTCTATCCCTCTTCCCTCATAGATTGTAAGCCCTTGCGGGCAGGGCCCTCTATCCCACTGTGCCAGTTGGTCACTGTTAGCATTATCTGTTTTGTATATCTTGTGTACTGTATGTAAATCCTCACATGTAAAGCACCATGGAATTAATGATGCTATATAAATAAACAATAATAATAATAATAATTTTGGCCCAAAGGCTTTTAAATTGAATATAATAAAAGTTATATTTTAGTATTTTATGTCTACTTCCAAGTTATATAGTTAATCTGTGTTTTTGGTGCTAAATTCATTATTTATTTATTTTTATCAAATGAACTGTACAACATTACTGCAGTAATACAATGTAGCCGTGAATAGTAGTTTCCATTAGATTCATTCACATGTACTGTATCTCTCATATACTTGTAATTATTAATATTTTTACAATTACAACTAATTATTTTAGTGTCAAACATAAATTATATTTATAATATTTCATAGTCCATATCACACTGGACCCTCCCTCAGGCGACCACACTAATATATACATGGAAGAAGCCTTCCATTTTGTACGTATTACTATTTTTATAGAGAGTAGAAATGCTGTATTTTGTAAAACAAAGAAAAAAGGGAGAGCGGAAAAGGCGGTGGGATGAAATAAAACTTGACTTTTATTGTCTCATTAAAATGGGCCAAACAAAATAAGACTAAAAGTCAGGGAGGGAAAAGCATATGGAATGGCTGGTCCCCAAAATAAGCCACCTCAAAGATAGAGGTGATTGAACCTCTGAAGATTTGTTTTGAATTTAGATGGCTTGGGTTCCAGATTAATTTCGGGTAGAAAAAGTTTGGTATGGACCACAATTTAAATTAGCTTAAAACATAGTATATAACACTGTTAGTGTTTCTAGGAACCTATATAACCAAGTTCTAGCTTTCTAAGGCAAACACAGCCGAAGTTATGTCAAAGCGAAAGTGACGTGTGTCTATAGAAAAATGGATGGTAAGCAGTGGATACAAACTCCAGGTATAACAATACACTGCACTGCCACTTACTTTTACACTTTTTAACATTTAAAATGTGGGGGAAAGTACCTTGCTGTGGTTTTTTTTAGACTCAGATGGTGGTTATATTGCAAAAGGCAATAATTCTAAAGTAAAAATATTCTCGTTTTGATGACTTGTAAGTGCTACAGGCTTGTTATTTGTGAGACAAATCTGTGAGCCTAGTTATAAAGTTATTAAGAATTGACTTTTCAAAAAAGGCCACCAAAAATTATCCCTTTATCTGAGCAAATGTGAAATCAAAATGTTTTTTGTTTTTTTTTATGCCAACACTTTGGCACCGACAGTGTGGTATAGCTAAATGTGATGGACCAGGCCACAGGACATGTCTGGCTGAGAGGTGGTAGCTGTGGCAACATGAGTGGCAGTACAGCATGGAATAATGTGATGGACTGGGCCACAAGAGATTATGTCTATCTGTTTAGGAGTAGCAGGAAGCATGATGGAGATGGTGACAACTCTATTCGGAGGCATTAGCCGGAGGTGTGTGAAAATCCTTACATATTCATGCCTGATTCATTTCGCAGAAAGTAATTTTTTTTCACACTAGTTTCGACCTTTTAGGTGTTTTAATGCCACCAGCAGCACTGAACACCATCTCGGCCAAGATAAAACTTCCATGGCGGAAGCAGCCAGCCCTGTGATGTCACATCCCTTTAACCCCTTTGCGAGCGCCCACTGACAGCTAACACTCTGCTCCATAACCGATCGGGGTTTTTAACACCTTGGATGCTGCGGTAAAACATGACCGCGGCATCCAAGGGGTTACGCCATTTTGACACCCACCCGTCCACCCCGGCTCTCTGCAGACAGGAAATAGCTGTTTATTCGCTGCAATTTAATTCGGATCAAAAAGAATCATATAGGAAAATTCGGAGAAGTTGAATTGAATTTTTGAAAACTTCGCTCATCTCTAGTCATGGCAATCCAGAAATGTAATCTGTAAGTTACAACATTTTTCCTCTACTGTATTGACATAAATGGTCTTCACAGGTCTGTGTAGAGCTGCTATATACCAATATACAGTCACTGTATAGTGATAATATCGGTATACCTGAGAAGGGAGCCCACTTAGACATGTTTTTCCCCCGTGTGTTGAATCCAAATCCCTAGCCTCTGCACCTACATTTGTTGCAGACTGTGAATGCTGGATGTGGCAGAGTCAAAATCATATAATGATATTTGTATATAACAGGAACAGACTTTACTGGAACATGAGTGCAGTAAGAGAAGGTCACCTCACATGGTTAATAACATGTATAGTACAGCACACACTAAAACAGGAAGTATACCAACAGTATCAAAACAACAAAGTATAGAGTGTCTACAAATAAACATTTAGTATCAGCTACATCTAGTGTCATAAATGTGTACTGCAGTCAATCCAGGAAATATAGAGACAAAGCTAAGCTGTTGCATCTCCAACACCCCTTCTCAACAGCTAAGGCTTAGTCTGTTAGGCCCATCTTCTTTGTAAGCCTCGAGTGTCTTTCAGCGGTGAGAGGCTTGGTAAGGATACCTGCTGTCATATCCTCAGTCGGGCAATAAAGTAACTCAAGAAGTCCCTGCTCTTGAAGATCCCTCAGAAAGTGGAACTTCACATTGATGTGCTTGGTTCTCGAGCTAACCCTTTCCATCTGCGCAAGTGCAAGACAACCTTGATTGTCCTCAAAGATTCTCGTTGGTTTCATCTGTGGTTGACCCAAGTCTTTTAACAGTTGTCTCAACCATATGATTTCTTGACTTGCCTGCGCTGCTGCAACATACTCTGCTTCAGTAGATGAAAGTGTAACAGAAAACTGCTTTCTGATAGTCCAACAGATAGCGCCTCCTGATAGAAGAAACAGGTACCCACTTGTATATTTTCTGTCACTGTTATCTCCGGCCCAATCAGCATCCACATATCCTGTCAGGGTGCTTTCGTCACTTGCTAGTAACTTTAGAATGGAGTGTAAAGTCCCTTTAAGATAGCGAATGACTCGCTTCACAGCATTCTAGTCTATCTGACTTGGCGTTGAAGTCTTTCTGCATAGGATTCCGACTGCTGCTGCAATGTCAGGCCTTGTAGCGGTGCTAATGTACAGCAATTTCCCTATTGCTTTCCTGTACTGAGTGTTAGTTGGTATTGGTGTGTCTTGGCTGTCTATCTTCTTCAGGTACTTGGTTTCCATAGGAAATTTTACTGGTTTTACGTCTTTCATTCCAAATGTCTCAATTATTTCTTGTATTTTGTACTTTTGGTTCAGAAGAAAGCTGCCATCTTCCTCTCTCTCAATCTGAATTCTAAGATAATTCTTTGTGTTGCCAAGATCCCAAGGTCTCAAAGTGCTGATTTAAGGTTTGGAGTATTTCTCCTTCATCCCCTTCTTGCTTGAAACAAATCAGAATATATTCCACATAAATGAGTACATAGATCCACCTGTCTGCCAATTTCTTTGTGTATAAACAGGGGTCTGCTTTACTCCTCTGAAAGTCCTCCTGTGTAAGCACTTCATTTATTCTCATATTCCATGCTCTGGCGGCTTTAGACCATATATACTCCTCTGTAGTTTGCTTACTAGGTCTGGCCTTTGAATCCTGGTGGTTGATCTATGTAGATATCTTCTGCTAACTCGCCATGTAGAAACGCTGTTTTTACATCAAAGTGTCTTACTTGCATTTTCCTTGTTGCAGCTACTGTCAGCAAAGTTCTTATTGTAGCATGTTTGACTATGTCTCATCATAATCCTCTCCATATTTTTGCGAATATCCCTTGGCTACGAGCCTTGCTTTGTATCGCTCCACTGTGCCATCTGCATTGTATTTTACTTTGAAAGTCCATTTTACAACCTATGGATTTCCTTCCAATTGGTAATTCTGTAAGTGTCTATGTTTTAGTGTCATGCATGGATTTTATCTCTTCCTTAGCAGCCTTTATCCATTTTCTGGCTTCCCCTTCTGAAATCTGAGATATGTCTTCCCAGGTTGCAGGTTTATTAGCACTGGCAGTGCTTGCATTGTATGAGAGACGTACAGGTGGTTTGCCTTTATTCTCTCTCATCGAGGGTTTTGGTTCTGTGTGTGAGCTTGGTTGTATCCGTTCTTCAGTACTGATGGAGTCTGTGCTCACTTCAGCTATTTGTTCAGAATTTACAGAAGTTGGCTGATCAGTGTCAGTTTTCTCTTCTGTTCTTCCTTCCTCTGTTGTCATTACATTGTGTCTCAGATCTTCAACTAATGTTATGCTGTTGCTAATGGTAACCTTGTCAGTTTTGGGATTTAGGATTCTGTAACCCTTAACATTGTCACCAGTGGCGTAACTAGGAATGGCTGGGCCCCAAGGCGAACATTTGACATGGGGCCCCCCTCCGAACCGGTTATGGATCCCCAAACAGTAATATATGCTCAACAGTGGCCCCAGATAGTATTATATGCTCGACAGGGGCCCCCATACAGCATTATATGCTCTACATTGCTCCCCCCACACACAGTATAATATGCTCCCCACAGTGGCCCCACACAGTATAATATGCTCCACACAGTGGCCCCCACCCTGTATTATATGCTCCCCGCAGTGGTCCCCACCCAGTATTATATGCCCCCCGCAGTGGGCCCTACCTGGTATTATATGCTCCCCACAGTGGCCCCCACCCTGTATTATATGCCCCCCACCCAATATTTTATGCTCTACAGTGGCCCCACCCAGTAGTATATACTCTACAGTGGCCCCCACCCAGTAGTATATGTTCTACAGTGGCCCCCACACAGTATTATATGCTCTACAGTGGCCGCTACTCTGTATAATATGCTCTACAGTGGCCCCACCCAGTAGTATATGCTCTACAGTGGCCCCCACACAGTATTATATGCTCTACAGTGGCCCCCACATAGTATTATATGCTCTACAGTGGCCCCCACTCTGTATAATATGCTCTAGAGTGGCCCCACCCAGTATTATATGCTCTACAGTGGCCCCACCCAGTATTATATGCCCACAGTGGCCCCTACCCAGTATTATATGCTCTACAGTGGCCCCTATCCAGTATTATATGCTCTACAGTAGCCCCCACCCAGTATTTTATGCTACACAGTGGCCCCCACCCAGTATTATATGCTCTATAGTGACTTCCACACAGTATTATAAGCTCCCAACAGCCCCCCTCCGCTTCGGTGCTATTATTATACTCTGGGGTCTCCTCAGACCCCAGAGTATAATAATCGGAGGCCCAGGGAAGGTGATTAAAAATAACAAACTCTCATACTCACCTTGCCTTACCTTTCCTTGGCATCCTTGCTCCATCCTGCCGTCTTCAGGCCCACTTCCGATGTTGCTGCTGAGGCCTGTGATTGGGCCTCAGCGGTCACATGGGGGCGCACTGATGTCATTACGTGGCCGCGCTCCATGTGACCGCTGGGGCCTAATCAAAGAGAGCCGGAGAGGACGCTGTGCCCAGGAGAGATGAGAACATGTATTTATTGTTTTCAGTCACCTCCCCTTGGCTGTCATCTATTGGAAAGGGGACTGCAATATGCCAGGGTCACTTTCCAATAACAGTATGTATAGCGGTCGGGGAAAGCTATCATAGTGGTCCAGGGCCCGGCCATGTCCAGCTGGCCGTGGGCCCCGTACCCTTCTGGGTCCGGTCGCGGTCGCACCCCCTGCAACCGCGATCGTTGTGGGGTTCGCGGTAGCGGCTGCCACAGGGCTCCGGGCCGCCTAATGTCCCGGGCCCTGTGACAGCTGCTACCGCTGCTACCCCGATATTTACGCCCCTGATTGTCACTGTATCCAACAAAGATGCCTTCAAATTCTCTGTTTTGGAGTTTGGTGCATTTTTCTTCTGGAATGTAGATGAACACCTTGCATCCAAAAACTCTTAGATGTTTTACACTCGGCTTCTCATTGTGCCACAGTTCATATGGAGTTTTCTCCATTGCTCTAGAAAAGAGTCTGTTTTGCAAATAAGTGGCTGTCATTGCTGCTTCACCCCAATATTTTTGTGGTAATCCAGAGTCTTTCAGCATGCATCTAATCATTTCATTGAAGCTCTATTGTGACTTACTTTAGGAAGTGTTGCTCTTGTAGCTTTGGATTTGATGTAACATTTACATTTAAGGATAACTGAACAAGGGGATAATGTTAGATCCTTTGTCAGATTCCTCTTTTGTAGTTCCTATATGCATTCTGGGTGTCTGTGACCTAAACGCTTGTGCCACAAGTGTATACAATCATTGTGCTTATGTGTGCATAGTCTCACCTGCTCCTTCACTGTGTTGAGGTGATATAGATGATCATCCAACTTGGCACTTGCTATCATCTGCTTGCTGTCTAGGATAGAACACTTGTCACCTTGGAATTTACAGTGAGTCCTTTGGTTGTCAGACGCTTCAAAGATAAGAGTTCTCCTTCTAGATCAGGAACATAAAGTACATCTTTTACTGGTATTGCTAAATTGTGTCCGGCATCATTGGGGCATTCAAGGGTTCCATGCCCATATCCTTTTGCACATATTTTACTTCCATCTGCGAGGTAAATACAGTAGTCTCTTTTTTATTCAGATCAAGTTCCGTGAAAAAACTTCTATCACTTGTCATGTGACTGGTTGCTCCAGAGTCAATGCACCAGCCTTGCAATTTATGGTTGCCTGTCACTTTAAATGTGGAATTCCAGTTCCCTTCACATGAATCAGAAATTGTGGCTTTGACTTTCTGCTTAGTATAAGAGGGGTGCTGTCTCATCTGCTCTACTTTCCATATAGTGCAGTCTTTCTTTATGAGTCCTTTTCTGCGGCATCTAAAGCACACTCTGGTTTCCTTCCTGTATGACCTTGTGTCTGTAGCCTTAAGAACGGTTTTGGAGTGGGTTTCTGTGTAGTCATGTGCAAACTCCTTTCTTCTCTGATACTCATCTATGAGCCTGGTCTTTACGAATGTTAGTGTCAGATCTGTCTCAGGCCGTGTCTCCAGCGCATTTATCAGTGCAGTGTATGTGTCAAGTAAACGGCATAATAAAATGGCTGCAGCATGACTGTCTGTTATATTCTCACCGACTGATCTGAGTTGCGGGATCATTTCCAGCATGGCATTTATATGCTCTTGCATGTCCTGCTCTCTGCGAAGCCTCATTTTGTAGAGTTTCCTCAGCCAAAACAACTTGCTGTTTAAACTGTATCTCTCATGCAGTCTTTTCAGTAGATCCCACATGACTTTTGCTGTATTCTCACTGCGTATGTGACTAAGCTGATCATCTTCTACTAGTAAGCTTATGGTGGCCCTCGCCTATCTGTTTTTCCCGTCCCAGTCCTGATAGTCATCCTGTGGCCTCTCTGTAGTGATAACGTCCCACAAGTCATCCCTGGATAATAGCATTTCCACTTTAAATTTCCATATCTGATAATTGTCATTGTTCAGCTTGGCCACTGATAGTTTAGGTTCTGAACTACAGGCCATTCTCCCTCCTTTATATACAGTATATAGCAACAGTCTTACTTCTGTACAGTAGATGTCTCTGTGGAAGCTTCCTTATGTCGATCTCCGCATCTGCCGCACTGTCTTCCATTCTAGACTTTGCTCTGGCTGGGCCACTTCAAGTCACTGGGCTTTATCCAGTTACTGGGGCTTTATTTGAACACTGGGCCCATAACCTGTTGCCAGGGCCAGTTTTAGACAAAGTGGGGCCCTGGGCAAAATTAAAATCGAGGCCCCAAATGCTGATATGCAAGCAACACCATTGTCTTCCAGTGGCAACCACTATAATAACGCCTCCTTTCTGCCAACAAAAAAGTAATAACAAGCCCCATTTTACCACACACAATTCAAATGAGCACCTTTGTACCACCTAATAAATTTTTGCACCCAGTCATCAGTTATTTTAGCGCCTCCATATAAATAATAGTCCCTGCTTATAAATAATATTACACCTTTATCAGTAATAGCTCCCTTATAAATGATAAATAGTGCCCTGTATCAGTAATATTCCCCATTATCAGTAACAGTCACCCTGTAAAAAAAATACTGCTCCCTTATTAATAATAATAATAATAATAGTCCTTTAATAGTCCCACAATGGGGAAATTCAGTGTGTTACAGCAGCAAAGATAAGCAGATACAAATACAAATACAACATGTACAGGAATGTTCCAAGGTAAGAGGCATTACATTGATAGCCGACAGACAGATAGGAAGTAGCAGGGGGGGGGGGGGATTTAACAGGCAGAGAGATATTTCAGTTCTCTGTGTGTAATGATCTCCGCTTGGGTCGGTGTTGGTTGTACAGCCTAACCGTGGTGGGGAGGAAAGACTTCCGATAGCGCTCCTTCTCACACTTAGGGTGGAGCAGTCGGTCACTGACAGTACTGCCCAGCGCGATCACAGTCTCATGCATGGGATGGGACTTCTTCTTCTGCATGGAGCTCACCACGGACAGTATCCTTCTGTCACCCACCACCTGCACTGGGTCCAGTGGGCTCCCCAGAACAGAGCTGGCCCTTCTAATCAGCTTGTCAAGTTAATTTTTGTCCCTGGTTGATATACTGCTCCCCCAGCAGGCCACTCCAAAGAAGATGGCTGATGCCACTACCGAGTTGAAGAAAGTTCTAAGAAGTGCCCCCCATATTCCAAAGGCTCTCAGCTTCCTAAGCAGGTAGAGCCTGCTGTGGCCCTTCCTGTACAGGGCCTCCATATGATCTGCCCAGTCCAGCTTATTATTAAGGAGCAAACCCAGGTACTTATAGGTGTTCACAATCTCGATGCCCGTCCCCAGGATGTCCACTAGTTTAGGAGGGCATCTTCCTTTACGGAAGTCCACCACCATCTCCTTGGTCTTCCCCGCGTTAATCTTCAGGTGGTTCCGGTGGCACCAGTCCACAAAATCCCGGTTCAGTTCCCTGTACTCCCTGTCATCATCGTCTGTGTTGAGGCCTACTATTGCAGAGTCATCAGAATACTTCTGTAGGTAGCAGCTAGATGAGTTGCACCTAAAATCTGCAGTGTACAGTGTGAAGAGGAAAGGGACGAGAACCGTACCCTGAGGTGCCCCCGTATTATAGATCACGGTACCTGACACACAGTCTTGGGCTCTCACGTATTGAGGTTGATTTGTGAGGTAGTCTAGGATCCAGTTGGAGAGGTGGTGGTCCACTCCAGAAAGGCCCAGCTTGTCCCTCAATAACCTGGGCTGTATGGTGTTAAAAGCACTGGAGAAATCAAAGAACATTATTCTCACCGTGTTCCCTGGTTTCTCCAGGTGAGAGAGAGCCCTGTGCAGAAGATGGATGATGGCATCATCTACCCCAATGCCCTGCCGATAAGCAAACTGGAGGGGGTCCATAGCGGGGCTCACTAGAGGGCGGAGATGTGTGAGAACCAATCTCTCTAAGATCTTCATCAGGTGGGATGTCAGTGCTACAGGTCTGTAGTCGTTGAGGTCCATAGGGTGAGGTTTCTTTGGAACTGGTACCACACAAGAAGATTTCCATAATTTAGGGACTATTTCCTGCCTCAGGCTCATATTATACATATATGTAATTATACCACACAGCTGGTCCCCACAAGTCTTAATTAGCCTTGCACTGATGTCATCTGGCCCTCTCATAAATAATAGTTACCCTTATAAATAATAGTCCCCATTATCACTAATAGCCCCCTTTATAAATAAGCCCACTTAACAATTATACCCACCTTATAAATAGTTCCACTCTTATAAATAATGACTCATCCCTTATAATGGATGCCTTATATATAATAGTTCCTCCCTTATAAATAATAGCTCGTCTTATAAATAATAGTTCCCACTTATAATAGCCCCCTCATATTTAAGTTTCCCAATTATATATAGTAACCCATCTTTATATATAATAGTTATCCATTATACAGTGTCGGACTGAAGGGCCTTAGGCCCACCAGGAACTTGTTCTGGGGCCCCACCCAACAGCATCCTGCTAATAGCCTACACCACGGCTCCTTCACTGAAGTCTTACATATGTGCTGACTATCTGGTGTTACTGAGTATGTTCCCAGTATAGTCATACCCTATAGTACTGTGCAGGCCCCAATAACTCCATGGCCGGTTCATGCACAGTACTGTATGGCGAATGACAAGGAGCACTACATGTACTGTATGTGCAAGATTATAGTGAGGAGCTGTGATGCAGACATAGCATACAGGGCTGCCAGCAGGAATTTTGAGCTCCCCCACCATAGTATAATGCTCCACATGGTATATAATGCTCCACGGTATAAAATGCTCCCCTGAGCCCTCCACAGTTTCCCCACATGGTATATAATGTTCCACAGTGGACCCACACAGTATAAAATCTCCCCGGAGCCCCCCATAGTGGCCCCACGCAATATATTATGCTCCCCAGAGTGTACCCCCAGTGTAATGCTCCACAGTAGGCCCCACGCAGTATAATATACTCACCAGAGGGCCCCCTAGTATAATGCTCCTTAGTTCTCCCCCAAATAATGTCCCCCTCCAGAAATCAGGAGCTTAGGTATAGGGAGTGCAAGGGTAGCAGTTTTACTTGGGCTATGATGCCTAAGGGGCACAAAGATACTTTGCTAATAACAGAAGACATAGGTATTAAAAACAACACATCTCATAAAATGTAAATAAAAGTGCTATAGAGATAATGTCCTTGCATGAAAATTATTATCACTAAGTGTTAAAAAAAATTTTTAATTTATTTGTTATTTTAAATGGCAGCCTTCTCTAAAAACAAGACTTTCACTGCCATGCATAGTGTTTTTACAAGAACATTGTTAATAGTGTTTTTCAATATCCTGCACAGCATATGGCTTTACAGGATTTAAGGGGAGCAAAAACAAGGACAAAGTATATGTGTCAGATTTGCGAGGTCTGTGCAATCTCTCCTGTCATCCCAGATTAGGGAATAGATGTTGGGTTGATGACTCAGGTATGCTTTTGAGGACTGTCAGGGGAACAGAACTCAGCATTTGGTTTGGGTATGTCTTTGAAGACTGTTGGAGGGGGAAAGCTCTGCTGTCATCCAGGATATCTACAGAGTGAAAGAACTATTTTTTAAACCAGGAGGCATAAATGAAAATCAACATGCATTAAAATACAGTTTTATCCAAACAGTCTAGGACATCTAAGTAGACTAGTATAGTATAATACACAATGGATGGTTTTGTATAAAAGATATAATAGTATTAAACTATATAATATTATTAAAACAACAGTTCATGGCAACTGGTATTTGATGGAGGTTTTACAGGTGCTCAGAAAGCTAAACCAATCCCAGCCTATGCACTTCCATCTTTATTAGGAGCTGTTCTGCAACTTGCTGTCAGGTAAAGAAACCATGATTTACTGGACCTGTTTCCTGCCAATTGCAGCATCCCAGTGGATATTGCTTATATGTTTTATATTATGTATGTGCCACTGTGTATATAATTTGTATTGCACATTGCTTTATATGTATGTTTTGCATCTTCCCTACTATTTTGTTCCCCCCTTTGTCAGGAGTAATCCATTGTGGAGATGGCCTTCCTACATTTTAGAGGACTTAGTATGGCTCAATCAATCAATCACTGGCATGTGGTTATGTGAGGAGACTGGAATTCTGCAGAATCAGTTGGTTTAGTCCTGGCAGTGGAGCTGTGTAGACACCCTGCTGAGAGACTACGTAGCCGCGAGGAGTGAAGTTAAACTCTTTTCAGAGCCAGATGCCCAGACATCATCATTACAGCCCTGAGAAAAGAAGTACTGTCTAAGACCCCTGAAGGGAGAGAAAAGTTGAGGTTTCTAGAACCTCCTAGCCAGGACCCATCAGCATACAGATAACTGGTGATCCTGAGACTTCGTTATATCAGCCTCCATAGACACAGTGTGTGAGGCAGAATGTAGATTTGTTGGAGTGGACAGAAAAGGAACCAAGTCACCATCAATTCCTGGGTACCCCTCATACCAAGTGCAGTACCAGACAACCACAGTAAAACTCCATACTTCTACTCTCATCCGGGAAGCTACATTAGTTCCTTGTTACCTCAGTAAAGTTACATCTTTGGTTCAACTGCACCGCTGCCTCCTGAGTAGTTCCTGAGCTTAGGGCCCTTCTGAACACCATTTCAGGGAAAGAGAGGACCCTTCTCCAACTGGAAATGCCCTGGGGAACCTGCCACCACCATCAGATACATTGCACTCAACATTGTCCGGCTTGGGAAGTGGGCTGGAGGAGCCTACCTACAGCTACTACTACCATTTGCATCCTCCGGGTTCCCTCCATTGGGTTGTGGCACTATTATTTTGCACTCTAACACCAAAGCCACCCTACCTTTCATCAGACAGGAGACAATACACAAGGTTCTCCCTGAGGAACAAATGCTACTGACATCCTAAGTGCAACTCCATCATCACTGCACCAGTCCTAGGAGAGAAAGGTTTAGTGGAGATGAGCCTGACTACCTTGAATATTTTGACTAGACTAGACTTTAATAGAAGGCAACCACTACCATCCAATCTAATGCTACTCGCATCCTCTCTGCACTTCCTACACAGTCCTCCTAGATTTCAAAAGTTACAACCGTTCCAAATATATAAAACATACAGGATAACTCAGAAAAAGTTTATTGAATAAATCATATACAAATTTATAATAAAATCTCATACACATATCACTCATGATAACTGTTATCTCCATTGATCATTGGTATCCTCAAGAAACAGAATTGTGATACTCATGTTGGGGTCCCTATTGCATTTGTCTGTATTGCTATTTTTTTAATTATATTTACTTATATATGTTTTTGAACTATTACTGATAAATTTAATAAATATATTGTGTCCTAGTCTTTTTGATGAAATGTTTGCAATTTAGTAGCATCATTTTTAGATTATATTATCATGGGTGATACTTGTGTGAATTTGTATTACTATTTTTTTTGATTTATGCTAATAAAGATGTGTTACACATTTCTAATTGAGTTGACGTGTTATTTGTATACTTCGTAGTGTTTACATACTGTACTGTATAATATAGTTTGTGGACGTGGTATACTGTATATTAATCTCGCTTGGTCTATTTTTATGACAGCACAATAAACTAAGAAAACAAGAGAAAGAAGAAAGCTCTAGAGCTGTGTTGGCGAACCTATGGCACGCATGCCAGAGGGGGCACTCAGCCCCATCCAGGCTCCCTGATCACTCACTAACGGGGAATCCGGTACATGATTCCTCTTTAGTGATCGAGCACTTGTTTCAGCTGTTTGTACAAATGCACTTACAGCTGAAAACTGTCAGTGTACAGTCATGGCCAAAAGTTTTGAGAATGATACAAATATTAATTTTTACAAAGTCTACTGCTTCAGTTTTTCTAATGGCAATATGCATATACTTCAGAATGTTATAAAGAGTGATCAGCTTAACAGCAATTACTTGCAAAGTCAATATTTGCCTAGAAAATGAACTTTATCCCCCAAAACACATTTCAACATCATTGCAGCCCTGCCTTAAAAGGACCACCTAACATCGTTTCAGTGATTGCTCCATTAACACAGGTGTGGGTGTTGATGAGGACAGGGCTGGAGATCAATCTGTCATGATTAAGTAAGAATGACACCACTGGACACTTTAAAAGGAGGCTGGTGCTTGCCATCATTGTTTCTCTTCTGTTAACCATGGTTATCTCTAAAGAAACACGTGCAGTCATCATTGCACTGCACAAAAATGGCCTAACTGGGAAGAGTATTGCAGCTAGAAAGACTGCACCTCAGTCAACAATCTATCGCATCATCAAGAACTTCAAGGAGAGAGGTTCCATTGGTGCCAAAAAGGCTCCAGGGCGCCCAAGAAAGACCAGCAAGCGGCAGGACCGTCTCTTAAAAGTGTTTCAGCTGCGGGATCGGGCTACCAGCAGTGCAGAGCTTGCTGAGGAATGGCAGCAAGCAGGTGTGAGTGCATCTGCACGCACTGTGAGGCGGCGACTCTTGGAGCAAGGCCTGGTCTCAAGGAGGGCAGCAAAGAAGCCACTTCTCTCCAGAAAAAACATCAGGGACAGACTGATATTCTGCAAAAGGTACAGGGAGTGGACTGCTGAGGACTGGGGTAAAGTCATTTTCTCTGATGAATCCCCTTTTCCATTGTTTGGAACATCTGGAAAACAGCTTATTCGGAGAAGAAGAGGTGAGCGCTACCACCAGTCTTGTCTCATGCCAACTGCAAAGCATCCTGAAACCATTCATGTGTGGGGTTGCTTCTCAGCCAAGGGAATCGGCTCTCTCACAGTCTTGCCTAAAAACACAGCCATGAATAAAGAATGGTACCAGAATGTCCTCCAAGAGCAACTTCTCCCAACCGTCCAAGAGCAGTTTGGCGCTCAACAATGCCTTTTCCAGCATGATGGAGCACCTTGCCATAAAGCAAAGGTGATAACTAAATGGCTCAGGGAACAAAACATAGAGATTTTGGGTCCATGGCCTGGAAACTCCCCAGATCTTAATCCCATTGAGAACTTGTGGTCAATCATCAAGAGACGGGTGGACAAACAAAAACCAACAAATTCAGACAAAATTAAAGCATTGATTCTGCAAGAATGGACTGCTATCAGTCAGGATTTGGTCCAGAAGTTGATTGAGAGCATGCCAGGGAGAATTGCAGAGGTCCTGAAGAAGAAGGGTCAACACTGCAAATATTGACTTGCTGCATTAACTCATTCTAACTGTCAATATAAGCTTCTGTTACTCATAATATGAATGCAATTATATTTCTGTATGTGATAAAAACATCTGACAAACACACATAAAAACCAGAGGGCAGCAGATCATGTGAAAATATAATATTTGTGTCATTCTCAAAACTTTTGGCCATGACTGTACAGTTAGGTTGCAGATTCAAGAAAGGTACCAATTAAAAAATAAAATAATTTATTAAGAGCAAATATCTTTTAATCTAATCTATCTATCTATCTATCTATCTATCTATCTATCTATCTATCTATCATTATGTGTAATGGGCAGCGGATATGTGGACCCACTGTGCCATCAATTGGATGGTGTACTGGAAGAGGTGGCTTCTGATCAGGGAAAAAACAAACTCTGATTCCAGAGGCAGTGGTGAACCTAGCCTTTTTGCTGCCTGAGGCAGACTATAGAAAGACCCCCCCCCCAAAAAAAAAAAAAAAAAATTGAGTTTCCAAGCTACTAGCTTCATACGCTGTTATCATCGCACAATATACACAATACACAAAGTTATAAAACAGTTTTTAAGAATCCTTCTTACTGCATTACTTCAGTATCATATCAACAACACGGTATTAACAATGAAAGTAACTTCACACATCTTCTGCTTGGTGGATGGATGAGCCCACGTGGCCCCCATTCTCTATAATAGGAGCGCCGCAGATAGCTAAGTACTGTACTTCGGGTATCTTTGGCAGTCCCATTGAAGTGAATGAAAACCACGCAGGTTCGTCCATCCACCAAGTGACACACCTATATATGGCTGCAGTCAGGCTGAATTCCCACCCAGTGGGGGAAAAAACCCAGTTCTCAGACCCAGTGGGGGTCTCAGCAGACAGACCCCCATCAATGAGGTATTTATCCTCATTTAGGTGAATACAGTGCAGTAACATTTTGTGACTTACAGGTGACGTGTCTGACTAATCGTTCACATTTCCCTTCTCTTCCCTCTGGACCGCCATGACCACTTCTTCCAGCTGTGACTTGTCTCTGTAAAGTTTACAACACAGACATCTTTGGCTCCTGACTTTTCCAGGCACCTGACCCACATTGTCCTCACCTGCACACCCATCCTGCTGCTACTCCAATTATAAAATATATGATATAACCCCCCATAATGAATACTACTCCCAAGTGCATCTTTATATTAATAATGTCTGTGTGTACCCTGTATAAATAGTGCCCCTTATTAATAATGCCCCAGGTGTTAACTAATTAAAAGGTTTTCCAGATCCTTAATAAACTAATCAGTGGGTCTCAAAAACCCAGGACCCCTACTGATCAGCTGTTTGAATGGTACCTGTGTAAGTGCCGTGACCACTTCTCTGTTTACATAGTGTCATTCATCTCATAGCGGCCATGTAATGTAACTACAGCCTCATCCTATACACATTCATGTAACAAGGCTGTAATTACATCACACGGTCATTATAAACAGACAGCATATGATATAAACAGGTGCCCTGTTTATAGCGCCCCATTTACACAAACTATAAAGTTCCACAGTAGCCCCTGCACACAGTATCATGGCCCGCAGCGGCCCCTGCACACTGTATTATGCCTGACAGGAGCCCCTGCACACAGCATTATGCGTCATTGCGGCCCCTGCACACGGTATTATGCTCCATAGTGGCCCCTGCACATGGTATTATGCCCCGCAGTGGCCACTGCACACGATATTATGTTCCACAGCAACCCCTGCACACAGTATTATGCTTCCTAGCGGCCCCTGCACACGGTATTATGCTCCATAGTGGCCCCTGCACACAGTATTATGCTCCATAGTGGCCTCTGCACATGCTATTATGCTCCATAGTGGCCCCTGCACTGGTATTATGCTCCATAGTGGCCCCTGCACATGGTATTATGCTCCACAGTGGCCACTGCACACAGTATTATGCCCCATAGTGGCCAACCCATGTTTGGAGACCCAGGGGTGGTGACAAACATAAAAACCAATGTTACTTACCTTTCCTGGACACCGGTGCACTCCCCGCAGCTTTCGTCCCTGTTTAATTGCACACACACATCATGTGATCAGGCCGGCGACGCGACCTGATGACGTCACCAGAGGGCCCAAGCCTGCTCGGAGTAACATTGGATCGCAGTAGAGGTAAGTAGCATTGGTTTTTATGTTCCCTAGACCCCAGAGTATAATAATAGTAGTATTTGAGGCCCGCGGCTGCTCACAGCGGAATCCATTTCTCCTTCTGCATCCCATAGCAGAAGGGGAAGCGGAGGCGGCCACGAGCAGGCGCAGAGTAGGTAAATAAATAAGGTTGTTACCTGCTGGGGATACTCCAGCAGGTAACGGCCTCTTTATATATAAAAAAAAAAAATATTCTTACCTACCTGAGATCCCTTGATGAAGCCGCTGCCTCCTCTTTTTGTCTACGATGATGTCATTGTATCACCGCCTGCGCTGACATGCAGAGGTCTTGTAAACCAGCCCATGACAGGCCCCGCTCAGCTTTTTTAAACCTGTCCTGAGCTGGTTTACATTAAATAAATAGTAAAAATGCCGCCCCCCCAGACAGTGACGAATAGTGCCGCCTGAGGCGGCCGCCTCACTTCGCCTCATTAGCGGTGTGCCCCTGACCAGAGGCTACAGAGAGAGGAACAGGCTGAAGTTCAGTGGCTGACAAACAAGTTGTAGACAAGCCAATGGGTCAAGGGGGCAGCTCAGGTGCAGTAGTCCAGGACAGGCCGAGATCACAGGTATACCTAGGTACATGGGTGGGCAGCAGCACAGAATCAGGATCAGAACTGTAAATAAACAAGCTGAGGTCAGTCAACTATAATCAAGAAACAACATAGTACAGAACCTATTTGTCTCTGTATTGGGTTAAATGCCCCTTCAAACTTTGTTCACTCTCTTCTTTCCTGAATTTCAATGGAGCTGGACATTACACCCCCACTGACTTTCTGATATTTGAAAATGGATAAAAATGCATGTACCCCTTAAAATATGTAGTTAGGACCTTTTAACAATGATTTACCAACTGTTTTACATTATAAAATAATTTGATCTGAGCCTTTGTTAGTTTTCAATTGCTTTTTATTTCCATAATATGCATTGTGCAGTGATGCTTTGTGCTAATAATGTAAAGAGGGAAAGTATGTATTTTATCTCTGATTGGAAAGAACAAAGAAACCAATGTGACAATAACATAATGCATTCAATGAGTAACTGAAGAAATAAAACAAAAGGCAGGCTGTCATATCTATTCTCCCTTACTTCACAATGCAAAAACTAAAATAATCTTTATAACTAAAGATATATAATTGACTGTTGCAATATTCTGAAAACCAATGTGTCAATGCCAATAGGGAGTGATTTATAATCATTCAGTTTTACTGACTACAGAAGTTTGCTAAGGATGACCATTGTGTAAATTGTATTTTTATATAGTTTACATACTATTATGTAACTTACAGTGTATCTTTTTAAATATATAGCCAATGACTGCAAACTATTTTTTATGTAGGAAATTGTAAAATTTTGTGTCTAACTTGTGACAAAATACTGGTACATGCTTTAAACCTCATTTTCTAAGTGTTTTAGACACTTTCTGACAGTTTCTCTGCCTTTTTCCAATTAGTTAGTAGTGGCTTGGGAAAGGGGTTAGTCTTAAGATGTGATATTGTGCGCTAAATACTTTGGCGCATTTGTCGGAATCTAAACCAACTAATAAGTGATGTAAAGTTAGACTATACAGTCTAAAGACACATCACATTTTTCAAACAGCATTATTATAAGTGTAGATCAGTTTCTGACTGTCTAGTCTAAGTTTGCACTGTCTAAATCTTAAACAGGATTAGTAAATCTGCCCCATTGTTATTAAAAGGATGCATTTGTTAGTAAATTATTTTATTCCAAATGAAAGAACAGTTCTTAAAAAGTTTCTTAGAAAAGATGTTGTGCCTTTTCTGAATGAAAATACTGAGAAGGTATGTTTAAAGTGCTCCCAGTTTATTCTATCTTCTTCAGCGAATGCTGTTGAAAATAATGTATTCATCCGTTTTCTTATCTCTTTCAACCAACCCACCAAGTGTACTCTTGAGATTTTAATTATTGTACTTTTTATATTTGAAGAGCATTCTCAGGTTAGATTGAGTTTCTTAACCAATTGTTTTTTAATTTCTAGTTTTGTTACTCTTATTTCTTGTCTTTAGATTTGTTACTTTCTTGTACTATTTTAAACGTTATAGGCTAAATTTATAAATCGGTTCTTGTATTAGAAATATTGATTTTATTTTGTTTATTGTGTATATATAGGCAATAAAAGAGATTTTTTTTTTTTAAAGTTAAAGAGACTGTTTCAGGACATTAATGGCATAATACTATATATGTCATCATGGGTTTCTGATCCATGGGGGTTCAGTCACTGTGACCCTACTGATGAAGTTGCAATGGTACATTATAGTCTGTGGCTTGCCTTGCAACAATAATAAATTAACAAACAAACAATAAACAACGTGGTATGTTTTTTAATGTTGCTGTCATTTTTTTCTAGAAGACCCTTGCTGATTGGATAGAAAATCCAGCAATATGCAGTGAACACAATAATTGTGGCCCCAGGTGGCATGACCACAACTGGAGTATGAGGCTCACAAAAAGCAAGAATGTTTTCTCTTTGCATGAACAACATAACTGAAGACAGGAAAAAACTGATAACCTGACTGATATCTCTTTTGTATTGATTGCTCAATAGTAGCTGCAGGGATGAGCTGCCTGTACAGTAGTACATATTGTACGTACTTGCATAACCATGCTATGTGTTCACAAGTTTGAACACTGAGATATACAGGCAGCAAGCAGTGGCGTAATGATTGCAGTCACAGGGGGTGTTACCAGGCCTGGAGGTGTACCATGATAGCGGTCGTGGAAATCTTGGTTCCACCGAGTGCTATACATATTGTGTTCCAATAGATGCCATCCCAAGGGAGGTGACTAAAAATAAAAAAAATACTCATACTCGCCTCACAGGCCCCAGCAGTGACGTCTGGGACACGTCACTCCTCAGTCTTGTGCAGAAGAGGACCGAAGAGGATGCTGAAGAGAGCCAGACGGAGCGAGAATACCCAGGAGAGGTGAGGCAAGGTGAGTATAAATGTTTATTTTAATCACTTCCCCTGGGCCTCTACTTATTATACTCTGGGTCTGAGGAGACCCCAGAGTAGGGGGGCTCTTGGGAACATTTTATACTTTGTGTTCGCCACTGTGGAGCATATTATACTGTTTGGGTGGCACTGTGGAGCATATTATACTGTGTGGGGGTCACTGTGGAGCATATTATTCTGTGTGGGGACCACTGTGGGGCATATTATACTGTGTGGGGGTCACTGTGGAGCATATTATACTGTGTGGGGGCCACTGTGGGGCATATTATTTACTTTTCATATGACACACCATCTGTTTTATAGCAGCCATGCACTATTATTACAGGCTGTAGCAACATGGAGATTATAAAACAGATACTGTGCAATGTAAATAGTGAAGGAGTCACGGTGCTCTCAAAAGCATCACAGTACCTTCAAATAGTTGATTAGCAGGGGCGCTGGGTGTTGGACCCCCACTGATCTCTTATATCTCTTAGATTGTTAGAACCCTCAGATTAGTTGTTTCCCACAGAATACAGCTCCCAGTTTTGTTTACATGCCGGGTGCTGTGCTGCTCACTCACTGTATTCTTGATAACTACAGTTGTGGGTACTAAAGCTGTATCTCTTTCAAGTATCTGAGATACTGCTGGAGCACCCGTAACCGTCACTATCAAGAATACTGTGTAGGGAGGGGGTAGCGGGCCCTGGATAAAAGTTTTCACTGGGGCCCATAAGACTTTAGGTACGCCACTGGCAGCAGGTATGTCAGAGTGACCAGTCTACCTACCTGACCTACCTGCCCTAGGTAAAAAGAAAATGTATGAGTTATGGAATTGCCTGTTGAACAATTCCCCAAAGGTATCTGCTGAAACCAGGAAGGAAGAGAATGACAGAGACAGTGAACCCTAGGCTGAATTCCCCTGTCCCTGCCTACTTGCCTAAACTGCCCTAGGCAGCAAATGACAACTGGGTGGAAATCCCTTAAGATAAGTGTTACACAGAACAGGACAAGAAAAACAACACAGAAGCAGAGTCAGCAAGCCGAGGTCAAACCAGAGAGACAAATAGTACCAAATCGAAATCAGAGAGAATAGCAAAAAGGGTAAGCCAAAGGTCAGGAATATGAATACAGGTAACAAAACAGCAATAGAAGTGCTTAGCAAAGGACAAGTCTCAATAGCCAGCAAAGATGTGTGAGCAGATGTCCTGTTTATAGGAAGTCCAGAATCTGCCCCAGACTTGATTGGTAGATAGGCTGTCAATCACACAAGTAAGGCTAAGTTTAACTATTTGAGGAGCGGAGGGAAACAAAGGTGTAGGAGATGGGTGTGCTGGAAAATCAATTAAATAGAAGATGTAACAGAGCAGTGTTCAGACAGAGCAACAAGAACCCTAAGCAAGGAATCAAAACTGAACACGCCTCCTGCGCCGTAGCATGCAAGCGGATGGCGCAGAAGTTCGAACGGGTGTGGACATAACAGTATAATGTTGGCACAGGCATAAATTATACAGTGCCTTGCGAAAGTATTTGGCCCCCTTGTATTTTTCAACCTTTTGCCACATTTCAGGCTTCAAACACAAGGATATAAAATTTTAATTTTTTTGGTGAAGAATCAACAACAAGTGGGACACAATTGTGAAGTGGAACAAAATTTATTGGTTATTTTAAACTTTTGTAAAAAATAAAAAACTGAAAAGTGGGGAGTGCAATATTATTCGGCCCCTTTACTCTCAGTGCAGCAAACTCACTCCAGAAGTTCAGTGAGGATCTCTGAATGATCCAATATTGTCCTAAATGACTGATGATGATAAATATAATCCACCTGTGTGTAATCAAGTCTCCGTATAAATGCACCTGCTCTGTGATAGTCTCAGGGTTCTGTTTAAAGCGCAAAGAGCATCATGAAGACCAAGGAATACACCAGGCAGGTCCGTGATACTGTTGTGGAGAAGTTTAAAGCCGGATTTGGATACAAAAAGATTTCCCAAACTTTAAACATCCCAAGGAGCACTGTGCAAGCGATCATATTGAAATGGAAGGAAGATCAGACCACTGCAAATCTACCAAGACCCAGCCGTCCCTCTAAAATTTCATCTCAAACAAGGAGAAGACTGATCAGAGATGCAGCCAAGAGGCCCATGATCATTCTGGATGAACTGCAGAGATCTACAGCTGAGGTGGGAGAGTCTGTCCATAGGACAACAATCAGTCGTACACTGCACAAATCTGACCTTTATGGAAGAGTGGCAAGAAGAAAGCCATTTCTCAAAGATATCCATAAAAAGTCTTGTTTAAAGTTTGCCACAAACCACCTGGGAGACACACCAAACATGTGGAAGAAAGGGCTCTGGTCAGATGAAACCAAAATCGAACTTTTTGGCCACAATGCAAAACGATATGTTTGGCGTAAAAGCAACACAGCTCATCACCCTGAACACACCATCCCCACTGTCAAATATGGTGGTGGCAGCATCATGGTTTGGGCCTGCTTTTCTTCAACAGGGACAGGGATGATGGTTAAAATTGATGGGAAGATGGATGGAGCCAAATACAGGACCATTCTGGAAGAAAACCTGTTGGAGGCTGCAAAAGATCTGAGACTGGGACGGAGAATTATCTTCCAACAAGACAATGATCCCAAACATAAAGCAAAATCTACAATGGAATGGTTCACAAATAAACGTATCCCGGTGTTAGAATGGCCAAGTCAAAGTCCAGACCTGAATCCAATCGAGAATCTGTGGAAAGAGTTGAAAACTGCTGTTCACAAACGCTCTCCATCCAACCTCACTGAGCTCGAGCTGTTTTCCAAGAAAACCTGTGTTGCCCTCTGGTCAGAAAGAACAAGGCTCTTTTCAGACTGAGATCTACAGAATACACTGTCCTGACCTGAGACAGTTTGCTACATCAAAGCTATGGAAATCTGCTTTGATGATGGCAACTTTTATCAAAGTGTTAGAGCTTTTTTTACAGGTCAAGTAAACATTTTCCTTCTTTCTGTTCACTTTAGTTTGAAGCATAGTGATACAGCGCATATGAGGAGAAATGGACTAATGAAAAGAATCATGACAGGGAAAGTGTGACCATGTAATAAAATTTATAGGCACATAAATACATCCTCAACTGTGTAGAATATAAGGAAGAATAGGCATCTCAGATGTAAAAATCAGTCTGAGCATATTGTAGCAGATTGGAGGCATAAGTTGTTCCTTTTCTATTGTCACATACTGTATAATATTTGTAATGTTTGTTATCTTGGTTGGAAACCCTCATCTTTATTGCAATGAGTTACTTTCCTCACATAATAAACCAATTAACTGTAATCCATTGCTAAAAATGGTTATACATAGTGGATATAATAGCACCAGGCTTTATTCCTTATTCCTGTATGCTATTTGTACAAATATATCCAATGTACCTCTATAGCAGGGCTGTAATATGGTTAGTAGAGATCCCTGGACAAAAAAAATCAGTAAACATTCCCAATCCCATCTCTTAAACCCAGACTTCACTAGATTCCTTATCCCAGTCACATACAGTAGAGGAGAAGTGGCAGTGCCTTCACACAGCCCTCTATACTAGACCCTATAGGATTTATAAAGGCAGCTGAGTCAGTGACTCCAGTAGTCTCCAAAAGAGAGAGCTACATGTTTGCAAAGTCGCCTCTTCTCGGGTGGGTAAAGTCCAACTGATTGTGTATACTGGTGGTCCCCAAGGTAAGTAATTTAAGAAGACCTGTCATGTCAAGTGTGTCTGTCATTACCTGATGCTGTCCTTAGTTAGGGCAACATAAGGAACATGACGGGTCCCTTTAAGACCTTTATGACACATCCCCAGAAGGACCTATAAATTGTCTTGGATTGATCAAACATATTTCATCAGACATATCATAGAGGCCATCATGATACATACAATGGTGTTCATGGGGTGTTGAGACCACTAATGTCTCTTGTAGTTGTACAATACAGGCTAAGAATAGGATCTGCATGAGAGATTTTAAAAACTGATACTAAATGCTAGAGCTTGGCTAGGAAAATGTACCTTTTTATAGCATCTCATCTTTCAGGTCCATTCACCACTATGCTTTCTTTATAAGGATATATTGAACAGTACATAGAAGGTAAATGACAGAGAAGTCATTATGCCTGATGCTTTCATATGCTCATGTAAGACATCTTTTATGCTGTGGAGTACTATAGTACAGGTTTTATATTATATCAAGTAGTGTGAAGTTTTAACATATACAATCATGGCTGTAATTAGACATGTTTGGTTGTACACATGTTTATTTCCTTCGTGTGTATTGGAACAACACAAAAAAACAGAAAAAGAAGCCAAAAATGATATAATTTCAGGCAAAACTCCAAAAATGGGCCAGAAAGGAAGAGTTTGTCTCTCGATGTGCAAAACTGATAGAGACATACCCCAAGCGACTTGCAACTGCAATCGCAGCAAAAGGTGGCGCTACAAAGTATTAACTTAAGGGGGCCGAATAATTTGCAACTCCCCACTTTTCATTTTTTTATTTTTTGCAAAAGTTTAAAATATCCAAGAAATTTCGTTCCACGTCACGATTGTGTCCCACTTGTTGCTGATTCTTCACCAAAAAATTAAAATTTTATATCCTTATGTTTGAAGCCTGAAATGTGGCAAAAGGTTGAAAAGTTCAATGGGGCCGAATACTTTCGCAAGGCACTGTATGTATACTTAAATGGTACCCGTGAGAAATACAACTTGTCCCATATAAACAATACATCAAACACCTATTTTCATAGAAAAATAAATAAGGTCTTGCTTTTGAATGGCAATATTGAAAAAAATTTGTTAGGTCTTTAACATCTACAAGACATGCAATAATGTCTCTTGAGTGAAGAGTGATAAAGAAGATTGTTTATCATTCTAGAGGTCCTTTTCTGTTCTGCATTACACAGACAACCCTTTGATTTGTAATGCCTAATTACCCTGTAGTGATGCTATAGGAAAATTGAATACTTATTGCCAGGTATCCTCACAGATTATAGATGATCACATAAGGGTCTCTTATTGTCGAATGTCTCTTTTAAGCAATAGGAATTGTTCAAAGATAATTGGTACTAGGACTGATATCTTTGTTGGCACAATCTTGTAATTATAGTCATTATACAGATGTTTTCCAGTGTGTCATATCAGCGATTAAGATTTCTCAGTCCACTAGTGGGATTGAGGAAAATGTAAAGTTAAATAAAATGTAAAAATATTACAAAAAAAATCTGCAAAAATTACTTATACTATTACAATGTTTTATTATGTCAAATATATAAAAAAAATAAAACAGTGTAAATAATTAGTGTTGTTGTGATTGTAACAATCCTTACTATAACTTGAAATCATTCTTTATCCTGAAAAGTAAACATAATTTACCCTTTAAGGATGCAACGTAGTTTGTACATTAATGCTTGGCGACTTTATTCATATTTTCCTTCCCCATCTTCCAAAATTTATAACTTTTAAACAAATAAAATGTCACTTTTTGAAAATGAATGATTTTCCTGGGGTCACTGTATTCTGACACCTTTAACTTTTTAACTGTTCTGTTGACGGAGATATGTCAGGGCTCTTTATTTGCGGGGCAAGTTGTATTTTTTATTGGTACCAATGTTTGGTATGTATGTCTTTTTTATCACTTTTTATTGATATTTTTTGGGGAAAGCAAAGTTACCAAAATACACTAATTTGCACATTGTTGTGGTATATACACAGTATATCTATATATATAGATATAGATATATCTATATCTATATATATATAGATATAGATATATATATATATCTATATCTATATATATAGATACACACGTGGACAAAATTGTTGGTACCCCTTGTTTAATGTAAGAAAAACCCACAATGGTCACAGAAATAACTTGAATCTGACAAAAGTAATAATATATAAAAATTCTATGAAAATGAACAAATTAAAGTCAGACATTGCTTTCCAACCGTGCTTCAACAGAATTTAAAAAAAAAGTAAACTCATGAAACAGGCCTGGACAGAAATGATGGTACCCTTAACTTAATATTTTGTTGCACAACCTTTTGAGGCAATCACTGCAATCAAACAATTCCTGTAACTGTCAATGAGACTTCTGCACCTCTCAACAGGTATTTTGGCCCACTCCTCATGAGCAAACTGCTCCATTCATCTCGGGTTTGAAGGGTGCCTTTTCCAGACGGCATGTTTCAGCTCCTTCCAAAGATGCTCAATAGGATTTAGGTCAGGGCTCATAGAAGGCCACTTCAGAGTAGTCCAATGTTTTCCTCTTAGCCATTCTTGGGTGTTTTTAGCTGTGTGTTTTGGGTCATTATCCTGTTGCAAGACCCATGACCTGCGACTGAGACCAAGCTTTCTGACACTGGGCAGCACATTTCTCTCCAGAATCCCTTGATAGTCTTGAGATTTCATTGTACCCTGCACAGATTCAAGACACCCTGTGTCAGATGCAGCAAAGCAGAACATAACAAAGCCCCAGACCATAACAGAGCCTCCTCCATGTTTCACAGTAGGGACAGTGTTCTTTTCAAGATATGCTTAATTTTTCCATCTGTGAACATAGACCTGATTTTTGTCTCATCTGTCCATAAGACATTCTCCCAGAAGCTTTGCGGCTTGTCAACATGTAGTTTGGCAAGATACTTTTGTCAGATTCAAGTTATTTCTGTGACCATTCTGGGTTTTTCTTTCATTAAACGAGGGGTACCAACAATTTTGTCCACGTGTGTATATATATATATATCTATATATATATCTATAGATATATATATATAGATATATATATACAGTGCTGGCCAAAAGTATTGGCACCCCTGCAATTCTGTCAGATAATACTCAATTTCTTCCAGAAAAAGATTGCAATCACAAATGCTTTGGTAATAATATCTTCATTTAATTTGTCTTCAATGGAAAACCACAAAAAGAACTGTCAAAAAGCCAAATTGGATATAATTCCACACCAAACATAAAAAAGGGGGTGGACAAAAGTATTGGCACCCTTTGAAAAATCATGTGATGCTTCTCTAATTTGTGTAATTAACAGCACCTGTTTGTTTTGTTTTGTTTTGTTTGTTTGAGTTGGAAGGGACCTCAAGGGCCATCGAGTCCAACCCCCTGCAAAAGCAGGAATTCCTAGATCATCCCAGCTATATACCTATCCAGATTCCGCTTGAAGATTTCAATTGATAAAGAACCCACCACCTCCCGTGGAAGCCTATTCCACTCCCTCACTACCCTTACTGTTAGAAAGTTTTTCCTAATGTCTAATCTGAATCTCCTTCCCCTTAGTTTCATCCCATTACTTCTCGTGCTTCCTTCTGCTAATGAGAATAGGGTAGATCCCTCTGCACTGTGACAACCTTTCAGATATTTAAATACCGCTATTAAGTCTCCCCTTAGCCTTCTCTTCTGCAAACTAAGCAGTCCCAATTCTTTTAGCCTTTCTTCGTAGGACATGGTTTGTAGACCTTCCACCATTTTGGTTGCTCTTCTCTGGACCTGCTCCAATAAATCGATGTCTTTCTTAAACTGTGGAGCCCAGAACTGTACACAGTATTCCAGGTGGGGTCTGACCAGGGCAGAGTACAGCGGAATAATTACCTCTCTTGATCTAGCTTCAATGCTCGTCTTGATACATCCTAGAATTTGGTTAGCCTTTTTAGCCACCGCACCGCACTGTTGACTCATGTTGAATTTGTGATCTATTATTATGCCCAGATCCTTTTCCCCTGTACTCTCACTTAGTACTATTCCTCCCATACTATATATGCTTCTTGCATTTCTGTTACCCAGATGTAGAACTTTGCATTTGTCCCTGTTGAATACCATTTTGTTCACCTCAGCCCATTGTTCCAGTGTGTCTAAGTCCTTTTGGATGCACTCTCTCTACTCTCTAGTGTTGGCCATTCCTCCTATCTTTGTATCATCTGCAAATTTTATTAGTTCCCCATTAATCCCATCATCCAGATCATTTATAAAAATATTAAAAAGTACTGGGCCCAGGACAGAGCCCTGCGGCACCCCGCTTTTTACTTTCTTCCAGTTTGATGTATAGCCATTTAGAATTACTCGTTGTGCCCGATCATTTAGCCAATTGTGAACCCACCTTACTGATATTTTATCAAAGCCATACTTGATCATTTTTTCAATAAGAATGTTATGTGATACTTTATCAAAGGCCTTACTAAAGTCAAGATATACTATGTCCACTGCATTCCCCTGGTCCAACCATTCAGTGACTTTATTATAGAAGGAAATAAGATTAGTCTGACAAGATTTATTAGGCATAAAGCCGTGCTGGCTCTGATTAATTAAAGCCTTCCCATCCAGGTACCTAATTAAATGTTCTTTAACGATTTGTTCAAAGATTTTTCCTACTATCGAGGTCAGACTTACCGGCCTATAATTTCCTGGGTCGTCCCTATTCCCCTTTTTGTAGATGGGGACCACATTTGCCCTTTTCCAATCTAGAGGGACCACTCCTGTTTCCCATGACTTATTAAAGATTATTGCAAGGGGTTCTGTTATTTCCTCTGCTAATTCTTTTAAAACTCTAGGGTGTAACTCATCCGGTCCTGGGGACTTGGTTTCCTTAATCTTAGCTAAATGTTCTCTTACCAAACCTTCACTTATAATCAGCTTGGAGTCCTCATTCCCCTCATCACTATCACCATTAATGTTGATATTTCCATCCATTTCTTGGGAGAAGACGGATACAAAATATGAATTTAGTAACTCCACCTGCTGATCCACCATGTTAACTTTTTCACCCTTTTCGTTCTTCAGGACTCCAATGGTTTCCTTCACTTTTCTTTTGCTCTTAACATATCCCCAAAAACCTTTTACCTTACTCTTAACTTCTTTTGCAAGCTTCAATTCGTATTCAGCCTTAGCTTTTTTAATGCTTATCTTGCAGAGTCTGCAAACTGCTGTATACTCTCCCTTAGATATAGCTCCCATCTTCCACTTGTTGTATGTTTCCTTTTTCTTTTTTAGTAGGTTATGTAATTTTTTGGTCATCCATCCTGGAGTTTTTAGGTGATTCCCATTTTTCTTGCTTCTAGGTATTGTTAGTTCCTGTGCATTAATGATTTCCCTACGGAAAATTTCCCACCCCTCACTTACCTGTGGCACATAACAGGTGGTGGCAATAACTAAATCACACTTGCAGCCAGTTGAAATGGATTAAAGTTGACTCAACCTATGTCCTGTGTCCTTGTGTGTACCACATTGAGCATGGAGAAAAGAAAGAAGACCAAAGAACTGTCTGAGGACTTGAGAAGCAAAATTGTGAGGAAGCATGAGCAATCTCAAGGCTACAAGTCCATCTCCAAAGACCTGAATGTTCCTGTGTCTACCGTGTGCAGTGTCATCAAGAAGTTTAAAGCCCATGGCACTGTGGCTAACCTCCCTAGATGTGGACGGAAAAGAAAAATTGCCGAGAGATTTCAATGAAAGATTGTGTGGATGGTGGCTAAAGAACCTCGACTAACATCCAAACAAGTTCTAGCTGCCCTGCAGTCCGAGGGTACAACAGTATCAACCCGTACTATCCGTCGGCGTCTGAATGAAAAGGGACTCTATGGTAGGATATCCAGGAAGACCCCACTTCTGACCCAGAGACATAAAAAAGCCAGGCTGGAGTTTGCCAAAACTTACCTGAGAAAGCCAAAAACTTTTTGGAAGAATGTTCTCTGGTCAGATGAGACAAAAGTAGAGCTTTTTGGGAAAAGGCATCAACATAGAGTTCACAGGAAAAAAAAGAGGCCTTCAAAGAAAAGAACACGGTCCCTACAGTCAAACATGGCGGAGGTTCCCTGATGTTTTGGGGTTGCTTTGCTGCCTCTGGCACTGGACTGCTTGACTGTGTGCATGGCATTATGAAGTCTGAAGACTACCAACAAATTTTGCAGCATAATGTAGGGCCCAGTGTGAGAAAGCTGGGTCTCCCTCAGAGGTCATGGGTCTTCCAGCAGGACAATGACCCAAAACACACTTCAAAAAGCACTAGAAAATGGTTTGAGAGAAAGCACTGGAGACTTCTAAAGTGGCCAGCAATGAGTCCAGACCTGAATCCCATAGAACACCTGTGGAGAGATCTCAAAATGGCAGTTTGGAGAAGGCACCCTTCAAATCTCAGGGACCTGGAGAAATTTGCCAAAGAAGAATGGTCTAAAATTCCAGCAGAGCATTGTAAGAAACTCATTGATGGTTACCGGAAGCGGTTGTTTGCAGTTATTTTGTCTAAAGGTTGTGCTACCAAGTATTAGGCTGAGGGTGCCAATACTTTTGTCCGGCCCATTTTTGGAGTTTTGTGTAAAATGATCAATGATTTGACTTTTTTTTCATTCTCTTTTGTGTTTTTTCATTGCAAGCAAAATAAATGAAGATATTATTATCAAAGCATTTGTGATTGCAATCATTTTCTGGAAGAAAATGAGTATTATCTGACAGAATTGCAGGGGTGCCAATACTTTTGGCCAGCACTGTATATTTTTTTTTTTTTACGGTGTTCACCGTATGGGATAAATAACACTATTTTTGGATAGTGGGGACTTATACACACGTGGGGATACCTAACATGTTTGTTTGTTTATTTTTGTTTACATTATGTATTTTTTAAATATAAAGGTAGATTTTTTAACTTTGTATTGTTTGTTTATTTATTAGTGTGTATTTTAAACTATGTGTGTGTGTGTGTGTGTGTTTTATTTTTTTTTACTTTTTACATGTCCCACAAGGGGACTTGAAGCTGGGATCTCAGATCCTTAGTGCAATGTCCTGCAATACATAGTATTGCAGAACATCACAGATTAGTTCCTATGGAAAATGTGCATAGGCAGTCAGGAGGTCGTGGCCTGGCCTCCTGGATGCCATGGCAACCCCTCGGAACCCACAATCTTATTGCGCCCTTATCATGCACCCAGGCCCCCTGGATGCCGTGATCGTTATTGATTACGGCATCCAGGGGGTTAATCCACCGGATTTACACAGCCGAGTGCTGGAAGTAATGCCACAGGCACAGCTTCTGTGCCCGCCACATTACTGTTCTGTACTATTATGACGCTGAGCGATAACTATATGCTCAGCATGACGTAATAGTATGGCGCAGAGCAGGAAGGGGCTAAAAAGGCCATAATGGCTTAGAATTGTTCACCCTTTTTCTTGGAAAATATAGTAGTCAAAAAGTCATACATACCCCAAATAGATACTACTGAACTACAGCTCATCCTTGCAGAAAATAAGCCCTACATGGGAAAATGAAAAGTTCTGCTTCAGAATATGGGGAGAAATAAACAAAATTTAATGCTTCACTATGAAAGGCATAAATATAAAACACAATAAACTGTAGTGAAATTGATGTTTTTTTCTATTTCCCACAAATAAAAAGTAATTAAAACTTAATCAACAAGTTGTATCCCAAATGTACCCCAAAATGTGGTAGCGTGAAAACAAAAAAAAATGTGGTCCTTAACCCCAAGGACACAGCCAGTAATGACCTTAGGGATATGGTGACTTTTTCCATTTTTTTGTATTGTCTCATTCTGAAAGCTGTAACACTATTTTTCTGTCAGTGTAGCTGTTGAGGGCTTGTTTGAGTTGTGTTTTTTGATGGTAGCATTTTGGGGAGACTATATATTGATAAAATTTTATTAACAATTTCTGGGGGAACTAAAAAAACCACCAATGCTGGCATATTATTTTTAATGTATGATATAAATAAAAAATTATGTTACCGAAATAATATTTATATAGTTTTTTTTTAGGTTATATAGGTTTTTTTTGCTACTTTGATACTGTTCAAAGTTTTTTTTTTTTAATAAATCATTTGTTTTTGAATTGCCATGGTCTAAAAGCCATTACTTTTTGATTTCTCTATTGCACGAACTAGTTAAGGTTTTCTTTTTTGAGAGAGCAGTGCTTGTCATTGGTACCATTTTAGGGTACAGATGACTTTTTAACCATTTATTTAATTTTTTTGGAGGCAAAGTGACCAAAAATGAGGACTTTCGATGTTTTTTTTTATTAGCTTTTTATGATGCTCACTGTGTGGAGTAAATAATGTATTAATTTTACAGGACACAGTATATATTTGAATAAATTTATAATATAAAATCCCTTTTTATGAAAAGAAAAGTTTTTGGATCCTTTTACTTTTCAACTGACTAGTTAATGCCATATTTTTGTGGGAAGAACTGTACTTTTAATTGGTACTAATCTGCAGTACATGTTAGTTTTTGATCACTTTTATTCAATTTAAGTCAGGTGACAGAAAAAAATAGCATTTCTGGATTTTTTTTTTTAGTTTTTTAATGATGTATACTGTGTGAGATAAATAATATACTAGTTTTATTAGCACAGGTCATTATGGATGCAGCAATACCCTATATGTGTTTGTTTAATTCTGTTTATTTATTTTAATATGTATTCTGTAGAAAGAGAAGTGATTTAAGTTTTTCATTTTTTTAATATTTTAAAAAAACTTTTAAACTTTATAATACAGCAGAGACCCTAATAATAAAACATAATAGTAATAGTATGGCGGATGTCAAGTTCAAATCTAGAATTAACCTAAATTTATTTGACGCAGAAATCAAGTGATGGAGTTATTTGTCAACAAATAACCACATTGCTGTTGAATTTTCAGCAATGACATCAAAGAATAACTACCGTATTTTTCAGACTATAAGACGCACCTAGGTTTTAGAGGAGGAAAATAGGGAAAAAAAATTTTGAAGCAAAAATTGGTAAAATATTTAATATATGGGAGTTGTATTTTTGCAACAGCTGTAAGATCACATTGACAGGTGGCCCTGCCGCTGTACGGGGATGTATAGGGCATATTTTTTTGCGGAGCCAGATATTCTTTCTAGTTATACCATTTTGAGGAATGTCTATTGCTTAGATCACTTTTTATTCATATCAAAGTTGAAACAGTGAAAAAAACGGCACTTCGGCACTTTTGATTTTTTTTCCCACTATGGCGTTCACCGTACAGGAAAAATATTTTTATAAGTTTGTAGACCGGGCGTTTTTAGACACAGCGATACCTAATGTGTATGTTTCACAGTCATTTTCTACTTTTATATGTGTTCTACAAAGGGGGTGATTTAGAACTTTTATTTTATTTTACTATTTTATTAGTTTTATAAGTTAGGGGTCTTGAACCTGCAATAATTTGATTTCAAGTCCCATAGACTGCAATACAAGTGTACTGCAGCCTATGGGAGATTCTTTACAATGCTATTGCGGCTGGTCATAGACCAGCCCAGCCACAATAGTAATATTTCTATGACAGGCCTGGGAGCCTTCATAACGCTCCCGGCTGTCATAGGAACAGGAAGGATCCCACGATCTCGCCGAGCGAGAGCCGGCCTGCAACAAGGTACTGGGCCGGTGGAGTCCGGCCCCTGGGGCAGTTTTTACACTTTGGGGGGGAAAGCTTTGAAGTAGTAATGCCCGCAGTCAGAATGGACTCTGACCGCGAGCATTAGCTCTGGGTCTGCACTGTCCATTACAGCGGGAGACCCGGTTGCTATAGCGACCGCTCTGTAGCAGAGCGGCCGCCATCTTCTTTACAGCCCCAGCATTTGGGTTCACTGAGACACCCGCTCCTCCAATCCCAGGTCCTGCACATCGCCCCACTCCTGCCGCTTGAGGAAGCCACGCTACAGGAAGCCGCCAGCAGCAGCAGGAGTGGGGGCGATGTTGCGACCCCGCTCCTCCTCCCTCCCCAACACCCACATTCAGACCATAAGACTCACCCCCATTTTCCTCCCAAATTTTGGGGGAAAAAAGTGCGCCTTATAGTCCGAAAAATACGGTAATCACACTCTTGAAAAACATAATGGTGGGGTGATTCATCAAGACTAGATATTTAACCCGAATGTTCCAAATTGTTCGGTTTTAACTAAGCCAAAGAAATGCTGAATAAAAATGTCTGTTTCCATATGTATTGAGCAGGAAAAGCAGAAAACACATGTCTGTAAGTTACTGCATGATGTTCTAGCCTCACCTGACTTCATTTGACAGCCTCTTCGTCAATAGATAGTGGTAGGTGGACAACTTACAGTGATGATGTCATATACACTATATAAGATGCTGTGGGCTTCAACACGAGGCATTACAGTAATGGTGGAGATAGGAAAGGGTCTGTGATTCATCTTACTGCAGGGAACATCCACCTCCTCTGGATCCTCCTCTCGGGACCATTTCCCACCAGTCAGACTATTGTTAGGCTTAATCACTGGACTTCCTCTACATGCCCAAATTGTTGTTCAGCTAGGAGACTAGCTCAGGAAGAGCATTATAATATTATTAACATCTGTATGAAACACTAACCATTTTTGTAAGTGATAATTACTGTAATGCATTTTATATGTTTCCCCTATATGAACAGTAGAGAGTAAAAATCTTGGCAGACTTGAGAGAGATTGAAATGAATGCCCTCTTGTACATTTGAAATGTTCGATACCAGAGGTATCACTTGAAGCTCCTGAGCACTAATGCACAATATGTAACTGGGCCTACACTTACCATGTTTTCTCTATAATACTGGTGTTTTCTTATGTTGTAGAAAGGCCTTCGGGCCCCCTGAGGCTCTGGGGTTCAGTAGTGATTGCTACCTCTGCACCCCCTTTATCTGTTCAACACTTATATAATGTTGGACTCTGTCTTAGCTCTCATAGATTGCTGCAAATTTGTAACTGTGGTAAAGTCTTCACAGTGCAGGACAATGTTTCTTGTGTTTTTTTAAAGGTAAATTCTACCTTCAATGCTTTTTTCTTTTATAAAGATTATGCTTAGCCACCATCAATGGGAAAATAGTAGATCAAGAAATAAATTGTTTGGCAAATATGTCTCAAACTGATATAATGCTTTTTACAGTGAATAATTCATATCAAGACAGTGAAGATACTCAAAGAAGAAGGCAGTAACAGAGGGAACATAGTTGTAAGTGGAAAAAATTTGCCTTCTTTTTTAATACAGTTGTTCCTCCATTGGGAAAAAGAAGAATGATGGCCACGATATCTATACTTACCCTCAATTGATCTAACCCTTCAATAATACAAGAGATCAAGAAAATACCTGAAATGTAGTAATTGGACATGACCAGCACACCGTGAATGCCAGCGGTAATTTATATAACTCATATATGAGCAAAGATATAGTGAAAAAATAGGGAGGTATAATAGTGTGCAGTTTGGGCTTATTTTATTAGAGTAAGAATGTTTCAATTCAAGAAGCTTATTAGCTATTATGCTTATTAATCCATTTTTACCTGTGAAATAGGGCAACATTACTAAAAAAAAGGCATGACTAATTGTCATCTTTAACTGCTACAGGTATAACACTGTTACTGATCTTTAATCTCTTGGGGCATTCGCTGTGTTTCCCCTGTACACAACCTTAAGCAATTTGATATTGCAGTACAGAATGCTCACCAGGAATATAACATGGGTTTTATGGTATGTTGTTTTAGAAGTATTAATAACAATATATTTCTTTATCTTCCCACTAGCAGGATATCCTACTTCAGTTTAATTCAATTTTAATGATATCTTTAATTATGTTACTGTTTTTACACAATGTTCTGACATTTCTTTAATACAATGTATGTGATTGTGTTAGAGTTCATGTTTGTATTTTACTTCCTTGGGATAGTGGCACTTCAGATACAATATCCATGTATTTGTAATATAAATATTATGTTAGTATTAGGTACAGATCAGTAGCGTAACTACCATCGTAGCAGCCCTATGGGGCCCGCAACCTTAGGGGGGCTGGTGGGCCCCTGCTGCTTTTTATTTAAATTTTTTTTTTGATAGGCCGTTACCTGCTGAAGTAACCCCAGCACTTAATGGGCCCTAATTACTTACCGATCCCTGTTCCTGCTCACAGCCGCCTCCGTTTATCCTTCTGCCCTCTAGGGGACCCCATGTGTTTCATATCACATGCTGACAGTGACGTGGTATGGGACGCATGGGGTCCCCTGGAGGGCAGAAGGGGAAGCAGAGGTGGCTGTGAGCAGCAGTGGGGATTGGTGAGTAAGGCCGCGAGTCAGCATCAAGAGTATTTGTTGACTGAACCCCACGAGATTCATCTCGCCTTGTTTGCCTGATGGTTGTGTTCAGACTGAATATGTCCAAACTGAAAATGCTATTATTAAACTTGGGGGTCTATTCAGACTCCCGAGTATAATGATTGGAGGCACAGGAGAGGTGATCAACATAAAAAAACACTGTTACTTTAGGCTAAAGCCCCATGTAGCAAATCGCAGCTTTTTTCACAGAAAGTCTGCAAAGTTTTCCTCTGTGGACTTTCCACCTGTATTATACCTACAGTGCTGGCCAAAAGTATTGGCACCCCTGCAATTCTGTCAGATAATACTCAATTTCTTCCAGAAAATGATTGCAATCACAAATGCTTTGGTAATAATATCTTCATTTAATTTGTCGTCAATGGAAAACCACAAAAAGAATTGTCAAAAAGCCAAATTGGATATAATTCCACACCAAACATAAAAAAGGGGGTGGACAAAAGTATTGGCACCCTTTGAAAAATCATGTGATGCTTCTCTAATTTGTGTAATTAACAGCACCTGTTACTTACCTGTGGCACATAACAGGTGGTGGCAATAACTAAATCACACTTGCAGCCAGTTGAAATGGATTAAAGTTGACTCAACCTCTGTCCTGAGTCCTTGTGTGTACCACATTGAGCATGGAGAAAAGAAAGAAGACCAAAGAACTGTCTGAGGACTTGAGAAGCAAAATTGTGAGGAAGCATGAGCAATCTCAAGGCTACAAGTCCATCTCCAAAGACCTGAATGTTCCTGTGTCTACCATGCGCAGTGTCATCAAGAAGTTTAAAGCCCATGGCACTGTGGCTAACCTCCCTAGATGTGGACGGAAAAGAAAAATTGATGAGAGATTTTAACGAAAGATTGTGTGGATGGTGGCTAAAGAACCTCGACTAACATCCAAACAAGTTCTAGCTGCACTGCAGTCCGAGGGTACAACAGTGTCAACCCATACTATCCGTCGGCTTCTGAATGAAAAGGGACTCTATGGTAGGATACCCAGGAAGACCCCACTTCTGACCCAGAGACATAAAAAAGCCAGGCTGGAGTTTGCCAAAACTTACCTGAGAAAGCCAAAAACTTTTTGGAAGAATGTTCTCTGGTCAGATGAGACAAAAGTAGAGCTTTTTGGGAAAAGGCATCAACATAGAGTTCACAGGAAAAAAAAGAGGCCTTCAAAGAAAAGAACACGGTCCCTACAGTCAAACATGGCGGAGGTTCCCTGATGTTTTGGGGTTGCTTTGCTGCCTCTGGCACTGGACTGCTTGACTGTGTGCATGGCATTATGAAGTCTGAAGACTACCAACAAATTTTGCAGCATAATGTAGGGCCCAGTGTGAGAAAGCTGGGTCTCCCTCAGAGGTCATGGGTCTTTCAGCAGGACAATGACCCAAAACACACTTCAAAAAGCACTAGAAAATGGTTTGAGAGAAAGCACTGGAGACTTCTAAAGTGGCCAGCAATGAGTCCAGACCTGAATCCCATAGAACACCTGTGGAGAGATCTCAAAATGGCAGTTTGGAGAAGGCACCCTTCAAATCTCAGGGACCTGGAGAAATTTGCCAAAGAAGAATGGTCTAAAATTCCAGCAGAGCATTGTAAGAAACTCATTGATGGTTACCGGAAGCGGTTGTTTGCAGTTATTTTGTCTAAAGGTTGTGCTACCAAGTATTAGGCTGAGGGTGCCAATACTTTTGTGTAAAATGATCAATGATTTGACTTTTTTTTCATTCTCTTTTGTGTTTTTTCATTGCAAGCAAAATAAATGAAGATATTATTACCAAAGCATTTGTGATTGCAATCATTTTCTGGAAGAAATTGAGTATTATCTGACAGAATTGCAGGGGTGCCAATACTTTTGGCCAGCACTGTATATAGAAAACACCAGCATTTCCATAGGTATAATTGACGTGCTGCGATTTCTAAAAACACAAGGGTGGAATTTTTCTGCAATGTGTGGATGGAATTCCACTTTGCAGGTATTGTAAAATGCAGCGTTTTCGCAACGTGCGTCTGTGTCCTTAAGTCTAAGGCCTCACATTGCAGAAACACAGCAATTTTTGTTGCAGATTTTGCTGCATTTTTTTGAGCCAAAGTCAGGAGTGGATTTATCATAATGGAATCGTCTAAATACTTCCTTTATATTTTCCATTCATTTTCAAGCCACTCCTGACTTTGGCTTAAAAAAAACGCAGTAAAATCTGCAACAAAAAAACGCTGCATTTCTGCAATGTGGGACCTTAACCTAAATCTTACTTTGTAAACCTATATGTCTCTGAACTCAGCCTTTTCAGCCTCGCACGGTCCTTTTAAACATTGTTTATGAAGATTTTATTCTGAATCTGATCATTTCTTGTAGTCTGAATGAATGTATTTGATAACCAGTGCAATTTGTAATGTTCTACTGTACTAACTGTATAATATCTCTCTGTCTTACTTGACCTACCATTTCTGATATTTCTTGCACTGACTGAAAAATGGATTAACTGATCTCATAAATATGCACCATTAATACTAAGATTATTTCAAAACATTTTGATTAGTGTTTACCTTTGCTTCAAAAGAGCCATTTAGCTAATTTTAATGTCAGTTTAATCTTCAAACAGAGTAGTTCAATGTACTTTGCATTAATGAGTTTTAAATCCAAAATTAAAATTGGTCCACTAATTTCATCCAGGAAATAGGCAAAAATAAAGATTTAAATCCCTGAGCAATGGGAGATATGTCTTGAATTAATAATAGAAAATTAATTGTTATAAGAAGATTTTAAAATCTTGTTTGTCTACCTTAATAAGTATAAGAAAGTACATTGCAAAAATTATATTGCTTAGGGGTTAGCTCTGATTTGAATGTTAACATATCTTCAATTTTCTGCACTAAAATAATTCCAGAGTTAAGAAAAACATTTATGCCAATTTCTAACAGCTTTATAGTCTCTGAAGTGGTGTATAATCAAAATTACTGGAAGTCACAGAAATGGAAACGGGTCTGTAAGTATTCCTATTGCAATAAATGAAATAAGCAAAACTGTGAACAAATTTGACTGGATATTAAATGTTAAAGATAGAACTGCATTTATATTATAATATTTATCTAAATTTTTAATACTAAAATATATTTCTTTCCTGCATTTATTTCTGAGTTAAAAGGAAATCTGCTATTTTTATAACTAATCTTCATTTTGACTTTTTCCCCGATGTACGTGCAGATAACAACTGGTATCTGCAGATTTCTTATGAAGAGTTACTTCAAGACTACAGTAGTCCTAGAGAAGCAAAGCTGTTATCATGTACCATGAGCTACAATAGCAACTTGTCTTCTAGGTCAGAACGTATTATATAGGCAAGAAGAGTAATACAATGGCATGAGCTTGGAGTAGTCTTTGCTGGTCCTGCATATAAGTAGAAGGTGCTTCTGCTAATGATTTCAGTTGTGGTAGCATTGATATTAAGCAAGCCCCATGGTATTGTAAACTGACACAAATATATTGGAAATTATTTCAACTGCTTAGTGCCACATGTAAATTTACATGCTGGATCCATGCAGTTGAAGACCAGACTCTCCGTGTTGTCACAGTTACAACCCCTGCAAATCCATCATGAGGGTTGACAATATGGCTTATAAAAGGCTACCATGGCTGCCAAATGTGGTTGTCTTTTATGCCATAACTTAGGCATGATCTGATAGGTGCCCTGCACTGACAAACACTAATGCATTGGAATACAAAAGTAGGTAGTACATTACAATCCTAAATAAATATTCTGTAGTGGAAAAAAAATTAAAACGTTAAATAAAATAATAAAAGAAAAAAAGACAAAGTGACACCTTTTGTTTTCATAACAATAGCATATAACATATAAATATCTGTATATTTTTTACATTACAATGAAAACATGTAGCGTAGAATTTTCTGCAACTGAAAATCAGTTCCATTCATCTAAATGGAAATTTTTCTGTAGAAAGCATATGGCTTTCTGTGAACCCTGTTCAGCTCAACAAGACAGTCATCAAAATTTGTGCACCAAATCTGCTGCATGTGAATTCACCATAGTGTTGCCAACCAGACTCCAAAATAGTCCCATACTATACGCATACTAAATAAAAAAAATGCACCCATGTTCCTGTTACAAATCATTCAAAAGCATTATGGGAGGCCTCTAAGTAGTTTAGGCCTTAAATTATTTGACCCTTGTTCACCCTATAATCAATACAACACATGCAAAGAAAATGTAAGCAAAGTGGGCAAACTGAAAATCCTGAAAGGATTTATTTTTGGAGGGTTTTTTTTTTTCCTATTAGTCTACTATCCATTGGTACAGATTGGGAATTTTCATTTCAGGATTCAGCACCTGTATGTCTGAGCTGTTAATCTGAATAGTACTTAACAAGAGGAGTACATTTATCAGTGCTGGCAGGGCTATTGTACTTTAATCAAAATACAGTAGGACAATGCTCTTATGGCCAATATAAAGTTCTTACTTAGTCATTGGGGTGTGTAGTGTTGATGCAGGTCACCTGGAAAAAGTACACTATGCGATAATGAATTTTATGGATCAGAACTCTTTATTCCATGCTTCCTCCAAGAATCTCTGTCTAGCATCTGCCCCTCCTAGCTCAGCTCCTTCTCCCTTACTACCTCACTGTTGCTAGGCAGACAAAGCAAAATGAGTAAGCAGCAAAGAACATACAGAATATACTTATAACAGCATCACACTTGTGATGTCTGGCACTTGCAATCATTGGGTAGATTTGGTGTTGCAGTTAGGGACAACAGTGGTATATTCATTATAACAATAGGACAGCATTTCCATAGTCAATGTGCACTGTAGAACAGCACAGACATTATATTTGGTGTTGATATCTTCTGGTGATTAGCTGAATCTCAAACTGCATCAGAAATAGTAGAAACAATTAAAATAGCCTTTACTAGTTAGGGTGGGTTCACACTTGCGCTTAAGTCCGTCCGCTGCCAATCCGAGTGAAAATCTCAGGAAACTGGATAGGCACCGGATAGCGACAGGTTAGTGACGCATTGGGTTTTTAAAGCAATGCGCGGGTGTCCGATCGCACCCACTGCGCTGCGAATCCAGTTTTTTTCGTCGGAAACAAAGTCGGACAACAACAAATTGGTAAATTCTAGTTTGATATTACAAAAAATAAAAAATACTTTAACAGTTAATCTTAAGCATTTATGTATTGGACACATATATACAATGAAAGTAACTTATTTATATTCAGTAGTTTAGTTACAGTAGTTTACAAATATAATAGAATAAAGTATAACTGCAAGGTCTGATTACACAGGGTTTATGCAGTCACATACTGCAGGTTTGTATAGTTGTAGAAAATGATAGTTTCATTAGCATTTTTTTTGGGGGGGGTATGTGTGAAAACACCTACAATTCTATCAGTAATTTTTTCATTTTGTTTTTACGGCGTTCACTCTGCATTAAAAATGACTACTAACCCATTTGGGATCCGATGATGGTCAGGTTCCAGTATGATGGTGAGTGTCTCTGTTCTTCATTTCCTGTGGAGCAGTATACTGAGCCAACTGCTGGTGTGATGATCTCAAGAGTCATTGCATAGCCACTGCATTCCTAGTACTCATACCAGCAACACTAACAGCTCAGCAATATGTACAGTAGGATAAAGATCACCCACACACAGCAAGGATTTCCCAGAAATGACTCCGCAAGTTTGCAACATTTCCTTGGCCTGCCCAGTCACCAGATTTATTTCTATTTATCAAGCAGTTATGAGACCAGCTGGTACACCAGCTTCACCAGCCTACAAGTTTGCAGGATCTACAGGCCAGAATAAAAGGCATAGTGAAACCTCTCCAGAAGACCACTTCTTTGAGAAGACTTCCCTCTTTCAGTGACCGATTTTTCTCCTGTAATACACTATGGAGGCTACCTCTTTATAAGCAGACCATCCCCTTACCCACCACATTTTCAAGCAAATTTTTAAGTGTGAAAAAGACCACACGTTGCACTGACATACACCGGGTGCCAAATATTAATGCATCTTTGTGCTGCATTGTGTCACTGGACTACTGCAAACAAGAGCAATAGACTTGCAAGAAGTGGAATGCATTGCATGGAAGCAGAGAGTCAATTTCATAGTCAATGCAGTCTACCACTGAGGTGCTGAGAATACATGCCAACAGTTCCGATGTTGCCAGAACAATCTTGGGACTGGTTTTATGTATACCCCAAAGCAAAATGGGCATTCTTGGGGTGTTCCCAGGTAAGCTATAAAATGTAAGCATGTCTTGTTAAGGTTAGCACTGAAGGGGCAAATGGAAAGGGTAGCCTTGTTAGGGTCTGGGAATAAGTGGCTCAGTGGTTAGTACTGTAACTTTGCAGCACTGGAGTCCTAAGTTTGAATCCTGCCAAGGACAACATCTGCAAGGAGTTTGTATGTTTTCCCTGTGTTTGCATGGTTTTCCTGCGATAGTTTCCTCCCACGCATTTAAAACATACTGATAGGGAATGTAGATTGTACATGGGACAGTGATGATGTCTATAAAAGCGCTGTGGAATATGAAGGCGCTCTATAAGTAAGCATAATAAATAGATATCGAGCTGTTGACTAGGAATGAGAGGAAAGCCATGCTGAGGACTAGAATTTAGAAAGATGCAATGGCGGGGGACAAGAATGATATGCAGGTCACCAGGGCAGTAAGAAAGAGCTGGGGCCCCCTAATGTCTATGGCTGTGGGTTGAAGTGACTTGTGTACAGTACCAAGGTTATGATATTATCTCAGGTCTAGGCCTGATTCTGTGCAATTTACTGATATGATATATATGGTTCTGTATATTATGCTGATGTGATTCCTGGTTCTGTGTAATATACTGATGTGATACCTGGCTCTGTGTAATACGCTGATGAGATACCTGGTTCTGTGTGATATACTCATGTGATACCTGGTACTATGTATTATGCTGAGGTAATGCCTAGTTCTGCATAATATACTGATGTGATACCTGACTCTGTGTGATATGCTGATGAAATACCTGGTTCTGTGTAACATACTGTTGTGATACCTGGCTCTGTGTGATATACTGATAACTGGTTCAGTGTAATATGGTCGGTGCCCATTTGTATTATTTATTCTTGTGCACGATGACGTGGTCACATTACGTGTGTGTGGCTACATCATCACGCACTATGTTCCGGGTCTCCCCACATGCGTGATGATTACACACATACTCCGGTGAGTTTCTTAGTACAGTGAACAGGTGTGTTCACTTAAATTGTGGTGGTATTTATATCCCCCCATTTTTAATGAGACCTTGCCTCCTGACGAAGCCATTTATTGGCGAAACGCGCGTCGGGTGTGAGCGCCATTCCCCTCTGAGTGATTGCATGCAATTGAGCCTCCTTACACAATGGCACTAGGTATGTATGTATTGGTTATTTTGGAGTCTAGATATTAGGATTGAGTCTGAATATATCTCCTTGTGACAATATATTTGTGCTTATTTGCTACGCCTATAATTTTGTAGTAGGGTCTGGATTTGTTGCTGATTCCCTGTGCATAATGTTTCTATGGGCATTTTGAGGTATTATACCTATAATTTAGGACCCATATATACCTTTATTGTAGGTTTGACATCTTCTTGGAGACTCTTTTACATTTTTTCATGTATTTTGCATTATGCATTGTATTATAACTGGGGCTCTTTTCTGAGTTGCTACTCAGAGGGAGAGGGTGTAGGTATTATTAGCGCTGTGTTGCAGCACAATTGTATGTATCCTCATGTCTATTTGTGTCATTATAGGTGCTATTTATCCTTTATTATGTATTTTACATAAATAAAATTGATATATAAACTTTATTCTGGGTAGTTCCCATATGTGCTTTGTGGTTCTGTGTAATAGGCTGATGTGATACCTTGTTCTGTGGAATATACTGATGTAATACCTGGTTCTGTGTGATATAGTGATGTGATACCTGATTCTGTGTAATGTAATATGCTGATGTTTGCGTGTCATTTCCTCTGGGTTCTCCAGTTTCCTCCCACACTCCAAAGACATACTGATAAGGAAATGCAGATTGTGAGCCCTATATGGGACAGTGACTGACAATGGCTGTAAAAGCGCTGCGGAATATGTTGGCGCTATACGAGTAAGCAAAAATAAATAATAAAATCAATTAAATAAATAATGTGATATCTGATTCTGTGCAATGTAATATGTTGTTGTGACACCTGGTTTCGTGTAATATGCTGATGATGTGATACTTGTTTCTGTGTGATATGCTGAAATGATAGCTGCTTCTGTGTAATATGCTAAATTATAAAATACATGTTTTTATTTTTTGGCTCTTTCATAATTGTTTGGGGGTTTGGATGTACTGTACATAATTTCTGACACTATGAGACACTTTAACCTGCATTCCATAAACTTTTTCTTTGAGAGAACAACCACTATAAAAGACCCTTTTTCTGTGCAAATTTCGGTGGTCGGCTCAAAGAGGTTTCACTGTCGGCATGTATAAAATTGTAAAATAACAATACTGTTAAATAATGCAAATGAGGATATAAGAAGTTGTCCAAAAATAGACAGTATATACAATTATATAAGCCTCAATATAACTGTCAGTTCCTTTGTAGTGGCACTGAATAAACCACAGTGACGCAAAACTCTGATGCCAACTCCAAATCAGTGCCCGTGCAATTATGCTAGTCTCATTGTAGTATAGATAAAGTAATGCTAGCTATAGTACTACTGGTAGCCATTCTTCTTTCGTTAAAGACTTTGTTGATGTTTTCTTGAATTTCTTTATCATTTCGGAATGTATTTTTTAGTGAATGGCAGTATGGATGACAATGAATACAGTAATACCTCGTACATTCGCGAGGTTAGGGTCCAGAACCGGTCGCGTATCGCGAGGAATCGCGAATGTTTGGTACAAGCGCTTAGAAGCGCTTACAATGCCGATTTCTAATGTTTAACCCCTAAATATCAATAAACTTTACCCTACAGTACTGTACAGTATACTAAAGTATACTGTACAGTAATAATAATAATAATAATAATAATATAATAATAATAGTCCTTTAATAGTCCCACAGTGGGGAAATTCAGTGTGTTACAGCAGCAAAGATAAGATAAGCAGATACAAATACAAATACAACATGTACAGGAATGTTCCAAGGTGAGAGGCATTACCTTAATAGCAGACAGACAGATAGGACGTAGCAGAGGAGGGGGGGGGGGGAATTTAACAGGCAGAGAGATATTTCAGTTCTCTGTATGTAATGATCTCCGCTTAGGTCGGTGTTGGTTGTACAGCCTAACCGCGGTGGGGAGGAAAGACTTCCGATAGCGCTCCTTCTCACACCTAGGGTGGAGCAGTCGGTCACTGACAGTACTACCCAGCGCTATCACAGTCTCATGCATGGGATGGGACTTCTTCTTCTGCATGGAGCTCACCACGGACAGTATCCTTCTGTCACCCACCACCTGCACTGGGTCCAGTGGGCTCCCCAGGAAAGAGCTGGCCCTTCTAATCAGCTTGTCAAGTTTATTTCTGTCCCTGGTTGATATACTGCTCCCCCAGCAGGCCACTCCAAAGAAGATGGCTGATGCCACTACTGAGTTGAAGAAAGTCCTAAGAAGTGCCCCCCGGATTCCAAAGGCTCTCAGCTTCCTAAGCAGGTAGAGCCTGCTGTGGCCCTTCCTGTACAGGGCCTCCATATGATCTGCCCAGTCCAGCTTATTATTAAGGAGCAGACCCAGGTACTTATAGGTGTTCACAATCTCGATGCCCGTCCCCAGGATGTCCACTGGTTTTGGAGGGCATCTGCCTTTACGGAAGTCCACCACCATCTCCTTGGTCTTCCCCGCGTTAATCTTCAGGTGGTTCTGGTGGCACCAGTCCACAAAAAAACGGTTCAGTTCTCTGTACTCCTTGTCATCATCGTCTGTGATGAGGCCTACTATTGCAGAGTCGTCAGAATACTTCTGTAGGTAGCAGCTGGATGAGTTGCACCTAAAATCAGCAGTGTACAGTGTGAAGAGGAAAGGGGCGAGAACCGTACCCTGAGGTGCCCCCCGTATTACAGATCACGGTACCTGACACACAGTCTTGGGCTCTCACGTATTGAGGTCGATTTGTGAGGTAGTCTAGGATCCAGTTGGAGAGGTGGTGGTCCACTCCAGCAAGGCCCAGCTTGTCTCTCAATAACCTGGGCTGTATGGTGTTAAAAGCACTGGAGAAATCAAAGAACATTATTCTCACCGTGTTCCCTGGTTTTTCCAGGTGAGACAGAGCCCTGTGCAGAAGGTGGATGATGGCATCATCTACCCCAATGCCCGGTCGATAAGCAAACTGGAGAGGGTCCATAGCGGGGCTCACTAGAGGGCGAAGATGTGTGAGAACCAATCTCTCTAAGATCTTCATCAAGTGGGATGTCAGTGCTACAGGTCTGTAGTCGTTGAGGTCCATAGGGTGAGGTTTCTTTGGAACTGGTACCACACAAGAAGATTTCCATAATTCAGGGACTATTTCCTGCCTCAGGCTCATATTATACATATATGTAATTATACCACACAGCTGGTCCCCACAAGTCTTAATTAGCCTTGCACTGATGTCATCTGGCCCTGCAGCTTTCCTCGCCTTGATCTTTTTCATCTCCTTCCTCACCTGGGCCCGTGTGAAGGTCAGACTGTGGTCAGATAAAGACAGATTTCTGGATTTACTGGTCTGTTGGGAAGTAGCCACATGGGGTGAAGTCATTGTGGTGAGGGGAGCTGAAGGACATTCTGGGGTGGGAGGAGCTGGTGTGTGATCAGTACTGTATATTAATACATTCATTCATTTTTCTTATACGCTCACAGTAAAATGAAACTAATTACCGGGTACGTAACGAACAGGACGCTACTACCCAATAGCGAAGGTGTTTTTTTTTTATTAAATTTCACAGATCTGAGAAAAAAAGAGCAAAATCTATATATGTTAGTTGCCAAAAAAATATTGCGAATCTGTGAATTCGCAAATTCGGAAACGCGAGTGTACGAGGTATTACTGTATTAGGATATCATGTGATAGTCTAACCAGTTGATTTGGAGACCACCTGATCAATTAGAAAGGCTGACCAAATAAAAGCTCACCATGTGGTGGCAGAGCAGAAACTGTGCATAACATTTAAAAATGTCATATTTGATTATGCCAACTTTAGTTTGACATTTCTAAATGTCATCATGATTTCTCACATCTCCATACCACAATTGAACAGCCTTCTTTGCTCTTTTTAGAATACATACAAAAGTATGATTTCCAATAGATATCTTAATTGTCAAAAATATAATTCTGAAAACAGATGCAGCGGTACCCCGCAGTTGCTAAGATATATGTAAAAATGTAAAATTTTTACTAATATATATATATATATATATATATATATATATATATTACTGTTATTTATACTATACTTACAGTATATGTTTGAAGTACTTAGTGCATATCTTGTTCAAATTGCGTGAGCCTACCTGCCATGAAACCTGCCTGTTGTTTCATTTGATTTTTCAGGATAAGATGCCATGTCCATGTTCCTGAAAAGTAACACTATATCTGGCCATTATATGACTTAAATTTTGCCATTTTAGCAGCTTTCCTCTTTGTAGGATGTAACTGTAGTTTGCATATCTCTGCACAGTAATCTGCTACATAATTGCCATAAATAGCTCCAGGACCATGCAGGTAATATATAGAGAAGTACTGATATGTATTGAAAGCAAGTTGGTTTGATGGAAAGCTCCTGTTTAGCTCTATCATTAGCATACAGTCTGTCTTTCTGCTTCTATCAATCTCTGCATATGCTCACTTCTCTCCTCCCCTCTCCATAGAATTCTATAAAATGTGTAATCTGAGTCATGAGATCTACAGTCCGTCTTGAGAAAGATGCAGCAAAGTGAAAGTGCATCAACAGGGAAACTGCATGATAAGAGGAGAAATAAATATTTTCTTTGATAAGATATATTACAAATTTTTATAATAAACTTTGTATAAATGGTACAGGTAATGTATATGACAGTGTCTATTTAATCTCTACCAGCCCTTTTGTTCTGAATTTTGTTCTGAAGTTCTGAATGATGCTTTTTTTTAATAGGCCGTTACCTGCTGGAGTAACCTCAGCAGGTAACGTGCACTATATACTTACCGATGCCTGGGGTCCTGCTCGCGGCCGTCTGCGCTTCCAATTCTGCAGAGGTGACTGTGAGCAATAGCGGGGATTGGTAGGTAAGGCCGCGGGTTGAACCCCAGAATCACTGCTATCATTATACTCAGACCCTAGAGTATAATAATCAGGAGCCCAGGGGAGGTGAGGGAACATAAAAAACAATGTATTTACCTCTCCAGCTCTTCTCCAGGCTTCGGGCCTGTTTGGTGGCATCCCAGACGTCAGCCGACGTCATTTTGCGTCGCGACGCCGGCCCAGATCACATGACGCCGGCCTGGTCCAACATTGAAGAAGGCCGAAGTAGCAGTGAGTGAACCGGAGCGAGGAACAGGTAAGTAGCATTGGTATTTTTAAGTTTCTATCCTCCCCGGGTCTCCGATCATTATACTCTGGGGTCTTTGAGACCCCAGAGTATAATAATTGTTCATGGGTGGTCCACAATGGGGCATAATACTGTGTGCAGGAGCCACTATGGGACATACTACTGTGTGCAGGGGCCACTATGGGGCATACTACTGTGTGCAGGGGTCCCTATGGGGCATACTACTGTGTGCAGAGGCCACTATGGGGCATACTACTGTGTGCAGGGGCCACTATGGGACATAATACTGTGTGCAGGGGCCACTATGGCGCATAATAGTGTGCACAGGAATGCAGTTTTTTTTGGGGGGGGGGGGGGTTGGGGGGCGGTCCAGTGGGGCGGTTTGTGGTGGCGGTTTGGGGGGGGCCCCATGTCAAATGTTTGCCTTGGGGCCCAGCCATTCCTAGTTATGCTTCTTCAGTAGCCTCCACACAGCATTATATGCTCTGCAGTGGCCCCCACACAGTATTATATGCCCACAGTGGCCCCCACACAGTATTATTAGCTCACAGTGGACCCCACACAGTATAATATGCCCACAGTGGCCCCCACACAGTATTATATGCCCAAAGTGACCCCCCCACACTATTAGGTGCTCCACAGTGACCCCCCCTCAGAGCCGGTGCTATCATTATACTCTGGGGTCTCCTCAGACCCCAGAATATAATAAATAGAGGCCCAGGAGAAGTGATTAAAAATAACAAACACTTAAACTCACCTTGTCTTACCTTTCCAGGGCATCCTTGCTCCGTCCTGCTGTCTTTCCCATCTTCCTTGGTCCCCATGTCCCGTGCCCCAGACGTCACCGATGTGCCTGTGATTGGATACTAGCGGTCACGTGGGGTGCGATGACGTCATTACGTCGGCGTGCCCCATGTGACCGGTGGAACCTAATCACAGGCTCCAGCAGTGAGGCTGGAAAAGTGTCTGAGAGGATGCTGAGCCCAGGACAGGTGAGTATAAGTATTTTTTTTACCTCCCCTGGGCTGGCATCTCCCCTGGACTGGCATCTAATGGAAAGGGGCCCTGCCCCTTTTCATTAACAATAGGTATAGCGGTCGGGGACTTAGGCTTTCCCCGACCACTATCATGGTAGTCCGGGACCCGGCCAGTACCAGCTGGCCACGGGCTCCATATCCCTCCGGGCCTGGTCGTGGTCGTGCCCCCTGCGACCACGATCGTTATGCCACTAGGCTGGGTCCACACAGGAAGACTGCACTTCTCTCTTTCCCAGAATTCTGTTTCAAAAAAAGCACAAACTTGGGTATTTTTGTTGCAGCATTCCCTCTGTGATCACATCTGGTATACTGCTGCTTGCATTCTCTGCATTGTAAACATTTAAAGCCTTAGTGAAAACCTGCAGTATAAATTGACATGCAGCAGGTTATATTTGATGCTACTGCAGATTGAATTGCAAGCAGGACTTTTCTCTCTACATTTTTCAGGCAGGAACCAGGCGGACCCCATTATAGTCTGTGGGGTCTGCGGGGAACCGCTTTTTAAGCAGATAGAGTTTCCGTTTTTTGGGTCCCTGAGTGGACCCAAAGAATGGAGACCCGAACGCTAGTGTGAACCTAGCATATCCCGCTGCTTGTACTTTCCCCATGAAAGAGACCTAGAAGGATTTCCAGGAAAACACACTCATAACAGCTGTCTCTGGGTTAACACTGAAGGGGCCACAGCATTCCCGGGATTGCTACAGCAACTTTGTTTTGTTGATAAATAGGGTTTCCACCAATCACACATTGATGATTTACCCTAAGGAAAGGTCCTGAATCTGTTATGAGAAAAACTCAGAATGAACATAATAATGCAAAACACAAAGTAATGTATTATTTGTAAAACCAGTACCATAGAATTCTCTTATTTAACTATACCTACTAACCTTATGTGTTAACCAGCATAGAGGCTTGTGCGCAAACGGAACCAGAAGTTTCCTAAAATTTTATATTCATCATACAGTACCCTACTGTTAGGGATTGACAGTTAAGCAATTCCCCAGTAGCTGCAGCTGGAACCTGGGAGGATGGGAAAAGAGGGAGACAGTGAGCCCTGATGCTACACCCACCCAGTGTCCCTACCTGCTTGCCACAACTACCCTAGTGGCAGTGGACAACTGGATGACGGTCCCTTCCATGTAGGGATAAGTGAAAGGCATTCCGTGATAAGTGAAACACAGAACGCAGACAAGGCTAACAACAAGAACGAGAGATCAAACTAGCCAAGGCGGTCGGAACCAGACGGGAAACTAGGAACAAAATCGGAATCCAGAAGAATAGTCAAGAGGTCAAAACAAAGGTCAGAATACAGAATATCAGAGAAAAAAGTAATACGCTAGCACACTCTAAGAGTCTAATAGCAAGCACCCAGGTGTGGACTAATGAGCTGTGTATGGGAAGCCCAGAATCCGCCCCAGACGTGATTGGAAGGTAAGATGTCAATCATATAGCAACAAATGTTAACTCTTCACGAACCAGAGAGAACTCTGGACTGATACACAGAGAGTACTGGCTGGACTGATACACAGAAACAAACTCTCAGCTGTTCTAAAACAGAATACAAAAAGAGGCCCAGGAGCAGGGGATCATAAGTGGACATGCCTCCTGCGCCGCAGAAGTCTGAACGGACCAGGTTTTTACACCTACATTATTATTAGTATTTTTGGAGGTTTTTTTCATACAATTTACTTGCACACCCTTTCAAAATTATAAATATGTTCATTTTCAATATGAATCTTATTTTGGTACAAAATCACTAGTAAATAGTTATGCAGGTGGATTGTGTATCTAACTCCTTGAGATGTCAGCAGAGGTGGCAAGTTTTGTTCCAGGTTGGTGGAAACACATTGTTATGATTACATTAGTAAAATGACTGCTGATTTTCTTCTCATTACTCAATTAGAGAACAGTTTAATGTTCCCTTAGTCAGGTATGTCAGAAGTAGTTAGAATTGAATAGAATATTCACCTACAGTAATATATACACAAGTCCCGCATTGTAAATGTTCAGTTTCAACTTGGCATTTGCCATTATAAAGTCTATAAAAGATTAAGTCATAAATCAACTTTTAAGTGGACAGCATAGACTCAGAACATAAATAATCTTCTGAAGTGGCATACAGTGGGATATCTGATTCCAAGGTAGAGTAGGTCAGTAATTGGGTCACCCTTACATTTTTCAGCAGATGTCAGTGGAATTATCTGTAGACTTTAAGGCTAACAATGATAAATTATTATTGAGAATTCTGTCAGCGCATAGATATTGTGACTTTATAGAGAAATGATAAGTACTTGAACATTTATCTGCACCACATATTTAAAGAAAGTACATTTACACACGTAAATGCAATTCTGGCATACATGTTGTGTATCACTTTTTTAGAGTCTATTCACATTACATTTTCTGAATCTGTTTAGCAGATCTGCTAAAAATAGATGCAAATGGAGCCCAATGTAATACTATCTGGTCTGCAACAAACACTGTATACTCAGTGTTCCATTTAACCAAGGATCCAGCAGAGAGTCTCTGTTTGGGTTTCAGGTGTTCCTGACCTTTGAGCGACACATAAGCGAAACAACAGTTCACACAGAGAATTATCATTCAGCTACTGACTGGCTGATGTACTAATGTGTGGATAGAAGATCAGCAAAGACTAGGGTCTGAATGAAGACGCTCCGCTGGATCCCCAAGTGAATAGAGAGGTTAGTGTACAGTGTTTATTAGTTTAAGCTTCTCTAGGAGTTACAAAAACGTAAACGGAACACCCCTTTGAGGGCTTCAAACACTTTTTGTATCTCACTAAATTTTTGTAAAGTGTCTAGAAACAGGGGCAGGGCTAAACTTATTCCTAAAATTCTCCAGATTTATTAATGGAATGCATCAATTTTTGCCACAAAATAATGGTGTTAAAGGGGTATTCCAATGAACATAACCATTTTTAAATTTGTAGATCATTAAAAGTTAAACATTTTTGAAAATATAAATAATTAAACATTTTGCAGTATTAAAGATTTTCTCTAACTATCTTAGTGGTGACATCTGTTGTCTTGATTGGTTGCCAATGTATACAACCATGAATGCAGAAACTTTCTAAGGTCAGAAAATCAGCCATGATTTCCATATTGTGGCCGGGATATCTTCTGATACATGTAGTGTACCTGCCTGATAACCCAGCTACAGTAAGAAAATCATGGCTGGGTTTTTGACAAGTCCCAGACCACAGAAAATTTCTGCATTCGTGGTCATATCCATTGGCAACCACTCAAGACGACAGACTGTCACCACTAAGATGATTAGAGAAAATCTTTAAAACATTGCAGAATTTTTAACTACTTATATTTGCAAAAATCTTTAACTTTTAATTATCTACAAATACAGATAAAGTCAAGTTCATGGGAATACCCCTTTAAGTAAGCCAAGCCTAAACTAGAAGAAAGAAAAGTGTGTAACTTCTAGTAAAGTATCACAAGTTTATCATACAGCATTTGCCACTGTGATAAATCTGGAACATTTTCCAACATCTAACTTTATATTATCTTTATTTTAAGCAGGCCCATAGTTTCCAAAATACTAATATAAGTTACAACAATATACTAATTTAAATGCTTCTATTGAAAAGGTATGGTTACAAATGCTTAGTACATTGTGGGAAATTTACTAGATATGTTCAGTGTGCCAGTGTCTTCTTCAGTGCCGTAAACATCAAATTCATCAACATGCTGCAAATACTGTTGATGAATCTGTCTTTGGCAAAAAAAAACAATGCCAGGCTGGACTCTTGCCCACATTGATCTATTTGTATGTGCCAAAAAGTATAGTATTTAGCCCAACCCAGTTCTGACATTGTTTTCCACACACTTTTTATTACACATACTAATTTACATTAACTAATCTTGCGTAACTTTTGATTAATTATGGGCCAGTGTGTTTGGAACATTGACTATAACCTTTGGTATTTTGGGGCCTTGCTAAATAAAAAGGTCCAAACTCATAGGGCCCTGGCACTCGACCAAGTCCCATTTGTGGAGAATGGTCCATATGTGGGCTGCATTTCCTGGACTGGACTCAGCCGTGTGCATAGAAGTCACTGCACCATAGCCCATTATGATACAGTGAGCTCCCGAACAGCTCAATCAATATGGTAATGAACTGACATAATGCTATCAGTTCATTACAGTAGTGATCGGTCCATTCAGGAGCTCACTACATCATAACTGACTGTGATTCAGTAACTCCTATGCACACGGCCAAGTCCATTCCAGGAAATACAGCCCACACATGAACCGTTTTTAAAGGACAGGGCTTGGTCGTGTGAAAGGACCCATACAGTTAGATTTTTACTGACTCATGGTGCCTATACTGCTGAGTTTATAGAAGTCCCAAAAGCTGGGCATTCTGTATTCCTCAAAGAAATTGCACAGTTCAGTAAAATAATCTCTTTCTTACTGCCTGGTTGCTGTATTATGAACATCACTTATGTGAAAGTAGAATAAAATGGTATAATATGCAACAAAAACTACTTTGTAAAACTTTCAGAGTTAAAGAATATTTCAAATGTGGAACATTTGAAAGGTCAAATTTGTAGAATTTCTGGAACATGTGCTAAATGAAGATGTAGAGGACTGATATTGTTTTTAGGTTATAGAAACCTTCATAGGTACAAAATAATGTTTTAGTTAATGTCAAGTGCAATCCAGATTTTTTTCTATCTCCTTGGCAGCTGAATTAATTCACAAGAAGAATATTTTTATTCTTTGATTATACAAGTTTCTCTCCCTAAAGAATAATGTGATAATTTGCTACTGTGAATTATCAATCATGCATAATTATTCTGCTCAATTGGATTTTGTGACATAGCTTTTGCTGCTGCTTGACTGGTAATGACTCTGAAGTTGTAACATTTTGATACCCTATAAATTAAACTATACATTTAAAGTGTAAGTGCTAAAAATACTATAAATTCATTAAAAATAACCCTTCATTTAGTTTATTATGCTGCTGTAGAAATGTCATTTCTAGTGTAAGGACATGCATACAGGTTTTTGTTGATGCAGTTTGTGAAGCAAAAATCAGGTGTGGACCATAAACCATGTGTTTCTGCAGAAGCCATTTCTTCTGCATTTCTACAATGTGAGGCCTTAGCCTAAGGCTACATTCACATGACAGTGAAAACTGGCTTTGTGATGTCTGTTCTTTTAATGGATGTCACCCGGCAGCATTAATTTCACTGTCAGTGAATGGGAGCTATTCTCATGACCGTTATTTTGACAGTGCGTTGTAAACAGACAGTCAAAATATAGGTCATGTCCTATTTTTGTTTGTTTTCACAGATCTCCTCCATACATTGAAATGTATGGGAGAGCCGTGAAAACTGGTGCCCCTCGGGTGCAAGATGGCTGTAAAAAATGGATGTTTTCCATGGCTCTTTTGCACCTCTGTAGTGTGCATCGGCGTAAGACAGATAAAGGTTCTGGTTTTGGCTTCAGAAACTACATTAAAAAGCCAAAGTGTCCTTACACCTAGATGACTGACATTACTAAAATTCAGCAGGCTATGAGGTTCTGTATACAAAAAGTTGGTGTGTTATTTGCTTTAGGATAAGTTACAGTTCAATGTTATACATGCTAGCCACAATCTAGATACATTTTGATGTGCTGCAAGATTACAGTGTACTGGATGTGATCATTCAATGCTTCTAACAAGTGAAAGTGAAAACAAACTATCGTCTGAGGTACTTCTTTGTAAATTCACACGTGGCAGATATTTTGCAGAAATTTCTGTGATTGTCACATTCATCTAAATGGGAAATGTAGAAATCTATGTGTTTGCCACCAAGAAAAACCCATTCAAATGTATAAAGCTGAGGCCACACTGATTTTTTTTTTTGTTGTTGCAGATTTTGCTCTAGTATTTTGAGCCAAATTCAGGAGTAGATTTAACATAAGGGAGAAGTATAAGAGCTTATATATATGTCCAATGTTTTTCAAAGTCACTCTTGGCTTTGACTAAAAAAAAACACAGCAAAAAAAAAAAAAAAGCAGATTTGCGAAATGTGTGGCCTCATCTGCATTTTTTTTTTATTCCATACTCCATTAAAGAGGATCTATCACCAGGTACAAATGCCATAGATCATTTTATCAATTCTGTGCCCATGAACAAGTTAGTGGGTTTTTTTGTACAAGTGTTCAAAAGATATTGCCCCTGAAAGGTTATATGTAAACTAGCTTTGATTCTCCAAGTGAGTGGTAATCTTTTGTATTTCTGACTAAAAAGGTTGCCTTCCACTTGGAGAATCAGAGCTAGTTTATATAAACTTCCAGGGGCCATATCTTTTGAGTGGGTAGCCGGATTTCAAAAAGAAGAACACCAATGCGCTTGTGAATAGGGTCGTGAAAACTCATATGGAATTCCAGGCAGATATACACACAGAATCCATGTCTAAAGCTACATGAAATCTAACATATGTGAACCCTACTTAGGAATTCAGCAGGGATTCTGACATTAAGCAAAGACTTGGGCGGATGTTGCGGAAAATCTGCTTTTTTGCACATTTTGCTGTTTTTTGAGCCAAGCCCAGGAATGGCTACAAAAGGAAAGGGAACTATAAAGGAATCTAAAAAAAACACAGCAAATTCTGCAGCAAAAAAGCAGCTTTTCTGCAACGAGGGGCCTTAGTTTCGGACTGTTTATTAATTAACATTTTTCTTTATTCTGGCCACAATGGTCCTTGCAATCAATGAGTCATGTAGTCTGAAACATGTAAGCTAAGTAAGTTCTGTTGCTTTAATACATTTTTCAAGTTTAAAAATAGTCCAAGGGGCAATTGTCACCTGTTTTTCTGAATTTATCTACCAGCATATAAAGAGTGCTGCTGACCAGTGCCAGTGTTGTACTTATCATGTAGGCAGACCTTGCAGCTTCTATGTGGCCCATGGAGCCTCCTGCTTTCTGAAATAAATCTATGGCATTACCTCTCCTCAGAAGTCACTGCTACTCCGTGGTTGCCTTTCTTCATATCATCCACTGGCATTGGATAAGTTGCGGCCATGTAATCACAAATCTTCTTGCTTACCTAACCCAGATGCAAATTAGAATGGTCCCACTTATGAGATTGGCTTTTGGAATAACATTGTATGGAAAGTACATGCTAGTTAAATTGTAAATAGCATGAATATTTTTTCTACTATTGTTATTTGAATTGAATGTGCTTTTGAAGTATAACAGTGGTTGCACTTTTTTCTTTTACTATTGTGTATGGAGGGGATTGGCGACCATTTTTGACATATAATTTGTAAACCGATTTTACTTCCTTTTAGTAGAAAACAGGCTCTAAAGTTCTCCCTAGCAACTCTTTAATTAAGAATTGCAAGGGAGAGTCCTCCTAGAAACACTGTGTATTACCAGTATGTAAAGATGTTGCAGCTTCCAAAGTGGAGGGGGTGGAGTCACTTTAAATAAATGTATCTCTATAGTTTTCTACAATCTAGGAAATTATTAGCTTTCATATGCTATCAAGATTGGCCATTCTAGTTGTAGCAAAAACTGGGAAATCGCTAGTTGAAAGCATAGAAATTTAACTTGATGCTTTCAATAGCATTTTAAAGAGGATCTATCACCAAGTACAAAATATTAAATGTCATACATCATAGGACTCTTTTAATGTGCCCATGATGGTGTTTTAATTTTTCAAATAATAAGACCTGATTCTCTAAGTGGGCGGTAACCTTATGTTTTTCTCTGAGAAAATAAAAGGTTCCCACCCATATGGAGAATCAGACCTAGTTCACATATAATCTTTCAGGGGCCATATCTTTTGAATGGGTTGACAGATTTTTAAAAAAGAAAAACTCCAAATTGATCAGGTGAACAGCACAAATCAGTTGTATGTTATTTAGTATTTTCTACTTGGTGACAGGTCCTCTTTAAGGGCTTTTGTTGTGAAACTGCAGTATCATGTTAAACTTTGCAGTACAATGCAGTAATAGTTAGTATAATTAAAGTATACATTGAGAAATTAGTATTTCACCATATACTATATATTTGAACCTGAAATCAATCAATAGAAAATACTATTAGTTTATCTGTGACTTCCAGGTCGCTTCAGGTAAAATACAATTACGTTGAATTTTGATAGTTATATTGTCTGTGGTCATTGTGTGATGGCAATACTTATACTCATTAGACTGACGGTTGTGATGCAATGAATCATTAGTGGTTGCAGTGGGATGTAATGTCAAGATGTGACGCCAAATCCCATGTCACAACAGAAGTTGTTTCATGTAGTGCCAGTCTAAATATTATTGGAGTGATTTTCAATATTGTCACTAAATAGCAACTCAATTACTTTTGGAACTCCAGTACTATTGCATATTTTATTCTTCATCATTCTGGCTGAAATTGATTCTTGAACATTAAATATTACCACAGAAATTGGTTAGTTCTCTTTTCCATGAAATTCAGACCAAGCCGCATCATTTTAATATCTTTCATGTCATTGTTGTATTAAGATTGATGTAAATTTTGGAAGCAGGAACATTTGTGTGACAAAAATGAATACTTAGCACTTGAAATTGTTATTTACCGCAACCTGATCAATTTCACACCATCTGCAGCTTATAGATTTAAATATGTAAACAAAATCAAACTGCCATCTGTTTGAAGATTAATCTTCTGATGCTTTTTATTCAATCCTCTGACAAAAACTATTTTTGAGAAGAAAGCAGATTTGGGTGTCCTGTGCTATGCTGAATAAGGTGTCTCCTCAAGATACATGTACACAATCTAAAATATGCTAAATATATTTGTGGATGGAATAATGGCCACAATATAATACAAATCAAGGCATCAGTGGTACCAAGGAGCAATAGATCATTGCAGTATGCCATTATGGCACAAACAGCAGATTTTGATAAACAACCTAAATAGAGGATATTCATCTAAGGCCTTCAGAGGTGACCATGGTGGACAAAGAAAAAAGAGGAGGTTCAATAGCCTGACACTAATACAATAAATAGTACTGAGGCTGGCTAGTGAACCAAGGCTTATTATTTATGTTGTACTGTGAGATACATTCTCATGTAAGTTAGATTGTTAAGGATGTATAGGTTGCAGGCACTGGTCACTGTAACCAGACCATTATTGACTTTTTACAGTATAAATGTACTTCATCATTGCTCATTGCATAGAAGGTTTCTCATTTAATATAGGATACTGTAACTGCTCATCATAATCAGTCACACAGTATTAATGATACATCTTTTTATATAAAATATGAAAATTACTAAAAATTTCTGTATAGGTTAAAAAAGAGTAAGCCACATATGGCTACTGCAGCTCAAACACAACGGGGCAGACTTAATAAAACTGTCTAAAAACAAAACTGTTTTAGTTTTTCATACCAACCAATCACAGCACAGCTTTCATCTTGCATTCTCCTGGAAAAAAATTAAATCTGCAGTGTGATTGGTCTCTATGGGCAACTACGACAATTTTGCTTTGAAACGGAGTCTACCACCTCCCCCAAAGATATGGAACTTTCACCCCCATGTTACAGACTACATTACAGTGATGGACAACATACCTTTGTTATGTATGTCTTTTGTAGATTTGGAGAAAAATAACTTTGAAGTCTTATGCAAATGAGACAGTTGATGCACTGGTGGTGGGTCGTCTTCAGCTCCTTGGAGTGCTGCTTTTGCCACTAAGACCCCTACAATCTTTTGCACCTGCTACGCTGTGCAATGGGAATTGGTCCTCCTATTGCTATGACATCAACCATCCGACTTGAGCAGCAAAAGCAGAGCTTCCAGCGCACCAACTGCCTCATTTGCATAAGAATTAAAATGCCCGGATGCCTTTCTTGGAAAATATAGTACTACAAGTTATCGGTACTAGATTTCTGGATTTATTTTGATTGCTACAGTATATTTGGAGTTGTAAAGGATTTTTTTCTCCTAATATGGGGTTATTTCTTCATAAGGGATTGGGTCTTGATGGACCTGCTTCTCTTTTCAGTCTTATCAACTATGAAACTGTATGCAACTAATGCTAAAATTGTCTAAATATTGTTTGTTTTTACAAACAGATGTGGTTTACAGTATATAAATAACATCACTGAAAATTACTGAAAGTTTAGCTTTGGAAAAAATGTCTTAGACCATTCACTGCTCAAGAAGCTTTCTAATTCATAAAACTATGGCATGTTAAAGGGAGTCTGTCAGCAGGAATATCAGTATCAGACTAATGACTGTACAGTATAGGGCTGTTTCTACACTTTCCAGACATGCCTTTCTCATTCTGCATTGCAGCTCCATTTTTCATGAAATCAGGATTTTATTCTTAAGCAAAAAAGCTGGAAAGGGCTTTAGGGGCACTTCTTTTCCTACTGGGGCTTCACTTTCTGCTCTAGATAATTGCCCCTAACTTCTACCCAGCTCTACACCCACTTTGACATACCTTCAGCTGCGTTTGCCTTAGAGAGCTAAAATTGGATAGATAGATTCCTATGAACCTTAAAAGTATTCTACACTATGTTTTAAACCAATTTATGGTGTGGTTCATACCAAACTTGTTCGACCCAAAACTAATCAGGGACCCAAGCCGCCAAACCTGAACCCGAAACAAATCTTGTGAGGTTTACATATCAGGCACCAAGACTAACAGCATTAATTGCTTGGGAACGGTGGGGGCTTCAGAAAAAAATCCAACTGTGCTTATTAGCTGGACTTGTTGGAGTTGGTGAAAGGTCCTCTTTAAAGATGATGTTTGGCAACCTTCTTTTTGTACCCTGTCTTCTGTATCTTAGTAGTATGTTCAATGGCAGTTTTAATTTCCATTGTTGGAAATTGCTGTTCCATAAAGTATTATTCCTAGAATTTAAATATGTTATACTTTAAATTGTCAGGGCTGATATTATTGTCCTACTCATACTGTTTTGATGGTGCTATCACTTCTAGAGATGAGCGAATTGAGGCTGACGAAGTGGAATTCCATCCGAATTTGAGGAAATCTTTGATTTACCTCGATTCCGGATTTCCTCACGCTTTGATGTATCGAATTGCATTTGTTTCATAAACTGGCTGCTGCACATGTTAGGACTAGGGGCAAGGGACTCTGGGAACGCGGGATCACCCACAATGCCATGCATGCAGCTAATTAGCAGCTAGCCAGCCCTGTGATGTCACAGCCCTATAAATACCCTCTGCCATTTTAGGTTCTGTCATTTCACATCGTACTTAGTGCAGGGAGAGACATCAGCAGGCACTAGGGAAAGTGGTAGAAAACAATTCAAAACTGCAAGAAGTTCAGGGAAAGAGCCTTAGAAGTGTAGGGAAAGGATAGTTATGAATTTACAGAAGAGTATTGAAGCAGAACAGGGTTCATTTGGGGTGGTTGCAGCATCGATAATAGCAACAATCATACTACACATTGCAACACTCACTGCCATTATATTGCTGCTCTTGCTCAGGTTTGCAATAGATCATACCTGTGTGATCAAGGTAGAACATTACAAGCCTTTTGCAGTGCAGTAGTGCAAAAAACCAGAATTCTTATACAGTAATCTCTGCAGTAATCTGTTATAACGCCTTTTTAAGCCTTTTTAAAGGCATTTATTAGTGGTGAAACAAATAAGGGGCTTAATCGCCGATTTCTTCAAAGTATAAAATTACAGGCCATTTTGCAGTACAGTAGTGTCAAAAAACCATCATTCTTATACAGTAATCTGTTGTAACACCTTTTTAAAGGAGTTTATTAGCGGTGAAACAAATAAGGGGCTTATTTGCCGTTCTCTTCAAAGTAGAAAATTACAGGCCATTTTGCAGTACAGTAGTGTCAGAAAAGCAGAATTGTTATACAGTAATCTTTGCAGTAATCTGTTATAACGCCTTTTTAAAGGTGTTTATTAGTGAGGAAACAAATAAGGGGCTTGCCGTTCTCTTGAAAGTAGAAAATTGCAGGCCTTCAGACAGAGAAGAGACAGGCCATGCACAGGGGAGGGGCACAGGCCTAAATGTTTCTGGCGCAGGCACAGGTCGCAGCAGAGTAGGGGGGCATGACAGCAGGGGTAACTTACAGAGGCCTGAGCTCCCAGTGTCAGCTAGCGGTTGTGTCTTGACCAGCAACCCAATGGTTGTAGAATGGTTGACTCGGTCATTCACTTCATCCCAAGTCACATCAGACACCCCCAACCAAGAGTTGGTGGGTTCATCAGACACAACCCTTAGTTGGCATGGCCCGGGAGCAGGCCCTGTGCCCTCACGTGTCCTCAACCTGCCTCTGTCTTTTTCTGTTCCCTCAGCCAGAGAAGTACTCTATGCTGTGGGCTCAGATCCACTATACAGTGAGGAGGAGCTACTACAGGACAGTCAGCAGGTAGTGCCCAGCCAAGATGTGGAGGAGACATCCGCTGCTTCCTCCTGTAGACGGGCAAGTAGTGATGAGGAGAGTGGCGTCGGAGCTTTTATAGCGAGCAGTCAGGCTCCTGGCTCAGAGACCGTTGAGGAGGACATCAGTGACCTGCAGACAGTAGTGGATGACGATGTAGCCGATCGCAGTTGGGAGTCGGGTGACAAAAGGGCTTTATCATCATCTGGAGAAGAGGGTGGCAGCTTGCAGATGAGGCAGCGGCAGAGTCAGCAGGGTGGAAGCAGTGGGAGGTCGGGAGTCAAACGTGCCCAGGGTAGACCTACCTGCCCGGAAAGCAGTGGTGCAGGGGTTCACGGAGGCAGGGGCGGTAGCAGTCAGTTAGTGCAGAGTGTTGGGGGTAAAATCACCTACTCAGTGGTGTGGCAGTTTTTTGTTAAGCTGCTGGGGGAGATGAACATGGCCATATGTGCAGTGTCGGACTGGGATGTCTAGGGTCCACCAGTGGAATTGTTTCTAGGGGCCCACCATCAGGACCCCGATACACAGTGGTACCGATACAGGGCGGCTAAAGGTAATAACATGTTGGGAGCCATGCTGCTCAACCACCATACCATGTGCACCACTGCACTACCTAACCCTACTGCTACACCTTGTATGGCAAGTAAGCAGCGTGGCTCCAAGAATTGTTACCTTTACATGTAGCCGCACTGTCCTGGAAAAGCTGATCTGCAGAGGTCCTGGCTGTTGTATCATCGCAGATGTAATATTGATGGCCTATCCTAAGGACAGGCCATCAATATTAGAAAGATGGATAAATCCTTTAAAGAGGTTGTCCAGGCATTGGAGCAACCAATGTAGCTGGCGGGAGGTATAAAGTAAAAAATAAGTAAATTAAAAAGCATACTCACCTGTCCCCGGCGCTCCGTTGTCCGCTGCCAGTGTCCATTCAGTCTCGTGCCGGCGACTCCTTGCTGGGAGTCCTGCACCTCATGTGATCGCTAAGACCAATTAGGTACAGGATTTCCAGAAATGAGGCGCCGCCATGAGACCGAACAGACACAGGCAGGGGACATCGGGGTGCTGGGGACAAGTGAGTATGCTTTTTTTTTTTTTTAATTTTCTTATTTTTACACCTCCCTGGTCACTCCAGTTTATGGACAACCTATTTTAAGGGGTTGTCTGGGCCAAATATTTCTATGGTCACTTCACTGGTCCCCCCACATAGTGGCCTCTTCACTGGTCCCCCATACTGTATGGGGAATAGTGATGGGGTCATTATATTGTGTGGGAGCAGTGATGGGGGCTGACATCCTGTGGGGGGGGACACACTGATCGGTAGGGTGCAGACACACGGTCCCATCAGCTGTTCGGAGCCACTTCCGGCGCCCGTTCTGTACACAACACAGGGCCGGAAGCAGAAAGCTCCATCCGCTGTATAGCAGCCCGGCGCCTTCACTGCAGCTCAGCTCCTACTGACTTCAATAAGTGCTGAGATGCAGTGAAGGTGCCCAGCCCCTATACAGTGGACAGAGCTTTCTGCTTCTGGCCCTGTATTGTGTACAGGACGGGCATCAGAAGTGGCTCCATACAGCTGATCGCTCCTGGGTCAGCCCCCTACAGATCAGGTATCTATGGCCTATCCTGAGGATAAACCATAACAAATTATGCCTGGACAACCCCTTTAATATACCCCCCAGGGCTCCCCTAATGCGCCACACTTTAAAGAGGTTGTCCAGTATAATTTTTTTTCTTTTTTTTAATAATTAGTCCGGGGGAGGTGAATCCCCCCTACTCCCCCCCCCCAAAAAAAAAAAAAAAAAAAAAAAACACACTAAACATACTCACCTGTCTCCGGTGCTCCGGTGTCCTCCCAGCACGGTCTGGTCCTGCAGCTCCGCTGTCTTCTTTTTGCCGGAAGTCCTCACTGGCTGTGACGTCCAAGGTCCCTTCCCTTAGGCCGCTGATTGGCCTCAGGGGTCACATGACGTTACAGGTAGTCACGTGCAGGGGGAACTTCAGCTGGAAGAAAACAACAGAACTGCAGGACCGAACCGCGCTGGGAGACAATGGGGACAGGAGAGAAAGTTTGGGGTTTTTTTTGTTTTGTTTTTTTCACCTGCCCCGGTGTAATTTAAAAAAAAAATGAAGGAGCCACTGTATGGAGTATAAGCTCCACAGTGGCCCCCACCCAGTATTATATGCTCTCTACAGGGGCCCCCACCCAGTATTATAAGCTCCACAGTGGCCCCCACCCAGTAATATAAGCTCCACAGTGGCCCCCACACAGTATTATAAGCTCCACAGTGGCCCCCACCCAGTATTATAAGCTGCACAGTGGCCCCCACCCAGTATTATAAGCTCCACAGTGGCCCCCACCCAGTATTATATACTCCCCACAGTGGCCCCCACACAGTATTATATGCTATCTACAGGGGCCCCCACCCAGTATTATAAGCTCCACAGTGGCCCCCACCCAGTATTATAAGCTCCACAGTGGCCCCCACACAGTATTATATGCGCCCAATAGCCCCCCCTCTGCTTCAGTGCTACTATTATACTCTGGGGTCTCCTCAGACCCCAGAGTATAATAATCGGAGGCCCAGGGGAAGTGATTAAAAATAAAAAACTCTCATACTCACCTTGCTTTACCTTTCCTTGGCATCCTCGCTCCATCCTGCTGTCTTCAGCATCTTCAGGCCCTTTTCCGACGTCGCTGCTGAGGCCTGTGATTGGGCCTCAGCGGTCACGTGGGGGCGCACTGACGTCATTAAGCGGCCGCGCCCCATGTGACCTTTGGGGCCTAATTACAGGCCTCAGTCATGACGGAGGAGCACTGGAGAGCACACAGTGCCCAGGAGAGGTGAGAATATGTGTTTATTATTTTGAGTCACCTCCCCTGGGTTGCCATCTTTTGGAAAGGGGCCTGCAATATGCCAGAGCCCCTTTCCAATAACAGTATGTATAGCGGTCGGGGAACCAGGCTTTCCCCGACCGCTATCATAGTGGCCCGGGGCCTGGCCATCTCCAGCTGGCCGCGGGCACCATACCCCGCTGAGCCCGGTCGCGGTCACAGCCCCTGCGACCGCGATCGTTACGCCTCTGGTCAGGGGCCCGATCGGGATGGTCAGGATCCCGATCGGGCCCCCATGACATGAGGACTAATAGTCGGGGCTAGGGGCCCACCGGTGGATTCACCGGTTCCCCGATGGGCCAGTCCGACCCTGCATATGTGTAATCTGTGGGCAGAAAGTGAAACGTGGCCAGGGTGCCAATGTTGGCACCACAGCCCTGCGTTAACATATGCAGCATCACCATAAAGTGGCCTGGAAGAACCGTGGCTCCAATGTGGTGGTCCAGCCTGCCGCAGCAACCGTTGCATCACCCAGTGGCATGCACCCCATTTCAGGCAGTCAAGGCTCCACGACCTCAGCTGAAGGAAGCTGTGTGTCCTTCCCATCATCTGCTGGTCGTGATGCTTCTGCTCCTCCTTCTCCTTCTAGTCAGTCATTGCATCAGCAATCCAACACCGAAGCGATTTTGAAGAGACAACAGTATGCGTGCACTCATCCAACGGTGCAGAAGCCGAATGTGCTCCTGTCCAAATTGCTGGTGCTGTAGTCCCTCCCTTTCCAATTGGTGGACTCTGCAACTTTCAGAGAACTGATGGCTTGTGTCGAGCTGAGGTGGAGAGTCTCAAGCCATCATTTCTTTGTCAAAAAGGCAGTACTAGCCCTGCACAACTATGTAGAAGAGAAGGTGGGCCAGTCCTTCAGCCTGTCGGTGTCTGCTTAAGTGCACGGCAGCGCCGACGTGTGGAGCTGTAACTACGGTCAAGGACAATATATGTCCTTTACGGCCCACTGGGTTAATGTGGTTCCTGCCCAGACACACCAGCAACTTGGACAGGTGACGCAGCTTCCACCTCCACATTCTCATGCCGTTGGTCCTGCAACAATGTTCGCCTCATCCTCCTCAGCCTCCACTGCTGGGACAATTCACAGTGCTCCTCCAGCATACCACATGTGCAGGGCACAGTGGTGTCACGCTGTTCTACACCTCATTTGCCTGGGCAAACGAAGTCACACAGGGGAGGAACTGCTCCGTGTTCTCAATCAAGATATCTAATCCTGGCTTTCTCCAAGAAAACTTAAAATCGGAACCATGGTGACAACGGGAAGAACATGATGTCAGCGCTGCGTCAAGGAGGGTTGAGCCATGCGCCCTGCATGGCGCACGTGTTCAATCTGGTTGTCAAGCGTTTCCTTAAGTGTTCCACCCAGCTGCAAGACATCCTAAAAATGGCAAGGAAACTTGCATGCACTTCAGCCACTTGTACACCGCCAAGCACACCCTCCTTGAGCTGCAGTGGCAGAATGGCCTCCCACAACATAGGCTGATATGCAATGTTTCCACCTGTTGGAATTCAACCCTCCATATGTTGGACTGACTGTACGAACAGAGAAAGGACATAAACAATTTCTTGATGATCCAAGCGGAGAGAGGTACTCCCCTGTGTAACTTCAATGTTAGCCAGTGGCAGTTCATGCATGACACCTGCCGTTTGCTTGTTCTCTTTGAGGAGGCCACTTTATTAGTCAGTCACCAGGACTATGGGATGAACATCATTCTACTGATTCATATCCTGGAAAAGATGCTTGTAAATCTGGCTGGTTAGGGGACTGGACTGTGGGGGCTGAACTGGAGGAGGCGGACATTGGAGCACAAGCAATGTGTAGCGAAATAGATGGTTTTTCCACAAGGGTGACAGGAGAGGAGGAGGAGGAGCAGCCAGAAGAGCAAGAGGGAGATGAGGAAGATGAGACAGATGACCCAGACACACCGTGGCAGAATGCAGTGGAGATGGATACAGGGAGTCCCTCCGAGTCACTTGCACAAATGGCCCGATGCATGCTCACTTGCTTGCGTAGTGACAGCCAAATTGTCACCATTCAGCAGAGAGATGACTACTGGCTCTCCACCATGTTAGTGTGGCATCCCAGAGCTGGCTATGGCTGGGCTGAGGGTGATCTCTGTGCATTGTATTATTTCCTGTTGCTTCATAGCCTGTGTGACATAGCAGGGGGTCCTGAGTCTCACACAACACAGCGCCACCTAGTGAGCCTCACACATGCATTACACCTCCCATAGGATTGAATAGTAACCAAATGTCCAATGGGAGGACATCGCCTGGGAAAAGGGGAGGAGTCAGCTGATCACTGGGTCCCCATGGTAACACCCCTGCAGGAAGGTCCTGCGTGTGAGGAGTTAGAAGTGTGGAGTGTTAGGAGGAGGAGGTGAGGAGATAAGTGTGATGTCCTGTGAAGAAAGCAGTGAGTTTAGTGCAGGAATCTCAAGTCCTAGACAGGCCCAGGAAGGTTGGAGAGCTGACATACTCCAGCTATTCAGAAGATCCTGTCCCCTGTCTGCCTAGCCATCGCCCTGAAGGAAGTCAAGCCTCATTATCTTGTCAGCATGAGACTGTGGAGAGAACATTCTGGAACACGTGCTCCATAGCAAGTATCACAGGATCCAGGGGCCAAGGCCAGACCTGTGGAATATCCTGCCACCCTGACTATTGCACTGCAAAACTCTGAGCTATCAGGACCACATAACGTGAGTGGGGAATATTATGTACTAGTATCATGGTGGGCATCCTCCTATGAGCCAAATAGGAACCCAGATGCACCTTAGGGCTGTAACACTGAAGTATAAGGGGCTAGGAAGACCTTTCATCAAGTCTACCCTGCACCCCAGGACTTTGCTGTGTCACCAGGCGTACCACGTTGTTTTGTATTGAAGAAACTGTTTAAGCATTTGTGCCTCCACACCCATGGAAGTAAAAGTTCAACTTTACAACCGTTTCTGTGTCTGACTCTGCACCGACAACATCAGGGCGCCCCAAACACCACCAGTCGGCACAGTATAGGGGAAGTGCCCCGGGGGAACAATCACCACCAACATTTGTGCAGCCCCCTCATCACCGGTACCAGTGGTGGTAACGTGGGACAGCACCAGCGCTGCGCCCTCGTGCCCAGAGACCGTGACAAGTCTGCGCTGTTTGCACCCCGCAATCCCAACTGCAGCGTTACCTTCCATCTGGTCACCGCATTAGACCCTCACTACAGGTCAAAACTGTGGGCCTTTTTTACACCCGCTGAGAGGGAGGACAAACTGAACTACTATAGAGACATCCTATGTAGCAAGTTGGCCGCTGCCTATCTGCGCCATCGTCCATCCTCTCACAGGTCTGACTGGGGGGCCCTGAGTGCTCACCTTGCACTGCCATGGCAGCTGTGGGGGGTGGGGTGGCAGGAGCAGTATCAGCTCCATCAGCAACAGCCTGAGCCTAGAGTCGCTGATGAGCAGCTTTCTTCACCCGCATAGTGAAGAAACTGCTCATCAGCAGCTAGACACAGAGCAGAACCTGAACCAGCAGGTGGTGGCATACTTAGAGTGTACCCTGCCACCTGTCATCGAAGATCCGCTGGACTACTGGGCAGCCAAACTGGATTTGTGGCCGAAACTGGCTGAGTTTGCCCTGGAAAATCTGCCCCGTTCAGCCAGTAGTGTGGCATCAGAGCAAGTGTTTAGTGTAGCGGGGGCCATAGTTACCCCAAGGAGAACTCACCTGTCAACCCAAAATGTGGAGAGACTGACCTTTGTCAAGATGAATCAGGCGTGGATCAGCCAGGATTTCCAACCACCAATGCCTGATGCATCAGATTAAATAATCCATGCTGCCTCACCCAAACCTTGACAAAAGAGATTGGTTTCTTCTAGCTACCTGCCTCAGCTACTATTCTGATGCTACCACCCACCTGATGCCACACATCTGATGCCAAGTGCTCCTTCTTACAGCCTCCGGCAGCGGGTACTGTTTGTGCCACCCATCTCCCCACTATGTCACCGGGTCACTGTATGTCCTCCTCATGCTGCTGCCACTGGGTCCCTGTATGGCCTCCTCATGCTGCTGCCACTGGGTCACTGTATGGCCTCCTCATGCTGCTGCCACTGGGTCACTGTATGGCCCCCTCATGCTGCTGCCAACTCCACATTATGTCACCTTGCCACTCTGTGGCCTACTCATGCTGCTGCCACCGGGTCACTGTATGGCCTCCTTGTGCGCTTCCAACTCCACATTATGTTGCCTTGCCACTCTGTGTCCTCCTCATGCTGCAGCCAAGTCCACATTGTGTTGCCTTGCCACTCTGTGACCTCCTCATGCTGCTGCCAACTCCACATTATGTCCCCTTGCCACTCTGTGGCCTCCTCATGCTGCTGCCACTGGGTCACTGTATGGCCTCCTCATGCTGCTTCTAACTCCACATTATGTTGCCTTGGCCCTCTGTGTCCTGCTCATGCTGCAGCCAAGTCCACATTATGTCAGCTTACCACTCTGTGGCCTACTCATGCTGCTGCCACCTCCACATTATGTTGTCTTGCCACTCTGTGGTCTTCTCATGCTGCTGCCACCTCCACATTATGTCGCCTTCCCACTCTGTAGACATCTATGTGGAATCAGCAGACGACGGTGTAAAAGGAGTGCACTCTTTCACACTACAGTAGGATCTTGTGCCTCTGCATGGTTTTTTATACCTGGCAGTAACATGGACCTGTAAGGCTGAGTTCACATATGAGTTAGTTGGTCAGTTTTGGCCCTGTAACTGGCCAAATAAGTGAAGTGTGCAGTGGTTCTAAGAGCGACGCTTGTCATGTGCCTGCCATACTGACTCACAGTATTGTTTCACAACCACAGCAGGCTCCCTATGCGTGTTACTGCAAGGCACAGTGTTCTACACCAATATACAGGCTCTCTGAAGCTCTCTGAAATAGCTATTTTTTAACAATATTCGCCGCAAATTAATTCGGATTGAAGCAAATCTTTTTGGACATTTCAGAGAATCGGTCGAATCAAATTTTTGATAAATTCGCTCATCTCTAATCATTTCAATTCTCTCAGGCATTGCTGTACCTTGTTTCTTGAAAGTTTGCTGTTCTCTGAATATAATAAGTAGGTGACATTGCTGTCAGTTGCCAATCAGTGCTAATTTAATCAATTAAATGTGATGCCTACTCAATGCAAAATGGAGCTAGTAAAATATCTGTGCATACCAAGTGTAAGCATCTACAGAACATAAAGATGCATTCTTTCATCCAAAAATAAAAAAAGGAACCCCAACCTCTCTGATACTGGTGACCTATACTGTGGATAGATCGTCAGTATCAATTACATTCAGATCCTGGACAACCCATTTATTGAAATTAGTGACATTTGCAATATTAAATAAGTGACTCACCTCCTCCGGGGATAGATCTAGCAAAGTATTAAGCAACACATTGCCAAAATAGGCATACACTAAGTTATGCTGTGCATACACAAAGGCATACAGGTGGAAGAACCAAGCAGTCAAACAGCTCATGTTCATGCACGCACCCAAAGCTATGCCATAGAGGCTGTATAGCATTATATACAGTATAGGCCGTAGTTATCCAGTTGGTGGTTAATAGTGGAGCACCCTTCTAGCTTATATAATAGGGTGGTGTGCTATGTTGACCTGTGGGTGAGGATTAGTTCTTTTACATAAAGGCTAAATGTAAGCTCACCAATTTTGCTTGCAATTTTTACTACATCTAATGTTGGCTGTGGAGCACACTGATTTAGGGGTTTTGTGGGCATTTGCTATACATCAATTTTAAGTATTATCATAGTGATAAGCCAGCCTCCCTGTCATTTACAATGTGTGACTTATGATAGGTTACTATGGAATCTATGGTGGTAATAATATTAATAATAATCGTTTAATAGTCCCACCATGGGGAAATTCAGTGTGTTACAGCAGCAAGGATATTCAATGCAAGATAAGCAATACAAATACACATACAATATATACAAAACGTTCCAAGGTAGAGGCATCCCATTGATAGTAGACAGACAGATAGAAAAGTACAGGTAAAGAAGTAGCGGTGGGGGGGGGGGGAGGGGATATCACAACAGAAAGAATTTTCAGTTCTCTGAGTGGAATGAACTCCGCTCAGGTTGTGGGGGTAGGAAAGACTTCCGATATTGCTCATTCTCACACTTAGGGTAAAGTATTCGGTCACTGACAATACTGCCCACCACTATCACGGTCTCATGCATGGGATGGGAGTTATTCTCCCGCATGGAGCTCACCACGGACAGTATCCTTCTGTCACCCACCACCTGCACTGGGTCCAGGGGGTTCCCAAGGACAGAGCTGGCCCTTCTAATCAGCTTGTCGAGTTTACTTCTATGCCTGGTTAATATACTGCTCCCCCAGCAGGCCACTCTGAAGAAGATGGCTGATGCCACTACAAAGTTGAAAAAAGCCCTAAGAAGTGCCCTCTGGATTCTAAAGGCTCTCAGCCATCTAAGCAGGCAGAGCCTGCTGTAGCCCTTCCTGTACAGGACCTCCATGTGATCTGCCCAGTCCAGCTTATCATTAAGGAGCATACGCAGGTACTTATAGGTGTTGACAATCTCGATGCCCGTTACCTGGATGTCCACTGGTTTAGGAGGATATCTGCATTTACGAAAGTCCACCACCATCTCCTTTGTCTTCCCAGTATTAATCCTCAGGTGGTTCCACTGGCACCAGTCCACAAAATCCCGGGTCAGTTCTCTGTACTCCCTGTCATCTTCGTCTGTGATGAGGCCTACTTTTGAAGAGTCATCAGAATACTTCTGTAGATAGCAGCTAGATGAGTTGCACCTAAAATCTGCAGTGTACAGTGTGAAGAGGAAAGGGGCAAGAACTGTACCCTGGGGTGCCCCCATATTACAGATCACGGTATCTGACACACAGTCCCGGGCTCTCACATACTGAGGTCGATTTGTGAGGTAGTCAAGGATCCAATTGGAGAGGTGGTGGTCCACTCCAGCAAGGGCCAGCTTGTCCCCCAGTAACCCCGGCTGTATGGTGTTAAAAGCACTGGAGAAATCAAAGAACATTATTCTCACAGTGTTCCCTGGTTTCTGGGCCCTGTGACCTATACTTAGTCTGTGATGCCTGTAATAATAAACATGAACGGCAATAGTTTTTCCCATAGCAAGATGGCAGCACTAATAGAAAGTGAGTTTAGACACATGTTCTTAATGGGTTGATATGGACACTGTTCCCCAGACTATTTTGTATACAGTAATGTGACTGCAACACTAGCTCAGATTATTTTACCCATAGTAAGATGACTGCACCAATACTGTACAACATAGGCTTTGGGCACAAGCTCGAAAATGCACTGATTGCTGTAATTCCACCTCCAGGCCTTGGTGCACGCATAGTGTAACTTAGTGAATACCATGTTTTCAATGTGATGCTTAATATGGGTGGAGCCACTTATTGAATATTACAGGAGTCACTAATTTCATTAATTGAAAGACTTGATATTATTTAGAATGTTCATGCATATTTTTAGCACTGTATTGTTTTATTTACAATTGTTTTTGCACTTATGCCCTTATCACTGTGTAATGAATTGTTTTTGGAATTTTGTAGTATGATAGATACTTTTATGTTTAATTGATCTTGATTGTATCAATTTGTATTTCACTATTCATATTGTAACATATTCATATTGTAACACCCACACACTGCCTGATAAAGGCTCCATTGCTATGCTGAAACGTTGCTGTTGGGTGAATAAAGACAGAATAAATAAATGCAAACAATGAAAAGGGTAAATGGTGAAATTCAAGATAAAATAGAGAATCAAAGTAATTGCTACAATATTTTCATAGATTTTAGACATTTAAATATCACTGTATGTATTGGAACCCACATAATGGTCAAAGCTGTCATGTCCATTTCAGTTTAACAGTGATTTGGCAGTTAACATACAGAGATTTTGCCTGGAAGGCATACATTCAGTCCATGTATTAACACTGTCACTTTTCGTATGATTTTATAGACAAGGTTATGTCCTCTGTAGAGAACTTCAAAGGGAGAGTCTGTTACAGTCTTTCATTCTGTAGACATCTGCAACATTTCTCCTGGACCTAATACAAACTTGGGGTCATTCAAATGCAGAATAGCTTTTTGTACTTTGTACCAAGAACATAACATGTTGCCATGGGACCCATAGCAAAACTTGTAATGGTGCAACCACGCTACCATGACCATCTTAAGCAACAATTTCAGAACTTGAAATATGTACTATTATTTTGGTTTCCTTTACACACAGGAATAACATTCACAGTGATTTTACAGTACAGATAATGCACACAGTACTAGGATAACGCCCACAGTGCTGTCACAGTTTCTGGATAATGCTCACAGTAGCAGGATAATATAAACAGTGATGTCACAGTACACAGATAAAGCCCATTATGACATCATAGCACAGGGATAATGAACACATTCAAAGATCAGTGTGTACTCTGTCACATCACCACATACAGACAAAATAATTATAATGGTATCACATGCAGACAATATGATGTCATGTCCAAGTGAAATAATGGAGGAAAATTCCCACATTCTCTTCCATCATCCATAGTTATCATAAACTGCAGCTGAGGCCTTAGGCTATGTCCACACCAGCTTCAGAGTCTCCATTAACACTTTTTCCATCAACAGTATGCCAATACAATGGATCAACATGCCATTAGGAGACTCTGTCACAGTGTCTTCCTGGAATCGCCAGATGAAAAACATTTGCATGCACAACTTTTTCCTCTGGCAGTTTAAAAACAATGGACACCAAACGAACCCCATATATTCAATCAGGTCTGTCAGACTCTGTATGCGTCTGCTGTTTAAGCTGTCCGACTGTTTGTTTTTCTGGTCACCCGACGGACTAGAACAACAGACAGTCCGACACTAGTGTGAATCTAGCATCAGTTGAAATGGGCCCCTAAGTTGTTGGACCCCATAGCAGCTTTTATGTCTGCTTCCATGGTAATTATAAGGTAATCACAGAATAACTAATAACCAATTGCCCTAAGTAAATCAACGCTATGGCAGTAGGGGCAAACACTATTCATAAAACATAACTTTTAATATATCATTGGTATTTATACTATCCGTAGTTATACTCATGCTTTGTACTACTTTTTGCATATTACCACTGTGCCTATTTTCTGTGTATCCTTTTTTGTTTTTCATTACATTAATTAGATATAATCAACTATGTAGTAATACAGATACAGGAGAGAAAGTAGTCATTAAGAACTGCAAAGAGATCAACCTATTGTAAATATTCCAATGGTAAATGATTGTAATGTTCCTCATTTCACTTTAATTCACAGCAAAGTTATGATTATTCTGTTTCATAATGTTTTGTGCATTGTTTGTCTTAGTTGTGATATTGGTACCTCATACTGTGTACCCCATACTATAGTAGACTAGTAGCATCACAAAATATGTGCTGGAGTACTCTGCTTTTCACAGATTGTTATGTACTGGCAGCATCAAGAAATAGAGTTTCGGACTAATCAAGACAGTCTTCATAGATGTGTAGCTATTTACATAGTACGATTAAAAAAAGACATATGTCTATCAAGTTCAACCAGGGGATGGGAAAGGACATGACTGAAGGAAACAAGTATTCTATACGTTTCCATAAGCATCAATGCTATTTTGCTTTAAAAAGGCATCTAAACCCTTTTTTAAGCAGTCTACAGGGGCGAACCTAGCCCTCTACTGCCTTAGTTGGCCTATAGAAAGTCCCCCCAATACCCAACTTGGCGATCTTAGTTGCCATCATGGGCCCCCCTAATTAAAATTGTAGTACATGTTCCCCCATTTGCAGATCAAAAAATCCCCTTATTGGCCCCCACACAATATAATGCACCCTTTACTGGCCCCCACAATATATTATGCCCTTTACTGACCCACTCACTGTATAACACCACCTTTACTGGTCCCCACAGTATACTGCCCCCTTTATTGGCCCCCACACAGTATAGTGCCCTCTTTACTGACCCTTACACAGTATATTTCTCCCTTTACTGGTCCTCACATAGTATATTGTCCCCTTTACTGACCCACATATTATGCTGCCCCCATCGTCTTTCACACGAATTTTGATTTTTATTTTTGGCTCCAACACAGTATATTGTCCCTTTTTAGGCCCCCACGCAGTATACTGCTCCCTTTTTGGCCCCTACACAGTGATATGTTAGCCTTACATTTGACTGAATTTTCCAAAAGTTTCAAGCTCGGGCCAGACCTGAAACTTTTGGAGTTCTTCATCCAAAAAGCACTTATATTCTGGGGTCTCCTCAGACCCTAGAGTATAATAAAGGGAGGCCCAGGGGAGGTGAGAAAAAATAACAAACACTTATACTCACCTTGTCTCACCTCTCCTGGGCATCTTCGGCCTACCTAGGCCTCTATCACACCCAGCAGAGGTTACTGCTGAGGCCTGTGACTGGGCCTCAGCAGTTACATGTGGTGTGCTGAGCGTAATGACGTTTTGGCATTCAGTGTGACCCACGTGACCACGTGAGGCCAGACTGGACAAGACTGGGGATCGGTGGGTAAACAGGAGAGGGGATCCAATATGTAGCGGGTGATTAAAAAAATTGCACCACTCATTTCATGCCAGGAGGTGGTACCTAAGGTTGTTGCCTAAGGTAGCCTCATTGCAGGTGCACCCTTGGCTGTCTGCTGTTGCTGCAGTACCAGCTCTTAGGTTAGGCTATTTCACAGATTCACAGTTCTTACAGTGAAAAAGCCTTGTCACCTTTGGAGATTAAACTTTTTTTTTTCTCCAGACGGAAAGAAAAGTCTTGTCTTTTAAGGGGATGTTACATGAAACAGCTTTTACCCATATTTCTTGTATCCTGTCTCCCCTTAGACACGTCTTCTCAAGACTAAATGGATTTAACTCCTTTAATCTCTTCTCATAACTGAGGTCCTCCATGCCTCTTATCAATTTTTTAACCCTCCTTCGTACCTTTTCCAACTTTAGGACATCCTTTCTGTGAACTGGAGCCCAGAACTGAATTGCATATTCCTAATGGGGCCGCACCAATGATTTATGAAGTGTTAATTTTACATCCCTGTCCCACGAGTCCATACTGTATCCCTTTTGATACATTACAATATCCTACTGGTCTTAGTAAACAGCTGACTGACATTGCTTGCTGTAATTTAATCTACGATCTAAAAGTACGCCCAGGTATTTTTCTACCAGTGAGTCTCCCAGCTTTATTCTCCCTAGGAAATATGTCAAATGTAGATTATTTTTACCTAGCTGCATAACTTTACATTTATCCAAATTGAACCTCATTTGCCATGTGGATGCCTAAACACTCATTCTGTCCAATTCTGCTTGTAACCTATGTAGACTGCAGTGTACTCCATAGCTTGATGTCAACTGCAAAAATAGAGACAGTGCTATTAATCCCATCTTCTATATAATTAATAAATAAGTTATATAACAGTGGACCCAGCACTGAACTCTGGAGTACACCACTTATAACACAGGACCAGTCTGAGTTGCAGTCATTGATCACAACTCTCTGGATACAATCCTTTAACCAGTTTTCAATTAAATTACAAACTAGACTTTCCAAACCAATGACCTGATTTTATCCATTAATCACTTCAGTACCGGGACAATTTCTGATTCAGGACCAAAAGCATTTTTGGGTTTTTTGTATGTGCAGTTTTGAGGGCTATAACATTTTTATCATCTGCGTTATTCAACTAATTTCTGCATTTTTTTTATGGTGACACATAGGGCTTTATTTTAATGTTGTTTTTATTTTTGCATGTTTTTTTACTTTTTTTTTTATATCTGGGAAAATATAAACAAAAGAGGAGAAAAAACTTGTCTGTCACTTTTAATTTTTTTAAATTCAATAGCACAAAACTAGTTTTTCCTCTCAGTTTCAGTAATTTTTATTTTGTATTGTGTCATCGAGGGTGGGGCTAGAACCTGTGATAAGGGCGTGTTATTGTCGTATTATTTTATTTATTTTTTTAAATTATTTTACTTTAATTTTTATTTTTTACTTTTCTACTTCTTTCTTTCTTTCTTTCTTTCTTTCTTTCTTTCTTTCTTTCTTTCTTTCTTTCTTTCTTTCTTTTTTTACATTGTGTCCCCATTAGGTCATAATAGACCTTTGCGGACATCTGATCACTGTTTTTTTTTGTTTGGGGAGGCTCATTTCCCCTGTAACTGGGGCTGATACATTTAAAACCAGTTGCAGGAGGATTGCAGCCTCCTGCCCATAAATACAGAGCTGATCTGGGTCCTGAAGGGCCCAGCAGCTCTAACAGTCTCTGATCCCAGGCAGATCATGTGACCTCCGAGTCAGAGGGGAGTCACATCATGGCGGCTCCCATAGCTGTGTATACACCGCTCATTGAGCGCTATGTTCACAGAGATTGGGAAGGCAGGGATGGTAACAAACCTTCCCTGCTTTCTCTAGGGGAGCTCCGGCTGTAGTTACAGCCAGCTCCCTGTTTCTGCAGCTGCACGATTTTCCTGGTGGCCAACTCTCCATTACCATTATTTAAGGGACCTACCTGTTCTGACCTTGTTTTTTGCATTTATATATTTAAAGAATGTTTTGGGGTTAGTTTTGCTTTCCTTAGCTATCTGCCTTTCATTATGTATTTTACCTGATTTTATTTCCCTTTTACAGATTTTATTATGTGCTTGCTTTGTACATCTCAAAAGCTACAGCTGACCCTTCGGATTTATATTTTTAAATGCTTGTTTTTTAATTGTCTATCATACTTTTAACTGTAGCTATAAGCCATGGGAGAGATAATTTAAGATCTTTATACCTGTTCCCTATGGGTATTCATTTTGCTATATACTTACACAAAGTAAATTTAAACATTTTTTTTAATTGAGGGATTTTGCCCTCCCAACCTATGTTTATTTTTTTACAATTTGGAATCACTTTCATGCCACTTCTGACATACATACACACTCCACCTCCCTTCCTTTTAGCCCTGTCTTTGTGAAAGAGTGTAAAACCCTGAATTAACAGCCCAGTCATGTGAGGAATCTAGCCACGTCTCAGCCACACCAACTACATCAATGTGTTCCTCCTGGACCAGGGACTCAAGCTCCCCCAGTTTTCCTGCTATGTTTCTGGCATTTGTGAACACACAGATTAACTTGCCATCTAAGTTCACACATTCATTTCCAGAAATGTGCATTCTTGAAGTTTTATGGCCAGATTTGTCTATACTATTTGGTTGTAACAAATGGATCTCACTAAGAACTGTTCTAATCCCTACACAAAAATCCACTTCTTCACCTACCACTAAAGCCTGTCCCCTCTGTGACCTATCTATCGTTATAAAGTTTGCCTGTCCTTCCCCCCTAGTTTCCTAGTTTAAATGCTCCACCACCCCTGCTAGAATTCTCTCCCCCAGTACAGAAGATCCGCTTCCATTAAGGTGCTTGTACCCCAATGAAAAGTCAGCCCAGTGCTCTAGAAACCCAAATCTGTCTTTCTTACAACAAGAAAAAGCCATGCATTTAATTCTCTAAGCTCCTGCTGCCTTTCCTGTCTTGCGCATGGCACTGGTAATATCCCAGAGAATATAACCTTGATGGGTCCTGCCTTCAGCTTGGAGTCTAGTTCTCTAAAATTATTCTTAAGCAGCCTACACATACCATTTATCCTGTTATTGGTACCTGATGTCCCTCCAGCTCTTCAACCTCCATATCTTACCCACTAACTGCTTGCTCAGTGAGCAACATGCTCTGCTCAAGATTGTCAATCGCCCACAGTGTTAGGGTTTTAGGCAGAAATTTTCTTGCGCACCTTAGAATATTCACTATTCGTTATGTCAGTATAATTCAGAAATTGCATACACAGGCTCTTTATAAGCAGATTATGGAACACAGTCTTCTAGATTTTCAGGTTGAAGAGTTATGACAGTAGTAATCATTTGTTATAAAAATACAGCAGCTCACCAAAGAAAAGCAGATCAGCAATACCATACTATAAAGTTCACATAGACAAGATACTCTGGCAGTGTAGCTAAACAAGTACAGAATCTGACATATATTCATGTTTAACTTAAAAATAAACATCTTTATTGTATTTTTTTTACTCCTTGCTAATCAGAATTCTTGCAAAAAAACCTGCAAAGTTAATGTACATTAAATGCAAAATTTACTAAGTATGTAAAATGTATGTGTCATGTTTTGCTTAACCCTGATATTTTTGTTTGTGGAAGCTCTAGTACATAGATTAACTACCATTTCATCCACCAGAATCACAGAATCAAGCCCTTTGGTGATGTGATTAAACTTGATTACAGCAATGTACAAGGAAGCTTTCGGAAGTACTAGCTCCCTTCATCAGACATGGTGTTATACAAGAAACCCTGCAGGAACAAAAGGCTATTACTTCACTGAAAGAAAATCAGGATATAATCAAACCTGCTGAAAAAGTGGACGCAATAGTCATAATGAACACCTCAGACTATATCCAGGAAGCAAACAGGCAACTGTCAAATTCCATCCATTACTCCAAACTTGGAAGTGATACCACAGAAGCCTATATGAAAGAACTAAAGAATATGATCAAGAAGTTTTCAATCCAGGTCCAGAAGCAGGTAAAAGGGCTTATCCCAGAGGATCCCAGGCCGGGCTGCTTGTATATGCTCCCAAAGATACACAAAGATGGCAACCCTGGGAGGCCTATCATTTCTGGCATTGGGACACTGACAGAAAACATCTCGGGTTGGGTGGAAAATCTCCTAAAACCCCTTGTCAGGGATACTCCAGGCTATATCCAGGACACCACTGACCTTCTTAACAAACTGAATGCCCTGAGCCAACTACCTGAGGGTACCATTTTGGCTACCATAGATGTGGAATCCCTGTATACCAACATTCCCCACAAGTATGGGGTTGCAGCATGTCGGGTGCACCTAGAAAAACAAAACCTCCCAACAGAACCAGTAACACAGCTCATACAATTCATCCTTAGCCACAACCATTTTACCTTTGGAGAGGATCTATATCTACAGCGAATGGGAACTTCAATGGGGACCAGATGTGCACCCCAGTATGCAAATCTCTTTATGGCAGAACTGGAAGGAGCATATTTATCAACATGCACCACCAAACCTATGATTTACCTTCGTTATATCAATGATATCCTTGTTATCTGGACTGAAGGTGAGGAGGCCCTACTTCAATTCCATAATGACTTCAATGACTTTCACCCTACCATCAACCTTACACTTAGCTATTCAGAGAGTGAAATTCACTTTCTGGATACCACAATATACATCAAAGACCACCGGCTACTCACATCGATATACCACAAACCCACAGACAGAACGGCCTACCTGAGAAACGACAGCTTTCACCCCAAGCACACAAGACAATCTATTATTTACAGCCAGGCTATACAATACAATCGTATTTGCTCCAATAAAGCAGACCTGGACAAGCACCTCCTGGATCCGAGGACGAAATTTCTCCAATTGGGATACAAACCAAAAGTGACGGACAACCAATTAAACAAAGCGGCAGCCATTAACAGAGACAGTCTGCTCACATATAAAGAGACCCAGTAAGAAGCCCGAGTGCCCCTAGTTGTCACCTACAACCCAAAGTTGGAGATCCTACGAAGCATTTCCAAGGAGCTCCAACCTGTGCTACATAAGGACAACAGACTCAAGGACATATTTCCAGTCCCCCCTCTCCTTTCCTTTCGGCATCCACCAAACCTACGGCATATTATTGTCCGGAGTGCCCTGAAGGCCCCAACTGAAAATGACACCTCACCTTGCCTGCAAAATAGGTGCATGACCTGCAGGCACATCCACTCTGCTGACAGTGTACCTATCCCACAGTCACAACAGGTGCAGAGAATTAGGGGGACATTTTCCTGCAGGTCTTCCAATGTGGTGTATCTCATAATGTGTGTGCAATGTCCCATCACAGGCCTCTATGTGGGGGAAATGGGGCAGAGACTTAGTCAGCGCATGAACTCACACAGATTCAACATTAATAACAGAAGAACAGATCTCCCAATGGCCGCACATTTCTCCGGAGAAGACCATTCTATTGAAGATTTACGGGTTGTGGTTTTAATGGGACATTTTAAGACGCAGAGGGAGAGGAAAGAATGGGAATACAAGTTAATGCAAAAATTTCAAACTCTGCAATTTGGACTTAATATTCATGCCAGTTTCATATCACACTATGTATGAACTGTGAGGGTCACAAATCACCACCTCATTGCAAACAGATAACAGATCCCTCTGTCATGCACCACAACTTTCCAGATTGTTTATTTTTTGACCAGTTGTAAATAACTTCTCTACTTAGATTGCATTTTGTTTTTTTTAAGGTCTCTAAGATCCTTTGAAGGTCCATGTCTTTAGGGTATAAAAAATCTGTGAATTTTCAGTTTCTTGTATAACACCATGTCTGATGAAGGGAGATAGTACTTCAGAAAGCTTACTTATCAAATATACTCAGCCTCTAAAAGGTATCGCCTGATTTCTTCACTCTTCCACTACTTTCAATGGCTAACACGGTACAACATTATACTACTAGCAAAGTACAAGGGAAGTCTCTCACAGGCACAATATACTAGAATAGATAAAAAATGGCATTATTTTATAAGAGAAAAAAAGAAAGTGTTAAGTTAAAGTTATTTTATGTGACAAAAAGTAAAGAATAAAGTAAAAGTAAAAATGCAAGAAGATAAAATTTTAGAACATTTTTTTTTTAAATTAAATATTTTAAAGAACTCATGCCAAATAAAATCTTTATTCATAAAGCATCAAACCACAGTATTCCACAGTGCTGAATTTGGAAAATAACAAACAAATGACATGTAAAGTAGCCAAAGTAATGCTTGGTTCACACAAGCGCCTGGTATTCATTCAATGCCAAACCGTTTAAAAAAAAAAAAACAACAAAAAACGGATCGGTCCAAAAACGGATTCCAAACAATTACAAAATCTGTCTTTTTAGGCAGATTCTAAACGTTAAAAATGTGTCTGTTTGTCTCTTTTTGTGTCCATTTTTGCGTGTCCTTTTTTTTTTTGATAATTTTTTTTTTTTGTTAAAAAAATATGCTAGAGATATGATATCAGGAAGGATTATCCATTTGGATCCAGCTTTCACAAGAAGAGGATCATTCCTATCTATGCTCTTCAATAGAATTTCTGCCTGCTTGGAACCATGTTACCTGCTCACGTCACTTTCAGTTTTGAATACTTCATGCTGAGTATGCGGAGGAAACAACTGCAACAGGTGAAAGCACGGAGACATTGTCGCTACTGGGTCCACCCCATAACATCGATGTGGACAGGGCCGGTTTTAGACAAAGTGGGGCCCTGGGCAAAAATTAAAAGCGGGGCCCCAAATGCTGATATGCAAACAACACCATCGTCTTCCAGTGACAACCCCTATAATAACGCCTACAAAAAAGTAATAACAAGCCCTATTTTACCACACACAATTCAAATGAACACCTTTGTACCACCTATTAGATTTTTGCACCCAGTCATCAGTTATTATAGCTCCTCCTTATAAATAATAGTCCCTGCTTATAAATAATATTACACCTTTATCAGTAATAGCTCCCTTATAAATGATAAATAGTGCCCTGTATCAGTAATATCCCCCCTTATCAGTAACAGACACCCTGTAAAAATAATACTGCTCCCTTATAAATAATAGCCCCCTCATAAATAATAGTTACCCTTATAAATAATAGTCCCCATTATCACTAATAGCCCCCTTTATAAATAAGCCCACTTAACAATTATACCCCCCTTATAAATAGTTCCCCTCTTATAAATAATAGCCCCTCATACTTAAGTTTCCCAATTATATATAGTAACCCACCCTTATATATAATAGTTCTCCGTTATACAGTGTCGGACTGAAGGGCCTTAGGCCCACCAGAGGAACTTGTTCTGGGGCCCCACCCAACAGCTTCCTGCTAATAGCCTACACCGCGGCTCCTTCACTGAAGTCTTACTTATGTGCTGACTATCTGGCTTTACTGAGTATGTTCCCCGTATAGTCAGCCCCTATAGTACTGTGCAGGCCCCAATAACTCCATGGCCGGTTCATGCACAGTACTGTATGGGGAATGACATGGCCATGGAGCACTACACGTATGTGCAAGATTATAGTGAGGGAGCTGTGATGCTTACATAGCACACAGGGCTGCCAGCAGGAATTGTGAGCCCCCCCCCCCACAGTATAATGCTCTACATGGTATATAATGCTCCACAGTATAAAATGCTCTCCTGAGCCCTCCAGTTTCCCCACATGGTATATAATGCTCCACAGTGACCCCACACAGTATAAAATGCTCCCCTGAGCCCCCCATTGTGGTCCCACATGGTTTGTAAGGCTCCACACAGTATAATACTCCACAGTGGCCCACACAGTATACTACCCCTTAGAGGCCCCAGACAGTACAATATGCTCCCCAGCAGCCCCACACAATATAATATGCTCCACACAGTATAATATGCACCCCACAATGCCCCCCCAGTATAATGCTCCACAGTGGCCTAACACAGTATTACATGCTCCATAATGACCTCCACACAGTATAATATACTTCCCAGAGGGGTTCCCCCAGTATAATGCTCCACAGTGGTCCCCCACAGTATATGTTCCCCACAGTCCCCCCCAGTATAATGCTCTACAATGGCCCCACAGAGTATAATATGCTCCCGAAAAGCCCCACACAATATAATACACTCCACAGTGGCCCCACACAGTATAACAGGCTCCCCACACTGTCCATTCCCCCAGTATAAAGCTCCACAGTGGCCCATAGTATAAAATGCTCCCCAGAGGGCCCCCGCTAGTATAATGCTCCACAGTGCCCCCTCCAGTATTTTGCTCCACAGTGGCCCCACGCAATATATTATGCTCCCCAGAGCATCCCCCCAGTATAATGTTCCACAGTAGGCCCCACGCAGTATAATATGCTCCCCAGAGGGCCCCCTAGTATAATGCTCATTAGTCCCCCCCAAATAATGTCCCACAGTGACGCCACGCAATATAATATGCTCTGCTGATGCCCCCCCCAGAATAATGCTCCACAGTGACCCCACTCAGTATAACATGCTTCAGAATGGCCTCCACACAGTATAATATACTGTCCAGAGGTTTCCCCAGTATAATACTCACAGTGGCCCAAAACAGTATAATATGCTCTCCAGAGCCCCCCCCCCCGTATAATATTCAACAGTGGCCCAAAACAGTATAACATGCTCTCCAGAGCCCCCCCCAGTATAATGCTCCACGGTGGCCCTGCACAGTATAATATACTGGGGGGCCCCTCTGGAGAGCATATTATACTGTTTGGGGCCACAGTGGAGCATTATACTGGGGGGGCTCTGGAGAGCATATTATACTGTGTGGGGCCACTGTGGAGCATTATACTGGGGAGGGGGCCCTCTGGAGAACATGTTATATTCTGCGGGGCCTCTATGGAGTATTATAAAGTGGGGGGTCTCTGGAGAGCATGTTATATTCTGTGGGGCCACTTTGGAGCATTACACTGGGGGGGCCCTCTGGAGAGCATAATGCTCCAAAGTGGCCCCACAGAATATAACATTATCTCCAGAGGCCCCCCCCACACACACACACATTATAATTTTCCACAGAGGCCCCACAGAATATAACATGCTATCCAAAGGGGCTGCTTCCCCAGTATAATGCTCCACAGTGGCCCCACACAGTATAATATGCTATCCAGAGGGGGCCCCCAGTATAATGCTCCACAGGGGCCCTACAGTGCTATTATTATATTATTATATTATATTCTGGGGTCTCTTCAGACCCCAGAGTATAATAATAATCGAAGGCCCGGGGTAAGTAAGGTAAAATAACAAACAGTTATACTCACCTTGTTCTTACCTCTGCTGGGCCTCCTCGTGCTGCTCCGCTGTCCCTGCCGGCGACCGCTTCTTCTTCTCTGCGGCTGACGTCACGCGTTGTGGACGTCACCTCTGAGGCCTGTGATTGGGCCTCAGCGATTACATGAGGCACGCCCCACGTGACCGCTGAGGCCAGGCCTCAGCGCCTCAGCAGTGATGTCCGGAACGCCAGAAGATGACGTCGGACGCCGCGGACAGGTGAGTAAAAATGTTTGTTATTTTTACTCATCTCAGTCCCTTTATGTTATTGCTTTGGCCGGGCCTGACTCCGGGATCCGGAGTCATCAGGTTCCGGATCCCAGGGGCCCCTTTGGGGACGGGGCCCTGGGCAATTGCCCAGTTTGCTCCCCCCCTAACGCCGGCCCTGGACGTGGATGTCACATGGTGTGCATTTCACGTTGTATGAGGAGCTGCGTCAATACCGGACAAATTCTTTGATTACTTGTGGATGTCTGTATCCAGCTTTGATGAACTGCTTCAGTGCATCACTTCCAGGATCCAACGGCAGGACACAAGCTTCCGCAGATCAATGTCCACAGAAGAGCGCCTCATGGTAACTCTTTTTTAATTCATAACCCCCACAGGCACTGTAACATTTAGTTTCCCCTAGTTCAAATTTTGTTCATCCCTTTTTTAGCTTTCATTTTTTATATAATATTTTTTACTAGAGTTTTAATTTTTTAAAATTGTTATAACATAGCATATACTGTATAGACAGGACCATATTTTAAAAAAATCCTTATGTGAAGATATGTTGGCCAATGTTAATGTATATAGTATTGCATTCATATTTTTAATTTTATTATTACTACTGTTGATTTTTTTTGAAATTATATGGACAAATTTCTAAATATTTTTTATCTTTCACCATTTAGTTACCTTGCAACTGGAGAAAGTTTTGCTTTCTTACACTTCTAATTCTGGCTAGGGAAGTTAACCGTGTGCCTCATCCTCTGGGACACTTCAAAAGGCCTGTGGCACGTGCTTCACGTACCTTTTCATCACTGAAGACATTGGAGCATATGGCCTAAGCAATGACTCCAGGGTATTCAAAAACACATCTATGGGACGGAGACTTTACTCTGGATAATTAGGATTTCCACCACCAAGACCATTTCCTGGAACAGATGTACCGCCTATGCCCTTTGTTCATGTTGGTGATGAGTCCTTTCTAATATGTGGCAACTTGCTGAAGTCATATGCAAGTTGTGGCTTGAACCATTCCAAATGGATTTTTAATTACAGGATTTTCAAAGCCAGGAGACAAGTGGAATGTGCATCTGGCATCCTGACTCAAAATAGGATCCTCACTAGGCCCATTCAGCTTGTATCAGAGGGAGTCGATGATGTGGTCAAGGCATGTGTAGTACTATACAACTATCCTCTTGCCAGAGACCCAGATGAGATAGATTCTACGCTGGAAAGCTTGGAATCTGCTGAACCAAGATTAACAGTAGCAGTAAATCAGATGAGGGACCAATTTGCTGAATTCTTCCTATCCAATGCTGGATGAGTTGATTGGCAAGAACAGATGATTTGAACTCCAATTTTTGTATTATTTTTTCTATTAGGCAAATCAATTGTCATTTTATTTTTATGTTGTTTGTTCGTGTGTAATAAAATATTGTTGTTGCTTTGTCCTTTTTTAGATTTTGTCTCTGCTGTTGCCCAGGTGTGCAATAATACTGTGCACACCCTGGGAAACGGGAGAGGCTGGGCTACAGGGCTGCAGAAGCAACAAGTAATAAATATATTAATAGTATTAAAATAATTACACAAACAAATTTTAACTTGAACAATAAAAAAACTGTATAAAATTATAATTTTTTTAAAGGTCTGGTGTATTAACATATATATAATATGTAGAAATATTTCTGCGAAAAAAAAAATCAAAGATAAATAAAAGTAAACAAAATTGAATAAAATAATAAAAAAAAAAACAAAAAAAACAAAACAAAAAAAACAACAAAATATATACAATAACTACTCCCGGTGATAGGGAGAGGGAAGGATGTGAGAGGAAACTTGGTCCCCTCTATGTTCAGGAGAAGACTCCTGCAGGGCTCTCAAAAAGGATTCACCCGGTCTGTGAGGATATACGGCAAGGAATTGTGGAGTTTCAAGGAAGAAGGACTCCAAGAAACCAGTGAAGGACTAGTTCCTCAGAGTCAAAGGCATTGGAATGAAAGAAGGAAGAGAAAAGGGTGACGTGCATAGGGGGTAGGTCGATGAGTGGGGGTAGGTGGTGGATGGGGAATAGGTAGTGGATGGAGGAAAGGAAATGGATGCGGGATAAGTAGTGGACGGGAGATAGGTGGTGGATGGGGGAAGTTGGTGGGACGGAGAGGTGGTGTAAGTAACCTCCCACCACATTAAGTAGAGCGACCCTACACCCATGCAAATTTATAGGACTCATTTGCTCCATCCAGGAGCCAGAGTTAGGAGGAACTGATAACTGTTCGAGAGAGTATTTGATGACACCACCCCCTCCAGTCCTTGAATGTGTTCAAGAAAATCCTCACGGAATCATAATTGCTCCTCTCTAAAACGGTTCATCTGCTCATCTAATCTCAGCAAGGAATCTTGAGTGATCCTTGTGAGATCATCAAAGTCCAATGGACATCTTCTGCCTGCTTGATCCCTCCTCAGCAACTCCTGAAAGAGGCTTTTATAGCCTGTCTTGGAGCTGCCGAGTGGGAGGGAGCAGGCACTTCTTCCTGCACTACCGCATGAGACGACGTAGAGGGACTTGCAGTAGGTTCATCGTATTCCTCCATGCAGATCTCCTCTAGAGCAGTGATGTTTTGGGGCTGTCGCTGGGCAACACGGACTTTCAACTCCCTCCAAAGGTTTTTTATGGTGTTGAGATCTAGAGACTGTCTAGGCCACTCCAGGACCTTGAAATTCTTCTTACGAGGACTCTCCTTCATTGCCCTGGCAGTGTGCTTGGGATCATTGTCATGCTGAAAGACCCAGCCACGTTTCATCTTCAATGCCATTGCTGATGGAAGGAGGTTTGCACTCAAAATCTCACGATACATGGTCCCATACATTCTTTCATGTACACGGATCAGTCGTCCTGGTCCCTTTGCAGAGAAACAGCCCCAAAGCATGACGTTGCCATCCCCATGCTTCACAGTAGGTATGGTATTCTTTGGATGCAACTTAGCTTTCACTCTCCTCCAAACACAATGAGTTGTGTTTCTACCAAACAGTTCTACTTTGGTTTCATCTGACCATATGACATTCTCCCAATACTCTTCTGGAACATCCAAATACTCTCTAGCAAACTTCAGACGGTCCCGATATGTACTGGCTTAAGCAGGGGGACACTGGCACTGCAGGATTTGAGTCCCTGGCTGCGTAGTGTGTTATTTACGGTAGCCTTTGTTACGTTAGTCCCAGCTTTCTGCAGGTCATTCACTAGGTCCCCCCGTGTGGTTCTGGGATTTTTGCTCACTGTTCTTGTGATCATTTTAACCCCACGAGGTGAGATCTTGCGTGGAGTCCCTGATCGAGGGAGATCAGTGATCCCTGATCAGTGGTCTTGTATGTCTTCCATTTTCTAATTATTGCTCCCTCAGTTGGTTTCTTCACACCAAGCTGCTTGCCTATTGCAGATTCAGTCTTCCCAGCCTGTTGCAGATCTACAATTTTGTTTCTGGTGTCCTTCCACAGCTCTTTGGTCTTCACCATAGCGGAGTTTGGAGTGTGACTGTTTGAGGTTGTGGACAGGTGTCTTTTATACTGATAACAATTTCAAACAGGTGCCATTACTACAGGTAAAGAGTGGAGGACAGAGGAGCCTCTTAAAGAAGAAGTTACAGGTCTGTGAGAGCCAGAAATCTTGCTTGTTTGTAGGTGACCAAATACTTATTTTCCACCATAATTTGCAAATAAATTCTTAAAAAATCAGACAATGTGATTTTCTAGATATGTTTTCTCATTTTGTCTCTAATTGTTGAGGTCTACCTATGATGTCAATTACAGGTCTCTCTCATCTTTTTAAGTGCTAGAGCTTGCACAATTGGTGTCTGACTAAATACTTTTTTTTCCCACTGTATACATTGTGAGTGTTTCAAATCAATAAATGAAAGCAAAAAAAAAAAAAAAAAATATTATATATAAAAATGTAAGATACAAAACAAACAAACAGTGCGCAGGGAAGTTAAGCAGAGCCACAAACCAATATGGACGCCTGACCCACTAGGTGCATGTTGCTCTGCATTGACCTCCCTTTTGTACCAGTCCCTTATCGACCTCCAGCATTCTTTCACTGGAATATAATAATAATAATAATAATAATAATTTAAAAAAAAAATGAAACCAGGAACTGATGACCAGGGATGTTATAGCCTCCCATATCCTTTCATTCGCCGCGTGGTCCTTGTACTGGCGGTTCGACAGGTTCCATAGGGCAGACTGTGCTTCCACCAGCTGGATCAGGAGCTCACTATCCACAACAAAACGCCCCTGACCCTCGCTAGTGGATTCAGACCTCTGAAAAACACACACACAAAAAAATAATTAAGACATTTAAGCCCTTCATACCACAGCCAATTTTCATTTTTGCATTTCCATTTTTCCCTCCCCCTATTCCAAGAGCCATAACTTTTTCATTTTTTCAGTTCACAGAGTCATATAATGGCTTATTGTTTGTGGGACTAATTGTACTTTGTAATGGCACCCTTCAATATCCTGTACAATGTACTGTACTGGGAAGCTGTAAAAAAATTTAGAATGAGATGGAATTGGAAAAAAAAAACGCATTTACGCCAATTTCTTATGGGTTTAATTTTTACGGCATTCAATATATGGTAAAAATGACCAGTTAACTGTGTTCTGTGGGTCAATACGATCGCAGTGATAACAAAATTATATAGTATTTGGAATGTTTTGAGACCCTTTAAAAATCTATAAACTTTGCAAAATACAAAAAAAAAAATTTGTGTCGTCATGTTCTGACACCTGTAACTTTTTTATATTTATGTGCATGGAGCTGGGTATGGCGTCTTTTTATGCGAGACAAGATGGCATTTTTAGTGATACCATTTTTTTTATAGGAGACAAAAAGTTGAAAAAACAGCCATTTGGCAATTTGGATTTTTTTTCCCCGCTACGCCGTTCACCGTATGGGAGAAATATTTTAATAGTTCAGACATTTTGGTGCGTGGGGAGACCTAATGTGCTTAGGCATTTAAAGTGTTAACAGCTGCGGCGGGTGCTTGCAGCTGCTGAGCTCTCTCCATACAACCCTTCACACCCAATCACGTATATGTACGTGATTTTGTGTGAAGGGGTTAATCAATATAATAGCATTGACATTAAAACCAAACATTATTTTAACTATACAAAAATCACAGCCTTTTCTTCATGCCTCTTGTGACATAACGCTCCCTAGGGGCTCAACGCCTAGGTCTGTAATTGGGCCTCAGCAGTCACATGGATCTAAATGACTTCATTATACACTGTGTGGGTATATGGAGCATAATATTATCATGTCTTGATAATTAGCATGTTTACTGTGGAGCATTATATCGTATGTTGGCCTTATGTGCAGCATTATATTGTGTGCTTTAATCAAAAATGTATTTACATACCTGTCGACAGCCAGCACCATGACCTCTCCCTCTCCTGCCACGAGGACCACACGACGAACCGCGTGTCCGAGTTGCTTCAGATGTAGCCTATAACTAAAAATTTTATTAAGTCTTTTTTAGATGTCTTACACTACCAATACATTTAGACTACAAAGCATAAAACTGCAAAAACTGATAACCACACCACAAGCAAGGTAAAAGTAAGAATTGTGTTAAAAATTTTAATATGAAATTTCTGTTTATAATTAAAAGAAAAATTGTAAAAATTATAATTTTTTTTAAAATAGTAACATTTCTAATGTTTTTTTTATTTACAGTACAGACTAAAAGTTTGGACACACCTTCTCATTCCAAGAGTTTTCTGCATTTTCATGATTATAAAAATTGTAGATTCATACTGAAGGCATCAAAACTATGAATTAACACATGTGGAATTATATACTTAACAAAAAAGTGTGAAACAACTGAAAATATGTCTTATATTCTAGGTTCTTCAAAGTAGCCACCTTTTGCTTTGATTACTGCTTTGCACACTCTTGGCATTCTCTTGATGACCTTCAAGAGGTAGTCACCTGAAATGGTCTTCCAACAGTCTTGAAGGAGTTCCCAGAGATGCTTAGCACTTGTTGGCCCTTTTGCCTTCACTCTGGGGTCCAGCTCACCCCAAACCATCTCGATTGGGTTCAGGTCTGGTGACTGTGGAGGCCAGGTCATCTGGCGTAGCACCCCATCACTCTCCTTCTTGGTCAAATAGCCCTTACACAGTCTGGAGGTGTGTTTGGGGTCATTGTCCTGTTGAAAAATAAATGATGGTCCAACTAAACGCAAACCGGATGGAATAGCATGCCGCTGCAAGATGCTGTGGTAACCATGCTGGTTCAGTATTCCTTCAATTTTGAATAAATCCCCAACAGTGTCACCAGCAAAGCACCCACACACCATCACACCTCCTCCTCCATGCTTCACGGTGGGAACCAGGCATGTAGAGTCCATTCGTTCACCTTTTCTGCATCGCACAAAGACACGGTGGTTGGAACCAAAGATCTCAAATTTGGACTCATCAGACCAAAGCACAGATTTCCACAGGTCTAATGTCCATTCCTTGTGTTCTTTAGCCCAAACAAGTCTCTTCTGCTTGTTGCCTGTCCTTAGCAGTGGTTTCCTAGCAGCTATTTTACCATGAAGGCCTGCTGCACACAGTCTCCTCTTAACAGTTGTTGTAGAGATGTGTCTGCTGCTAGAACTCTGTGTGACATTGACCTGGTCTGTAATCTGAGCTGCTGTTAACCTGCGATTTCTGAGGCTGGTGACTCGGATGAACTTATCCTCCGCAGCAGAGGTGACTCTTGTTCTTCCTTTCCTGGGGCGGTCCTCATGTGAGCCAGTTTCTTTGTAGCGCTTGATGGTTTTGGCCACTGCACTTGGGGACACTTTCAAAGTTTTCCCAATTTTTCGGACTGACTGACCTTCATTTCTTAAAGTAATGATGGCCACTCGTTTTTCTTTACTTAGCTGCTGTTTTCTTGCCATAATACAAATTCTAACACTCCATTCAGTAGGACTATCAGCTGTGTATCCACCTGACTTCTGAACAACACAACTGATGGTCCCAACCCCATTTATAAGGCAAGAAATCCCACTTATTAAACCTGACAGGGCACACCTGTGAAGTGAAAACCATTTCAGGTGACTACCTCTTGAAGCTCATCAAGAGAATGCCAAGAGTGTGCAAAGCAGTAATCAAAGCAAAAGGTGGCTACTTTGAAGAACCTAGAATATAAGACATATTTTCAGTTGTTTCACACTTTTTTGTTAAGTATATAATTCCACATGTGTTAATTCATAGTTTTGATGCCTTCAGTGTGAATCTACAATTTTTATAGTCATGAAAATACAGAAAACTCTTGGAATGAGAAGGTGTGTCCAAACTTTTGGTCTGTACTGTATATATATATATATATATATATATATATATATATATATATAGATTTGCCTTTTGTCCTTGAAGGCCTTTTTACATGGTGTTGCGTTGCTCCAGATTCTTTTGGTCTTATGTATGAATAGATGTATAAATCAATAAATATATTGATCTATTTCTTGAAAGCTGGGTGCCAGCATGATGTCTGCTGCATTAAAGGTCGTATATATTCACCCAGTTTTATAAGAAAAAAAAAAGAAATAAATTACAAATGTATTTTTCTTAAAGGCAAATTTTTTATTTAAATATATGGATAAAATAATTGTCAAGGTGTAATAGATAGAGTTAAATATTGGTCTGTGGCAGTGTTGGTACTACTATTAATACTGGTGGTCTAGGTATTTAAATACCTAGACCAACAATATTAATAGTAGTACCGACACCACCACAAATAACATTCAACCCTATGTACAACACCAAAAACTCATTAAATATAAACAATAACCCTTAAAACTATAAAAAAATACACATTCAACACAATATACTTTTAAAAATGACCCCCTAACTACAACTATATGCTACAATTAAATAAAACAATTTTAACCCTATGTAGCCACACCCCAAACATTAAATCTTTACAATACCCCAATAAATCTATAAAAATACACATTAAAAAACTCCTAAATAAATGTAAAAATGACCCCTAAGTGCAACTATATACCTAAACAATTTTAACCCTATCTAGCCCCACCTCAAACACATTAAATTAACCTAAATTTGATAAAAATAAAATTACAAACCTCATCTTTGTTTTCTCCTTTTTGCAAAAGAAAAATATGGATTGGAATGCGCAAATGAATTGCTATTCATTTGTGTCCGCCTTCCTTAGAGAGCAATGTTAAAAAAGATGATTTAGTGCCTTTCCATCTGGAGTCCTTTTTTGAACAGAGAAAAAGTCCTGTAAGTCTGACTTTTTTCTACATCCAAAAGAGTGGATACCAGGCAGAAATGGTCTAAAAAGGATACGTGCGGATTGGTTTTACAACACATTGAAATCAATGGGTTTTAAAACGGACCATTTGAAAAACATTTTTGAGGATTTTGCATGGATTGCCAAATGCTGATGTGACAATGAGGCTGGGTTCACATCATAAAAGTGGCTTGTTTTTTTCGGGGCAAACATAATGTTAACTTAAAAAAAAAAAAAAATAACATTACACTTAATTTATTTGTTTTTTTTTTCCTATTGCACAACTCTAATGATATATAAAACAAAGAAATTAGTTTCTTTTAGTATTTTTAAAACAAATTAACATAAAATCATTCGAATTTCATTATGTTTTTTTATTGGATACATTTCTTACTATTTATTATAAATTGCTATAGGAATATCGACAATACACAAATCAGAGCTATGATCTGTTCTCATGTAACTTCCAAGAGATAGATAAAATAATTTTGCTGGCAATTTGTATTCTGTGTTCATCATGGTTTATGCTGTTAATGGTTTCTGGGAGATACAGTAATTTGCATGAAAAGCTTTCTTCTATTTTCTGAATGTCATCTTTACTGAAGTCTGCCCTTAACACAAGTAAAGAAAAAAACAAGCTAGATAAGAATACTTTTTGAAATATGACAAAATAATTTGTGGTTGACTTCAATGTTGTTGACAAATGACACCATTTTACTAGATGAGTTTCTAGGCCAGGAAAGCTTTATGCGGTACAATTGCTACAATACACACTACAGGGTGAAGAAGAGAACATATTAGTCTCCAAACCATTGCCACATACACATTAAAGGATCATATTTCATTGTTTTACAGCTATATGACTGTAGATTGTTAAATGGTCACTAAAATTTCAATTAACTTTGCATAATTGATTAGTACAAGCAAATACTTTATATCTTTTAGACAAAAAACTTTATTTTTGGCACTTATCAGCTTCTTCCACCCCTCTCCATTTCAAACAGCTCACTCACTCTGAATTCTCTTCTAAATGCATCTTGATCTCCTAAGATAAGACTGACTGTTAGCTTACAGAGGTATCCAATTACATGTGTCTATAGAAGTCTATGAAGAGGGGAGGAAGGAACAAAGTGAAAGAAAAGCAGAAAAATAATCACAGATTTGCTAGTTGTAAATTGTCTCACATTAATACTGTTTGGTACTGCTGTGTAAAGACCTCCTTGCTTCTTGCTGAGTGGTTAAAAGAGAGTCAGGAAGCATGGCTGTGCATGGCTGTTATATAATAGCAACTAGTCTCAAGGAAAACAGAGAAAGAGAGATAAAACCTGTATGAGAAAAAAAGTCATATACTAGTTGTATAGTGATTGAAAATAGTGTTAGTCCTCATGAACTGAAGGCATTTATCTGATTACTTACGGCTAGAAACAGATCGAATGGTTATATTTAGCCTCCACTCTCCTATCATTAGGAATTTTTGCAACAGGTCAGATTCACTAACTAAATGTGCCAGAATTTTTGTGCCCAAAAAAAACTGGTCTACATTCTGTGCACCACATTTATTATGTGCTTTAACCACCTTTTTCAACTTGTCCAACAAGGGAATGAGGCTTATTGAAAAAAAGGGTGGGGATTGGTGGGAAAGGGGCATGGCTTAAGTTGCACCAATATTCTCCAGAACTGCATCAAAATCCTGAATCACATTTCTCTCATAAACTAAGCCAAGAAATAGGTAATATAAATGTAGGCTAGACAGTCTAAAGACGCATCAAATTTATCATCCGCCGCTATGATAACTCTGGCACATTTTGCAGCTAGACTAAAAATTAGACAGGATTAGTGAATGTGCACCATTGTCTTAGGTATTCAAGCAAGGCTTTGTCCCTGTCACAAATTGCCTTTATATTCAAAATATTTGTTTTAATTCTTCTTGTTGTAAAAGAAAATATTTTTTTAGAGGGACTTAACTATACAGAGAGCCTTTAACTAATAAAAATATTTTTCAGGCCAACTTTTATTTTTCAATAAAATTCATTTTTTCCCATGAGCCTTACTTCTATGTAGAATAAAAGTTCGATACGGAGTTGTATTCTTATTACCTCTTCAAAATGTTAGAAGAGGTAATGTGTAATAATGTATTAATGTGTAATAATATTTCATTTACAATATACAGTGGGGGAAAAAAAGTATTTAGTCAGCCACCAACTGTGCAAGTTCTCCCACTTAAAAAGATGAGAGAGACCTGTAATTGAAATCATAGGTAGACCTCAACTATGAGAGACAACATGAGAAAACAAATCCAGAAAGTCACATTGTCTGATTTTTTAAGAATTCATTTGCAAATTATGGTGGAAAATAAGTATTTGGTCACCTACAAACAAGCAAGATTTCTGGCTCTCACAGACCTGTAACTTCTTCTTTAAGAGGCTCCTCTGTCCTCCACTCATTACCTGTAGTAATGGCACCTATTTGACATTGTTATCAGTATTAAAGACACCTGTCCACAACCTCAAACAGTCACACTCCAAACTCCACTATGGTGAAGACCAAAGAGCTGTGGAAGACACCAGAAACAATTGTAGACCTGCACCAGGCTGCGAAGACTGAATCTGCAATAGGCAAGCAGCTTGGTGTGAAGAAATCAACTGTGGGAGCAATAATTAGAAAATGGAAGACATACAAGACCACTGATAATCTCCCTCGATCAGGGGCTCGATGCAAGATCTCTACCCGTGGGGTCAAAATGATCACAAGAACGGTGAGCAAAAATTCCAGAACCACATGGAGGGACCTAGTGAATGACCTGCAGAAAGCTGTACATATCCAGGCCTGTCTGAAGTTTGCTAGAGAACATTTGAATGTTCCAGAAGAGTATTGGGAGAATGTCATATGGTCAGATGAAACCAAAGTAGAACTCTTTGGTAGAAACACAACTTGTCGTGTTTGGAGGAGAGTGAATGCTGAGTTGCATCCAAAGAACACCATACCTACTGTGAAGCATGGGGGTGGGCGACATCATGCTTTGGAGCTGTTTCTCTGCAAAGGGACCAGGACGACTGATCCGTGTACATGAAAGAATGAATGGGGCCATGTATCGTGAGATTTTGAGTCCAAAACTTCTTCCATCAGCAAGGGCATTGAAGATGAAACGTGGCTGGGTCTTTCAGCATGACAATGATCCCAAGCACACCGCCAGGGCAACGAAGGAATGGCTTCGTAAGAAGCATTTCAAGGTGCTGGAGTGGCCTAGCCAGTCTCCAGATCTTAACCCCATAGAAAACCTTTGGAGGGAGTTGAAAGTCCGGGTTGCCCAGCGACAGCCCCAAAACATCACTGCTCTAGAGGAGATCTGCATGGAGGAATGGGACAACATACCAGCAACAGTGTGTGCCAACCTTTACAGAAAACGTTTGACCTCTGTCATTACCAACAAAGGATATATAACAAAGTATTGAGATGAACTTTTGTTATTGACCAAATACTTATTTTCCACCATAATTTGCAAATAAATTCTTAAAAAATCAGACAATGTGATTTTCTGGATTTGTTTTCTCATTTTGTCTCTCATAGTTGAGGTCTACCTATGATGTCAATTACAGGCCTCTCTCATCTTTTTAAGTGGGAGAACTTGCACAACTGGTGGCTGACTAAATACTTTTTTTCCCCACTGTATGTTTCTCTGACCTCTGACGGACAAGGCTTATTTTTACCTTAAAGACACAGCACCATTTTTCAAGTCTGAGATATGTCATTTATGTGGTAATAACTTTGGAACACTTTAACTTACCCAAGTGATTTTGAGAAAAAGAATTTTCATGCCACATTGGGACAGATTTATTATGACTGGTGTTTCATGTGTCAGTCTTAATAAAGGCCACAACTGGCGCAGGGCATGACTGATTTATGAAGAGGCACCGACGTCTTCATAAATCAGTTACACACCAGTGTGTCTAAATGGAGATCTGCACCAGTTAGGAACTGCCATAGATTTACATTATAACTCACACCAGAATACTGGCAAAAGTTATAATAAATATCTTGGGCTGAAGCACCCCCACCACAACTCTCCTGGATTCCCACCCTGCACTGCCCACATCCCACAATGTGGCATGCAAGGCACAGAATTGGGGTCGTGGTGCTCATTTGGTGCAAGAAAGGACCTTGTGTCAGATGTGCACCACACTATCATTCCTCTACTCTAGTTTGATAATTGACCCCAGTGTACTGTACTTCAAGTTAGTGACAAACTTTGCTCAATAATTTTTGCTCTTATTTATGAAAAATGGTGATGAATGGAAGAATTGGCAAATTTGCAATTTTCAAAATTTTAAATGCTCTACTTAACAGACAGATAGTCCTACCGCCCAAGTTAATTAATGAATATTATCTATCATATCTGTGCTTTATATTGGCATCATCTTTCATTTTTTTTCTTGACAGTTAGAATGCTTAAAAGTCTAAAAGGAAAAAATGTAATTTTTCTAGATATACTGTATGCCATTTCATGCTCAGCTTGTTCCACTGAAAAGTCAGCTCGCTAATCTTTTGCCTAGAACTACGACAGGGATCAGTAATGAAAGAGCACCATGCATATTTGAGATCTAATTTTAACATTTACATTGCATTGGCACTCAATTGTAGAGACTCTGAGGTAAAATCAAGGGAGCATTTTGACCCCACTGTATTGCATTAAATAGTTTTCCAGAAATGAATGAGTAGTAGATGGTGAATAGTGAATTTGTAAGCTGTGCAGAGTACACTAAGTACACATTATCCTGCACTATTTTCTCACTAGGTTGAGCAGCCAGTTCTGGTGTGATGTACTCTTGTACAGTTTACATAATACCTACGTGCCAAAAGTCAGATTTACCTACTTGCCAAAGTCAGTTTTGCCCCAAATAATGTGGCAATTTTGTGGTTTTCATTGTGCAAGCCATACAGTTTTCTCCTGTCAATGTAGACATATCAGATCTTGTTTTTGCAAGTTGCGATACACTTTTCAATGACAACATTTTGAGATGCCTACAACTTATGGACTAAATTTTATTAAAGGGGTTATACCACAAAAAATATTTACCCTCTGTCCAAAGGATAGGGAATAAACAGCTGATCAGTGGGGGTCTGACAGCTGAGACTCTCACTGAATTTGAGAGTGGAGGTGGATGTTTCAATGGTCAGACAGATCCCCACCGATTAGCTATTTGTTCTCTATCCTATGGATGGAGAATAAATACTTTTTGTGGCATATCCTCTTTAATTCTTTCTTGTGAGATAAAGAAATAATATTAATTTTGTCATTGCTTTTTAACATTTCAAATTTTTGTATTTTACTATACAGTCATCAGTTCATGATATAAATAATTTGCTAGAATTCCATCCACTTTGCTGTGACTGTAAAACGCTGCTTTTTTTTTCCATGGGGTTTACGCCCCGAGGTGGACCCCCATAAATACAGCAAAGATGAAAATATTCTTTCTTGTTCTGCAAATTCAACAGTATTCGAGTACAGATGTTTTCTATAACACTCCAATCTATTGAATCGTCATGACCAGGACATGCTTTGAAGCGATCCTGAAGTTTCATTGACCACTTCAGGGCCAAACTTGCTTAGGCATACATCCCAGATCAGAAAATTTCTATAGATGAGTCCCTGATCAGTTTCAAATGAAGGCTTACATTCCACCAATACCTGCCCAGTAAGAGGGCAAGATATGGCGTTAAAATGTACAAATTGTGTGAGAACAGCTCAGGGTACACCCAAATGTTTAGGATTTATGAAGAAAGGGATACCAGAACTGAACCTGCAGAATGCCCCTCAATCCTAGGAGTTAGGGGAAAACAGTGAGGCATTTGCTGCACCCATTGCTTGACCAAGGATATCACCTCTTTCTGGAAAACTTCTACACAAGCACCCCACTTTTTAAGTGCCTCCAGAGTAACTGCACCTTGTGGGACAGTGCGCAAAAATCAGAGAGTCCTCCCTAGGGCACAGATTGCACAATCCCTTAGAAGGGGTGGCAGCAGGGCACTATCTAGCGAAAACATGCTGTACGTCAAGTATAAGGACAAAAGGGATGTCCTTGTACTGACCACAATTCACAGTAATGGCAGTACCCCTATGCTTGTATGTGGTACCAGTACCACTACTTCCAAGCCAGACTGCATCTTGTCCTATAATAAGTACATGGGTAGGGTTTATCTATCTAAATGCATCCTGAAGCCATAAAGTGCCATGTGGCAAACAATAGTGTGGCATAAAAAGCTGGTCATAAACATCACACAGATGGCACTGTATAATGCTTATGTGCTATCATGAGATACAGGGAGGACAGGAACTTTCCTTCAGTTTTCGGAGGCAGTTATCAAGACTCTTATATTATATTTTGGGACCAAAAAGGGCAGGGACCCAGGACTTCTGGAATTGAAGTTGCCCGTTTTGTACCAGGGCAACATTCACTTTCCAAGTGAAGTTCCACAAACTGGAAAGAAAGAGAAAACCCCCAAAAAGTGCAGATTTTTTTTTTCCCCCCAAATTTGGAGTTTGGTGTAAAAACAGGATATGGTGAGTCTAATATTTTGTTTATTTGTTTAATATGTTTGTATGCATATTCATATGTATATATATTTTTTCAATCATGAGTTATGTATAGATTAGTGTTGTTGTGTCTGTTTTTGAATTATGATTTTTTTGTTTATTATATGATTTTCTTGTGATTTTGATTTCTATACTGTGTTTTTGATTGTTTCATTATTTTGTTTTTGTTTGTATTTCTTGGTATGCCTAGGGTTAAACTTGTTGATGGCTGGAGATTTGTGATCCATTTGCGTTTTAAATTCAGTGTATACCAGTCTTTATATAGCTATGAGTAAGGGGCTATATGTCCTGAAACGCGGAGGCGGCTTTATGGATCATGAATTTTTCCTTTTTTAACCGATAGTTACTTTTTTACTTATGTATATTAAAAGTTATATTTTATCTGATGATATTGTCGTTGGATGCTGGAACTTTTTTTTTGTTTAACTCAGTACTTCCAATATATTTTGCTCCAAGGAGTCCAGAGAGCCTTCCTTTGCATCCAAACACGTGAGTAGAATCATATGTGGATACAGTGAGCTGAAAGATGTACACTTTTTTCTACGTGAATTACAAATGCTCACTATACCCCTTTATAAATTTTTTTAAGAGATATAGTTTCCAAACTGAGGTCATTTGTTGGGGTTTACACTGTTCTGGCATGTCAGGTGCTCAGCAAATGCAACATGGTACCAGAAAGCTATTGCAGCAAAATCTGCCCTCCAAATATAAATATATATATATATATATATATATATATATATATATATATATATATTTTTTTTTTTTTTTTTCCAAGATGGCGCCGCTGGAGTGGCTGCCAGCTACAGCAGCTCTGAGACTCTCTATCTTATTTTTCTTTCTATGTCTCGTTTTGTACCTCTCTACTTAAGGACTTTGCATTATGAAGAAACACACACAAAGACTTGGACCCTTGTGATACTTTTTTTTGTTTTTTATCTGTCTTTTTGTTCTGCTTGAAAATGGGATCTTTTGTGTATGCAGACAATTCCTTTGTCTATACAAGAGAGGAAATTCTGCAGCTCAGAGGCACAGCAGGGCGGCATACCATCTGGTCACACATCCCCCGCGAGCTTTGGAGAAAGAAAAAGCGGGTGAGGGGATGCAGAGCAGGAACTCTTCAGAGGATTAAAAAGAGGCGTTACCGACCAGCTGTTCCCTCCATCATCATGGGCAATGTGAGATCTCTTGCAAACAAGATGGATGAACTAACAGCGCTCACCAGGCATCATCAGGAGTTTCGGGCGTGCAGCATGATGCTACTTACAGAGACTTGGCTCACTGAAGTTACTCCTGACCCTCTGGTCTCCTTGGATGGTTTTAAACTCCTTCGGGCAGACAGGACAAGGGAGAGCGGTAAGAGGAAAGGAGGGGGGCTGGCAATGTTTGTGAATAATAGATGGTGTAATCCTAGGCACATTGTGATTAAGGAGCAAACTTGCTGTAAGGACATTGAACTATTAGCTGTGAGCATGAGACCTTTCTACCTACCAAGGGAACTATCACATGTCATCGTGATAGCTGCATATGTCCCCCCCTCTGCGAAAGCTGACGCTGCCTGCGAGGTCCTACAAGCCACGCTGTGCCAGTTACAGTTAAAACATCCCCAGGCCCTCTTTCTTCTGTCGGGTGATTTCAACCATGCCTCTCCATCATCCACACTGCCCAGTTTCACACAGTATGTAACCTGCCACACAAGAGACAACAAAACACTGGACTTGTTCTTTGCCAACGTGAGGGAGGCATATAACTCATCAGCCCTACCGCCCCTGGGGAGATCGGATCACAATCTAGTACATCTCCGACCTGTGTACAAGCCACTTGTACGTAGAGAACCAGCTGTCACCCGCACAGTGAGGATATGGTCCGAGGAGAGTGATGAGGCTCTGAGGGATTGTTTTGACACAACCGCATGGGAAGTGCTGCAGGATTCTTATGGAGAAGATATAGAAGGACTCACACACTGCATAACAGACTACATTAATTTTTGTGTGGACAACACAGTACCCACAAAAGTGGTGAGGTGCTTCTCCAATAACAAACCATGGATTAACTCTGATATAAAAACACTACTTAAGGAGAAAAAGATGGCATTCAGGACAAGAGATAAGGAGAGGTTGAGGGAAGTACAAAAGGAGCTGAGGCATCAAATCAGGCAGGGAAAAGCCAGTTATAAAGAAAAAATAGAAAAGCAAATGGAAAGAAAAGACATAAGGGGGGTCTGGGAGGGGCTTAAGTCAATTTCGGGTCATAAACAGTCTGTCTGCCAGATTGAGGCAGATGTTAATTGGCTTAATGAACTAAACCTATTCTTCAACAGATTTGATCACACACCAGCTCCTCTCACCCCAGTATGTCCTTCAGCTTCCCCCACCACAATGACTTCTCCCCATGCGGCCACTTCCCAACAGACCAGTAAATCCAGAAATCCGTCTTTATCTGGCCACAGTCTGACCTTCACACGGGCCCAGGTGAGGAAGGAGATGAAAAAGATCAAGGCGAGGAAAGCCGCAGGGCCAGATGACATCAGTGCAAGGCTAATTAAGACTTGTGGGGACCAGCTGTGTGGTATAATTACATATATGTATAATATGAGCCTGAGGCAGGAAATAGTCCCTGAATTATGGAAATCTTCTTGTGTGGTACCAGTTCCAAAGAAACCCCACCCTATGGACCTCAACGACTACAGACCTGTAGCACTGACATCCCACCTGATGAAGATCTTGGAGAGATTGGTTCTCACACATCTCCGCCCTCTAGTGAGCCCCGCTATGGACCCCCTCCAGTTTGCTTATCGGCCGGGCATTGGGGTAGATGATGCCATCATCCACCTTCTGCACGGGGCTCTGTCTCACCTGGAGAAACCAGGGAACACAGTGAGAATAATGTTCTTTGACTTCTCCAGTGCTTTTAACACCATACAGCCCAGGTTATTGAGGGACAAGCTGGGCCTTGCTGGAGTGGACCACCACCTCTCCAACTGGATCCTAGACTACCTCACAAATCGACCTCAATACGTGAGAGCCCAAGACTGTGTGTCAGGTACCGTGATCTGTAATACGGGGGCACCTCAGGGTACGGTTCTCGCCCCTTTCCTCTTCACACTGTACACTGCAGATTTTAGGTGCAACTCATCCAGCTGCTACCTACAGAAGTATTCTGACGACTCTTCAATAGTGGGTCTCATCACAGATGATGATGACAGGGAGTACAGAGAACTGAACCAGGATTTTGTGGACTGGTGCCACCGGAACCACCTGAAGATTAACGCGGGGAAGACCAAGGAGATGGTGGTGGACTTCCGCAAAGGCAGAAGCCCTCCTAAACCAGTGGACATCCTGGGGACGGGCATCGAGATTGTGAACACCTATAAGTACCTGGGTTTGCTCCTTAATAATAAGCTGAACTGGGCAGATCATATGGAGGCCCTGTACAGGAAGGGCCACAGCAGGCTCTACCTGCTTAGGAAACTGAGAGCCTTTGGAATCCGGGGGGCACTTCTTAGAACTTTCTTCAACTCGGTAGTGGCATCAGCCATCTTCTTTGGAGTGGCCTGCTGGGGGAGCAGTATATCAACCAGGGACAGAAATAAACTTGACAAGCTGATTAGAAAGGCCAGCTCTGTCCTGGGGAGCCCACTGGACTCAGTGCAGGTGGTGGGTGACAGAAGGATATTGTCCATGGTGAGCTCCATGCAGAAGAAGAAGTCCCATCCCATGCATGAGACTGTGATCGCGCTGAGCAGTACTGTCAGTGACCGACTGCTCCACCCTAGGTGTGAGAAGGAGCGCTATCGGAAGTCTTTCCTCCCCACCGCGGTTAGGCTGTACAACCAACACCAACCTAAGCGGAGATCATTACACACAGAGAACTGAAATATCTCTCTGCCTGTTAAATCCCCCCCCCCCCCCAGCTACTTCCTATCTGTCTGTCTACTGTCAATGTAATGCCTCTCACCTTGGAACATTCCTGTACATGTTGTATTTGTATTTGTATCTGCTTATCTTATCTTATCTTATCTTATCTTTGCTGCTGTAACACACTGAATTTCCCCATTGTGGGACTATTAAAGGACTATTATTATTATTATTATTATTATTATTATTATTATTATTATTATATTATTGTTCTGTCCCTTCTGAGTCCTGCTGTGTGCACATGCAGAAGTTTACATACGCATGTGAGGAATTTCCATAGTCAGGAGAATTTGCTTAACTAATCATGGTTGCTTTTTCTCCTTTAACCCTTTAAGGACGCAGGGTAGTTTGTATGTTAATGCTCGGCGACTTTTTTCATATTTTCCTTCCCCACATTCCAAAATTCATAACTTTTTTATTTTTCTGTTGACATAGCGTGTCGAGTTGTAATAATGTTTTGATTAGCTTTTATTGACTTTTTTTTTGGGGTCCATGTGAAAAAACCCACAGGTGTTGACTTTGAATTAAAAATGCACATTGTGGTATATAAAATAAAAAATCTGGGACTAAAGTGACATTTTATTGTAAAAAAAAAAAGTAATTTTTCTTTTTCAAAACAAACTATACCCCTTTATAAATTCTTTGAGGGATCTAGTTTCCAAAATGGGGTCACATTTTTGGGGTTTCTACTGTTATGGCACGCTGGCGGCTCTGCAAATTGGACATGGTATCTAAAAACTATTCTAGTAAAATCTGTCCTCCAAAAGCCAATTAGACAGTATATGTGATATTGTCGTGTTCAGGAGAAATTGTGTAACAAACTGCTGGGTGCATTTTCTCCTTTACCCCCTTATGAAAATGAAAAATGTGGGGCTAAAGAAATGCTTTATTGGGGAAAAAAAAGTCATTTTTGTTTTTCATATCCCAATGGTAAAAAATTTTGTGAAATACCTGTGGGGTCTATATGCTTCCTATACCCCTTGATAAAATTCTTGAAGTGTCTAGTTTTCATTATGGAGTCATTTTTCCACCATTCTGGCAATTAAGGGGCTCTGGAAATGCAACATGGTACCTGACATCAATTCCAGCAAAATCTGTCCTCCAAAAACTCAATGGCACCCCTTCTCTTCTGTACTCTGTTGGGTGCCCATACAGCATCTTAAATCTACATGTGGGGTAATTCCGTAGTTGGGATAAATTGCTTAATAAATTGTGAGTGCATTTTCTCCTTTAACCCCTAGTGGAAATTAAAAAATTGGAAAAATGTTTTTTTGCATTTTCACGACCTAATTTTGTGAAACACATTTAAGGTCAAAGTACTCACTATACACCTTGATGAATTCCTTGAGGGGTCACATTTTGGGGGTTTCCACTACTCTGGCACCTCAGGGGCTCTGCAAATGGGACATAGTAACTGAAAACTATTCCATCAAAATCTTCCCTCCAAAATCCCAATGGCGCTCTTTTCCTTTCTGTGTCATTTTGTGTGCCCATACATCAGTTTACATCCACATGTGTGATAATTCCATGCTCAGGAGAAATCACATAGCAAATTGTGGGATGCTTTTTCTCCTTTAACCCCTTGCAGAAACAAAGCACACTAAATAGTATGCAATAAAAGTTAATACATAGAAGTTTCAAATTAAAATTGCATAGAAACAGATGGGTTGTGACACCACATAAAATACACACAACTCACCAGGGGTACATAAGAGCCATAATAAAGTTAATATATAGGAAGCTGTGTTTGCTACAGGCCCACATAATAACACCAGGTAACAATTTTCAAAAAAATATTTGTTCCCAGTTGTTAAGTGTGTTTTCCTGATTGTATGAATAGAAAAAAGTTATTATTCCCTGTAAACTTTGCTTTTGTGGTCAGCACAATGATATTTTGAAATTGATCTATTTTTAAGGATATTCGCAATATTTCAAGATACTTAAGAAGCTTCTGGAATTGTGAGAACTATCAAGAAGTTTCTAGAACTGCCCAGAATTATCTAGAACTTTCTGGGACTGTACAGAATTGTAGGTAGCTGTATAACTACAGTTATATAGGGCCACTATAGCCCTTCCTGAGAGACGGAGAGACAGGATCTAATTGATTGGGATTGCATAGTAAGTGGGCAATGGCCATCACAAACAAAGGGGAATTGACCTAGACAGACAGGTGTGAATTCAATATCTATTCATATTCTGATAACGACAGTATTCACACTTCACCCCACACCCATTACAGGAGGAGCTTAGTAATGTAAATGTATATATTGTGTGTTACACTGGTACCGGGTGATCAATCTTGCTCTGCTGAATTCTCAGTACACTCTTGAACTTTAATACTGCATGGAATAAAGACCATTTTTATCAAGTTTGGAGAGACATCCTTTTTCCTTACAGTTCACAGCAACTTAGTCAATTTAGATGGCATCAAGAGGTTGCATACATCCAGCAGACGCATTTTGCTATGTATGTGGCCAGTTTATAAAGACAAGAGCGAAAAAATACTCTGTGGAAACATCTGCTAAGATGTGTGAGGCCTACAAAGCATACTTCGGCATGCCTGTTGGTGACCAAGACAAACCATGAGCTCGGTGCACCTGAAAGAGGAATACACCAGTGTCAAGCTGTTGCTAGGTGCCTTGAAGTATGAGGAGTACGGCTGGGAAGTTATCGGAGATTTCAAAATGGTGTCATTCCTGATGGGCCTCCAAGGTGGTTTTACTAAGTATCCTTGCTTTATTTGCCTTTGGGACAGCTGGGATACTGAAGCGCACTACCACAGGAGGGACTGGCCTCAGCGGACAGAGTTCACTGTGGGGAAGAACAAAGTAAACTGGGAGCCACTGGTGGACCCACGCAAGGTGCTGATGCCACCACTACACATCAAGTTGGGGCACATAAAACAATTTGTCAGGGCTCTAGATAAGGAGTCGAGAGCTTTCAATTACCTCCAAGATCTTTTACCTAAGCTGTCTGAAGCAAAGATCAAAGCTGGTGTCTTCGTCAGACCACAAATCAAGAAGATCATAGAGTGCAGTGAATTTCCCAAGAAGCTGAATAGGAAGGAGAGAGCAGCTTGGAACAGTTTTGTCGCAGTGGTTCGCGGCTTCCTAGGCAATCATAAAGATGAAAACTATGTACAACTGGTTCAGACTCTGATAAAGAACTATGCTGCAATGGGCTGCAGGATGTCACTCAAAATCCATATCCTTGATGCTCATCTTGATAAGTTCAAAGAGAACATGGGAGCTTATTCAGAGGAGCAAGGCGAGCGCTTTCACCAGGACATTATGAACTTTGAACGCCGTTACCAAGGACAATATAACGAAAAGATGATGGGCGACTATATTTGGGGATTGATTCTTGAAACTGATTTGCAGTACAGTCGTAAATCTCGGAAAACCGCACACTTCTGAACAGTTTTTGGTAATCTGTGTAAATTTGCAATGCATATAGTGTTCTTAGTCTGACTGTATGAGAAGATGCTAAATCGTCTGTTTCTATAGTAAAAATGCATAATTTTCGTTGCCGTGGTCACAAAAGCGAAGTTTATGATGAATGTAAGCAATTTTTAATTTGCTTTAGACATAAGCAATTGGAATATAACATTTAAAAGCTGGGAACAAAATTTGTGTTACATAGTGTAATCACATAGATATAAAGTGATAAGTTTAAGAATCAAGAGTACAACGGCACAAACAGAATACAGCAACTTACATAGTATGAAACAATACCCCAATAATGGACCCTGGAGAGGAGATTAAGTGCCCCGACATGCGTAATAAGATAAGAACAAAAAGTGATGGGGAAACAGGATAACCTGGATCAAGAAGATCCCATATGCCAGAATATAACAATCACGACCAGACTATGATGAAAAATAAATGCGGAGCACGTCGTCTTGTGGCAGCGCAGTCACAGGGTGCAAAGGGCCCAGTGCGTGACAGTGAACATGCATGAGGAGAATATAATTAGACTGCACTCAGTATGTACAGTACATGCCGCAGCTAGTCATTAAACGCAAAAAGGGAGCTAATCAATAGAATATTAATATATAATGCAATATATATAAATAAATAAATATATATATATAGTGAAGTAGCGCAATAATGGAAATGACAAAAACACTATATATTAAAATAATAACCATATATGATGAAAGTGCAAAGTACCCAGTGCAAAGTGTAAATGTCAATAGGAGGCGAAAAAACACACATAATATAACATATAATTTATAATTAGAAGGTTGAAAACAACCGGAGAGATGCAAAATGGAAAACGTGAAGGAAGAAGTGGACGTTGACAACCGGAAGACCATCCCAAAAACACTTCAGGTAGGTTAATATTTGTGATCCTGCTGGTTTTCAGGTCTGGGGCATTGACTGGATTAAGATTGGTCCAAGGGGTGGTAACTAGAGGAGAATTTTAGCCCAAATGAAGTGCAGTTGGATACACATGCTCAAAACAGTAACTCCATTTGGCCTAAAAGAGATGATTAGCTATGTTTCATTTTTGTAATTTTCATTCCTACCCTGGTAGCTCTGGTAGCTATACTCCCTATATTTTTATTTTTTCTATTATTTTTTCTGTTTGAATCTTTTTCCATCGTTTTCTTCTGCTGTCTGGCTCTGTTATCTAGTCTCAGTATGGGTCTGTGGTCTCTAGATATGTTTGTCATATGATTTTATAGGCATTATTTGTTGATTATAAGCTTTTTTTTTTGTCTATTTATACTGTAGCTTGTGATTATTGTCCTTGTTAGTATCCTGTTCTTACCTTGTTGGTTTCCTGAAGTTACCATTGACATCTGTTAGAGGGTCCATTCCATTTTCTATTCCATCGTTTCCATCGGCTGCCATTTACCTCCATCTATGCAGCATATACTTATTAATATTTAATTTATTTCTTTTTTTTTTAACCTGTGCAATTTATTTCACAATTGTTTTCAATTTTGCATCTCTCTGGTTGTTTTCAACCAGCTAATTATAAATTATATATTATATTATGTGTGTTTTTTCGACTCATTAGAGGCAATTTTGCCTCCTATTGACATTTGCACTTTGCACTGGGCACTTTGTACTTTTATCACTCATTATTTATTACACGCTTTGTTATTATCAACTATTATTATGTATTTTTATCATTCTGTCATTCTTTCATGTGGTTATTATTGGTTATTATTTTAATATATAGTGTTTTTGTAATTTCCATTGTAGCACTGCTTCAATATACAGTGGGGAAAAAAAGGATTTAGTCAGCTACCAATTGTGCAAGTTCTCCCACTTAAAAAGATGAGAGAGGCCTGTAATTGTCATCATAGGTAGACTTCAAATATGAGAGACAAAATGAGAAAACAAATCCAGAAAATCACATTGTCTGATTTTTAAAGAATTTATTTGCAAATTATGGTGGAAAATAAGTATTTGGTCAATAACAAAAGTTCATCTCAATACTTTGTTATATATCCTTTGTTGGTAATGACAGAGGTCAAACGTTTTCTGTAAAGGTTGGCACACACTGTTGCTGGTATGTTAGCCCATTCCTCCATGCAGATCTCCTCTAGAGCAGTGATGTTTTGGGGCTGTCGCTGGGCAACACGGACTTTCAACTCCCTCCAAAGGTTTTCTATGGGGTTAAGATCTGGAGACTGGCTAGGCCACTCCAGCACCTTGAAATGCTTCTTACGAAGCCATTCCTTCGTTGCCCTGGTGGTGTGCTTGGGATCATTGTCATGCTGAAAGACCCAGCCACGCTTCATCTTCAATGCCCTTGTTGATGGAAGGAGGTTTGCACTCAAAATCTCACGATACATGGCCCCATTCATTCTTTCATGTACACGGATCAGTCATCCTGGTCCCTTTGCAGAGAAACAGCCCCAAAGCATGATGTTGCCACCCCCATGCTTCACAGTAGGTATGGTGTTCTTTGAATGCAACTTAGCATTCACTCTCCTCAAAACACGACGAGTTGTGTTTCTACCAAACAGTTCTACTTTGGTTTCATCTGACCATATGACATTCTCCTAATACTCATCTGGAACATCCAAATGCCCTCTAGCAAACTTCAGATGGGCCCGGATATGTACTGGCTTAAGCAGGGGGACACGTCTGTAGCCTTTGTTACGTTAGTCCCAGCTTTCTGCAGGTCATTCACTACGTCCCCGCGTGTAGTTCTGGGATTTTTGCTCACCAATCTTGTGATCATTTTGACCCCACAGGGTGAGATATGGCGTGGAGCCCCAGAACGAGGGAGATTCTCAGTGGTCTTGTATGTCTTCCATTTTCTAATTATTGTTCCCACAGTTGATTTCTTCACACCAATCTGCATGCCTATTGCAGATTCAGTCTTCCCAACCTGTTGCAGGTCTACAATTTTGTTTCTGGTGTCCTTCCACAGCTCTTTGGTCTTCACCATAGTGGAGTTTGGAGTGTGACTGTTTGGGGTTGTGGACAGGTGTCTTTTATACTGATAACAATGTCAAACAGGTGCCATTACTACAGGTAATGAGTGGAGGACAGAGGAGCCAAATACTTATTTTCCACCATAATTTGCAAATAAATTCTTAAAAAATCAGACAATGTAGTTTTCTAGATATGTTTTCTCATTTTGTCTATCATAGTTGAGAACTTGCACAATTGGTGGTTAACTAAATACTTTTTTCCCCACTGTATATTGAGTTATGTATTAATATTCTATTGATTTTTTCCAAATTTTTTTCAAAACATCAAACAATCTTTACCACTATCACAAAGTAGAATGAGTCACGAAAAAATATTTTCAGAATCACATTGATAAATTTATGCGTTCCAAAGTTATTAACCACATAAAGGGACATGTCAAATTTGAAAAATAAGGCCATGTCCTTAAGGTGGGTCTAGGCTGTGTCCTTTAGGGATTAATAAAGCAATGATATAGAAATAAAAGTATGCCTTTCACATGGAAGCCTTTGTTTTCTATGCAGATATGGCTGTTTCATTTTTTCAGTGACGTGCACTGGGTCTCTATCTTTAAAGTCTCTTGAAACAGATGCTCTAAATGAAAGTTGGCAAATGTTAAAATCACAGATCAGAGTATTGCCTACTATCATATTTGGATGAACATTTTATTTCCATTCATCTAAAAGCTTATTTGGCTTACAAGACTGTATGTTGTAAAGCTGATGACAGAGCAGGAACAGAGCGGGTGCTATGGCAGAATTTCCTCAAGAGATACAATTTAATCAATCCAATAGAATTTTTTTTTTTCTAAATTAAAAATCATACACATTTACCTCAAATTTATCATTTAGTTTTCTGCACAACATTTATCATCTTCTCAAAGTTATCTGACTACATACCAAGTGGACATAAATTTAAAGGGTAACAAGGATGGTTAGTTGCCCTGAGAAATGCATTATAACTTCGTAATAGCGTCTGCAACTGAGAACATCATTTCACATGTTTATAAATGTATTATTTATTTAGCTTACTTGTATAGTGCCAACATATTCCTCAGCGCTTTCACAGAGATTGCCAGTCATTGTCCCATAAAGGGGTCTCAATCTACATTTCCCTATCAGTATAGAGGAAACTGTAGTACCTGGAGAAAACCCACGCAAACATGAGGAGAACATACAAACTTCTTGCAGATGTTGTCCTTGGTTGGATTCAAACCTAGGACCACTGAGCCACTGTGCTGCCTAAATTACATATGAATGTGAACCATTGAATGTATGTGTAATAATTCATTTACAGCAAGATACTGTTGAAAAAGAAATATATAACAGAATTGCATATATACTGATTTTCAAGGATGTAGTAGTTCTATCTAAATGCTGGAAATAAAAACAGCCTCTAGCAATTGTCTATAGGCACCATTTTAAATATTATTATTATTATGAAAAATTCATATCTAGGTTTAGTATGTTTTATCTACTTTCTGGCTATGTAAGTTAAAGAGTTTATGCGTGGAAAAATAAAAAACTTACTAGTCAGAGGTGTAACTTCAAGTGTATAGGCCCCAATGCAAAATCTGTAATGGGGACCCTGCATACCTTGTGCCATTTAGCAACTGCTACACCAACCTGTTACCAGTGCATTCCCTGCATTTGATATATTTTTTTTACTAATATATATGCAGGTCGCCTGAGGATTAGTTTAGAATGCAGCATGGCAGGGTGAAAGTCTCATTCCTCTGCCTCCCTACTGACACTCCAACTTTCCATTCTACTCTATATACATATAGCAGGAGTAGAGTGAAGTTGGTGATGTCACAGAGAGCGGAAGTGGTAGCAGGGGAAGCTGAACACAGACCTCTGACCCCCTTGCACTGATGAGCTTTTTCTGTGCATAACCCCTTTAACATTTTGATAAATTAAATATTTTAAGTTAGTTGAAATTAGGGTGAATAAATTTGACCCATGAATTCCTAAGTACAGATGCAACAAACATTCAAGGAGTACCTACCATGTAAGCAGACTATTTATCCCTTACTGGAAGGGAGCCCAGCACTGAAATCCTTGCTCTTGGGGTCCATTTAATCCTAATGTTTTGTTTGCTCGCTGGGGAATGCTCCTCTGTTTACCAAAGGAGGGATAGCAATTATTGAGGGGTTGGCAAGCTCTCAGGAATGCAGTTATTAACCCTTTCAGAACAGAGCCAATTTTCATTTTTCCATTTCCGTTTTTCCCTCCCAACAAGAGCCATAATTTTTTCATTGTTCAGTTCAGAGTCATATGATGGCTTATTGTTTGCGAAACAAAGGGTACTTTGTAATGGCACAATCCTGTATCTACCTTCAATGGCACACCTTCTCTTCAACCCAACTCTGCTTGCTGTGTATCTACAGTGGGGAAAAAAAAGTATTTAGTCAGCCACCAATTGTGCACGTTCTCACACTTAAAAAGATGAGGCCGGCATGTAATTGACATCATAGGTAGAGCTCAACTATGAGAGACAAAATGAGAAAACAAATCAAGAAATTCACATTGTCTGATTTTTAAAGAATTTATTTGCAAATTATGGTGGAAAATAAGTATTTGGTCAATAACAAAAGTTCATCTCAATACTTTGTTATATATCCTTTGTTGGCAATGACAGAGGTCAAACGTTTTCTGTAACTCTTCACAAGGTTGGCACACACTGTTGCTGGTATGTTGGCCCATTCCTCCATGCAGATCTCCTCTAGAGCAGTGATGTTTTGGGGCTGAGTTTTCTGGGTTTTCTATGGGGTTGAGATCTGGAGACTGGCTAGGCCACTCCAGGACCTTGAAATGCTTCTTACGAAGCCACTCCTTCGTTGCCCTGGCAGTGTGCTTGGGATGCTGAAAGACCCAGCTACATTTCATCTTCAATGTCCTTGCTGATGGAAGGAGGTTTGCACTCAAAATCTCACGACACATGGCCCCATTCATTCTTTCACGTACACGGATCAGTCGTCCTAGTCCCTTTGAAGAGAAACAGCCCCAAAGCATGATGTTGCCACCCCCATGCTTCACAGTAGGTATGGTGTTCTTTGGATGCAACTCAGCATTCACTCTCCTCCAAACACGACGAGTTGTGTTTCTACCAAACAGTTCTACTTTGGTTTCATCTGACCATATGACATTCTCCCAATACTCTTCTGGAACATCCAAATGCTCTCTAGCAAACTTCAGTCGGGCCTGGATATGTACTGGCTTAAGCAGGGGGACACGTCTGGCACTGCAGGATCTGAGTCCCTGGCGGCGTAGTGTGTTACTGACGGTAGCCTTTGATACGTTAGTCCCAGCTTTCTGCAGGTCATTCACTAGGTCCCACCGTGTGGTTCTGGGATTTTTGATCACCGTTCTTGTGATCATTTTGACCCCACGGGGTGAGATCTTGCGTGGAGCCCCTGATCGACGGGGGTTCTCAGTGGTCTTGTATGTCTTCCATTTTCTAATTATTGCTCCCACAGTTGATTTCTTCACGCCTATTGCAGATTCAGTTTTCCCAGCCTGGTGCAGGTCTACAATTTTGTTTCTGGTGTCCTTCCACAGCTCTTTGGTCTTCACCATAGTGGAGTTTGGAGTGTGACTGTTTGAGGTTGTGGACAGGTGTCCTTTATTCTGATAACAATGTCAAACAGGAGCCATTACTTCAGGTAATTAGTGGAGGACAGAGGAGCCTCTTAAAGAAGAAGTTACAGGTCTGTGAGAGACAGAAATCTTGCTTGTTTGTAAGTGACCAAATACTTATTTTCCACCATAATTTGCAAATAAATTCTTAAAAAATCAGACAATGTGATTTTCTGGATTTGTTTTCTCATTTTGTCTCTAATAGTTGAGGTCTACCTATGATGTCAATTACAGGTTGGCTTCATCTTTTTAAGTGGGAGAACTTGCACAATTGGTGGCTGACTAAATACTTTTTTTCCCTACTGTACCTTCAACTGATCCTGTATCTACCTTCAATGGTACATCTTCTCTTCAACCCAACTCTGCCTGTTTACTGAACCCTATCCTAGTATTTCATCCAGGCTGCATTTTTGTAATTCTATGTGTCCTTATCTGTACTAGTACCAGTCTTTTGATGCTCAGTGATTTTATGGTAGTTCTCTGGTCAGTGTGTTTTTGTATCTACATAGCCCAGTCTCCTCATGTGCCACAGTTTGTTGATTAATTGGTTAAAGACTTAAATTAGTGCTAGTTATGAACCTCTGCTTCACAATATAAGTAGATATAGCTTATGGGGGAAGCATTTCCAATGCAGGGGGGCATTTCCTAATGCAGCGTCCATCTTAAACTAAGTGCATATTAAACTAAGTGAACTTATACATGGCATTTAGACAGGGCATGAGACAGGGAAACCATGGAAGAACACTAGGTAAAATAAACCCCAAACCCAACAAGCTTTAACACATGGTATCATAGAGCGGCACTGTCACTTATTATCTTAGCAATTGTCTTCCTTCAGACTTCCACTCCAACTTTACCACCTGTGCACACTATCCATATCAGTCCCTCTCTTCTTCTTTTTCCCATGCACAGCTCTCACACACTTTTCATTCTCTTTAACCACTTCAATCCCTATACTTCTTTTAGCACTGAAACCAAACATAAGCGGCCACATAAATCACTGAACCACCTTCTGTCTTTGTCCATTTTGCTCCTCCTAGCTGCTGGGGACATCTTTCCAAACCCTGGCCCTCCTTCTTTCGCTAAGTTTTCCTCCTACTGCACAAATAGAAATCCTACAAACCTCATCAATATTCACCGTGTTCCCTCTCCTTATCTTTCTCCTGTCTCTTTTAACTGTTCTCTCTGGAACGCGTGCTCAGTGTGTAACAAACTAGAATACATTAATGACTTATTTCTCAGTAAATCTCTCAACATGCTTGCCCTTACTGAAACCTGGATCCAGCAGTCTGATATGGCCTCCTCTGCTGCTCTGTCTCATGGTGGCCTAAAATTCTCACACACTTCTAGACCTGACAACAGGCAAGGTGGTGGGGTAGGGATACTTCTGTCGCCACAGTGCACTTTTCAGGTCATCCCATCGGTACCTTCACTCTCATTCCCCTCATTTGAAGTCCATGATATCAGACTTTTCTGCCCACTCTCCTTATGAGTAGCCGTGATCTATTGTCCACTTGGTTCAATCTAACAATTTCTGGGTCACTTCGCTTTTTGGCTTCCCCTCTTTTTATCCAGTGATATTCCTACCCTCGTCATGGGTGATTTTAACTTCCCCATTGACACCCCTGTCTCCCCAGCTGCCTCACAGTTTCTCTCAATAACCACTTCTTTTGGTCTTTCACAACTTTCCTCTTCCACCACACATGTAGATGGCAAGACCGTAGATGTTGTCTTCCATCGACTCCTCACAGTTTCTAAATTTGCTAACTCTTCTCTGCCTCTCTCTGATCATAACCTTCTGTCTCTCACCATCAGTGCTTCCTATCCTTCATAGGACAAACCTACTCATCATACATATAGGAATTTACGTGCTATTAACACCCTGCACCTCTCAGATACTCTAGAGTCCTCTCTGTCCCCCATCTCTCCAATCTGGCCACCAGTCATTATAATGAAATCCGTAAGAGTGCATTGGATGAGGCGGCTCCCCCCTCCACTTGAAAAGTTCGACACTGGAAGCAGCAACCCTGGCACATGCCACAGACGCGTTTTCTTCAGCGGTGCTCTAGGTGTACTTAACATCTGTGGAGAAAATCACGTATACCTGCAGACTTCCTCCACTTCAAATTTATTCTTAAAACCTATAGTTCTGCCCTTCACCTTGCCAAACAAGTCTATTTCACCGCTCTCACCTATTCTCTCTCCTATAACCCTAAAAGGCTCTTTGAAACTTTTCACTCCTTACTCACTCCCAAGGAGCAGATGCCATTCACAGACCTTAGTGCAGAAGATCTGGCCACTTATTTCCATGACAAAATTGACAAGATCCATCAGGAAATAACTACCCAATCCCCAGGTGGCATTGATCCCCTCACCAACCACACTTCAGACTGTCCATTCTCCTCTTTTGAACCTGTTACAGAAGAGGAAGTCTCTCAGCTACTTTCTTCTTCTCACCCTATGACCTGCAGTAGTGACCCTTTCCCCTCACACCTTCTCCAATCTCTGTCACCTGCTGTCACAACTTACCTTACTAAAATATTTAACCTCTCTTTCTCTTCTGGAATTTTCCCATCCTCTTTCAAACATGCTGTCATAACCCCGCTATTAAAGAAATCCTCCCTTGACTCGTCCTGTGCTGCTATCGACCTGTCTTTAACCTCCCCTTCATCTCCAAAATCTTGGAACACTTGGTCTATTCTCGTTTAAGCCGCTATCTCTCTGCTAATTCTCTTCTTGACCCCTTACAATCCAGCTTCCGCACTCTGCACTTTACTAAAACAGCCCTCACAAAAGTCTCCAACGATCTCCTGATGGATAAATCCAAGTTGACTTCTCTCTTCTTATTCTTCTGGATCTCTTAGCAGCATTTGACACTGCTGACCATCAACTCCTCCTCACTATGCTCCGCTCATTCAGCCTCATGGACACCACGCTCTCCTTGTTCTTCTCTTATCTCTCAGACCGCACTTTCTGTGTATCATTTGCAGGCTTTGTTTCTTCCCCTCTTTCCCTTGCTGTTGGGGTTCCTCAGGGCTTGGTTCTAGACCCTCTGCTCTTTTCTCTCTACACAGCCCCCACTGGACAAACCATCACCAGATTTGGCTTCTGGTACCATCTTTATGCTGATGACACCAAATTATACACATCTTCTCGTGATATCAGCCCTGCACTAATACAAAACACCAGTGACTGTCTCTCTGCTGTCTCAATTATCATGTCTTTTCTCTATCTGAAACTGAATCTTTCAAAGACTGAACTACTGCTGTTTCCACCATCTAACAGATCTGTCCCTGATATTTCCATTGCAGTCTCCGGCCTTACCATAACTCCTAGGCAGCATGCCCGCTGCCTCGCAGTTATGTTTGACTCAGAACTTTCCTTCACCCCCCCATATCCAATCACTCGCACGCTCATGTTATCTCCACCTCAAAAACATCTCCAGAATATCCCCTATCCTTACCAGAGATACACTAAAGACACTTATTGTTGCCCTGATTCACTCTCGCCTTGACTATTGTAACTCCATACTAATCGGTCTTCCCCTTACTAAACTCTCCCCTGTATAATCTATTCTGAGTGCAGCGCCCAGGCTCATCTATCAGTCTAGACGCTACAGCGTTGCCTCCGGTCTGTGTCAGTCACTACATTGGCTGTCCATTCAATACAGAATACAATATAAACTTATCACCCTCATCCACAAGGCTCTCCATAATGCTGCACCACCCTACATTTCCTCTCTCATCTCTGTCTATCGCCCAACCAGTTCACTCAATGACCTAAGACTAACATCCTTTATTATCAGAACCTCCCATACTCATATACAAGACTTCTCCCGTGTTGCACCACTTCTCTGGAATACTCTATCCCGGACAATCAGATTAACTCCCAATTTCTACAGCTTCGAGCGCAATCTAAAGACATATCTTTTCAGACAGGCCTATCACAATTCCTAATGTAAACCCTTCTGCAGTTAGAATCCCTAAAACGAACCCTCCTCTGATCACGCTCCCACATTACCCCACAGGATATGATGCCGTTTCAGACTAACTTTATATGTCCAGGCACCATCTGCATGTTAAAGGACACGACTGGTGATGGCTCATACAACTTTATATATGTGTAATGACAGTAACCTCTATTACAAAATTGTCTGACCATTGTATAAGCAATGCTACCTCCTATTCCGCCCCTGCTACCTCTTGTGTCACCCCCTCTGCCTCATAGATTATAAGCTCTTGCGAATAGGGCCCTCAGTCCCATTGTGTGAATTGACTATTTCTTTGTAATGTATCTTTTTTGTCTGTACTTGAACCCTACAAATTGTACAGTGCTGCGGAAAATGTTGGCGCTATATAAGTAAAATGTATTATTATTATTATTATTATTATTATTAATAATTCAATAATCTGTGCAATGTACTGGGATGCTGGAAACAAATTCAGAATGAGGTGGAATTAGAAAAAAAAACACTCAAATTCTTATGGGTTTAATTTTTATGACATTCACTATGTGGTAAAAGTGACATGTTACCTGTCTTCTGGGGGTCAGTACGATCACGGCGATATCAAATTTATGTGGTATTTGTAATCTTTTGATACCTTAAAAAATTTGGAACTTTGCAAAATAGAAACATTTCTTTGTGTCGCCATATTGTGACACCTATAACTTTTTCATATTTTCATCCAGCTGGGTATGGGGTCTTGTTATGCGAGACAATATATTGTTTTTATTAATACCATTTTGGGGAAGGTCTGATGGTTTGATCTCTTTTTATAAAAAATTTTTTTTTCAAGTGTTGAAAAAACAGCCATTTAGCTACTTAATTTTTTTTTTTATCATTACAGCGTTCATCATATGGGATAAATATTTTTAGATTGTAATAGTTAGGCCATTTTTGAGCACAGGGATACCTAAAGTGTTTATATTTACTTTTGATTATTTATTTTTATATGTGATCTAGGGAAAGGGGGGTAATTTGAATTTTTCTATTTTTGTGTTTTTTTATACTTTATTATACTATATTTTTTATTTTTTTTTTATTTTCAGACCCCCTAGCGACTTTGAACCCTAGGGGGTCTGATCGCTCATATAATACACTGCAATACTAATGTATTGCTGTGTATAGTTAAATTCATTGACTGCCCATGGCAGTGTGTAATAGAACCATAGTAATGACAAGCCTGTGAGCCTTCAATAGGCTCTCAGATGTCATGGTAACCAACTGCACTTTAGATACCGCAGTCGTGTTTAATCTAAAGTGTTAACAGCTGCAATCTGTGCCGACAGTATTATCTGCTGTGTATGAAGAGAGGACACACAACCCTTCATGCCTAATCACATGAGTGAAGCTGACAAGCGAATCATTTTCTTTTCTTTTGTGACCTGGTCTGAGAAATAAGGGCCCATCCCTACTTTGTCGTGGACAAAGGTAAACTGTCTAAGGATTTGCCATGTATTTAACCCCTTCAAGACCGAGCCCAAAAATGCGTTAAGGACCAGGCCTCGTTTTTCAAAACTGACGTGTCACTTTATATGGCAATAACTTTGAGACGACTTAACTTACACAAGTGATTTTGAGACTGTTTTTTCATGACACATTGTACTTCATGTTAGTGGTAAACACTAATGAATATTTTTGTATTTATTTATAAAAAAATAGGAAATTTGATGGAAATTTTGAAAAAAAAATTGCAATTTTCAAAATGTGAAATGCTCTGCTTTTCAGACAGATAGTCATACCACCCAAATACATTAATACATATTATCTACCATATCTCTGCTATATATCGGCATCATCTTTTAATCGTCCTGTATTTTATTTTGGATGTTAGAAGGCTTACAAGTGTAACAGCGATTTTGCAGATTTACAAGAAAATTTCCCAAACTAATTTTTTAGGGACCACTTCAGTTCTGAAGAGGTTTATAATGGCCTATATATTAGAAACCCCCATAAATGACCCCATTTTCAAAACTGCACCCCTCAAATAATTCAAAATAACATTTGGGAAGTTTGTTAACCCTTTAAGCATTTCACTGGAATTAAAACAATATGGAGGTGAAATTTAGACATTTAATTTTTTCCCACTAATTCCTTAATTTAGCCCTAAAATTAACACATTCACAAAGGGTTAAAGGAGAAAATGCATCTCACAGTTTGTTATGCAATTTCTTCCGAGCACGGAATTACCCCACAAGTGGGTGTAAACTGATGTTTGGGCGAATGGCAGCGCAAGGAAGGGAAGGAGTGACACTGGGCGTCTGAAAAGCAGATTTTGCTGGAATAGTTTTCAGGTGCCATGTCTCATTTGCAAAGCCCCTAGAGTACCAATACAAAGGAAAACCCCAAAAAGTGACCCCATTTTGGAAACTACACCCCTCACAGAATTCATCAAGGGGTATAGTGAGCATTTTGACCTTACAGCCGTTTCACAGAATTTGCTAACACTGGGATGTATAAATGAAACATTACTAAAATGTTACTTTATCCCCAAAGTTTTCATTTTCACAAGGGGTTAAAGGAGAAAATGCACCCCACAGTTTGCAAAAAAATTGCTCCTGAACATGGCAATACCTCATATGTGGTCATAATCTGCTGTATGGGTACATGGCAGGGCTCAGAATGGAAAGAGCGCTATTTAGCTTTTGGAGGGCAGATTTTGCTGGAATAGTTTTCAGGTGCCATGTCGCATTTGCAGAGCCCCCAAAGTACCAATACAGTGGAAGCCCCCTAAAAGTGACCCCATTTTGAAAACTACACCCCTCATAGAATTTATCTAGGGGTATAGTGAGCATTTTGACCTCACAGCTGTTTCACAGATTTTATTGACTTAGGGACGTAAAAATGTAAAATTACTTTTTTCCAATAAACCGTCCATTTAGCGACATATTTTTATTTTTTGCAAGTGGTTAAAGAAGAAAAAAACCCCACAGTTTGTTACACAATTTCTTCTGAACACAGAAATGCCCCATATGTGATTATAATCTGCTGTATGGGTACATGGTGGGGCTCAGAATGGAAAGAGCGCTGTTTGGCTTTTGGAGGGCAGATGGGGCTGGAATAGTTTTCAGGTGCCATGTCGCATTTGCAGAGCCCCTAAAGTACCAGTACAATGGAAATCCCCTAAAAGTGACCCCATTTTAGAAACTACACCCCTCAAGGAATTTATCAAGGGATATTATGATTTTGAGCCTAAAAATGCTTCCCAAAAATTAATGTACAAAGTGAAAATTAAAAGTTTTTAAAGAAATATCCAATTTCAGTGCCTAATACGTTGCGGCCACTTTGTGGCATCAGAGACATGAACTCCTAAAACTATTAAGTGGGCTATCCCGGGGACAAAAAAATTAAATATGTGGGTATAAACTGCTGCTTTGGCACACAGCAGGGCTCAGAAGGGAAGGAGCACTGTGTTTTTTTAGCTTTTGGAGTACTTTCTCGTCGCCATGTTATTTTTGCAGAGCCCTGGAGGTGCCAGTAAATTGGAATTCCCCAAGAAGTGATCCCCATTTTGTAGGGGCAATTTTAGGGTCTCTGCAAATGTGACATGGCGTCCAAAAAACAACAATCTAAATATGCGCTCCAAAAGCAAAAGCACTCCTTCACATTTGCGCCCTGCTGTGTGCCCAAATGACAGTTTATGCCCACATGTATGACATTGGTGTGCCCAAGATAACGTACTTAACAATGCCATATGTGGGTATAAACTGCTGTTTGGGCACAGCTGGGCACAGAAAGGAAGGAGCGCTATTTTGGTTTTTGGAGCACAGTTTGCTTTTTGGACACCATGCCACTTTTGCAGAGCCCATGAATTGCCAGTAAAGTGGAATCCGCAGACATGTCACCCCATTTTGGAAACTATACCCTTCAAGGGATTTATCAAGTGGGGTAGCGAGCATTATTAACCCTTAAGTGTTGTATTCTTTTAATTTCCAGAAATGAATGCGCAGCTGATAATGAAAAGTTAAAAATGAAATTTTTCTATAGATACGCCATTTCAGTGCCCGATATGTTGTGCCCAGTTTATGTCTGCACAGACACACACTCCAAAAACTGGTGAGCGGGGATCCCGGGCACAACAGCTGTTGGAGCGTTCACATCTGATACAAGCCGGGTACAACATATTACGCACTGAAATGTCGTATTCCTGGATAAATTGTCATTTTCACCTTTCACCATCTGCTGCGTATTCATTTATGGATAATAAATTATAGCAACACTTTTAAAGTTAAAAGTGTTAAAAATTCTCACTGTACCCCAGGATAAATTCCTTCAGGGGTGTAGTTTCCAAAATGGGGTGACATGTACTGGCATTTCAGCTCTGCAAAAGTGCAATGGCGTCCAAAAAACCAAATAGCGCTCCTTCCCTTCTGTGCTCGGCTGTGCCCAAACAGCAGTTTATACACACATATGACATCAAGTACGTTATTCTGGGTACAACAAGTGTAATACATGTGAGTATAAACTGCAGTTTGGGAACACAGTAGGGCACAGAAGGGAAGGAGCGCTATGTGGCTTTTGCAGCACAGATTCAGATGTTTGGGATCTGGATGCCATGTCATGTTTGCAGAGCTTCTAAAGTACCAGTAAAGTGGAATCCCCTAAGGAATGACCCCATTTTGAAAAGTGCACCCCTCAAAGAATTTATCAAGGGGTGTAGTGAGCATTAGTATCCCAGACGTGACTGCACAGCAGATGGGGAAAAGTGAATAGGCAAGCTGTGCGTAGAACATTGGGTACACTAAATTCCCTACTATTTCCCCAGTAGTTCCTATTATTGGGGAGGTCATTCTGGGGGTCACTTCTGGCTTATTATCCCTCGTAAGCTCTAAATCTGGTTTTTCCCCTGATATACGCTTGTACAGCTTATACATTCCCTTCCTGCCGCAGCCAGTTATGTTCTAATGATTTGGCGATTTTTGGGGGGTTTTTGTCTTCACATTGTACGAGCTATATTTTCTTTATTTCTCTGGTGATGTAGCCATATGAGGGCTTGTTGTTTGCAGTATGAGATGTATTATTTTAATGACATCATTTTTAGGTGCTTACAACTTATTAAATAAATTTTATTAACTCTTTCTTGGTGGATTAAAAAACAACCCCATCAATTCTGGCACTGTGTTTTACCGTTTAAATTTTTCACCATGCAGCGTAGAGCGTAAGTAACAGGTTATCTTTATTCTGCGGGTCGGTACTATTACGGCGATACCTCATTTATACTGTTTTTTTATGCAATACCAATTTTGCATAACAAAAAACCATTTTGGGACATAAATCAATTTTTTTTGCATTGCCATCTTCTAAGATGCGTAGCATTTTTATTTTTCAGTTTAGAGAGTTGGTTTAGGGCTTATTTTTTGAGGGACAACCTGTGCTTTTTATTGGTACTGTTTTGGGGTACATATGACTTTTTGATCACTTTTTATGGCATATTTTGTAAGGTGAGATGGCGAAAAATCATTACTTTTGGCGTTTTTTTTTTCCCCGACGTTCACTGTGTACATTAAATATAGTTTCAGTTTTATTGTACAGGTGGTTACGGACGCAGCGATACCAAATATGTATTGTTTTTATTAATTTTTAGGTTTATTTTTTATATAATTCATTTTATATAGGAAAAGGGAATTTTTGGGGCTTTATTCTTTTATTAATTTTTTTTCACATACTTTATTTATTTTTTCACTTTTTTTTACTTTTTCATGTGTCCCATTAGGACACCTGAGCCAGAGATGCTTTGATCGCTGGCTCAGTACTATAGACTGCAAGACACGAGCATGCAAGTGTCTTGCAGTCTATACAGGAAGTCAGCGCTATGGAAACACAGCGCTGACTTCCGCAGGTCTCGGCAGGATCAACCAGGTAGTGGGCTCTCCAGGCAGCCTGGGGTCACTTGGCAGACCCCAGGCTGCAGATTATAGATATCGGCACCCCCCGATCTCGCTGCGGGGGGGTGCCGGGGGGCGGCAAGATGGCGGAACCCCTTGGATGCCACGGTCGTTATTGACCACGGCATCTTAAGGGTTAAACAGCGGGGATCGGTGTTACCACTGGTCCCCGCTGTTGCAGCAGGAGCCTGGCTGTCAAATACAGCCGGGCTCCCGCAGTGATCGCACGGGCTCTGCTTCTGAGCCCGCTCGATCACCGTCATGTACCTGTACGTGGGGATGCGGTAACTAACCACATTCTCCCACGTACATGTACGTGAGAATGCGTGAAGGGGTTAAAGGGATTGGCCAATTTCAGACCAATATTGAGAGACAAATGTTATTGTTTGTATAATAAAAAGTTACACAATCATCCAATATACAGTGGGGAAAAAAAAGTATTTAGTCAGCCACCAATTGTGCAAGTTCTCCCACTTAAAAAGATGAGAGAGGCCTGTAATTGAAATCATAGGTAGACCTCAACTATGAGAGACAAAATGAGAAATCATATCTAGAAAATCACATTGTCTGATTTTTTAAGAATTTATTTGCAAATTATGGTGGAAAATAAGTATTTGGTCACCTACAAACATGTAAGATTTCTGACTCTCACAGACCTGTAACTTCTTCTTTAAGAGGCTCCTCTGTCCTCCACTCATTACCTGTAGTAATGGCTCCTTTTTGACATTGTTATCAGTATAAAAGACACCTGTCCACAACCTCAAACAGTCACACTCCAAACTCCACTATGGTGAAGACCAAAGAGCTGTGGAAGGACACCAGAAACAAAATTGTACACCTGCACCAGGCTGGGAAGACTGAATCTGCAATAGGCAAGCAGCTTGGTGAGAAGAAATCAACTGTGAGAGCAATAATTAGAAAATGGAAGACATACAAGACCACTGATAATCTCCCTCGATCAGGAGCTCCACGCAAGATCTCACCTCGTGGGATCAAAATGATCACAAGAACGGTGAGCAAAAATCCCAGAACCACACGAGGGGACCTAGTGAATGAGCTGCAGAAATCTGGGACTAACGTAACAAAGGTTACCATCAGTAACACACTACGCCACCAGGGACTCATCCTGCAGTGCCAGACATGTCCCCCTGCTTAAACCAGTACATATCCTGGCCCATCTGAAGTTTGCTAGAGAGCATTTGTGGATGTTCCAGAAGAGTATTGGGAGAATGTCATATGGTCAGATGAAACCAAAGCAGAACTGTTTGGAAGAAACACAACTCGTCGCGTTTTGAGGAGAGTGAATTCTGAGTTGCATCCAAAGAACACCATACCTACTGTGAAGCATGGGGGTGGCAACATCATGCTTTGGGGCTGTTTCTCTGCAAAGGGACCAGGACGACTGATCCATGTACAGTACAGACCAAAAGTTTGGACACACCTTCTCATTCCAAGAGTTTTCTGTATTTTCATGACTATAAAAATTGTAGACACACTGAAGGCATCAAAACTATGAATTAACACATGTGGAATTATATACTTAACAAAAAAGTGTGAAACAACTGAAAATATGTCTTATATTCTAGGTTCTTCAAAGTAGCCACCTTTTGCTTTGATTACTGCTTTGCACACTCTTGGCATTCTCTTGATGAGATTCAAGAGGTATTCACCTGAAATGGTTTTCACTTCACAGGTGTGCCCTGTCAAGTTTAATAAGTGGGATTTCTTGCCTTATAAATGGGGTTGGGACCATCAGTTGTGTTGTTCAGAAGTCAGGTGGATACACAGCTGATAGTCCTACTGAATGGAGTGTTAGAATTTGTATTATGGCAAGAAAAAAGCAGCTAAGTAAAGAAAAACGAGTGGCCATCATTACTTTAAGAAATGAACGTCAGTCAGTCCGAAAAATTGGGAAAACTTTGAAAGTGTCCCCAAGTGCAGTGGCCAAAACCATCAAGCGCTACAAAGAAACTGGCTCACATGAGGACCACCCAGGAAAGGAAGACCAAGAGTCACCTCTGCTGCGGAGGATAAGTTCATCCGAGTCACCAGCCTCAGAAATCGCAGGTTAACAGCAGCTCAGATTAGAGACCAGGTCAATGCCACACAGATTTCTAGCAGTAGACACATCTCTACAACAACTGTTAAGAGGAGACTGTGTGCAGCCGGCCTTCATGGTAAAATAGCTGCTAGGAAACCACTGCTAAGGACAGGCAACAAGCAGAAGAGACTTGTTTGGGCTAAAGAACGCAAGGAATGGACATTAGACCTGTGGAAATCTGTGCTTTGGTCTGATGAGTCCAAATTTGAGATCTTTGGTTCCAACCACCGTGTCTTTGTACGACGCAGAAAAGGGGAACGAATGGACTCTACATGCCTGGTTCCCACCGTGAAGCATGGAGGAGGAGGTGTGATGGTGTGTGGGTGCTTTGCTGGTGACACTGTTGGGGATTTATTCAAAATTGAAGGAATACTGAACCAGCATGGTTACCACAGCATCTTGCAGCGGCATGCTATTCCATCCGGTTTGCGTTTAGTTGGACCATCATTTATTTTTCAACAGGACAATGACCCCAAACACACCTCCAGACTGTGTAAGGGCTATTTGACCAAGAAGGAGAGTGATGGGGTGCTACGCCAGATGACCTGGCCTCCACAGTCACCAGACCTGAACCCAATCAAGATGGTTTGGGGTGAGCTGGACCGCAAAGTGAAGGCAAAAGGGCCAACAAGTGCTAAGCATCTCTGGGAACTCCTTCAAGACTGTTGGAAGACCATTTCAGGTGACTACCTCTTGAAGGTCATCAAGAGAATGCCAAGAGTGTGCAAAGCAGTAATCAAAGCAAAAGGTGGCTACTTTGAAGAACCTAGAATATAAGACATATTTTCAGTTGTTTCACACTTTTTTGTTAAGTATATAATTCTACATGTGTTAATTCATACTTTTGATGCCTTGAGTGTGAATCTACAATTTTTATAGTCATGAAAATACAGAAAACTCTTGGAATGAGAAGGTGTGTCCAAACTTTTGGTCTGTACTGTACAAGAAAGGATGAATGGGGCCATGTATCGTGAGATTTTGAGTGCAAACCTCCTTCCATCAGCAAGGGCATTGAAGATGAAACGTGGCTGGGTCTTTCAGCATGACAATGATCCCAAGCACACCGCCAGGGCAACGAAGGAGTGGCTTCGTAAGAAGCATTTCAAGGTCCTGGAGTAGACTAGCCAGTCTCCAGATCTTAACCCCATAGAAAACCTTTGGAGGGAGTTGAAAGTCCGTGTTGCCCAGCGACAGCCCCAAAACATCACTGCTCTAGAGGAGATCTGCATGGAGGAATGGGCTAACATACCAGCAACAGTGTGTGCCAACCTTGTGAAGACTTACAGAAAACGTTTGACCTCTGTCATTGCCAACAAAGGATATATAAGAAAGTATTGAGATGAACTTTTGTTATTGACCAAATTCTTATTTTCCACCATAATTTGCAAATAAATTCTTTAAAAATCAGACAATGTGATTTTCTGGATTTGTTTTCTAATTTTGTCTCTCATAGTTGAGGTCTACCTATAATGTCAATTACAGGCCTTTGTCATCTTTTTAAGTGGGAGAACTTGCACAATTGGTGGCTGACTAAACTTTTTTTTCCTCACTGTACTTTCTGTATCAATTCCTCGAGGTTTTCTAGATCTCTGCTTGTTGTCATTCATTCTGTTACTTTTAGTGGATGAAATTCTGACCATGGTCATGTGATTTATGGTCCATGGTCATGTGATGAGCACACAGGTGCACAGCTCATTACCAGGCAGATGACTTTTTACTGTGCTGTAACTATAACGAGCTGTGCACCTGTGTGCTCATCACATGACCATGGACTGTATATCACATGACCATAGACTGTATTTCACATGGTCAGACTTTCATCCACTCGAGGTAATCAGAATGAATGACCACAAGCAGAGAGCTATAAAACTGTGAGGAATTCATACAGAAATTATATTTGAAAATTGTACAAGTTTTTATTCTACAAACAATAACATTTGACTCTCAATACTGGTCTGAAAGTGGACAACCCCTTTAACTCATGTGCTGCTTGTCTTTTGTTACGTTTGTTTATGTGACCTCTACATGCAAGAAGGGGTCTGCATGCCCTACCTGTTTTGTACCATTTCCTGTAATTGTGTGTTTTATGAAATAAAAATAAAAATAAAAAAAGAACAATGTTGGCCATTTACATGCTTAGACAAACAATTTATTAAAGAGTTATGCTACTTACATAGTATGCCACCAACTAGTATTTAAAGTATATAGCTATGTGCATGTGAATTACTGAACTGAGTAATGGTGAGCATGCATGATCATTCATTCTTTCTACATCCAGATCCTCTGTTCAATCCTAAACAACCAGTAGAAAAAGTTTTCTGCTATTTGTCCAGGAAGCTCAGAGTTGCTGCAGTAGCTTGGCAGTATAACTGAGAAGACCCCTTTTTCTCAGCTTGCTAGGAATTTAAGGCTGTGTGGTCTGACTGCACTATATTGGATAAGGATACTGAATCTGTCCAGAGTTTTCCCCCAGCAGCACAGATTATCAACAGCCCAAGGTGGGATACAGAAAAGCAAACAAATATTCCCCTTACGTCCGACAGCAGCACAATATGGGGTATCTCTGCCCCTGTGTGTTGTTTAGGACAGTGGAACCTTTAATTAGCACCAAATTTAAGGTGCCTCCTACTGGCCCTATAAGAGGGCACCTGAGACCTCTCTCCACTGTGTTTTTTTCTGTCCTGTGTGGGAACAGGTGGACGGAGGTCTCTGGTGACCTCCTGTTGCTAGGGGTTTTTTTTTCCTAAAAAAGCTCCTGGCTTACCTTTTTGGGGGTACCTCGGTCCTTTCCTACGTTCCTAAGATCCTCCGGTCCTTCGGGTCTTTTTCCGCCCCGCAGCGCAGCGTTACCCGGCTCATCGCTCTGCAGGCAGCGCGATCCCGGAAGTAAGCGGGGAACCTCTTCGGCCGGAACCTTTTTTTTCGGTCCCGTGTTCCCCGGGGAAGGAAGCCTTTGCGCACCACCGCGGCCTACTTCCGGTTTTCTCGGAAAAGTGCGGTAAGTTTGAAAATTGGAATTTTAATGGCAAAATATAGATTTGTTTTTTGCTGCTTGTATGTGGAGCCTCTGGCTTAGGCTTATGCTCCTCTATGTTCCATTATGGCATTTGACCTCGTTTGGCGCTGTATGAATATTTTCTTTGTTTGGCTCCTCCCCTCGCTGCTGTATTACATTTAAAAGGGCTTCAGTCCTTTACTTGGTGAGCTAGCTCCTCTGCTGCTGTTTGCGGTGTCTGGGTTTTTCCTGACGGGATCTTTTTTTTCAAGTGACACATTTAAAAAAAAGTAAGGTACCCCTTGGTTTTTTTCTTCTTGTGCGATGCTTGGCAATCTTCTATTCTACATTGTCATGTGGCTTTGATGTTTCAGATGTCATCTTCTGCATCAGGTAACGGCGATGGGCTTAGGAGGAAAAAGTCCTCTAAACGAAAACACCTAATGTGTTTGGATTGCAATACCCCTTTACCTGACGGCTATGATTTTACCCGCTGTCGCCAATGCCGCGGACCTCCGTCAGAAGAACCTTCTATAAGAGAGGTTGTCACCTGGGTAAAGGACTATATGGAGGAGTCTCTTAAGGAGATCCGTTCTTCCATCGCCCAGATTGCCAAGAAACCGCGGGTTGAGACACAGTCCTCCCTACGCATCGCTGACGAAGATTATCAGATAGTGGACGAAACACTCTCATCTGACGATACCACTGAAGATTCCAGCAGGCCGTGCTTCCCACTAGAAAAATTAAGCTGGTTGCTGAAGTCCATCCGGTCTAAGGATTGTGATGTTGACAGGGAAGCCTCCACGTCCACCTATAGAGGGCCTAGGGTCTTCCAAGTGGACGAGACATTACAAAGATTAATGTCTTCAGAGTGGAAATGTCCTGAAAAACCTCTTGTGGTTTCTAGGAGGTTCAAGGCTTTATTCCCAGTTGCTCAATGGGATCAATGGGGTCCTCCTCCCAAGGTGGATATGGCGGTGGCCAAACTGTACCGCCGCACTATGGTACCATCAGAAGATGGATCAAATTTGCACGACACCATGGACAGGCGCATCGACAATACCCTCAAGAAGGCGTATTCAGCTGCCTCGGCCCAGACCGCTGTGGCGGTTGCGTCTTGTGAAGTGTCAGCCAAATTACGCACTGACCTGGTTCATCTCGAGAGGGACATCGACTCTGGAGTCTCCAGAGATGAGCTGCTAGGGTTTCTAGGCTCGGTTTCCCTGGCAGCTGAATATTTAGCGGAGGCCTCCCACCATCAATTAAGGCTGGCGGCCAAATCTCTGGCACTTACCACTGCAGCAAGAAGACCTCTATGGTTAAAACCCTGGAGAGCTGATTTCCCCTCAAAATATAATTTGTGCGCATTACCCTTTGAGCCAGGTAGAGTCTTTGGCAGTGCCCTAGACGAGATCCTGGAGGGCTTGGCTGATAGGAAGGGTAAAACTTTACCCCAGGCCTTTAGAGGTAGATCTAATTCTGGCCGTGATAGAGGCTATCCGCCTCGTCGTGGACGACAGTCCCAAAGAGGCTCTAGATATTCCTCTAGAGGCGCCGTCCGGAGATTTCCGAAGTCTGATGATAAAAAGGAGAAGCCTAGCTTTTGACATCAGGAGCAGTCTTCCTGTGGCCAAGATTCCTATCGGGGGTCGTCTCTCCCATTTTTTCAACTGCTGGCAGGAAAAAATTCAAGACCCATGGGTCCTGCAGGTAATCCAAAAAGGATATGCAATCGAGTTCCTCCATCCTCCTCAGGATCGGTTTGTGTTAACTCGCAGCCTCCCTATAATGCAGCAGACTACATTGGAATGCTCCATCCGAGTGTACATTCACAAGGGAGCCCTGGAGGAAGTCCCTTCTCTAGAAGAAGGATCCGGTGTCTATTCTCCCGTCTTCCTGGTACCAAAACCGGCAGACAAGTGGAGAATGGTCATAGACTTAAGGTACCTCAACCGCTTCATCAAAAAGAAGCACTTCCGTATGGAAACCATAAAGTCTGTCACCACTTTTCTCCTCCAAGGCGATGTTTTCGTGACTTTGGATCTAAAAGACGCCTATTTACATATTCCTATTTATCCTCCACACAGGAGGTTTCTAAGGATTACCGTAGTAGTTTCCGGCCACACGAAGCATTTTCAGTTCACAGCACTACCCTTCGGGATCTCCTCTGCTCCCCACACCTTTACAAAGGTAGTGGCTCCTATAGCGGCCGCCCTCAGACTTCAGGGGATATTCGTGGTGCCTTATCTACAGTCATGGCCAAAAGTTTTGAGAATGATACAAATATTAATTTTTACAAAGTCTACTGCTTCAGTTTTTCTAATGGCAATTTGCATATACTCCAGAATGTTATAAAGAGTGATCAGCTTAACAGCAATTACTTGCAAAGTCAATATTTGCCTAGAAAATGAACTTTATCCCCCAAAACACATTTCAACATCATTGCAGCCCTGCCTTAAAAGGACCACCTAACATCGTTTCAGTGATTGCTCCATTAACACAGGTGTGGGTGTTGATGAGGACAGGGCTGGAGATCAATTTGTCATGATTAAGTAAGAATGACACCACTGGACACTTTAAAAGGAGGCTGGTGCTTGCCATCATTGTTTCTCTTCTGTTAACCATGGTTATCTCTAAAGAAACACGTGCAGTCATCATTGCACTGCACAAAAATGGCCTAACTGGGAAGAGTATTGCAGCTAGAAAGATTGCACCTCAGTCAACAATCTATCGCATCATCAAGAACTTCAAGGAGAGAGGTTCCATTGGTGCCAAAAAGGCTCCAGGGCGCCCAAGAAAGACCAGCAAGCAGCAGGACCGTCTCTTAAAAGTGTTTCAGCTGCGGGATCGGGCTACCAGCAGTGTAGAGCTTGCTGAGGAATGGCAGCAGGCAGGTGTGAGTGCATCTGCACGCACTGTGAGGCGGAGACTCTTGGAGCAAGGCCTGGTCTCAAGGAGGGCAGCAAAGAAGCCACTTCTCTCCAGAAAAAACATCAGGGACAGACTGATATTCTGCAAAAGGTACAGGGAGTGGACTGCTGAGGACTGGGGTAAAGTCATTTTCTCTGATGAATCCCTTTTCGATTGTTTGGAACATCTGGAAAACAGCTTATTCGGAGAAGAAGAGGTGAGCGCTACCACCAGTCTTGTCTCATGCCAACTGTAAAGCATCCTGAAACCATTCATGTGTGGGGTTGCTTCTCAGCCAAGGGAATCGGCTCTCTCACAGTCTTGCCTAAAAACACAGCCATGAATAAAGAATGGTACCAGAATGTCCTCCAAGAGCAACTTCTCCCAACCGTCCAAGAGCAGTTTGGCGCTCAACAATGCCTTTTCCAGCATGATGGAGCACCTTGCCATAAAGCAAAGGTGATAACTAAATGGCTCAGGGAACAAAACATAGAGATTTTGGGTCCATGGCCTGGAAACTCCCCAGATCTTAATCCCATTGAGAACTTGTGGTCAATCATCAAGAGACGGGTGGACAAACAAAAACCAACAAATTCAGACAAAATTAAAGCATTGATTCTGCAAGAATGGACTGCTATCAGTCAGGATTTGGTCCAGAAGTTGATTGAGAGCATGCCAGGGAGAATTGCAGAGGTCCTGAAGAAGAAGGGTCAACACTGCAAATATTGACTTGCTGCATTAACTCATTCTGTCAATATAAGCTTCTGTTACTCATAATATGAATGCAATTATATTTCTGTATGTGATAAAAACATCTGACAAACACACATAAAAACCAGAGGGCAGCAGATCATGTGAAAATAGAATATTTGTGTCATTCTCAAAACTTTTGGCCATGACTGTAGACGACTGGTTGATAAAAGCCCAGTCAGAGTCTGTTCTGCTCCAGCATCTACAGACAGTCGTGTCCCTGTTTCAGAGTCTGGGATGGCTTATAAACTGGGAGAAGTCAGTAACGATCCCTTCAACCCGAAGGAAGTTCCTCGGCTACTTCCTGGATTCAGTCCGCCTGCAGGTCTCCTTGACACCAGCAAGGAAGGAGAAACTGGTCGGTGCAGTCCGGCACCTCTTCAAAAAGCCGATAGCCTCCATCAGAACATTGATGAAGATCCTGGGCTTGATGTCTTCCTCAGTGGAGGCAGTCCCATGGGCTTTGTGGCACTTACGTCCCCTCCAGAAGGAATTACTAGAGGTTTGGGATCGCTCCCTTCTTACACTCAGCAAGAAGATTCGACTCTCCCCCAGGACCCGTCTTTCCCTCAAGTGGTGGTTGCACCTGAAAGACGGAAGGTCCACGGTCCAACCTTCTTGGACCCTGTTGACTACAGATGCATCCCTCTCGGGATGGGGAGCCCATTTGGACGAAAACTCCATAAAGGGAGTCTGGAGCGCTCCAGAAAGAAGGACCTCGTCCAACTGGAAGGAGCTCAGAGCTGTATATCGTGCCTTACTCCATTTCTCGCCTCTTCTCAAGGGAAGAGCAGTCAAAATCCGGTCAGACAACATGACCACAGTGCTGTACATGAACAGACAGGGAGGCACCAGATCACCAACCCTCCTCAGGGAGGCAGATCTGATATTTACATGGGCAGAGAAAAATCTAACCCATTTATCCGCAGTTCACATCAACGGCTCCCTGAACATAGTAGCGGATCGGTTGAGTCGGGGTCATGCCGTATCAGGAGAATGGTCACTCAATCCAGAAGTCTTTCATCAGATTACCCTGAAGTGGGGTCTTCCAGAAATAGACCTCATGGCAACCCGACTCAACGCCAAGGTGGAGACGTTCTGTTCCCTTTACCAGGAGGACAATCCCTTGGCAGTGGATGCCCTGTCCATCCCTTGGAGGTCCAGGCTGGCATACATCTTCCCTCCAATTCCAATAATACCGAAGGTATTGATGAAAATCAGACAGGACCAAGTCTCTGTGATAGCCATCATTCCATTCTGGCCAAAAAGAGCTTGGTTTTCCCAACTCATGGAGATGAGTCAAGGGACATATTGGAGGCTTCCCCCCATCCAGAACCTGGTTTCCCAAGGATCTCTGAAGTGCCAGGATCTCTGGAGATTCAACCTGACAGCCTGGAGGTTGAGCAGTCCCTACAGCAGGATAGAGGACTGTCAGAGGCCGTCCTGAAGACCCTTTCTTCTGCAAGAGCAGACTCTACCAATAAGAACTACCAGAGGACAGCCAAGATTTTCATGGAGTGGTGCTCCAAGAAGGGTATTCATAATCTACAACCTTCAACGGCTGATATTTTAAATTTTCTTCAGGACGGTTTGGATAAGGGCCTTGCCCATGCCACTTTGAAAGTGCAGATTGCGGCCCTCTCCGCTCATTTGAACAGACGTCTGTCTCAGGATCCTCTGGTTGCAAGGTTCCTTAAAGGGGCAATGAGGCTAAAGCCCTCAGTATCATCTCCAGTTCCCCAGTGGGACCTTGCGGTAGTCCTTACAGGCCTGTGCGGTCCTCCATTTGAACCCTTGGAGACTACGGAGCTAAAATATTTGGCCTACAAAACCGTTTTTTTGTTGGTTATTACATCTGCCAAAAGAGTAGGGGAACTCCAGGCTCTCTCTTCTAGAGAACCGTACATTGTATTTTTTGCAGATAGGATGCACCTTAGATTTTTGCCTGGGTTTAACCCTAAGGTCCCCTCATGCTATAATAGCAATCAGCTAATTTCGCTACCAGTGTTTTTCCCCACTCCAACCTCTGAGGAGGAAGAAAAGCTCCACACCTTAGATGTGGTAAGGTGTCTGCGGATTTACCTATCCCGCACTCAACCGTTTAGGAAGGCCGAAAACCTACTAATTAATATGCAGGGTAAAAACAAAGGCCTCAAGGCTTCCAAGCCTACTCTATCCACATGGATCAAGGAGACAATTAAGTCTTCCTTCCTTATTCAGGAATTACTCCCTCCAGTTTTTTCTACGGCCCACTCGACCAGGGCTGTGTCGACTTCTTGGGCTGAGTACCGGTCCTTACCTTTGGACCAGATTTGTGCGGCTGCATCATGGTCCTCCCAGTTGACCTTTGTCAAACATTATCGTTTAGACGTCTGCAGTTCCCAGACAACTGCCTTTGGTCAGACAGTCCTTGATATTGTAAGGCGAGGAAACCCTCCCTAGGGGAATTACTTGCTATTTCCCCATATTGTGCTGCTGTTGGACGTAAGGGGAATCGTTGATTGTAGTGTCAATCTGTATTCCCTTAGTCCAGACAGCAGCACAAGGCTTCCCTCCCTAGAAGCTTGTTTCCTTTTACTTTATAATTTACACAGTGGAGGGAGGTCTCAGGTGCCCTCTTATAGGGCCAGTAGGAGGCACCTTAAATTTGGTGCTAATTAAAGGTTCCACTGTCCTAAACAACACACAGGGGCAGAGATACCCCATATTGTGCTGCTGTCTGGACTAAGGGAATACAGATTGACATTACAATCAACGATACTCAAGGAATATTTAAGTTAGAAATACTGTAAATTACTTTAAAATTACAGATAGCAGAATTTCTGGACTTTCAGTATCAAATTGATTCATGGAATAATCCCTTTAAGGTACTTTCATATAGAGCATCAGTTTGAGGTGTTTTGACTCATCCTGCAAGTGAAAGATCCCTGCATGTGACTGTTTCCTCAATTTGTATGAGAACTCCTATATTTGGATATTATTTTCCCAATCAGCAAAACCAGCAATTTCTAATATGCATCTCTAGCAAGAAATCTATACATGGTGTTAATTCCTGTAATTTGTATGTTACTGATACTATTTCCTTTATAATTAAAAAAAAACAAACCTTGTTCTTGAAAAATAGTTATTTAAAGCTAAGGTCTTCAAAGTCATATTTTCATCTCAAGTATATTTCTGTCTAGTTTTAAAAATTAATAGCACAACTAAACATTTGGTTCTAATATTTATGCTAATGTAGACATGGTACATTAGTGAAAAAATAAGTTTCATGACCTAGAAAGAGAAGCATTTTATGAATAATTTTTCTTAAGAGCTTTAATCTTTGAAGGTGAATACTATATGTAGCTCGAAAAATGTGTTCATGTCAAAGTCTCAATCTTAATAAAAATTTTGAGGTCTTGGTAGAAATATCTCATAGCATCATTATTAATTTTGTCATTGTAATTACATAGTAAAGGGTAAAGGAATGGTGTATGCTTCAATTAATAAAAATAAAATCAAAAACACTACTTATATTTCCTGTATCATGTTAAGCTTAAATAGGCATTGTCATTTCAAAAAACTTTGCATAAATGAATAGTACAGGTGATAATAAGAAACTATGTAGTATTTATTCTATAAGAGAGATGCCTCTTTCTGCTCACATCAGACCGTTTCCCTGCTCCCTCTTCTTCTGCTAAACTGTCTTTCACTGTGAAAATCACTGCTCTATCTGTCTCAAGATGGACTGCATGTCACATGAATTATGTGAAACTCTCTATATAAGTCTATGGTGAGGGGAAGAATGAGCAGAAAGTGCAAAAGATAAAGAGAAGGAAAGATAGGATTAGGTTGAAGCTGGAGCTAACTATGACAAAATGCCTTATTTATATCAGAACAGGTCAGTACTCCTCTATATATGCCATACGTGTTCATATGGCTGTTTCTGAGTGAGAATCAGTGAGTGAGACACAGTTATAAAGCAGATTCTCCTGTACTCACTGTGTACAGGAATTAAATCTACAGATATAGCAAGCAAAGGGGAGAAGGGATAAAAAATTGAGAATGTAAGACATATCATGACCTGATACAATGTTACTTCTCCTGTACATAATAGTTTATCCTGAAAAGTCACCTGAAATGACAGGTAGGCTTTTAAAGAAATGTCTACTCTTCAATACCATTTTATTTCTGTTCAGCTCTTAATATATCTTTATAGTGGTTTTCCTGGTACAGAGCTGAGATTCCACTAACTAGAAATTAGATGACTTGTACAGCTTGTATCCCCTCTTCTTCATAGATTGTAAACTCTTACAGTAAGAGTAAGTAATTACCTAGGTGTATACCACCCTAATAGAACATGGCAAGAAACATAGCAAGAAAAAAGGGTAAAGAGATGAAAAGTAGGTATGGAATAAAAAGATATTTTATTAAAAACTCTTATTTAATTATTGAATAAATATGTAATCCCAAGTATAAACCAATAAACCATCAGACAGAGGCAGCTGTATGCTGTCTGTTGGAGGGTGGAGTATCTCCTATTTGTAGTACATAATAATAGCTCTTCAATAAATCTTTACCCCCAAGGGAAACCACCACACTGTGTACCACCTAACTGATGCATGAACAAAACAGGGAAAGAGAAAAGAGCAGTGGTAAATATACCATGACTACATAAATCTTAGCTTTTATTATACAATAAACATGCCAATTCAACTAAAGCACACTAAAAGACAGGGAGACAGTAGGGCTGATTTGGCATTTTAATTGTATAATAAAAGCTAAGTTTTATGTTGTCACATTATATAAACTACCGCTGTAATGTATTGACTATCCTAGCAAATGACGTGGGTGCGGCTGTCAGTGGTTAATTCACTCCACTCACTCAATCTTGCACTCACCTTTCACCAAGGTTGTAAATTGAATTTAAATCACACCTTAATACAGTCCACGCACCCCAGATACATGCTGCCACCACTTCTAACTTTGATGGGTTTAGTAGTAACACCACTCACATAATATGCACTCGTCTCTCTAACAGTCAGACACAAACACACTTTAGAAAGGTAAAGAGCATACATGGATCACTATTAACTGGAATGATTTAATGCCAAAGGGTTCAGTGCTTTTATATATATATATATATATATATATATATATATATATATATATTGTGATGGTGTGAACCTAGAGGGCCAAAAAACAGGGTTGAAAAGGACCTTGACCACACCCATACCTGGGGCTTCAGTCCAGAGGGAGTGCACACAGCAGGAGAGTGCTGCTGGTGACCTGCAGAGAGCAGGTGGATTGTGGAATCAGTTGGAGACAGATAAGTGGTCTGTCCCAAGAGGACTGGATTCCAGAAAGGACTGGTTAAGCTCAATGTGAGCCAGACTGCAAAGAAGTAACCTCAGTAAAGCTTCTTGCCCCAAGAAGTTAGTCAGGGTTCAAGAAGTGAGGTATTGCCCTGTGTGTGGGCTAGGCTGTTTTGTTATTTTTTTTGTTCCTGTTATCACTTACTAGCTGAATAACGCCATTTCTTTAAGATTGCCATTACCTGATATGCTGTTTGTTTGGCACCCAGCACCACCAACACCTCTGTTAAGTCCAGGAAGCTGCTACCTTTGATGCTAAACTACCCCCAATTGTCACATATGGTGCTTCGGATGCGGGCAAAAAGAGATCCACGCAAGTCCTGGAAGACAAGTGTTTGGTAAACTGCAGTATCGCTGAATGTGCATTGTGGCCTACAGCTGAAAAAGAAGTCTGTGATTTCAAGTGAGAAACCCAGGAGGGGTGAGTGGAACTACAAAATAGCAAGTTGTGTGCAAAACTGGTGAAAGTAAAACTCTGGAAGAGGAATCCAGGGAATGGACTTTGTGTATACTGTGGCACAAAAGTCTGTAAAGTGCTTGCTGATGGCAAGAAAGTAAGCAATGTGTGTAGAAGCTGGATATTGCAAACAGTCTATGTGAAAGGCTATGGTGCCATGTTTGTGTTTTCTGTGGAAGACAGAAGAAAATGCTGGTTGTTGTAGTGCCACATAAGTTAACTGTTTGGTAAATACACGTGACTGCAGAAGATAAATAAAAAGTTGCTGGTGGTTGAACCCAAGGTTTCTGGTGAATATTGTGTACTCTTGTTATTAAACCATGGGCAAGAAAAAGAAAATTTCAGTTTGTAAGAAAGCAGAAAAGATGTGCACAGGTGTGTTACTGCAGCAGTCTCAAGTCAGAGAGACACAAAACTCGGAACAGAGTCTGTGGAGTGCAAGTAAAGATAATGGGTTGCATGAGAGTGACTTAGTTTTTCTGAAGCACCTCTGTTTTATCAATGAATATGTCCCTGCTGTCTGTATGTCTCATACTGGAGTGCAGGTAAGTACCAAAGAAGAAAATATTATGGTGCAGCAGCTTCAAGATGAGATTAAAACCATCAGGTTTATTTAAGAGGATGAAATATCTGATTGGAAATGGCAATTTTGAGGTATCAGAAAAAGAGAACCTGAAGTTAAAGAAAGAACTTGAATCTATAAAGAGTTCATATCCTGGTCATTGTGGCAACGTGGTGCTGGGTTTGCCTGGAATGAACTGTGTCACTAAGAAGGAGTTTGCAGAAATGAAATGCGCTTTATCTAATAAAGTTCTACAGAGTGTGGAGCAAAAGCAAGTGCTTGAGAAGCAATTGCAGGATTTAAAGAAGCAGCATGTCCAAGACTCCAGTGCTAAAGAGAGTGTCATTGAAAAATTAAGAGATGACCTTGAAAGTGCTAAACGTGAGAGAAGTGAATTTTTGCAACATCAATCAGAATACTTGGAGGCCCAAGTGACTAAGTGTGGAAAACTTTCAGATGAATTAACTGATAAAGAAAATGAAGTGGCACAGCTGAGGAAGGATGTGTCTGATCGAGAGAATGAATTAGAATCTGTGGTTCAGACATTGCAGTCAGAGCAGAACCTTCATGAACTAAAGCATTGTTCACCTAAACAATGAAGTGAAGGAATGGCAGAGCAGAACTGGAGTTCTGGAACAAAGAGAAATAGAACTCCAAGCTAGAATATGTAGCCTGGAGAGGGCGCTTACAGGATCTTATGAAGATAAGGAAAAATTGTCTGTTCTAGTGCAAAATAAGGACAAAGAATTGATGTAGATGTCGTCTGTCCATGCTCAGAATTTACAAACCTTACACGTGAGTCACAAAGAAGTGGAGAAAAACCTGAAATCTGTGCAGATATTGTATGAGGACAAAGCCAATGCTTATGACAAGCTGGAAAAGGCCAAGAGAGAATTGAACCTCCAAATAGAAGACATGAAGATTCAGTTTGAGGAAAACCTGTCTAATTTATCTGCTCAGATTGTAGATCCAAAAATGCTTACTGCTAAACTAAAGGTGCAAGTGGACAAACAGGAGGAAGACCTGCAAGCAGGGGTGCACCGCTAATGAGGCGAAGTGAGGCGGCCGCCTCGTGCGGCACTGTCTGTCACTGTCTGGGGGGCATCATTTTTACTATTCAATGTAAACCAGCCCAGGACAGGCCGCTTAAAAAAAAACCCAGAGCTGAGTGGGGCCTGTCCTGGGCTGGTTTACGAGACGTCGCATCTCAGCACAGGCGACGATACAATGACGTCATCGCGCCGCCTACGCTGAGACACAGACGTCGCAGACAAGAAGAGGAGGAGGCGGCGGCTCCATCAAGGCATCGCAGATAGGTGCAGATAACTTTTTATATATATATATAAATAGGCCGTAACCTGCTGGAGTATCCCCGGCAGATAACGTCCTATTTATTTACCTACCCCGCGTCTGCTTGTGGCCGCCTCCGCTTCCCCTTCTGCTATGGGACACAGAAAGGGAAGTGGATGCCGCTGTTAGCAGCCGCGGGCATCGGGAAGTGAGGCCGCCGGCCTCAAATACTACTATTATACTCCGGGGTCTTTTCAGACCCCGGAGTATAATAATCGGAGACCCGGGGAGGTGAGGGAACATAAAAACCATTGTTACTCACCTCCTGCGATCCAATGTTACTCCGAGCAGGCTTGGGGCCTCTGGTGACGTCATCAGGTCGCGTCGCTGGCCTGATCACGTGACATGTGTGCGCAATTAAACAGGGCCGAAAGCTGCAAGGAGTGCACCGGTGTCCAGGATAGGTAAGTAACAATGCTTTTTATGTTTGTCACCTCCTCTGGTTCTCCAATCATTATACTCTGGGGTCTGAAAAGACCCCAGAGTATAATAAAAGTTCATGGGTGGCCCACTATGGGGCATAATACCGTGTTCAGGGGCCACTGTAAAGCATAATACCCTGAGCAGGGGCCACTATGGAGCATAATACCGAGTGCAGGGGCCACTATAGAGCATAATACCATGTGCAGGGGCCACTATGGAGCATAATACAAGTGCAGGGGCCACTATGGAGCATGATACAAGTGCAGGGGCCACTATGGAGCATAATACCAGTGCAGGGACCACTATGGAGCACAGTACCAGTGCAGGAGCCACTATGGAGCATAATACCGTGTGCAGGGGCAAATATGGAGCATAATACCGTGTGCAGGGGCCAATATGAGGCATAATACCGTGTGCAGGGGCCACTAGGGAGCATAAAACTGTTTGCTGGAGTTGCTGTGGAACATAATACCGTGTGCAGTGGCAAATGCGGGGCATAATACCGTGTGCAGGGGCCACTATGGAGCATAATACCGTGTGCAGGGGCCAATATGGGGCATAATACCATGTGCAGGGGCCACTAGGGAGCATAAAACTGTTTGCAGGAGTTGCTGTGGAACATAATACTGTGTGCAGTGGCCACTGCGGGGAATAATACCCTGTGCAGGGGCCACTATGGAGCATAATACAGTGTGCAGGGGACACTATGGAGCATAATACCATGTGCATGGGCTGCTGCGAGGCATAATACAGTGTGCAGGGGCCGCTGCGGGCCATAATACTGTGTAATACTGTGAGCAGGGGCTGCTGTGGAACATTATAGTGTGTGTAAATGGGGCACTATAAACAGGGGCTATGGCACCTGTTTATAGTATACGCTGTCTGTTTATAGCGGCCGTGTGATGTAATTCCAGCCTTGTCACATACTGTAGACACGTACAGGACGGTCATGGCATTTACACAGGTACCATTCAAACTGCTGATCATTAGGGGTCCTGGGTTTTTGAGCCCCACTGATTAGTTTATTAATGACCTGGAAAACCTTTTAATTAGTTAACACCTGGGGCATTATTAATAAGGGGCACTATTTATACAGGGTACACACGGACATTATTAATATAAAGATGCACTTGGGGGTATTTTTCTTTATGGGGGGTTATATCATATATTTTATAATTGTGGGTAGCTGCAGAATGGGGGCTTTGTGTAGGTGAGGACAATGTGGGTTGGATGCCTGGCAAAGTGAGGAGCCAAAGATGTCTGTGTTGCAAACTTTACAGAGACAAGTCACAGCTGGAAGAAGTGGTCATGGCGGTCCAAAGGGAAAAGAAGGGAAATGTGAAGGATTAGTCAGAGATGTCACCTGTAAGTCACAAAATGTTACTACACTGTATTCACCTAAATGATAGAGGATAAATACCTGATTGATGGGGGTCTGTCTGCTGAGACCCCCACTGAACCTGAGAAGTGGGTTTTTTTCCCTCCACTGGGTGGGAATTCAGCCTGACCACAGCCATATATATAGGTGTGTCACTTGGTGGATGGACGAACCCGCGTGGCTCTCATTCACGTCGATGGGAGTGCCAAAGATAGCCGAAGTCCAGTACTCAGCTATCTGTGGCGCTCCTATTATAGAGAATGGGGACATGTGGGCTCGTCCATCCACCAATCAGAAGATGTGTAAAGTTACTTTCATTGTTAATGCCGTGTTGTTGATCTGATACTGAAGTAATACAGGAAGAAGAATTCTTAAAAACTGTTTTATATCTTTGTATTGTGTATATTGTGCGACGATAACAGTGTGTTAAACTAGTAGCATGGAAACTCAAATTTTTTTTTTTTTTTGGGGGGGGGGGGCGTCTTTCTATAGTCTGCCTCAGGCAGCAAAGAGGCTAGGTTCACCACTGCCTGCAAGTTGCAATAGTAAAAACTGAAATGGAGGCTACTCAGAAAAATGTGACAGTGAAGAAAATTCTGGAGCTGGAATCAGAAATTTGTGCGCTACAGAAGGCGTTAGAATTGGAGAAAGCTGCCAGCATAGAGGCAGAGAAAGGAAAGCTGAAGTACAAGAAGACATATGTAACAAATGATGTTGTAGAGTCAACAAAAATGGCGTGTAATCCGTGTTCATCTCTTGGTCTCTGCCTTGATGTTACAGGAGAGCCAAAAAGTAAGACAGATATGAGCGACCGGTCCAGTGATGGTGATACAAAGTAATCAGACTATAATGGAGCAACGTGATTCTGTAAAACGTCAAGTGGATGGTATAGTTCCCCAGGAAGACGCTGCTAAAGGTGGACTTCCTTCAAAATATAAGGAGGCCAAAAAAGGTCCAACAGAAGAAGAGAGTGTGATTGATCACACACTGCCTGTGACAGAGTGGGTCCAGCTTCAAACCAATGAGGTCCAGAGCTACGAGAGCTGTGAGATGGTAAATAAGGTGAAGGGTCGTCAAAAGTGTGGAACAAGAGTCCATAAGAAGACTGACCACGGGTATATTGTCCCAACAAATAAAGTGTCTGAAGCCATTGTGGATAAAGGTGTTTCTGTGCCTGTCTGGTGGACAAATGGTGAATAATGACTCCATGTTATCTGTGAAGTGGGAGTCAGGAAGTCAACTCAAAAAGAAGAGAAGAGGCAGAAATTGTTTTACCGCCTGATGCTAATAGCAACAAGAAGAGGCTGAGATACAATGTTGCTATGTCCCTAACTAATGGAAGTAACCGTGGTAGAGATTCTAATGCAGAGACTGAGCAGTCGTCATTTGCATGCAGAAGTAAGAGATGGTTACATGTGGTCGTTGATGTTAAATTTACCTACAAAAAGATAAAATTGCTGAAAAACCGGAAATGTCAAGTGACAGGAACTTGGAAAATGAGACCACCAGATCGAGACATCTGGAGAGACACTGGACAACTGTACTTGATTAAAGAGGGACATCGTCATTATATGTCTTGTCCCATTGATGCTCACCCCATAAGTGGTGAGCTGAGGGGGAGGAAATGTGAGGGTGTGAACCTAGAGGGCACTGGTGAGCGACCCAAAAACAGGGTTGAAAAGGACCTTGACCACACCCATACCTGGGGCTTCACTCAAGAGGGAGTGCACACAGCAGGAGAGTGCTGCTGGTGACCTGCAGAGAGCAGGTGGATTGTGGAATCAGTTGGAGACAGATAAGTGGTCTGTCCCAAGAGGACTGGATTCCAGAAAGGACTGGTTAAGCTCAATGTGAGCCAGACTGCAAAGAAGTAACCTCAGTAAAGCTTCTTGCCCCCAGAAGTTAGTCAGGGTTCAAGAAGTGAGGTATTGCCCTGTGTGTGGGCTAGGCTGTTATCACTTACTAGCCATATAAAGACATTTCTTTTAGATTGCCATTACCTGATATGCTGTTTATTTGGCACCCAACGCCACCAACACCTCTGTTAAGTCCAGGAAGCTGCTACCTTTGATGCTATAGTGACATATATATATATATATATATATATATATATATATATGACAAACAAAGGTGACAAAGCATGCAAGACAGTTTGTAAATAAAATAAAATTAAAATAGAGAAATAAAAGGGAGAAAATTTGAACCCTGTGAGTTATAGTCCTTTTGTTTACGTGGAGTTTGGAGGATCTCATATGGGATGGGCAACACCCATCTGTTGCTGCTCCAAAAGGTGTGACAAAGATCTCATGGAATTCCCCAGTTTTTTTTTAATAATTAGTACTGGCTCATATTCTTTGTAAGAACACCCCCACCACCCTTTCATGTGATGTGGGGTGAACTATTTCATCCTCACCTGGGAAAGTTGGGGGATGAACTGTTTCAGAGTGAATTTTACCGGTGGGTCCTAAGCACCCCAGTCTGACACTGGATGAGATTCAGACAAATCTCATCAACCATCTGAAAAAAAAAATCTGCAGCATCAATTGATCTGCTGAGCACATTGTAGATCCACAGTACGTCAATTTGTATATTTATAATAATTTATATATTCACCACAGATTTCACCCTTTGTAATGCTCACTCTCTGCAGAAAATATGCAACAATTATGCATGAAATCCACAAATATTTGATGTGCTTTTTGCTGTTGCAGACTTTGGGCAGATAAGCTTGAATTTTCTGCAATGGAAAATCTGCAACACATGTGTCTCATGTGCACAAACCTTTATTTATTTATTTTTATTTATTTTGCTTACTTGTATAGCACAGTATTATATTATTATATATTATCATATTATTATATTATAGTATTATTATATATTATTATAGTATTATATTCCGCAGTGGTTTTACAGACATTGTGGTCACTGTCCCATATAGGGCTCACAATCTACATTTCCTATCAGTATGTCTTTCGAGTGTGGAAGGAAACCCAGACCACTCCCACCCTCCCTCCTCACGCCAAAGGTGCCGTTACCTGTCACAGACCTCAGTGCTCAAGACATGGCCATGTACTTTAAAGACAAAATCGACAACATCCATCAGGAAATAACCCAATCTCCAAGTGGCATCAGTCCCCTTCCCCTCCTTGCTCCTCATTGTGAACTCTCATTATTTGACCCGGTAACATAAGAATAAGTCTCCCAGCTCCTTTCTTCTTCTCGCCCCACTACTTGCACAAGCAATCCTATCCCGTCACACCTCCTCCGGTCTCTGTCCCCTACTGTTACAACTCACCTTACTACTAAGTTTTTAACCTCTCTCTTTCTTCTGGAATCTTTCCCTCCTCCTTCAAACATGCTGTCACAACCCCACTACTGAAAAAACCCTCCCTTGACCCGTCCTGTCACTACTTATTCTTCTGGATCTCTCAGCAGCAATTGACACTGTAGACCACAAACTCTTCCTCACTATGCTCCATTCTATTGGCCTCAGGAATAACGCTCTCTCTGTTTTTTTCCTATCTATCTGACCGCTCATTTAGTGTATCATTCGCTGCTGCTATTTCTTCTCCTCTGCCTCTTGCGGTTGGGGTTCCACAAGGCTCGGTCCTAGATCTCCTCATCTTCTCTCTGTACACAGCCCCGTTGGACAAAACATTCGCAAATTTGTCTTTCAATACCATCTTTATGCAGATGACACCCAACTATATACCTCATCCCGTGACATCACCCCTGCACTACCAGTGACTGTCTCTCTGCTGTCTCTAACATCATGTCTTCTCTTTATCTGAAATTGAATCTTTCAAAAACTGAACTTCTTGTGTTCCCTCCATCTACTATCCGACCTAACCCTGATATCTCCATTTCTGTCTGTGGCCTTACTATTACCCCGAGGCAGCATGCCCACTGTCTGGGGGTTGTATTTGATTCAGATCTCACCTTTACCCCATATATTCAGACACTTGCACGCTCTTTCCACCTGCACCTTAAAAACAACTCTAGAATTCGCCCTTTTCTCACCGTGGAAACATCAAAAACCCTCATTGTCGTCTTCACTATTGCAATTCTCTTATAATTGGGCTTCCTCTTACTAATCTCTCCCCATTACAATCTGTCCTGAATGCAGCCACTAGACTCATCTTTCTGTCAAACCGGTAGACAGACGCATCTACCTTGTGTCAGTCACTGTATTGGTTGCCCATCCATCACAGAATACAATATAAAATTATCACACTGACCCACAAATCCATCCATAGCACAGCACCCCCTTATATCTCCTCTCTCGTCACTGTCTAAAACCCTAACCGTCCTCTCCGTTCTGCCAATGACCTTAGACTTGCATCCCCTGTTATCCGAACATCCCACTCCCGTCTACAAGACTTTTCTCAAGCTGCACCGGCGCTCTGGAATGTTTTACCCAAGACAATCCGATTAATCCCCAACTACAGCAGCTTCAAAACTGCCCTAAAATCACATCTGTATGGTCAAGCTTATCATGTGCCCTGATCACAGTGTAGTGTGCGGAGGTGCAGAACCATAACACCTTTTATCCTTCCTCCTCTGTTCCTCAGATCCTCCTTGCACTTAGTATCTGTTTATTCACAGATACTAGTTTGTGATGGGTTCATACAGCTTCGGTTACCCAACCTTTTCTATTAAAAGATGGCTGGACCATGGTAGCAAACAAGCCCTCTGACCTCTTGTGTCCCCTTATCTCCTCATAGAATGTAAACTCTTGCGAGCATAGCCCTCAATCCTATTGTTTAATACAGTGCCTTACGAAAGTATTCGGCCCCCTTGAACTTTTCAACAGAATCAACAAAAAGTGGGACACAATCATGAAGTGGAACGAAATTTATTGGATATTTTAAACTTTTGTAAAAAATAAAAAACTGAAAAGTGGGGAGTGCAATATTATTCGGCCCCTTTACTTTCAGTGCAGCAAACTCACTACAGAAGTTCAGTGAGGATCTCTGAATGATCCAATGTTGTCCTAAATGACTGATGATGATAAATATAATCCACCTGTGTGTAATCAAGTCTCTGTATAAATGCACCTGCTCTGTGATAGTCTCAGGGTTCTGTTTAAAGCGCAGAGAGCATTATGAAGACCAAGGAACACACCAGGCAGGTCCGTGATACTGTTGTGGAGAAGTGGGGCGTGCTAAATTATTTGGCCCACTTAAGTTAATACTTTGTAGCGCCATCTTTTGCTGCGATTACAGCTGCAAGTCGCTTGGGGTATGTCTCTATCAGTTTTGCACATCGAGAGACTGAAATTCTTGCCCATTCTTCCTTGGAAAACAGCTCGAGCTCAGTGAGGTTGGATGGAGAGCGTTTGTGAACAGCAGTTTTCAGCTCTTTCCACAGATTCTCGATTGGATTCAGGTCTGGACTTTTACTTGGCCATTCTAACACCTGGATACGTTTATTTGTGAACCATTCCATTGTAGATTTTGTTTTACGTTTGGGATCATTGTCTTGTTGGAAGATAAATCTCCGTCCCAGTCTCAGGTCTTTTGCAGACTCCGACAGGTTTTCTTCCAGAATGGTCCTGTATTTGGCTCCATCCATCTTCCCTGCCCCTGCTGAAGAAAAGCAGGCCCAAACCATGATGCTGCCACCACCATGTTTGACAGTGGGGATGGTGTGTTCAGGGTGATGAGCTGTGTTGCTTTTACGCCAAACATATCGTTTTGCATTGTGGCCAAAAAGTTCGGTTTTTGGTTTCATCTGACCAGAGCACCTTCTTCCACATGTTTGGTGTGTCTCCCAGGTGGCTTGTGGCAAACTTTAAATTAAACTTTTTATGGATATCTTTGAGAAATGGCTTTCTTCTTGACACTCTTCCATAAAGGCCAGATTTGTGCAGTGTATGACTGATTGTTGTCCTATGGACAGACTCTCCCACCTCAGCTGTAGATCTCTGCAGTTCATCCAGAGTGATCATGGGCCTCTTGGCTGCATCTCTGATCAGTCTTCTCCTTGTTTGAGATGAAAGTTTAGAGGGACGGCCGTGTCTTGGTAGATTTGCAGTGGTCTGATACTCCTTCCATTTCAATATGATCGCTTGCACAGTGCTCCTTGGGATGTTTAAAGTTTGGGAAATCTTTTTGTATCCAAATCCGGCTTTAAACTTCTCCACAACAGTATCACGGACCTGCCTGGTGTGTTCCTTGGTCTTCATGATGCTCTCTGCGCTTTAAACAGAACCCTGAGACTATCACAGAGCAGGTGCATTTATACAGAGACTTGATTACACACAGGTGGATTATATTTATCATCATCAGTCATTTAGGACAACATTGGATCATTCAGAGATCCTCACTGAACTTTTGTAGTGAGTTTGCTGCACTGAAAGTAAAGGGGCCGAATAATATTGCACGCCCCACTTTTCAGTTTTTTATTTTTTACAAAAGTTTAAAATAACCAATAAATTTCGTTCCACTTCACAATTGTGTCCCACTTGTTGATTCTTCACCAAAAAATTTAAATTTTATATCTTTATGTTTGAAGCCTGAAATGTGGCAAAAGGTTGAAAAGTTCAAGGGGGCCGAATACTTTCGCAAGGCACTGTATGTTTATTTCTTTGTCACTTTGTAATGTCTCATGTTGTCTGTTCATGTGTCCTCTGATTTGTAAAGTGCTATGGAATATGTTGGCGTTATATAAATAAAGTTATTATTATGCCCATCCCATATGAGATCCTCCAAATTCCATGTTAACAAAAGGACTATAACTCACAGGGTTTTTCAGTTTTTCTCCCTTTTATTTATTTTAATTTAATTTTATTTACAAACTGTTTTGCATGTTTTGTCACCTTTGTCTTTTTTATATATATAAGCACTGAACCCTTTGGCATTAAATCATTCCAGTCAATGGTGATCCATGTATGCTTATTACCTTTCTAAAGTGTATTTGTGTCTGACTGTTAGAGAGACGAGTGCATATGTGAGTGGTGTTCTTACTAAACACATCAAAGTTAGAAGTGGTGGCAGCATGTATTTGCAATTTGCAGCCTGGGAGAAAGATGAGTGTAAGATTGAGTGAGTGGAGTGAATTATCCACTGACAGCCACACCCACGTCATTTGCTAGGATAGTTAATACATTACAGCGGTAGTTTATATAATGTGACAACATAAAACTTAGCTTTTATTATACAATTAAAATGCCAAATCAGCCCTACTGTCTCCCTGTCTTTTAGTGTGCTTTAGTTGAATTGGCATGTTTAATGTACAATAAAAGCTAAGATTTAATGGAGAGAACATACAAACTCCTTGCAGATGTTGTCTATGGTAGGATTTGAACCCAGGACTCCAGCCCTGTAAGGCTCCGTTGCTAACCACTGAGCCACTGTGCATAACCTTAAAAAGTTATGTTACATTAGTTTGAGTGGGGGTACAGCGTTCAAAATTAGTTATGCTTCATATGGGGGGATGCCAAAATAAATCTATGCACCGGGTAATAAAATGCCTAGCTTCCCCTCTGCCCAATTTATGATGCCTCCTGAAGTAGTTAAAATAGATAAAATGTGAACCATACGGTAGTGAATAAATTATATCCAACCAGCCCAGAATTTTTATTTTACAAACTAAACATGGTTAATATCTAATTGGTGAATTATTCCTGTAAATCTGCTAGTAGCATTTGGCAAACAAATGAGAAATTAAAGTGTACACATTATATTTTCTTAACATGTCCCTGGCTCCAATACATTGTAGTAAAATAAGTTGTTATATATTGAAGCCTACATTAACATGCAATTGCAAAAAATGAGACTTTTGAGAAAGCTGTGCAGTCTGACAATTATTTTATAAAGTTATGTGTGCAAGCGCTTTAATTTAAAGGAAATGGCAGCCATGCTTGATTAAACACAGAAGGCTCGTCCTGATTTCTGCATTTAAATTCAAATGAATGCTATCAACTTCCAATGTTTCATATTTATGCAAACACGAAACAAATCAGAGCAGTTCCTTCTGTCATGTTACATTATCTCAATAAACAATCCAGCAAAGCTGACAATGTGCTTATTTGCTATTTTTATGCAATGTCAGTTTCAAAATTAGAATATGCTTGAACTAAAAGGGAGGTAAAAACAGAGTTATCTGACATTAAGAGAAACACAAGATATAATTAAAGGGTCTTCTCAACAGAAACACTACATAGATGTCAATGTATATAAAATAATATAAAGATGAAACATTAATAAACCATGAGGCATAGAGAGAAAAGAACAGTTTACACACAGTGTAGCATACATTATTGAACCTGACTGAAAAATTAAGGGCTACATGATGGCATTTTGCAATGTAAATAGTTGAGTACTCTGTCATTTTGAGCAGACATTCCACTAAAATTTCACTGGTACCCAATTAGATGCTAATTAAACATTTGGCCTTGGAATTATTTCACTATTTTTAATATTCATCATACATTAAGTGTCCCAATTAGCAACAGCATTCCAAAATAATATATCTTTCTTATGAAACTCTTGGGAAAAAAGTTGGAGAAAACGTTGTGAGGCTTTATAAGATGTGTAGAATTTTGTCACAACATGCATACCAGGCCAATGATGTGTCCTGTCAGGGTGTTATTGTACAGGGTGTTTTGTATTTTGAATACCAAATATTTCTTTTCAGCTATATGTGAAAAGTGAAATTCATAAGTGAAAATTCACTAGTGGGGCACAAAATATAATGAAAATACAATTGAATAAAACAACTATAGGAAAATTATGCCACTCACATTTCCTGTCCATGGCTGGGTGATATGCAATAGTTGGCTTTTGATCTGATCCATCGGGTGCATGGACTGCTTGTAGAATTTCAAGCAGAAGGATCAAATCCAAAAAGTAATTAAAGTTCAAGCACCACGGAAGTACAATTTAAACTTTATTTCATCAATTAAAATCCAAACAGCATAACTTCCTGCTTATGCATTTTGAGCCAGTCTTGGCTGCTACTCATAGCAAACAGGTGGAAGAGCAAATACTGACTACTGAAATTATTTTCAGTGGCATACAATTGCTATATACTGAATATATTATGCAGAATAAAATTTACTTGTATGAAGTATATTTTGAACTATAGCACAAAACATAGATTACAGAAAGTATAACTAAACACTTATGATTGAAATATTTGTTAGAACGGGGGTGATTTTGAAACTGGGGTGCATCTGTTTTTACCTTGGCTATATTCTCAATAAAATTAAAATACCCTCTTTTCTCTGGATTGGTGGCGTCTCACTGGTCAGACCACCATTGATCAGTTATTTATCTTCTATCCTATAGATAAAGAATAAACATGTTTGTGGCATATTTTTTTAATACCTTAATATAATAAAGCAAAAAAAGCAGAAAGCAGTATATTACTCCACCATTAGAAAATAAGTGGTCAGCGGTATTAATGAGAGAGTTGCAAGGAGAAAGATTAAAGATTTAAGCTTATACTGTATAAATCTTATACTGTTATACTGTGTTTGCCAAAAAAACACCTTACCATCTCAAAGCCTTAGGCGATAAAGTTTTGAACACTGAAATATCAAAGTATAACCATTTGAAAGACATGTGTACTGTTACATTCCACAATTAGAACTTTATAGTAACTGTAGTAGTGGCGCCACAGGGCTTGCTCTCTACCACTAAACCTTTCTGCTGCCTGAAGTGGAAAATTTATTTTTTCCTCTCCCCCATCAAACAAATTCACTAGATTATAGAAAAAATGTAGAGGCTATACTATAAACAAATAATTATAGAACAGCATAAAATCTATCCTCTGCTGTTTCACAAACTGCTACAGATGACACATCCATCTGTACCTCAAAATCCCGTCAGATTCAATGAACATGCTAAGGGTTAATTTTTATGTCTGCCTGAACAGGAAGCGGTCCATGAACTCCAGGTCTCAGAATGGGTAAAAATGTCTCAACAATGAGGTTAAATGAGGTCCAGTAATCTGAACTTGTTGATTTTTCGCAAGGCTGATATATTGCAGGATTTGGATAACCTTTTTCTTCAATAATTTAAATGTTCATTAAAAAAAAACTGCATTTTGTTATCATTTTTGCCAATTGGCTAATAAACAAAGTGTCCACTTTATTTCTATTTTAACAAACAAATTAAAATTGTAAAGGAGTATTCTGAATTTTTATGCTCAAAGGTATTTTTCCTTACTGTTCATTAATACCAACCTAATGTGTGTTAGTCATATACATTGTTAGCTGTATTGTGTATAAAATCATATTTTTCTCTGTATTCAAGATTTAAAAGCGTTCACCTTTTTTAACCTCTGGTAATAGAACACTTCAAACATCTCTTTTGTTTCGCTGATTTACATTTTTGTGGTATTTTTCCAGGCTTCAATTCCTGTTTAACCTTTTCATCAACAATATTTTCTGGAAACTATTATTACCTTAGATCTTCAGCACATGTCTACAATGAAAATGTATTTGCAATTATTATTCTGGACATGATGCTATGATGCCATCTGCAAAATTCCAAGTGGCAGTGGCATGACACTTGCATGAAATGTGAAATATCAGAGGTACAGTAAAGGACTAAGCACTACAATTTTTTTTTATTTCTCTTTAAAAGCAACTCACTTGCAAGCATATTATTATCATCTATTACCATTTTTAGTCTTGGTCACCCCTTTACATTTTAATAGCAATGATCACTTAATAGCACAGTGAGAATGTTAAATCAGAGTATTTTGGCTCACAGCTTAGCTCTGATTAAAATCTACATGTTGTCAACACTCATTGTTTTAGACACTTTCAGTTCTCTACATTTTAATTCAAGCTAGAAACCAGCAGCATATGGCTAATTGTTCTTTCAAGAACTATGCTGTGGGTTGTAAACATTCTTTATATTCTGCTACGGAAACCTTCATTTAATTGAACTATTAGCTGATGCTTATTTGCATCCTTCTTGCAATATTATTTATTTTTCTCATTGTATTCTAAAAGACAATGTTGTGAAGCACTATTCTTGCAAGAAATGCAGATCAAACTATGCAATGAGCCTCTGTCATGGTGGCATCTGCCTTTTTTGGCACAGCTGAAATATGTTTAACACAGCAAAGAAAAGGTGCTAACAAATGACAAACTTGTTCTTATCACTTGGTACAAATACAGCTTTGATGTTGTACTCAGCAGTATTTGCTATTCATGTTCATTCTATCAACCATATATATTTTACTTTTTGTTCTAAATATTCTAGGACTTTTTGAAAAACGATTTTAAACTGCATATGAATGGATGTTGTAAGAAGTAATTTTAATGGGTTTATACAATCACTAATAATATGATAATGGGATGTTTTCCTTACAGTTCATACTATAGATATAGTTCATCAAATAAGCATCCCATAAGAATATTAGGACTAGAGGAGTGGGAACAAGGGCATGTTATTTGGGCTAAAAACTGGCTCAATGATAAAAACAGAGGGCAGATGTTAAACATACTCAGGCTGGATAACGCTAGGTTCACACCTGCGCCCGGTCTCCGCCTGGGGATTCTGTTCCCCATTAAAAATGTGGAGAGAAAAGTCATGCTTCCAACCTGTAATGTAGTATGCATTAACAGGAAGGGGTTTAATACATGAGAGCATTCACACAACACGGTTGTGACACACGATTGAATCGTTTGTGTATTTGATACCCCTGATCCATATTTTGGCTCGACTCTGGTCTAGGTGTTTTACTTAATTAGTGGAGCGCATGTGGTATTGGGGTTGTAATTGCAGAAGAATTTCATAGGGTTTTGGCATCTTCCTCTGTTGGTGGCCTAGCTTCCACTTAATATATGTCACTCGATATCTAAGTAGCGTCAGTATAGATACAATAAAGTCGTATATTGACTTAATGGAAGCTATATGAGGCAGCTACCCAGTACAGGGTAAATGATGTTGTTTAGTCATATCTACCTTCAAGTTAGCCCCCTGATCTGTAACCCTGGGGGGTGTTGTTTTATGAATACACCATGATGGTGTTTTACCATATTTATTGAATAAAAGTTACGTTTTAGTAGTATACTCCTTTTTTCAGTTTTTGGTTGATTTCAATTGAGTTACACATTTCTTGTATAGCTTTCACTAAGTATAGAATTTTAGGCCAAAAACCAAAATCGTTTTTAAAGATGCATTTTTACCTTAAATTATCAATGAGTTATTTTTGTATGTTTGTCCTATTTTGTGCATCAGAGACAATAAAGTTCAGCCACAACAGCGTGTAAGTGATCCAGTAGACAACTCATTGACAATATGGTAAATTGATTGCTTTTAGGGTTTCTGCCTATTGGTCATTAGCGATATGACATGTGTGCAATAATTTTGTCCTTACTATATATCCATTTATCTGGAAAATGAATCTTCAGAGTTAGCCGTACTGTTGAGGCCAAAGTATTCACTACTCAGTAATGTCAGGGAATTTTGATATCTCAGTTATGATGGAATACTGTGTTAGAAATCAAAATAAAATAGCTACATTTTGTTTAAAATTGAGAATAATCACCATCATTAACGTCAACTTTCATGAACTTCTTTATGAAGTACAAAAATTTACATGATAGTAAGTAGATAAACACAAAAACACATTACAAGATTCTTCTCATAACATTTGCCCTCATTTGATCTTATTTGATATTATTTTAAAATAAAAGTTGTATACAGTAAGCATTTCTTCTATAAGTGTCCTAAAAGAGAAGGTATGCCCCTCAGCCACCTGACAAGCATGTGTACAGTATGCCCTTAAGAAAACTGTCTGGACTGCCTATAATAGGAGAACAATTATATCAAACTCCACATACTTGACTAAGTCACTCAATGCTCTGAGCAGGTTTATTATTCATTTACTTGTATCATTCATGAAACCCTTTCATCCCTTTCATTAACACTAAAAAGTGACACAAAATAACTTTATCAGTATAATGCTGTACTATTATAGCTACAGTGAAAACTTGCAAATTGCAATATTTCTAAATGAAACATCTCAAAAAACACAAACAAGCATCTGGTCTGCCACCTTGCTGTTAGTTTGTTCCATTTACAGCAGTATTAGGGTGGGTTCACACCTGCGCTTGGTGTCCGTCCGTCGCCAATCCAGTGAAAATCTCGGCGAACTGGATTGGCGTCGGATACAGACCGGTCAGCGGCGCATTGGTTAAAAACCCATTCATTTGAATGGGTTTTTTAAAGCAGTGCGCGGGTGTGCGCTTACACCCTCTGCGCTGCCAATCCTTTTTTTTTCGTCGGAAACAAAGTCGGACATGCAGGACTTGCTGACCGTTTAATACACTGTATTAATAGAAGTGGAACATTAAGTTTATACCACATTTCTAGAAGCATACAACTGCATGTGAGAGATTGCCCATATACTGTGATTAATTTGGCACTTTTTATTATTTATAGAACTAATTTCCAAAGCTTCATGGTGAAATGAAGGTTTATTGACAATTTCCTCTTAAAATTTTCCGACTCACAGAAGAGTTTACAAATCCCTTCACTGCTCACCATCTGTTCATTATTGTTTACATAAACTGATTATTTCATGTACATCTGTACCTCTTCGTTTTTCAAAGCCTGGAGTGCTTCTTCCTTGATGCATCCCTAATATAGCCTAGTCGGGATACATATGTTCAGATATCCTGTAAAAACTACAGCAATATCCTATGTTACTTTTTTCTTTAGTTTAGACAACATTTAAGCATCCTAGTGCTCACTGCTGTATTCCATTAAATTCCTATTTGTTTGAGTTTAAATTAGTAAGTAATAACATTACATTGTGTCTGTGGGTCTAGGAATTATTAGTGGAATCAGATACTGGGACAAGAAGAGTTAAAACTATGTCTATTACTCATTTAGTAAGGGACCTGCTGGTCACAAGTGTATATGCTGTATTGTGTTTGATCCTGTACCTTAGGAGGGGTTCATGCCTAGATGTATTTCTGTTTTTAACACACAGAGCTGCCACCACTCACTACTTAAAGGTAGACAAGACACAATATACCCACACCACGCACAAATAGCGCACAAAAAGGGTAACACGGCTAAAGGATATTTACTCTCCCCAGGCTTGTGAAGACATTAGAGCCAAAGGACAAACTTATTAAATTTTAGATTTAATATATACAAAATCTACAGCACTTTTAACAATAAAAATATGGAATAAAGAAAGACCTATATATACACAAACAATGAAAAATAAAAATGTGAAATAAAGTGCAGACCTGTTTGTTTATATCTGGTGGTTGACCACTACAGAGGAAGGGTACAGAATCCATGCTATATGTAGTTCCAAAGAATCAGACAAAGATGTCATGCATCTCCTCACATTTATGGACCCTCAGGTTTCTGTACTTCCTGTAACCTCCCACCTGTGATGCCATAATTATTTCTCTTTTCAAAATAGAGAGTTTGATCAGCAATGCTCCCACATAACCCGGAGCCACAATGTCTGCTACTCACATGCTCAGCCCACCTGACTTACTAATTGGATGACCACAATTTAATTAGCACCTGGGACTAAGAAGCAAATTTGAGATTACCTTACAAATTACACATTGACACATTGAAGCAAACTCAGGGACAATGAAAACAACATTTAAAACATGAGTAGACACATAATTTGTACAGTATAGTATATACATATTTCGTCACATTCAGTGATATGTAGGCCTTTTTTCTGATTTTTAATTTGCCTGTTTTACAGATTTTTCTATATTATTATAGCATAAGGTGCCACTGAAATACTGTTTAACCATGTGCCAATTGCCCATTGATTATATATGTCTGGGTGGTCATTATCTATTTCTGCAAGAACATAAATGCATGTCCTTGCAGATTGAAGCAGATGCATGAGATCATGCATCTGCAGGAGCAGGCAACCAGCTGTTACAACAGCCAGACATCCCAGAGACAGGGGTTGGTTAGTTCCTGATTGTTGTATGCACAATGCTCAATGACCTCAGTGTACATAGCTATAGTAGCTACCATGCTGAGGTTTTCCCCAGCCAGGCCGTCATGTGATCCACTATATTTCTCCTCTAACTGAGGTTAATGTATTAGTCCCAGCTACAGAAGAAAAACAGTAGAATGTTAAAATTTCCCCCAAAAGGCCTTATTGGGGGAACAATGTATTACATTAGGTAAATAAATAAAAAGAAAAAAATACACTAAAGTAAAATAAAAGAATAACACCACTACTATGCCCACACTACAGATTCTAGCTCTGTCCTGGCAACACAACATTTCATATCACCTATATAAAAATTTTTAAAAAATTAGTAGCACCTTGTGCTATGAAAAAAACATGTTTCCCCTAATTTTTTATTTACATTTTCCCAGATAATGTCTGGTCATGAATCACTGAAAATGGCCCTGTCTTGAAATGGTTAAAGGGGTTATCCAGGCAAAAATGGACAACCCTTTTAAAGTTTAAATCTGCTGGGAGCAGTGAAAAAAAAAAAAAAAAATGCATTCTCACCTGTCCCCGTTGCTCTGGTGTCCTCCCGTGCCTCCCGGTTCACCTGCTCCCGCGGTGTCTTCTGGCATTGTGCTGAAGCCGCTGATTGGCCTTAGCGGTCACATGACCGCTGAGGCCAATCAGCGAAGTGCCTGAATGTCACTACCTGTGACATCACAGGTCATCTTCCTGTGGCCTGTTGAGGCTGCAGTCACATGACCGTTGAGGCCAATCAGCAACTTCAGCACAACTGTTAGGGTCTTGCCAGATGTAGCAATACCCTACACTACTGCAGCGGTCTGGGAGGAAGGACAGAGACAAGTGAGCCCTAATCTCACCCCAGCCACTGTCCCTTCCTATTGCCTCAGTTACCCTAAACAGTAAAAGGACAACCTGAAGACGAGCCCTATACTGAGTAAGTGACCACACAGAACGCAGACAGGATGCACAACAACAAAGGGAGGTCAGCTAGCCAAGGGGTCGGTAACAAACGAGCAATACAGTACAAAATCACAATCCAAGAGAATAGTCACAAGGCAAGCCAAAGGTCAGAGAATCAGGTAACAAAGCAGCAAGAGATATAACAAAGAGAGCAGGCAAAGACAGTGCAATAACCGGCGACCATGTGAGGGTTGACAACCTGTTTATAGAAAGTCTGGGCAAGCCCCAGACTGAATTGGTAGACAGGCTGTCAATCACACAGGCAAGGCTGAGATTAACTATATGCGGTCCAGAGAGAAATGCTCAGAACTCGGGTGTGGCAGGAAATCCGTTACATTGTCTAGGACCGTGTTCAGACTGAGCAACAAGAAACCTACACAAGGAACCAAACTGAGCACGCCTCCTTCGCCACAGCGTGCGAGCGTAGGGTGGCGCAGAGACCCAAACAGGCAGAGACGTTACAACAACGCTGGAAGAGACCTGGGAGAGCAAACTAACCAGGACGTGAGGGATGACAACGGAGCAACTGGGACAGGTGAGTATGTATTTTTTTATTTTTTTTTCACTGCCCCCAGCAGATTTAAATTTTAAAAGTTTAGCCCGGACAACCCCTTTAAGATTATTTCAACTTTCTCTTGCAGACATATTTGATATATAGTTTTGAGTTGTTGGGAGAGAGGCTGGAAGCTGAAGTGTGGGTTATGGGTGGCGTTTTTTTTAAATTTATTCTGTTTACTTATTTTATTTTGTTTTTTCCTTTATTTATTAATCTTGTATTATACATCCAATGCATAACATGTAGCTTCGGGGCCTCAATGCAAATTGTTTTAAATCGTTTACATTACTGATCGCCTCATATTGGGAAGAGGCCCCTTACGGGCCCCTTAAGACTCCTGGGCCCGGTTTGACTGCATCCTTTGCACCCCTTCAAGTTACACCTCTATTGACAACACTACACATTAATAAGGTTATTAATAAGGTCAGAAAATACCTTTTAAGGGACATTTTTACATTACATTATTCCTTATTTATTGCTGATTTCCCCTGCAATTTTGCCTGCTTTATTAGCTCCAGTTACAGAGAAAATACAGTCTGATAAGGCACTGCATAGATGATATGGGTATTGATCTACTAATATAATTTGCAGCTACCCAGCATACTGGCAATCAGATGATAACTGGCCCAGTACAGGAAAGTGTCATTGCAGCTTATTTATTTGTATACTGTACATAACCTTGTGTACACAGAGATCAGGAAGAAGCGGACAATAATAAACCATCTTTGCCTTGTCTATAGGGAGACTGGCTGTCACTGACAGCCAGCTCCCCTCTTCTGCAGCTGCAGAGCTCTTTGCAGTTGCCAAATTTTCAATGCCATTTTAAAATATCATTGCATAGTTGCTTGCAGTTGCTCATTAGTTTGAATCTAGCTTGAGGAGAAAGACACGGGATGAGCAGCTCCATTTGTGTAGCAAAGGGCACCAAATTCAATTTAATTTGGTGCCCTTTAAGCATGGTAGTTATCTGTTGAAATTGCACATTTGGAGAATTTTGACTTTTTTTTTTTTTTGTAATTGTCCAAGACATGATAAACGTGTGCCCTAATTAAGACATACACAGACTGCTCTTGAGATGCTGTATCTATAGCAAGACCCCTGATTTTGATATTGTTTCTTATAGGCTTGTCTTCTTAATATAATAACTTCTACTTCCTCTAACAGTATGCTACTATGGAGCAGAAGGGAAGAGAAGATGATGTCAGCCCTGACCCAGTAGCAGCTTTATGCTGTCTCATCTATAACAGAAGCTCAGAACAGCCAGTTTATGTAAAGGTGCTGCACAGATTACATAGCAACTACATGGTAGGACATTTTTTTAATTTAGACTTTTTAGAAAGGTATACTATGTTGCATTTGGAAGTCAGATAATAAAAAATAGTGCAAAGGTATAAACAGTCCTTAATATGGATCAAGGTTAATAAATAATAATGAGATGAAACATACTTAAAGGATGCCTGTGTTTTCATCAGATAATTAAATATTTGCAGGGTCTCACTGGACAGTCTGTTCTCTGAATGTATAAGCCTTCGTACATGGTGTCCTATCGGTATTCCCATTATGGCTATAGCCAAGTTTACATTTCTCTCTCAGGCAGGGTGTGTGTATCACACAGAGTAGTCTTCCTCCTCCCTTATCCATTATAACTACTACTGGTAGTAACAGGTTTCTGTATATGTAATTCTGACAGGAGTAACTGTAAAATATCAAACAAATAGCTGAGAAAAGACCAAGTGACCATAATATAGGAAATCCAGAGACAATAGACTGAAAATACTGGGCATGATGCAGCTCAAAAGCTCAGTGACACAGATAAAGTAAAATTCTAAGCACAATAAAGGAAAACTTGCTGTCTCAAGACTTGGTGAGTCAAAAGCAAACTGAGGATCTGTTACATCCAACAGAGGGCGCATGAGCTCCCAGCTCCTTTCCCATAATGCCTTGTGATATGTAGATGCTTAGTAGAGGGCGAGAGGCAACTCAAAACTCTACACACCTTAACTGTTTTTTTTTTTTTTTTTTTTTTTTTGAAGGTCTCAAAGCTGTGCCAACGAAAACACTAGTGCACGACAAAAAAGTGACGGGTGCCACTGAAAAAAACGTGCAAAGGATGCTGTCTATCGCAAAACCCATCTCAAAAGAGAATGGGTCCTCCGAAAACTATCCCCAAACTCAAAGCCAAAAGACACAAGAGTAAGGGGGCTGTACCAACCCAACTGCCTAGACAGGAGGGTCAGTGACTTACTTGGTTTCCTCCATGGACTGCCACCACCAGGAGTACCGCCAAGCCAGCTACTTGCATCAGTCCCCTCAAGGGCTGCCACCCCAAGAGTACGACTGAGCCTGCAACTGTTGTCCGTCTCCACAAAAGCAGAGACAGACACTGGAGAGCAAAGAAGGAGGGAACCCGAAGGCCACACACTCCAGCTTCTAGACTTCGGGTAGGACCCAAAAGGGTTTCCGCACCCCTACATCCACACAAAAACAGTGACAAAACAGGTGACAAAACGTGATAAACAAAAAATAATAAATAATTGAATAGAGTGCCAGTGTACTGGCCTGGTCTATCCGCCGGATCTATAAAAAATTACCCATGCTGGATAAACCAAGCAATAGGGTGAGTGCTTCTAAGGTGTAATCAAGTGCTTGTGCAATGTGCCAAATTCAGTAGGTTTCCCAGGCCCAGTGAATAAAGGCACCTCCGGAGTCACCGTCCCCAGAGGCACTTGCACCATGAGACCTTCAAAAGCCTCCCCAGCCTCTTGGCTTCGATCCCAGGGCCAGACAGAATCCCTGGTGTGGTTCCCTGCCTCATGTTCGCAGTCTTCAGTTGGCTCCCTACAGGGGGTGTACGACTTCCCCTGGCGGAACCAACCTACTAGCTGTTACTGATAAGAACAGATACTACACTTGATCTTAGCCAAAAGGCCGAGAAAAGGACTTAACTGGTGCTCTCCTCAAGGAGAGATGTCCCTGTCCATAACCCACTCATTGCCTCCCACAAAGCTAGCCAGTTCACTTTGCTCTGCACTGATGAGGGACAAAAATCCCGAAAAGGTACTGTATGCAGATAAGTGAAATTGGCTTGGCTAAAATCCCTTTTGCTGTCTCAAGACTCGGTGAGTCAAAAGCAAACTGAGGATCTGTTACATCCAGAGGGCGCATGAGCTCCCAGCTCCTTTCCCATAATGCCTTGTGATATGGTCTATGACTAACATCACATCAACAGTAACACAAGCATCAATTCATAAATAAATATGCTTATAAGCTTCTTGTTAGGGTGCTGGTCTGGGCCGGCAAGGCTTAACCGTTGTATGTCTAAAGTCTGTGGTTTGGGAGGGTTTTTTTCCTGAGGTTCTGCCCCACCCTTTGTTGTGCTATTTAAGCTGGGGGCTTGCTCCAGTTCACTGCTGGTTATACTCTTGTTTTCAGCAATTCCTGTGACCTGTAGTTTTACAATCTGTTTGATTCTGTATTCTAGACTTGTCTGTTTACTCTCTGGCCTTCTGTCAGGGTGTCTGTGTAGTGGACTTTGTGAGTGTGTGTGCACTGTCCTCCTGAGTTTCTGTTAGGGCTTACTTCTAGGGCAGGGGTGTCAAACTCATTTTCACCGGGGGCCACTTCAGCCTCACGGGGTATCTTGAAGGGCCAAGATTATTTTACACATGTATAAAAGTAACTTCTCCTTAACAGATAAGCGAGCTATTAAGCAGTAGTTACATTTGTACATTACTACTGTTACAATTAGCCCTTTGAGGGCAACCAGGAAGAACATAATGTATTGTTAAAACCTAAGACATTGGCATGTTACATACTATCCTCATCCTTTTCTGAATATATCAAAAATTAAGCAATATACAAATACCGTTTACCCCTGCACACGGTATTATGCTTCATAGTGGCCCCTGCACATGGTATTATGTCCCATAGTGACCCCCCACCCATGAATTATTATTATACTCTGGGGTAAGCAGTTGTGTGCAGGAGCGGGGATGGTAAGTGAGGCCGCGGCCCGCGAACCCCATCAAATACTACTATTATACTCCGGGGTCTTTTCAGACCCCAGAGTATAATGATCGGAGACCCAGGGGAGAATACAAACATAAAACCAGTGTTACTTACCTGGGCTCCGGTGCTCTCCCTGTGTTCGGCCTTCTTCAATAATGACGTCGGCCCGGCTCACGTGACGCCTGCGACGTCACCAAAGAAGGCCAAAGCCTGCTGGGAGTAACATCGGATCGCCAGAGAGGTGAGTAACAATGGTTTTTATGTTTATCATCTCCCCTGGGTCTCCGATTATTATACTCCGCGGTCTGAAAAGACCCCGGAGTATAATAGTAGTATTTGATGGGGTTCGCGGGCCGCGGCCTCACTTACCATCCCCGCTCCTGCACACAACTGCTTCTGCGTCCCATAGCAGAAGGGGAAGCGGTGGCAGCCACGACCAGCAGCGGGGATCAATAAGTACAGTCATATGAAAAAGTTTGGGCACCCCTATTAATTTTAATCATTTTTAGTTCTAAATATTTGGGTGTTTGCAACAGCCATTTCAATTTGATATATCTAATAACTGATGGACACAGTAATATTTCAGGATTGAAATGAGGTTTATTGTACTAACAGAAAATGTGCAATATGCATTAAACCAAAATTTGACCGGTGCAAAAATTTGGGTACCCTTATCATTTTATTGATTTGAATACTCCTAACTACTTTTTACTGACTTACTGAAGCACAAAATTGGTTTTGTAACCTCACTGAGCTTTGAACTTCATAGCCAGGTGTATCCAATCATGAGAAAAGGTATTTAAGGTGGCCAATTGCAAGTTGTTCTCCTATTTGAATCTCCTCTGAAGAGTGGCATCATGGGCTCCTCAAAACAACTCTCAAATGATCTGAAAACAAAGATTGTTCAACATAGTTGTTCAGGGGGAGGATACAAAAAGTTGTCTCAGAGATTTAACCTGTCAGTTTCCACTGTGAGGAACATAGTAAGGAAATGGAAGACCACAGGGACAGTTCTTGTTAAGCCCAGAAGTGGCAGGCCAAGAAAAATATTAGAAAGGCAGAGAAGAAGAATGGTGAGAACAGTCAAGGACAATCCACAGACCACCTCCAAAGAGCTGCAGCATCATCTTGCTGCAGATGGTGTCACTGTGCATCGGTCAACAATACAGCACACTTTGCACAAGGAGAAGCTGTATGGGAGAGTGATGCGAAAGAAGCCGTTTCTGAAAGCACGCCACAAACAGAGTCGCCTGAGGTATGCAAAAGCACATTTGGACAAGCCAGCTTCATTTTGGAAGAAGGTCCTGTGGACTGATGAAACAAAGATTGAGTTGTTTGGTCATACAAAAAGGCGTTATGCATGGCGTCCAAAAAACACAGCATTCCAAGAAAAACACTTGCTACCCACTGTAAAAATTGGTGGAGGTTCCTTCATGCTTTGGGGCTGTGTGGCCAATGCCGGCACCGGGAATCTTGTTAAAGTTGAGGGTCGCATGGATTCAACTCAGTATCAGCAGATTCTTGAGAATAATGTACAAGAATCAGTGACGAATTTGAAGTTACGCCGGGGATGGATATTTCAGCAAGACAATGATCCAAAACACAGCTCCAAATCCACTCAGGCATTCATGCAGAGGAACAATTACAATGTTCTGGAATGGCCATCCCAGTCCCCAGACCTGAATATCATTGAACATCTGTGGGATAATTTGAAGCGGGCTGTCCATGCTCGGCGACCATCAAACTTAATTGTTTTGTAAAGAGGAATGGTCAAAAATACCTTCATCCAGGATCCAGGAACTGATTAAAAGCTACAGGAAGCGACTAGAGGCTGTTATTTTTGCAAAAGGAGGATCTACTAAATATTAATGTCACTTTTCTGTTGAGGTGCCCATACTTTTGCACCGGTCAAATTTTGGATTAATGCATATTGCACATTTTCTGTTAGTACAATAAACCTCATTTCAATCCTGAAATATTACTGTGTCCATCAGTTATTAGATATATCAAATTGAAATGGCTGTTGCAAACTCCCAAATATTTAGAACTAAAAATGATTAAGATTAATAGGGGTGCCCAAACTTTTTCATATGACTGTAAATAGGCCGTTATTTGCCGGGATACTCCAGCAGGCAACGGCCTATTTATATATATATAAAAAAACTTATCCTCACCTACCTCTGATGCCTTGATGCAGCCGCCGCCTCCTTCTGTTCTTGTCCGCGACATCTACGTGTCAGCGTAGGAGGCACGATGACGTCATTGTATCACTGCCTGCTCTGACATGCAGAGGTCTTGTAAACCAGCCCAGGACAGGTAACGGCAGCTTTTTTTTTTTTTTTTTTTTTTTTTTAAGCGGCCTGTCCTGGGCTGGTTTACATTACATAGACAATAAAAAATGCCGCATCCCTGTGGGCCAGATAAGTGCCGGGCCGGATAACAGAAGGAAGCGGGCCGGATTCGGCCCGCGGGCCTTGTGTTTGACACCTGTGTTCTAGGGTTTCTATTTAGGTTCTGTGAAGAGGTAAAATGTTTTCTTTTATGTTTATAACTGATATCCTGTTTTGTAACCTTGGTTGTGGTACATGAGTTGCCAGGTCTGGTAAAGCCTCTGTGTGAATGTTCTATTACTGCTTCTTATTTCTTTCTTTCCTCATTAGGCTGGCCACCTAATACTCTATTTTTCTACTCTTTCTGGTCTTGCCATCTGGAAACAATGTACCAAAACTAAGGAAATGCTCACAATTTGTGTTTAATAAAGAAATGTTTTCATTTACTTACCTGCAGTAGTGGAGCTGTAGTGGAGTGTGTCTACCCTGGCCTTATAAGAGGCAAGTCTGCATCAACTCCAGTATTTTATAGAGAAAACTGCATAGGATTATGGGAAATGTCTATGATATAAAAGGATTCCATTACCCAGCAAGCTCAGTTGTTATTGTTGTTGGAGTTGACATAATGGGAAATCTGTGAGACTACAGCAGCCTGAAACGCAAGGATTTTGTTGTATGCATTATGGATATTTTCTGATGAAATTATTTCTCTGTTAAAATTGGACTTGGAATAAACTCCTTTGGATTTCTTTGCATCAATCAAGGTCTGATTGTTTTTTTGGAAAATCCCATGCTTCACAGTTCCTGTGAGGCGTCCTCTTATCAGAGGAAAACTCTGGAGCTAGGCAGGTTTAGCCATGGTGAATGCTAGGGATAATTCCCCTGCTATTGTCCACCAGCCTATTTTGTTTTGATTCTCACTTATTTTGTCTGACTTTGTTTACTTTGCATTTCTAAAATAAACCAGTTTATTTCACACGTTCATTTGTTTCTATTCTGTTCGGAGACACACATAACCCTTCTGTGCAGTGTAGAAGATGGGAAAGTTTTGTGGAATCTTCCCCTCCCCTCTCCGTTCACTGTGTGAAGAAAACATAGCTCCTTCCTCCTGCATTCACTCTGAACCCATTTTGCTTTTTTAATGGTAACTATGGATGGGACTTCCCTAGTAACAGGGAGTGAAGAGCAAGTTAGCTAGAAGGGAGACACCTAGTGGCAGCAACTTTAGAGAGGCTTTTCATGCATAAAATTGCATTACATTTTTATCCAGAATGACATGCTCTATTAAATGAGACTAAGTTGTCTGAAAAGTTAGTGACCATTTAAAATCACAAAGACTGAACATTTTCTTTAACCCAAAAAACCTTGCAGTGTCACATAGAGTATTTCCCATAATAATAGCACCCTTTAGCCCCCAATTAGTCTGTGTTAGCACATAGAAATGTAAGAGAAAATGGTGGGCAATTCAGGCACACTTTAGGGTATTTCAAGCCATGACCCCATTCCCGATAAGCCACATCCCTTTGCCGAATGAGACAGAAAAATGGCTAAAACACATATAGTAATAAATGTGGTGCAAGGTATGTATGCCAGTTTTTTTGGAGGCAAATGAAGTTAGAATTCTTGCATTCAGCTATATTTCCCCCATTATTGATAGCAATTGGTAAATATTGTGAATGAAAAGGAACAATTGCTTTTTTGCATTTATCCAATAAGTGCTCAAATAATGTAAAATAGATACATATTTATGAATATGGCAAAATCGCACCTAAAATCTACTGTTTAACTAGCAAAAAAAGAACCTTATACATCTAGATGTAAAGTTAAAACTTTACAGCATACATATGCCTCTCAGGAAAATATATTTATGTAATTTCTATGGGAAAGACACACAAATGTCATTGGTGCTGTTATTGGTTAAAGTATGCCACATGGATGAAAGAAGTAGAGGCAAAATGGGGCCAAATGGGATTCTATCACCCAAGTTTCCCATGTAAACTTGAACCAGGCCCTGCACCCAATAGCACATCCTTTTTACCTTCCTCTCCCTTTAATCCTATACTTCCTTCCCCCATTTACTGTTTACAAAAGCCCTCGGAAAAACTAAATTTAATATATTTTCCCAAAGTCAACCTTTTCTCTAGTTTAAACACAGTATTTTGATGTAGCTTTCAAAAAGAAATGATAAGAATTATATGTCACCAAGCTAAAACAAGAAATGGCTGTTGAATCTGATATAAGTGAACATTCTACAGTTTATCCCGTGGCTTATTTAGTTACTAACTTTCTCTTTTTTGTCACAGTTTCTACCAAAAACAGGTATCGACCTGTATTTTTAGCGAACTGTGTGGTTCCTTGCTGAATATTCAGAGCTGCTAACATTATGTCCTACCCTACCTCATTATTTCTCAATTCACATCATAAAGAGGAAATATCACACTTCTCAGCGTGCTTATCTGTCAAATGCAAATAAATTCAGAACAAAGTGTGTACCAAGTCTGATTTTATTTTAAAAAAAGTTATTGTCCTGGCATTTTTTGAAGAAATAAAAGAATAAGAAATAGTCAGAAGCCCTGTAGAAGGCCATAGACTAAAGAAAGAAATCTAGTTCTGGTAAGATTGAGGTTAGTCAGCAAGCTTTTAAATTTAGTGCCTCACAGATTTTTACTAAATTCACTACATAAGGACTTCACAACTTGCTTGGATAGTCATTTCTGAAGGAAATACAGTAGAACAGAAAAAATTATATGTGAACCTAATGCCACAACAAGTATTCAACTGTTTGCCGTAAAGGCAGCAGATTACTACAGAGACAGCTGTTGTAAATGTTCCTTACTGTGCAGTTATTTTGGATACACAAAGATAATTTTTAAATGTCTCATACATTTTATGTATGTTTGCATAGCAAAATGTATGTATTTTTTAAATATAGTAACTCAAATGTTATTAAAGGAAAATATAATTCTAAAACATAACAGTAATTACTAAAAGTTCTTGTTTATGGTTAAATTGACAATATCGTTTCTACAAGCTTTCCATACACTACTAATATAGGCAAATGCAAGAAACTTTGTAATATATCTTCAGAGAGAATTGAATTTTTTTTCTCTTATTAGGCTGTTTCCCTGCTCCCCCTCTCTCTGTTAAAATGTGAGTTTCACTATGAAAGTTACTGCTCTGTCTTGAGATGGACTGCAGTTCACATGACTCGTGTTTATTGAAGTCTGGAAAGTAGACGAGGGAGGACTGAGCAGGAAGATGAGGGGATAAGACACTAAAGACAGATTTTAGTTTTTGACCTTGGAACTTTCTATCACAGCCAAAGCAGTTTATTTACATCAGTACAGGTCAGTAATCTCTATATATTTCTTTTAGTAATCATTTGGGGTCAAAACTGTGTACTAAACATAGAATGGATAAAACTAGGCAAAAACTGTTCTAAAACTATTTTAACATTTCAAGCTGCTTGATTTGGCCTAACATGCTAAGCTTATAGTATTAGACATCTTTCTATTCCTTCCATCACCTCATTAATCTTTAAACCTAGATATTGCACCATGCCAATGAGAAGCCCAAACAACAATATATACATGCCCAAACACAAAAACTAATACGCAGTGGCTCTCTGCAATTTGAAGGTCTAATGCCCAGAACTGGGGCCTATCTCAGCCAATCCCAGCCAATCCCTGCCTATTTATATCTGTACTGCCCTCAGCATAACTTGTTCCTGCAAGGGCTATTTCTGAGCATTTACAGTTTTCCTGCGTAATGATCTGTCTGCTCTTCTTGATCTGCCTGATTCCTGTTGCTGACTTTGGCTTGTCCCGACTCCACTTCAGTCTTCTCATACAGTTCTGCCTGATACCTGCTGCGTACTCCCTGGTCTGTACCTTAAAACATGCTGTCTGTTCCTTCAGTTCTGCACACTGAAGTTGTAATGCTAAAAACCAAAATGACAGCCTTGATAAAATGGCTGACAAGATGTTTCTAGAAGCCAAGTCATGTAACCTTACTTTCAACTCTGTATAAGGTATTGTCTAGTTAAACAGAAAACAAGATCAGAGTTCAACTCTGTTCTATGTGATGTTTACATGGACAACTTGAAAGTTCAGCTCTGTTTGACTTTATGTTTGCATAGACTTAAACGCCAGCTTAAAGTATTAACTCTGTATGAGCTAATGTCTACAATAGACTTACAAACCAGCTTAACGATTAATCTTGTATGAAGCTAAGTGTCACAAGACATATTCTGGTGAAAACTGGCCTCTTTCGCAAGAATGTGAGCTTAGAGATGAGTAAAGCCTTATAGAGGTGTATACACTTCTGTAACCCACCCACTCTATGACACACACAAAGGGTATATAAAGACGGATGATATCCCCCAGCCATGTGTTGCAATCTGGACAGCAGTGATTGGGGACGCCTGGTGCTGCTTGATGACCTGTCACAATGGCTTGGAGATTTTTTTTCTGAAGATACCTTGATCGGAATTCATCAATGAAGCTGGGCAGTGTTGTAAGTGTTAATTATATCACACTTTGATTAAGTTTGATTACCTTGCCATACCTGCTGTATGGTAAGCTTGGATAATTTCACAGTTTAATCGACTTTGATATTTGATTGTACCTTGCAAATACCTGCTGTATTGCAAGCTTGGATAATATCATAGTTTGATCAACTTTGATATTTGATTGTACCTTGCAAATACCTGCTGTATTGCAAGCTTGGATAATATCACAGTTTAATCGACTTTGATATTTGATTGTACCTCGCTATACCTGCTGTATTGCAAGGTTTGATTATACCTTTTAATATCTGATATACTTATCCTTGTTGTAAGACCTTTTGACCTTTTGCTATACTTTTCCTTGTTGTTAGACCCCAGTTTCATATCTTCTTATACTCTTCTTAATAAATTGTTAAACTATTGCTGATAGTCAGGTGTTTTATTCCATAACTTTATTCTATTATACGGAATCCAAAGAATCTTTTTCCCTTGGCAAAACAGAAGTCTGTCTGGTTCCAAGTCAGCAGCCACCTATTCCAGGACCAACCTGGTAGTCTCTTTGCATGAAGTCCACCTTCGTGTACAAAGGTAAAAAAGTGAAAACTCGGGAGTGGCCCAATTCCAAACTGGCTAGGTGGTACAGCAGGTTAATGATCTGCTGCTCGTTAGGATGCAACACAACATGAAATGGGGTGTTCATATAATACACATGGTCAGGCATGCAACAAACAGTAGGTTGGTATGTATGGTATCAAGAAATAAGAGAAAACAGTAGATATATAATGGGTTACTTACACAGAGAGTTAGACATATACATCACTGTATGACAATCAGTAACCATGTACTTCTGGCACAAGTGCAAAACTGTGGAGAAATACAGTAAGAAATAAAGGATAATTGTCCAAGCCAGTAACATTGTGTGCATTTCACCAACTTTGCCTGTGCACATGACATGAACGCTGTTGTTCAGTGCCTGATCAGATACTACAGGCAGATAGTGTAAACACATATGTACGGTATATCACATGACCACTGCTCGATTAGAACAACGTATGGACAAGAAGAGTATGGATCTACTATACTCACGTCTGTGATTGCTTTTAGCTAGAGGGTTCATTGAAAATGATCAACAAAGATATATTAGGGATTCTCAGTACAAATAAGTATACAGAGTAAATGAACCATTAAAAACATTAACCCTTTCATGCCTCTGTCAAATTTTGTTTTTTCATTTCCGTTTTTCCCTCTCCCCATTTTTTAATTTTTCAGTTCAGAGTCACATGATGGCTTATTGTTTGCGGGACAAATTGTACTTTGTAATAGCTCCATTCAATATCCTGTACAATGTACGGGGAAGCTGGAAAAAAAATTCTGAATGAGGTGGAATGGGAAAAAAAAATGCATTTGCGCCAATTTCTTATGGGTTTACTTTTTACGGTATTCACTATCTGGTAAAAATGACATGTTACTTGTATTCTGCAGGTCAGTATGATCACAGCGATACCAAATTTATATAGTATTTGTAATGTTTTGATACCTTTTAAAAAATTTAAAAATTTGCAAAATAGAGAAAAAATTTTGTGTCACCATGTTCTGATACCTGTAACTTTTTTATATTTATGTGTAAGGTGTCTTTTTATGCGGGACAAGATGGCATTTTTATTGATACCATTTTGGAGAAGTTCTGATGGTTCAATCTCTTTTATTCCATTTTTTATAGAAGGCAAAGTGTTGAAGAAAAAAATTGCCATTTGGCCATTTTGATCTTTTTCCCCGCTACGCCGTTTACCGTATGAGATAAATATTTATATATTTTAATACTTCGGGCATTTTGGAGCACGGAGACAACTAAAGTGTTTATGTTTACTTTTGTTTATTTATTTTTATATGTGATCTAGGAAAAGGTGGGTGATTTGCACTTTTATATTTTTTGTGTTTTTTTATACTTTTAAAACCTTTTTTATTCTTTATATTACTGTTATTTTCAGACCCCCCTAGGGACCTTGAACCCTAGGGGTCTGATTGTTCATACTATTTACTGCAATGCTTATGTATTGCAGTGAATAGTAAAATACATTGCCTTCTATTACACGCCTTCAATAGGCTCCTGGCTGCCATGGCAACAGATCGCTGCCCTCCAATGATGATAGGGCAGTGATTGTTAAATTATGGTGGCGCCCATGGTGGCTACGCACTTTAGATGCCACAGTAGCATTTGACCGCGGCATCTAAAGTGTTAACAATTGCAATCAGTGTCAGCATCGATCGCTGCTGTTAGCGGCGGGTGCTGGCTGTATTATACAAATGGCATCCACTGGGTATGGAGAGAGCTCAGCTCCTGAGCTCTCTCCATACACCCCTTTGTGTATAATGATGTAAATTAACATGATTATGCGCCAAAGGGATAATGGGGTTTATCCTGGCAAAAAATAATTTTTCAAAAAGGTCTGTTAGTGATATTAATAGGTTAATAAATGCAACCAAATACCTTTAGCAGTGTTTTGAGTGATTTTCTGGGTTTCTCTGTGAACTCCTGGTATCTTCTGCATTTGTTTACATGGGTAGCTTCTGTTCTGTTTTCTGACAACTACTATGATGCCTTGCTCTTCACAGAGCTAACTCCCTTCCCAATCCCTCTCTCTTACTCCCTCCCCTCCCTTTCTCACTTACACCCCCTCCCTGTCTCCTTAGCTAGCCTGCCCACTACTAGCCCTTCCTAATTAACTCAAGCCCCACCCCAACATACTTACCCATTGCGCAGGTATGGGCGTCCGGCAGACGTCAATAAGAGGAGGTGCCGCCTGCCTAGAACAAGTGATGTCCCGTGCCCAGAAGATCTGGACAGGAAGACAGGTAAGTATGATGGGGTGAGGGGGTGGGTTAATATTGGTGAAAGTTTGAAAATGTGTACTAAGTAATTTAGAAGGTAGGCGGGGGTGTAGCTTAGATTAGAGAGATCATTTTAACCAGGACAACTCCTTTAACCTACTTGACATTTTAGCCATATATACACATGTATTGTAAAGCTTAGAAATATGAATGAGAAGACTTTTTCTTTAAGTAGAATTCAGAATGTCTAAGCACCCATGTGGGAAACAGAAGGCAGATGTTTCCAGTTTCTCAATGCTATGAAGTCTGCCTCTTCCAGCTAAACATTTATCACACAATGTGGTAAATATAATTAAAAGAGTGTTTACGTCTTCAGAGAAAGGAATCACAATAAGCTCGCCACTCTAGTTATGCATTTAAAAATTGCTGAAAAAAATAATAAAGGAAAGAGCTTTTTGGATAATTCATCACAAGAAAATTGTCTGTCAGTGAACAAAATAATCTGCCTCAGTAGAACAATACACTTATTACAAAGTGTAGATTGCTGGAACATCACATGATTTATCTACATTGGACTGGATATGTTCATCATTCAAGGACTCCATTTTATATGGTAACAGCAAACTTAATTGTAAAAGTATAGATTTGTTTTCACTGCATAGTATTGACATCATGTTGTTCTTACAGGTGTTTTACAGAACAAATCTAGAAATGAATAAGTATTTTGAAAGGATTTTCTCAGGTTGGACAATATTATAGTTATGTATGGCAGTTTAATTATTTAAGACACATCCATACCAGTGAAGAGCATTGTTACCTTAAAGATAATTAATTTTGATCTTCTATAGTAGGCACAATAAGCACATCATAAGGACACATACTCTCAAATAATACTTCAACACTCATGGGATTACATCCCTTAATACAAAAAGCACAGTTAATATTCTTGTACTGGAAAATAGGCTCATGGTGTAAGTGGCATATAAATAAAGAAAACCAAATCCTATTTTTTTTTTATCTACTAGTTGTGCTATTGTAGCTGTGTTTAAAGTAAGAATTTAGCTCAGCAATATAAAATCAGTTTACACTTAAATGGTCACTAACCTTTCAACAAACATTACAGAAATCTACAGTACAGACAATTGTAAGAAACTGTAATGTAACTCAACAGAGAAAAAATGTTTCTGCTGTTATCAGGCTTTTTCACTGCTCCCCTTCCTCTCTGCTAAATTGACTTTCATTATAAAAATCTCTGCTATATCTTTCTTGATATTGGCTGGAGGACACATGACTCAGATTACACATGTCTATAGAAATGTATGGTGATGGGATGGGGAGCAATAAGCAGATAGGTAGAGACAGCCACAGAAGCATGTTTAGTATGATGAAGCAGCTAACTAGGAGTTTTCTATCAAAACCTACTTAATTCACATCAGTACAGACCAGTACTGAGTGAGAGAGACAGTTATGGAGCAGCTTGTCCTCTATAAACAGTGTGTACTGCATGGCAGCTAGTCTCCCTCCTCCAGTTCAGAAATGCAAATTACAGAAAGAGCCTGCAGTGGAGAAAACTGCTAAAATGTCAATAGCTAAGTCATATAATAGCCAGAAATACAGCCAGGAAAACAGCCAGATAAGAGGAGAAAGAGTTAAAATTGAGTTATCTACTATTGATTTATGCAAAGTTTGTTTAAACAACTTTGCACTTACTTTTTTATACCTTATTATTTGCTTCTTTTCTGGCTTTCTATCTATCTATCTACCTATCTATCTATCTATCTATGTACTGTAGCAAAGTTTAATTGAAACTTAACATGTTAACAACACAATGGCACAGAAAGTTAACTCAACTCTTTCAATTGCTTTTGTTGTGTTCTGTGATAAGATATTATGCATCAGAAAATTATCAGTGTAAGTTAGTGTGAGTTAAACTTTGTCACATCTGTATCTGTCTTTTCTTTATATATTGATATCTACACTATGAGACAGGTCCCCTACAATGAGACAGTGTTCTGATTTCAGCGCAGTGTTAGTATTGCAGGTATGTGCCCCGGTGCCAGAGATATCATTGCCGTTAGTATTGGTTACCAATATCACTGTACTGTCAGAGGGGCCGGCCTTGCAGCTCAGCGGCTTCGCAAGGCAGTGAACAAAGCCCCCCTGACGGTACACTTCTATAGATGTGTACTGTAAAGGGGGGGTGTTAATCACCACCTAGCAGTGATGTTGGTAGCCAAAACTAATGGGACAACAGCGCGCTAAATTCAGCACACTGTTAGCTTTGCAGCAGTGTATAATATGCCATATCGTAGAGGACATGAAAGGTCTTCTTTAATCAATCCATAAAAAAGTCACTAATTTTTGTGCTATTTAGAATTTCGGTGTAAAAATCTTGACTTCTTAAGTTTTGTGCCCCATACTCCATTTTCCTCAAAGGAGGTATGGTGTGGAATGTGCTGGGCTATCAGCTCTGTTAAATTTATCATAATTTATACCAGTTTTCCGAGGTAAATGGTGCCAGAAATCTGCATCAGCAAGGAGTTGGCAGAAATTTCTGTTTAGGTATATGTACCGCAGAGGATGAATCTCATTTATGACGAGGCATAAAGCCGATCATGATAAGTCATCCTTGATATGTATTTTTATATATATATATATATATATATATATATATATATATATATATATATATATATATATATGTAATGTATGTTCAGAATAAGTCTTTTAATAGTAATTCAACTGCAAATAAGTTACTTATTTAATATGCTAATATTTCCAACAGTAATCTCTTTTAACTCTCCTATTGCAGTTTTTCTGAAATCATATTAAGCTCACAGATGTCATAATATATTAACAGAGATAAAAGAGATAAGGAAAAAATACTGATGATACTTGATCCACTCATTGAGGAAAATCTACTAATAGTTTTTGTGTCTGCTGCTGTTTGATAAATCTGGCATATTGTTTGACTATCTAGTCTAACATTATACCAATTATTAGTTGGCTTAACATTTTTGGCATATTTTTGCCACACAATATTGCAATTCAAGCCACACCCCTTTCCCACAAGGCCATGCCCTTTTCTGACAAACCACACACTTTTTGTACAAATCTGACTTATAGTAAATTAGACTCCAGAAATACTCCACAATTCAATTTGCTTGATAAATCTCCCCATTGTAATTTAGACCCACATATTTATATATAGGTATACTCTACAATAGACAATGCTTATGTAAGCATGTTTTTTTCATAATAATAATCAAATTATTTTGTGCCAGCCAATTATTTTATCTTTGATATTATTATTCTATGTCCTTTCGAAGTCATAGCCATACAATACCTTTAGGGGGTTGTACCAAAATGACAGCTTACCACCTATATGTAACTTTAGTGGTTCCAGCAACGTTTCCTTTTAGAGCAGTACAATGTAATAATCTCATCAGAGAATGGGTGCATGCTTCAGACTCATGCCTCATCCTAGGTAGACATACAGCAAGGGGCAGGCAGCCTTCCAAAAAAAATTCAATGTGAATTTATTCCAAATGCAACATTTTGGTCCAATAAATGTAGGACCTTTCTCCACAGTCGTTCCTGTGTCTCCCATTTAAAAATAGTAACCATCAAGCATGCACACTGCTGCTCCATTTAAAGTCTATGGAATTTTGAAATAGTTGAACAGATCACTCAGTTACCTCTGGCAGTGTCCTAGAGTGTAGTGGATGCGTGCCTGTTTGGCTGCTGCTGCTTCATTCACACAGGTAACACAGGATTCTGTTCACGTGATGGTCAGAACCCCACCTGTTAGTCACCCTAGACTTTGGAAAGCTGATAAATTGATATTCTGGGACAACTCCTTTAAGTTAAATTAAATTAACTAATGAAAACAGAATGGTTGATATAAGATGACATATATGTTGAATAATATAAAATGTATTTTTTACCTACTTAAGCCTAATAATTTTATTTCTTTACAGTTTTAATACTTAAAAAGTGGAATAGAATGTGAGTGTTGCAGTGTCATATTATTTCACTTGTCTAAATTACATTCATGGACAAATGTCTTCTAGAATAAGTGTCTCACTTTTAAAATAATTATATTACTAAATCAGCAGTTGTGACTGGTAAAGGCCAAGAGCTGGCATGCTAATATGCAGGACTTAGATTTGCTTCATTAGTTTTGTGGACATTGATGAAATGACCCGCAGTCTACATTTGCACAATAACCTCAGCCCTGGTATTCTGACTGCAAGAAATGCAACTTCAAAACTTTAAATGGATAATATAATTTATGATACAGTTTATTCTAGAGATTGCTTGACCTCAATTGGACTTAATTTGCACCCAGTGGGACGCTAGCAGCAAGTGTCAAAATTAATAAGGAATAGCTGAATAAAATGCATAATCAAATCATATATTTAAATTTCTATGAGATTTCATTTTGGGAAATGATTAGGTTACCACGAGGCAGCACCTTTTCTTTGTACCCTCCCAAACACCACATATAAAATAAGTGATGTTTGTGACTTCCTGTATTATTAGATTCAGAATATATTAATGCATACAAAAACATAAAATGTACATAATATGATACCTGAATGATGTGCATGTAAACAATTACTCGAAATGTTCACATTTTTGCATGCTCATTATATACAGTAGCTTCAGAAAGGCTTATTTCTTATTATATTGTTAATCATTATTAGCTCCTCCATAAGTCCTCCACAGAGCCCCAGTCATTCTTTCTCCAAAAGATGTTTGGCAGCAAATGCATCAAAGTACTGTATAATACAGAACCTAGCAACTATGGGTCATCTTAGAAAGGAAAGGTCAAGCAATGATTGACAAAAGTCCCTCCCACAAGATTGAACCTGAAAGAGGTTTTGGAAAGATAGTAAAATAATGCCTGTATGTTATGTTAAAAAATAGTATATTGCCTTCTTTAAAGGGAGTAACCCTTTAAGCCTTTAGCTTACATTCAGTGCCATAATAGTATGGCAATAAAATGCACCAGACACAGAAACAATGTATGCTACATCACTGCAGGGACCCGGCTTTCACTAATGGAATGGGAGATAATTCTGAATCAGGAAGCTTAACCCCCTTTAATGCAGTGAGCAATACGGATTACAACATTGACTATTGGGTAGTTAGGAAGAGCTCCCTCTCTCTCCTCTCCCTCGACCTTTGCAACACAATCGCAGCTTGCTATGGGGTTGCCATGGTCCTGGGTGGTCACAGTCTAAAAATATGCTTATTAGGTTTAGTCAGAGAAATAAACCTAATAGGCATCTAATAAAATGCACGATATACTATAATGCAGAGATATTGTGGTATATTGCATGGGTGGTGAACTATATCAATGTTTTACTTTGCTTTACAAAAAAAACACAGCAGAAAAGCAATGAAAATGCAAGCATTTTTGCTGCTTTTTTTGTCTGTGTTACCTTAGACTTAGAATGTTGTATAAGACTATTGTGATAGACCTTATATTTTTACAATCTTGGACCTAATTATGAGGATGCAATAATATACCTGTATTGTTGAGTGTACCCAACTTCTATTTATGCCCTAGCTTTCAATATGTGCTTTATCTAGGTCTGAATATATTTAAAGGGGTATTTAATTGACCCTATTTAAATAAACCCCTTATGTAAAATTATGAATTATGGATATATGCAAATACCTCTATTTTTGAAATTTGTACTGTTCAGTAGAAATTCTGACCATGTCCCTTTCTGTCTTCTGCAGCAGTGGCCATTCTTGTGCATATGACCATGGTTGCCTTTGCTTATTTTGGTTGGGATATTGTGAATACAAATCTGTAGACCACATGCAGTAGCTTCTAGCCTGGACACCTCTTACCTGATTCTGCATGTGTTTAAGCCTTGAAGCTTTCTAACACTGCTACTTTGTGTGACTGAGCAAAACGAGAATTCGGAAGAAAGATAAGCAGATAAGGGTTGACTTTATACGTCTGTCCAGTCACCTCTCTATCGTGGAGTTTTAACATGATGCCATTCTCTTTCTCATCTCTGAAAGTATTGCTCTGTCCTTCCCTGGCATCAGTGGAGCATAGTAATGTGGTGAAGAACGAGAATGAAGCATTATTCATCACAGCTGGGAGACAAGATGGAATCATGACACAAACTGTGATGCTGTGGTTTGCTGAACAAACCTAACATTCCCTTTTACACAGTACTATTATCAGTCCAGTTAGAAACCATAACTTGACACAATTTGAAGAATAGTTAATATTAGCATTGTTACTTTTTCCTCTTTACACACTTTATCTACAAATATTTTATATCCATTTAGGACAGATAATTTAGAGACACAGAGCCACTGAATATACATTTATGTATTATTTATTTTACTTACTTCTATAACGCCATCATATTCCGCAGTGCTTCACATACATTTCTATTTTATTATAAAAAATAGAAACAGTACCACTATACGATAGTAGATACATTTTCCTTTAATGCAATGAAATCTTTAAGACATTTAGCCCTGGTCATATTTTCAATGTGTTTTTAGAATTTTTGCATGCAGTTTAATAATTAGCATTCCTTTCTGATAACATATTAAAGATAAAACCTTATAAAGTGCTGATGTTCCATTTAAATGTATGGAAATTTAGGGCTCTGTCATACAGTTTGTGAATAATGGGAATATTTTGTGTATCACTCATCCAGGTGAAAAGGTGAACTCTACCGTACAGACAATTTTGCATATAACTTGACATAACACATTCACACAGCTCCTATGAATTTCCTAGCTAGATGATGGCCCATTCAACATGTAACAAAAAGCTATTTTGACAAGCTAGTGACAGTGAAAGATTAGAAAAAAATGCTTCATTGTCCTTTTTACTATATATTTTTGTCAGGGGTATTTCTGCTGCAGACAGGCAATCTGCCAGATCCAGACTCCTGAAATAGATGTCACCCTTTGCCCTTTTGGTCTTTCTTTAGATTCTCAAGGTAGAGTAAAAATTAGTTAGCATTCAGTATTCAAATGCAATAATACATGGTACGATCATTGTTTCTAAAAATGTCTTCTTGAGAAATCAAGGATATTTTGTCATTTTTTAGGATAAAGTTCCCAGGTATTACAATATATCCATGTGCTTCATCATAAAAAAAATGAACAAACAATAAAAAACAGGGTCTAAACAATAATTTAATGTCTTGTTTTATAGAATAGTAAAATACACTTTGGAATTTCTAATGTTTTTCTATTGTGATTTCTTTCCACAGAAAAATATAATATGAAATAAACAATAGAGAAAGCAAACAAACAAAAATGTGTTATTTTTAAGTGCCTTTAAAATATCAGAGAAGGTTTGAGAGACAGGAGACAGGCTTGTTTTTTTTTTTTTAGAAATATAAAACAAAACTTAATGTGACAACATAACTTGCTAGAAGGCTCTTTAGCTATTAGTTGTATTATGTGCAAGTATCCATTATTTTCTCAACAACCAAATTGTTACAGCTGCAGGAAACAGCAGGTTGTAATAACCAATAGCTTGTTGAATCTGTTTATAAGATCTCATAGATTTGTATGGCTGTAATGCATCATGTTTGACATTGTTTGTGTGTTTGCATTATTTACAGTACAGTATGTAAATACTCATATTGAAAAAAGATATTAATTAAAGGAGGTTTCTCATCTGTTTTGTCTATAGCCACTGAGTTTTCCTGTTGCATGGGCCCATATGTTCTTGGTACTTAGAATTAAGTCCAGGACATTCTGGATGTCAAGAAGGTTGAGAGAATAATGCTTTGGAAGGACTTTGGTCCTGATCATATATCTTGGGAGCCTGCAAAAAACTTCAACATGCCATCCCTTCTCAGTAACTTTCAATTGAAATCAAAGTAGGGGGGGTACTGTAACAACAGTTTCCTGCTGTATGAACCTGGCGCCCAACCAGGTCCTAGTGTTAGTGGTGTTTCTTAAACAGCCAGCACATGGGTCCTGGACACAGTGTGGATCAGTCAATACACAACCCTTGTTATATAAGTCTTCCTCCCCATTAAAGTGTACCTAAGCAATAAGGTTCCTGGTGTCCTGCAAAAGTGTTCACCATAGTTCTGTCTGTACTATCTGTGTTTGACCTCTGGTTGTCTTACTCAACCCCAATATTGTTCCCCCTGTCCTGAACTCTGCGTGACTAGCATAATGACTTTGTACTACCTGCCCTGACCTCTGCCTGAATTACCATTATTATGCACAAACTCTGTCTACCCTGACCTCAGCCTTTCCCCTGGCCATATCTCTGCTTGTCCCTTTAGAGCTGTGCATCGGCATCACTGAACTCAGCCGGATCATCTGTCACTAAACAGAGACTATTCCAAGAGGGAGCAACCTGCTGCCAAGTCCAGAATCCTGTATGGGGTTAAAGGGAGTATACTAGCAGACCACTTAGAAAACACCATTAGGAGTACCCCTAGTAAAGTACATTCAATGACACATAGGGTCAATACCTACTGCATTACAAAGACAAGGTATGGTTGCCTGCAGTTATAGTCATTTGTTCAAAAGTCTTGCAATTCTATTCATGCATGCCTGAATTAACACTTCTGCTTTACAAGGAACCTGTCAGAAGATTTAGACTGCCCTTTCTCAGAACACTATATGACAGAGGGAGAGATGCCTAACTCTGTGATGTATAGATTTATATGATTTGTAGAGAGCAGGTCTTGGCAGGACTCCTAGGAGGGACAGTGAGGGCCCTGTTTACCCAGATCTTACAGGAAGATTGAGAGCCTTCAGTGCACACACACTGATAAACTGAAAGTGGTCTATTACTGTGTGTGGATGGGGAAAGCAGGACTTTTTACTAAAAAAAATCCTACTCTTGTTCATTTTAAGATGTTACTTGTTGAACTTTTGAACATGATCTAGTCTACACGCTTTAAACTTTGAACTGCTTGCTATATTATCTATCTATCTATCTATCTATCTATCTATCTATCTATAAATCCAAACGGCAGCACTCTAAATTTTGAAAAAAAAGTGAATCGCTTTATTTCAATGCAACGTTTTGGTCCATGTCTGAACCTTTCTCAAACCTTGGACATGGACCAAAACACTGCACTAGAATAAAGCGATTCACTTGTTTTTTTCAAAATTTGAAGTGCTGCCATTTGGATTTCTACTATTGCGGGAGGTTAGCCAGTCTCCTTGGACCTGCACCTATTAATCCTGAGAAGAATGTATATTTGCTGTGCTACCTTGGACTTTCTTTTGTTGTATCTATCTATCTATCTATCTATCTATCTATCTATCTATCTATCCATCTATCCATCTATTATCTTTCTATCTATCAGTCTATTTATCTATCTATTTATGTAACACACACAATTTATATTAGGAAAGCCAACAGTAGATTTCAATATTTTTCTTCTACTTTTCCTCTACTAGTTGGAGAAAACCTATGGTAAATAATACAAAATATATTCATCATAGCTTTCTAGCTATAATAATCAGATCACATCAACGTGTGACATCATGAGAGTTTTTCAACCAAGATCCATCAACCATGCAGTATATGTTCCAGCAAACTTATAAAAAGTGTAGGTGTCTATAGTGATTCATCATTGCATGAATATTGTTAGACTTGCAGCCCTCATTGCAATCTGAAAAGACAGAGTGATGGCTGAGCACAAATTGGGATGTTCTAATGTATTTAGATTCAGGATGATACTTCAAGTAGATTATAAATTATGATTTCTAACAATGTTGTGATAAAATACATGTGCTATGCTACACTCTTTGATCATTTCAGGCAATTTTAAATCTGCAAATTTAGGAAGGGTGTTTTTAATAGATCCATTTGAAGATGTTCATATTTTCATCAATGTTATGAGTATACTTTACTTTGGTATTATGTATAAATTTGTATAAGGAACTGCACAAAATGCCAAAACAATGATTGCTAAGATGGAATGTATTGTAGCATCCTCCAAGGCATGTGGGAAGGATTACCCAGGTTTTCTGCCTCTGAATGAAGCAAAAATGTTTTATTTGTTCAGACTGTACACTGTACTGTAATGATTAAGGAATTAATGTATAAAATATATTAGAAAGTTATGTAACTTCAATTCACAATAAATGATAAGCTCAATATAACTTGCAACTAGAGATGAGCAAATTTCTCAAAAGTTCGATTTGCCAGTTCGATTCGAAGTTTAAAAAAAAAATGAGCTTCGATCCGATTTACTTCGCCGCGAATATCGCTAAAAAACACCTATTTCCTAGTTTCAGAGAGCCTTATAGTGGTTTAGAACACTGTGCCTTGCAGTAACACTCATAGGGAGCCTACTGTGGTAGTCAAAAAATACTGTGAGTCCGAATGACATGCACATGACAGGTGTCGCTCTTAGAATCCATGCACACTTCACTTATTGGGCAGTTACGGGGCCAAAACTGTCCAACTAACTCAAGTGTGAACCCAGCCTTAAAGGTCCATGTTAGTGCCAGGTAGAAAGAACCATGCAGAGGCCCAACATCCTACTGTAGAGTGAAAGAGCACACTCCTTTTACACCCTCGTTTGTAGATTCCACATAAATGTCTATAGAGTGGCAAGGTGACATAATGTGGAGTTGGCAGCAGCATGAGAAGGCCACAGAGTGACCCAGTGGCAGCGGGATTAGGAGGACATACAGTGACCCAGCATTGGCAGCGGCATGAGGAGGGCATACAGTAACCCAGTGGCAGCGGCACTAAGAGGACATACAGTGACCCAGCAGTGGCAGCAGCATGAGGAAGACATACAGTGACCCAGTGATAGAGGTGGAGGTAGTAGCATCCTTAGGAGGGCATACAGTGACCCAGTGGCTGCGGCATGAGGAGGCCATATAGTGACCCAGTGGCAGCGGCATGAGGAGTACACAGAGTGACCCAGTGGGAAGCAGCATGATGAGGACATACAGTGACCCAGTTCCTCCTCTGTGTGACTGTTTGCCCAGGCAAACAAGGTGTAGAACAGCGTGACACCGCTGTGCCCTGTACATGTGGTATGCAGGGCCGGTTTTAGACAAAGTGGGGCCCTGGGCAAAATTAAAAGCGGGGCCCCAAATGCTGATATGCAAACAACACCATCGTCTTCCAGTGACAACCCCTATAATAACGCCTCCTTTAGCCAACAAAAAAGTAATAACAAGCCCTATTTTACCACATACAATTCAAATGAGCACCTTTGTACCACCTAATAGATTTTTGCACCCAGTCATCAGTTACTATAGCGCCTCCTTATAAATAATAGTACCTGCTTATAAATAATCTTACACCTTTATTAATAATAGCTCCTTTATAAATGATAAATAGTGCCCTGTATCAGTAATATCCCCCCTTATCAGTAACAGTCACCCCGTAAAAAATAATACTGCTCCCTTAAAAATAATAGCCCCCTCATAAATAATAGTTACCCTTATAAATATTAGTCCCCATTATCACTAATAGCCCCCTTTATAAATAAGCCCACTTAACAATTATACCCCCCTTATAAATAGTTCCCCTCTTATAAATAATAGCCCCCTCATACTTAAGTTTCCCAATTATATATAGTAACCCACCCTTATATATAATAGTTCTCCGTTATACAGTGTCGGACTGAAGGGCCTTAGGCCCACCAAAGGAACTTGTTCTGCGGCCCCACCCAACAGCTTCCTGCTAATAGCCTACACCGCGGCTCCTTCACTGAAGTCTTACATATGTGCTGACTATCCTGTGTTACTGAGTATGTTCCCCGTATAGTCAGCCCCTATAGTACTGTGTAGGCCCCAATAACTCCATGGCCAGTTCATGCACAGTACTGTATGGGGAATGACATGGCCATGGAGCACTACACGTATGTGCAAGATTATAGTGAGGGAGCTGTGATGCAGACATAGCACACAGGGCTGCCAGCAGGAATTGTGAGCCCCCCCCCCCACAGTATAATGCTCTACATGGTATATAATGCTCCACAGTATAAAATGCTCTCCTGAGCCCTCCAGTTTCCCCACATGGTATATAATGCTCCACAGTGACCCCACACAGTATAAAATGCTCCCCTGAGCCCCCCATTGTGGTCCCACATGGTTTGTAAGGCTCCACACAGTATAATACTCCACAGTGGCCCACACAGTATACTACCCCTTAGTGGCCCCAGGCAGTACAATATGCTCCCCAGCAGCCCCACACAATATAACATGCTCCATACAGTATACTATGCACCCCACAATGCCCCCCCAGTATAATGCTCCACAGTGGCCTAACACAGTATAACATGCTCCATAATGACCTCCACACAGTATAATATACTCCCCAGAGGGGTTCCCCCAGTATAATGTTCCACAGTGGTCCTCTACAGTATAATATGTTCCCCACAGTCCCCCCCAGTATAATGCTCTACAATGGCCCCACAGAGTATAATATGCTCCCGAAAAGCCCCACACAATATAATACACTCCACAGTGGCCCCATACAGTATAACAGGTTCCCCACACTGTCCATTCCCCCAGTATAAAGCTCCACAGTGGCCCATAGTATAATATGCTCCCCAGAGGGCCCCCTAGTATAATGCTCATTAGTCCCCCCCAAATAATGCCCCACAGTGGCGCCACACAATATAATATGCTCTGCTGATGCCCCCCCCAGAATAATGCTCCACAGTGACCCCACTCAGTATAACATGCTCCAGAATGGCCTCCACACAGTATAATATACTGCCCACAGAGGTTTCCCCAGTATAATATTCACAGTGGCCCAAAACAGTATAATATGCTCTCCAGAGCCCCCCCCCAGTATAATTCTCCACGGTGGCTCCGCACAGTATAATATAAATGGGGGGCCCCTCTGGAGAGCATATTATACTGTGTGGGGCCACTGTGGAGCATTATACTGGGGAGGGGGCCCTCTGGAGAACATGTTATATTCTGCGGGGCCTCTATGAAGTATTATAAAGTGGGGGGCTCTGGAGAGCATGTTATATTCTGTGGGGCCACTTTGGAGCATTATACTGGGGGGGCCCCTCTGGAGAGCATAATGCTCCAAAGTGGCCCCAAAGAATATAACATTATCTCCAGAGGGCCCCCACACATTATAATTTTCCACAGAGGCCCCACAGAATATAACACGCTATCCAGAGGGGCCCCTTCCCCAGTATAATGCTCCACAGTGGCCCCACACAGTATAATATGCTATCCAGAGGGGGCCCCCCAGTATAATATGCTATCCAGAAGGGGCCCCCCAGTATAATATGCTATCCAGAGGGGGCCCCCCGTATAATGCTCCACAGGGGCCCTACAGTGCTATTATTATATTATATTCTGGGGTCTCTTCAGACCCCAGAGTATAATAATCGAAGGCCCGGAGTAAGTAAGGTAAAATAACAAACATTTATACTCACCTTGTCTTACCTCTGCTGGGCCTCCTCGCGCTGCTCCGCTATCCCCGCCGGCGACCGCTTCTTCTTCTCTGCGGCTGACGTCACGCGTTGTAGACGTCACCTCTGAGGCCTGTGATTGGGCCTCAGCGATTACGTGAGGCACGCCCCACGTGACCGCTGAGGCCAGGCCTCAGCGACTCAGCAGTGATGTCCGGAATGCCAGAAGATGACGTCGGACGCCAAGGACAGGTGAGTAAAAATGTTTGTTATTTTTACTCACCTCGGAAAGGGGTCCTGCAGTCCCTTTCTGTTATTGCATTGGCCGGGCCTGATTCCGGGATCCGGAGTCATCAGGTTCCGGATCCCGGGGGCCCCTTTGGGGACGGGGCCCTGGGCAATTGCCCAGTTTGCCCCCCCCCTAACGCCGGCCCTGGTGGTATGCTGGAGGAGCATACACCTTATTTAAAGGTGTTTATTAGTATGGAAACCCATAAGGAGGACCATATTCACCATTTTGTTCCCAGTATAAAGTTGCAGGCCATTTATCAATACAGTATTGTCAATAATTCAATAATTCAGAGCCACAAATCTCTGCCTTTATCACGCTTTTGTTATAGGTGTTCATTAGTGGGGAAAGAAATAATAATAATAATAATAATAATATTTGCCATTCTCTTCAAAGTAGAAAATAACAGGCATTTTTGCCCTTTGCAATTACGTTTTTTCATCGAACAGTATGTCACACAGAGAAGCGAGAGGCCATGCACAGGGGAGGGCCGCAGGCCTAAATGTTTCTGATGCAGGCACAGGTCGCAGCAGAGTAAGGGGGCGTGGCAGCAGGGGTCAAGTAGCAGTCGTGTCTTGACCAGCAACCCAACGGTTGTAGACTGGTTGACTCGGTCATCCAATTCATTCCAAGTCACAACAGACACCCCCAGCCAAGAGTCGGTGGTTTCGTCAGACACAACCCTTAGTTGGTATGGCTCGGCAGCAGGCCCTGTGCCCTCACCTGTCCTCAACTTGCCTCTGTCCTTTTCTGTTCCCTCAGCCAGAGAAGTACTCTATGCTGTGGGCTCAGATCCACTGTACAGTGAGGAGGAGGTATTATTATTATTTATTATTATTTAATAAATTTAATAAAATTTAATATTAATTCCATGGTGCTTTACATTTGAGGGTTAACATACGGTACACAAGATATACAAAACCGATAATACTAACAGTGACCAACTCGCACAGTGGGATACAGGGCCCTGCTTGCAAGGGCTTACAATCTATGAGGGAAGAGGGATAGATCAGAAGGTGGGGGTAGAGGCTGTTCAGGTCATGATATGGAGACAGTAGCATTATTGGGAGTTGTAGGCCTTCCTGAACAGGCGAGTCTTCAGGGCCTTCCTGAAGCTTGTGATTTTGGGTGTCAGTCTTATGTGTCTTGGTAATGAGTTCCAGAGTATGGGGGATGCACGGGAGAAGTCTTGGAGATGGTTGTGTGAAGAGCGGATAAGAGCAGAGCGGAGTAGGAGGTCTTTGGAGGATCGGAGGTTACATGCGGGCAGGTAGCAGGAGATTAGGTCGGAGATATATGGAGGGGACAGGTTGTGGATGGCTTTGTATGTCAGCGTTAGTAATTTGAACTCTATTTGCTGGCCAACGGGTAGCCAGTGAAGGGCTTGGCAGAGGGGAGCGGCTGATGAAGAACAGGGGGAGAGGTTATTAAGCGAGCAGCGCAATTTAAGGTGGACTGGAGGAGGGCGAGAGTATTTGCTGGGAGGCCATGGAGAAGGGTGTTACAGTAGTCTAAGTGGGAGATTATGAGGGCATGGACTAGCATCTTTGTAGTTTCTGGGGTGAGGAAGGAACAGATTCGATAGATGTTCTTGAGTTGGAGGCGGCAGGAGGTGTTGAGGGTTTGGATGTGCGGCTTGAAGGATAGGTCAGAGTCCAAGGTTATCCCAAGGCAGCGGACCCAGTGGACAGTCAGCAGCTACTGCTCAGCTAAGATCTGGAGGAGACATCCACCACTTCCTCCTGTAGGCGGGCAAGTAGTGATGAGGAGAGTGGCATGGGAGCTGGTGTTGAGGAGGACATCAGTGAACTGCAGACTGTAGTGGATGACAATGTAGCAGATCATAATTGGGAGGGGCTTCATCGTCATCAGGAGAAGAGGGTTGCATCTTGTGTATGAGGCAGCAGGGAATTAACAGGGTGGAAGCAGTGGGAAGTCGGAAGCTAAACGTGCCTGGGGTAGACCACCCGCTTCGCAGCAGCCTATCTGCCCGGAAAGCAGTGTGCAGGGGTTCATGGAGGCAGTGGCAGTAGCAGTCATTGCAGAGTGTTGGGGGTAAATCACCTACTCGGCGGTGTGGCAGTTTTTTGTAAAGCCACTGGTGGAGGTCAACGTGGCCATATGTTCAAACTGTGGGCAGAAGGTGAAGCATGGCCAGGGTGCCAATGTTGGCACCACAGCCCTGTGTCAACATATGCAGCATCACCATAAAGTGGCCTGGGAGCTCTGTGGATCCAATGTGGTGGTCCAGCCTGCCGCAGCAACTGCTGCAGCACCCAGAGGCACGCGCGCCATTTTAGGCAGTCAAGGCTCCACCACCTCAGCCAAAGGAAGCTGTGGGTCCTTCCCATCATCTGCTGGTCGTGATGCTCATGTTCCTCCTCCTGCTCCTAGTCAGTCATTGCGTCAGCAATCTATCACAGAAGCAATTTCGAAGAGACAACAGTATGCGTGTACTCATCCAACAGTGCAGAAGCTGAACATGCTCCTGTCCAAGTTGCTGGTGCTGCAGTTCCTCCCTTTCCAAGTGGTAGACTCTGCACCTTTCAGAGAACTCATGGCTTGTGCCAAGCCGAGGTGGAGAGTCCCAAGTTGTCATTTCTTTGCCAAAAAGGCAGTACCAGTCCTGCACAAATATGTAGAAGAGAAGGTGGACCAGTACTTGAGCCTGTTGTGTCTGCCAAAGAGCACGGCAGCGCCGACATGTGGAGCTGTGACTATGGTCAAGGACAATATATGTCATTTACGGCCCACTGGGTTAATGTGGTGCCTGCCCAGACACACCACCAACTTGGACAGGTGACACAGCTTCAGCCTTCATGGTCTCACGTCATTGGTCCTGCAACAATGCCAGCCTCATCTTCCACTGTCTCCTCAGCCTCCACTGCAGGGACAATTCACAGTGCTACTCCAGCATACCACATGTGCAAGGCACAGCGGTGTCACGCTGTTTTACACCTCGTTTGCCTGGGTGAACTGAGTCAAACGGGAGGAACTGCTCTGTGTCCTTCCTCAAGAAATCGAATCCTGCCTTTCTCCGTGACACCTCACAATCGGAACCATGGTGACAACGGGAAGAACATGGTGTCGACGCTTCATCAAGGAGGGCTAAGCCATGCGCCCTACATGGCGCACATGTTCAATCTGGTTGTCAAGCGTTTCCTTAAGTGTTCCATCCATCTGCAAGACATCCTAAAAATGTCAAGGAAACTTTGCATGTACTTCAGCCACTCGTACACCGCCAAGCACACCCTCCTTGAGCTGCAGCCGCAAAACGGCATCCCACAACATAGGCTGATATGCGATGTTTCCACCCGTTGGAATTCCTCCCTCCATATGTCGGATCTACTATATGAACAGAGAAAAGCCATAAACAATTTCTTTATGATCCAAGCGGACAGAGGTACTCCCCTGTGTATAGTTGTACTAAAAAGTTTACATACCCCGGCAGATTTTTTTTGTTTTTTTGACCTTTTTTTCAGAGAATAATAACACAAAAACTTTTTCTCCACTCATGGTTGGTGGTTGGTTGAAGCCATTTATTGTCAAACTTCTGTGTTTTGTCTTTTTAAATCATAATGACAACCAAAAACATCAAAATGACCCTGTTCAAAAGTTCACATACCCCAGTTGTTAATACTGTGTATTGCCCCCTCTAACATCAATGACAGCTTGAAGTATTTTGTGGTAGTTGTGGATGAGGCTCCTTATTTTCTCAGAATGTAAAACTGCCCTTTCTTCTTGGCAAAAAGTTTCCAGTTCCTGTAAATTCCTGGGCTGTCTTGCATGTACTGCGCGCTTGAGATCTCTCCAGAGTGGCTCAATACTATTGAGGTCAGGAGACTGAGATGGCCACTCCAGAACCTTCACTTTCTTCTGCTGTAGCCAATGACAGGTCGACTTGGCCTTGTGTTTTGGATCGTTGTCATGTTGGAAAGTCCAAGTACGTCCCATGCGCAGCTTCCTGGCTGATGAGTGCAAATTTGCCTCCAGTATTTGCTGATAACAAGCTGCATTCATCTTTCCTTTAACTTTGACCAAATTTCCTGTGTCTTTAGCACAACTGTAACTTTAACGTTAGCCAGTGGCAGCTCATGCGCGACACCTGCCGTTTGCTCGTTCCCTTTGAGGAAGTTACTTTGTTAGTCAGTCGCCAGGATGTGATGAACAACGTCATTTCACTGATTCACATCCTGGAAAAGATGCTTTTCAGTCTGGCTGGTCAGGGGACTGGAGATGTGGTGTCTACATCTCAAGGTCACAAGAGCCCTGTGGGGGTTGAACTGGAGGAGGAGGATGAGGAGGACATTGGAGCAAAAACAATGTGTAGCCAAATGGGTGGAGAGGAGGAGCAGGAGCAACCAGAACAGCCAGAGGGAGATGAGGATGATGAGGCAGATGACCCAGACAAACCGTGGGAGTATTCAGTGGAGATGGATGCAGGGAGTCCCTCGGAGTCACTTGCGCAAATGGTCCGAAGCATGCTGACTTCATTGTGCAGTGACAGCCAAATTGTCACCATTCGGCAGAGGGATGACTACTGGCTCTCCACCATGTTAGCCCCTCGCTACCGGGGAAAAATGGGGGTCTTTTATACACCCGCTGAGAGGGAGGACAAACTGAACTACTATAGAGATATCCTATGTAGTAAGTTGGCTGCTGCCTATCTGCGCCATCGTCCATCCTCTCTCATGTCTAACTGGGGAAGGGGCTCTGAGAGCTTAACTTGCACTGGCATGGCAGCTGTGGGAGGGGGTGAGGGTAGCAGGAGCAGTATCGGCTCTATCAGCACAATGGGCACAAAATGGCGAATATGGTCCTCCTTATCGGTTTAGACTCTAATAAACACCTTTAAATAAGTAATAATAACAGCTAAGAATTATTGAATTATTATTGACAATTCTGTTTTAAAAATGGCCTGCAACTTTATACTGGTAAGAAAATGGCGAATATGGTCCTTTTTATGGGTTTAGACGCTAATGAACACCTTTAAATAAGTGATAACCGCTAAGAATTATTGAATTATTGACAATACTGTATTGAAAAATAGCCTGCAACTTTATACTGGTAACAAAATGGCGAATATGGTTGTTATGTCTTTCCCCACGTTAAAGGCGTTTATTACAGATAAGTGTAGATATTATTGAATGATAATTCAGTTTTCTTTGGCACAATAGTACTGAATAATGTTATGCCTTGGAAGAACAGTGAATAAGACCCTTATAATAAAGGCCTTTAAAAAGGCTTTTTTTTTACAGATACGTGCAGATATGGCTTTGGCAGAATAGTACTGAATAATGTTATGCCTTGGAAGAATAGTGAGTAAGCCCCTTATAATAAAAGCCTAAAGCTACCTAAAATAGCCGAGGGTTTTTATAGGGCTGTGACATCACAGGTCCTGCTTGCTGCTGATTAGCTGCACGCTTGGCATTGTGGGTGATCCCGCGTTCCCAGAGTCCCTTCCCCCTTGTACTAACATGTGCCGCAGCCATTTTATAAAAAAAATGCAATTTGATGCATTGAAGCGTGAGGAAATTCGGAATCGTGGCGAATCAAAGATTTCCTGAAATTCGGATCGAATTCCACTTCTGCAGAATCGATTCGCTCATCTCTCCTTGCAACATATAAATCCATATAAAACCTGTTCTATACATGTATTTGAGATCTATCTATTCATGATAACATTTTCTTTGGTTTTTGGGGAGCTAATTTGAGAGATAATTATTGAAATATCAACAATTGCTTTGTGTACAAAGGCCTCTTCTATAGAAAAGGAAACTGTAAGTACTAAAGAAGGAGCAGAGCCTAAGAAATGTTTTCCAAATCAGTTCACAGCTTTGCCAAAGAACTCCTGCTGATATTTCTGTTTTGCAATGTGTTTTCTGTTTGTGTCTTGATTGAAGACTGCAGGCGTGTTTATGTCCTCTATCTGTGAGTACAGTATTGTGTCTTTTTAGTACTGATTATTATGTGCTTTATTTTTCTGTCCTTGCTTTACTTTTGATTATGATAACCTTATCATTTGTTGAAAGCAATATCACATCCTAACCCATCCACTGTCTATAAAGTACCAACAATATGTTTAGGGTTCTTTGTGAATGAAGTGCAAAAGTATTACATACAAATGCACACTGAAGCTAAACAGTGAAGAGTCTTCATTACTGTAAGCTAAATAATTGTCATATATAGATAGATCTATATACATGTTTAAATTTGTAGAAAATTCAGTAATTGCTGATTATTATAATTTAGGAACTTTAACCTCAGCATTGACAAATAGCAAAGGATAAGAGCTGTAAAAATCCAGCCAGATATTCTTTTTCTTACCCAGGGAAGGATACAAACATAAAAAACAATGTTACCAACCTCTCCCTGGCTCCGGCGTACTCCCCGCTACTTCGGCCATCTTCAATGTTGGTCCAGATCTCACGTGAGCCGGGCCGGCGTTGCAACGCATAATGACGCAGGCCCGGCCCACGTGACGTCACCAAACAGGTTCGAAGCCTGCGGAGCGTAAGAGAGGTAATTTACAGTGTTTTTTATGTTCTCTCACCCCCCTGGCCCTCTGATCATTATATAATGATAGCAGTGTTTGTGGGGTTCGCGGCCTGCGGCCTCACTTACAGATCCCCACACCTGCTCACAGCCGCCTCTGCAGAATGGGAAGCGCAGTTGGCCATGGGCAGGAGTGGGGATTTTTAAGTAAATATGAAAGCTACATCCAATATTACAGAAGATAACACATGAAAATCAATATTTAAAGCCTTCATCTCCCTGTGTTATAGGCAGCCCCCTAATCTGAGTAGCATCATTGTCAGAAGATAACTGTCCTCTCTAACAACACAAGCATTTCCCTGCACCTAGGAAAAATGTAATACCTGTACATACATACTTCACTTGCAACACACTAAAGGTGGTCTACTATGTGTATGTACTATGGAGGAGAATTATTATTAAGTTTATGAAAGATATCTGGCATTAAAAAGTCGCAAACCTTGTATTTGGAATAATTGTTGTAACTGGCGTATTTTTGCGCCTTCCACACCACTTTCATGAGTTTTGGGAATTGTGGTACATTTAATATCATTTACGCCAGTTTACGGGCACAAATGATCAGTGAAGTCTATACCTGCAAGAAGCTGGCATAGATTTCGCCATAGGTGCATAGTCTGGCGGAGAAGCCCCTGTTTTTATGAACAGGCATGTGCCGCCTCATAAATGAGCATAAATGAGGAGACTCTTCCACCAGCACTGGAGATATGAATATGCCAGTCTTAAATATCAGCTTGAGTTTTACTAGGGATCTTTATGTAGCTGAAACAGGGTAGAAACTAAGAACAAGAATTCATGTCATGAATTTCATAAGAGCTTAGATGGTCAGTTTATAAAGTAAAAATAAAATATATAATACTATAATTAGCATTGGATTATATTATAGGCCTTGAGAAAGCAGGTCATGTACTCTGCGTCATACTGTCCACTGTGTGAATAAAGAAGTTTGCCTGCAGATGGTGGGTGTGAATCCCATCCACACATTGTGAAAAAATACACGCAGCGGGCATGCTGCTTTTTCCAAAACCATTGTGGTTTTAGAAATTACAGCATATCAATTTATACCTATGGAAACGCCAGCAGTTTCCCTATAGGTATAATGGAAGCAGAAAATCCGAATAGGAAACCTCTTCGGACTTTCTGTGAAAAGTGTTGCGGGAAAATCCGTGATGTGTTGCCACCACGGTTTTTCCCACATCACTTTTTAACGTGGCCCGCTACGTGGGGCCTTAGCCTAAAACCTGCTTTGTTTCATTGGCTTCCTGTGAACTTGCTCATAGTGTAAATGCAATGTATGTATGATATATTCAATGCTACTGAATACGAGAATTCCATACATATTCTGGATAATAAATATATTCACCTAATAATAAATTGCAAAATATACCTTTTACAATTGTATAAAAGAGAGTTTGTCACGTTGCGATATACATTATATTAGCAAATAGATGTTTTGATGAAGCATTAAGTCAGAAATATATATTTAAGTCAGAAAATACGGTATCTAATCAGATGGAAATGGAATGCCATATTTTCACAGTTTCCTACTTTAATTAGCATATCATTAGATAGTTAAAAACACAAGCTAAAAGCATTGCTTTTGCAGTACGAAGAGGAAAAAGGTTTATTTATATGTTCTGACTTCACAGTTACCAGTCACCTAGCAACCACATCTTTAGCATACAGTGCTCACTATGAACTATGCTGATTTTTCAGCTGAGAGTGATCAAAAAGAAGAACATAATAAAGATATCAGCCTGTAAAGTGTTCATTTTGTTTATGAAAATATAGCTGCTTGTGAATATTTAGCAATACACAAAAAGTAATGTTGGTTGGCAACAATGTAATGTATTTGAGGAAGAAAGTCAAAAGAAGACATAGAGTGTCTGTAAAGCATTCCATCCTCTATTTAATATGGGGTGTCAACTTTTTACACAATTGTTTAGGTTTTTGTTTTAACTGATTTTTAAACAGTATCATTTCTTTTGCTGTATACATATTTAAGAAAAAACAAAATATAACTAAAATGTGGTAGAACAACATGACAAATAATACTGTCAGTACTAGAATTGCAGCAGCCCTTTGGAGGCAATCCAGAAGATGGGAGAAGTAGTAGTTGAAAAAGCATATGCCACGGAGGTTAGGAATAAACCAATCTCATGTCTGTATAGTTATCAACTTTTACCTGTAAGGGCTCCTGTCTATTTTAGTAAATACTTATAATATTCATGAAATAACAATGCTGATGCAACTTGTGTGTGTGTGTCTGTGTAGAATTGAAGAGACTTCACAGGAAAAAAGGTGGACAACAACACTGTTTAGGTTACACAAGTGTTGTATAGTAGTAGCAAAATACAGTGGGGGAAAAAAGTATTTAGTCGGCCACCAATTGTGCAAGTTCTCCCACTTAAAAAGATGAGAGAGGCCTGTAATTGAAATCATAGGTAGACCTCAACTATGAGAGACAAACTGAGAAAACATATCTAGAAAATCACATTGTCTGATTTTTTAAGAATTTATTTGCAAATTATGGTGGAAAATAAGTATTTGGTCACCTACAAACAAGCAAGATTTCTGGCTCTCACAGACCTGTAACTTCTTCTTTAAGAGGCTCCTCTGTCCTCCACTCATTACCTGTAGTAATGGCACCTGTTTGACATTGTTATCAGTATAAAAGACACTTATCCACAACCTCAAACAGTCACACTCCAAACTCCACTATGGTGAAGACCAAAGAGCTGTGGAAGGACACCAGAAACAAGCATCTTGGTGTGAAAAAAATCAAAAATTATGGGAGCCATAATTAGAAAATGGAAGACATACAATACCACTGATAATCTCCCTCGATCAGGCGCTCCATGCAAGATCTCACCCCGGGGGGTCAAAATGATCACAAGAACGGTGAGCAAAAATCCCAGACCAACACGTGGGGACCTAGTGAATGACCTGCAGAAAGCTGGGAATAACATAACAAAGGCTACCGTCAGTAACACACTACGCCGCCAGGGACTCAGATCCTGCAGTGACAGATGTGTCCCCCTGCTTAAGCCAGTACATATTCGGGCCCTTCTGAAGTTTGCTAGAGAGCATTTGGATGTTCCAGAAGAGTATTGGGAGAATGTCATATGGTCAGATGAAACCAAAGTAGAACTGTTTGGTAGAAACACAACTCGTCGTGTTTGGAGGAGAGTGAATGCTGAGTTACAACAAAAGAACACCATACCTACTGTGAATCATGGGGGTGGCAACATCATGCTTTGGGGATGTTTCTCTGCAAAGGGACCAGGACGACTGATCCGTGTACATGAAAGAATGAATGGGGCCATGTATCGTGAGATTTTGAGTGCAAACCTCCTTCCATCAGCAAGGGCATTGAAGACGAAACGTGGCTGGGTCTTTCAGCATGACAATGATCCCAAGCACACCGCCAGGGCAACGAAGGAGTGGCTTCGTAAGAAGCATTTCAAGGTCCTGGAGTAGCCTAGCCAGTCTCCAGATCTTAACCCCATAGAAAACCTTTGGAGGGAGTTGAAAGTCCGTATTGCCCAACGACAGCCCCAAAACATCACTGCTCTAGAGGAGATCTGCATGGAGGAATACAGTAGGCCAACATACCAGCAACAGTGTGTGCCAACCTTGTGAAGACTTACAGAAAACGTTTGACCTTTGTCATTGCCAACAAAGGATATATAACAAAGTATTGAGATGAACTTTTGTTATTGACCAAATACTTATTTTCCACCATAATTTGCAAATAAATTCTTTAAAAATCAGACAATATGATTTTCTAGATTTGTTTTCTCATTTTGTCTCTCATAGTTGAGGTCTACCTATGATGACAATTACAGGCCTCTCTCATCTTTTTAAGTGGGTGAACTTGCACAATTGGTGGCTGACTAAATACTTTTTTTTCCCCACTGTATATATAATAATATAATCCATAGAGTAATGTAAATGTTTTCAGTCGTATAGACCTTCCTCAGTACTCCTTGGATGTAGGGAAAAATACAGGGAAGCAGCTCTGGTAAAGATTAGCCAATATATGGAAGCAGCGGCATAGAAAAGCAGGGGTCCCGCTATGGAAGATGGTGAAAAAATGGCGGTTTAGCACTTTAGATTTTTTTTTTTTCCGCTATGATGTTCACTGTACAGGAAAAATATTTTAAAAGTTTGTACACCGGGTGTTTTTGGAAACAGGGATAACTAATGTGTATGTGTTTCACAGTAATATTTTACTTTTATATGTATTCTCGGGAAAGGTTGATGATTTGAACTTTTATTTATTTATTTATTTTTTTATTAATTTATTTTTTTACTATTTTATTAGCCCCCCTAGGGGGCTTGAATCTGAAATCATTTGAATGCAAGTCCCAAGGACTGCAGTACAACTGTTTTGCAATCTATGGGATATTCGCTACATAGCTATTGAGGCTATTGAGGCTGGACATAGGCACTGGTAACATCCTACTCTAGACCTAATAAAATTTGCCTTAACACACATGTGGGACCTGCATCAGCATTAACCAGGTGATCCTGTAAGTTAGGGCATAAATAAAGGTTCATTGCGTTTTTTCTGCACTATTTTTCATTGGATTTTTGCAGCATTTTTTTCTGTGTTTTTTTTCTTCCCCTATTAAATATTTAGGAAAACACGTGTGTATCCGCAGCTAAAATTTACATGCTGCATTTTTTTGCAGTAGCCAAAAACACTGGGTTTCCACAACATGGAGTCTCAGCCTTAGGGTATATTTGAGGATTAGTTGCTGTGAACTTGTCAGTGGCTAATCTACTGTATTGTTATTGTTATTGTAACAAAGTGGATGGTAGTTAAATAATCCCATCCACACACTGCTTAAAAACCCCACACCACAAACTGAACTGAGGTGCAGAATTTTTCACTCCAGCATGTCAGTTTATGCTGCAGACTATTTTGTGCATTTTTTTCTAGCATAGGAGTTCAGAAAAATTCAATGCTGCTTTCCTGCAAAGGATTATCAGCAGTAGAAGCATCCTATGTAGAATTATTCTAAAATTTGTACAAAAGATTAGCTATGGGCATGTGGGCAGTTTACTAATATATGTTCTCTAGAAGTTCAATGTTGTTGAATCATATGGTGAAGCCAACCCTTCATAGCATGAAAAAGGCCCACTAATGAAGGATCATGTGATGCTACAGTGCCCACCAGAACCTTCTATTTAAATTACTCCTACTGCATCATTTTCCTGGTTGTCCATTGTCCAAGTAGGAGATTGCAGTGCAGTACATTTTAATGGAAGGCTCTGGCACTCACAAGAGGTGGAGCAGACACAGCTCCTTTGCCATACCATAACTGTACTCTAAGGCTACAGTCACACAGAGGAAAATGAAGAGGAATTCCTGTTTATTTTCTGCCACCATATTTGGCCATGGTCTAGCCGCAACAGGATGCCTTTGCAGGGCATCAGCATTCTGTTGCAGCTTTCTGCTGTTGATTAGGCCTAAATGAATGGGCCTAATCAGCAGGGAGTCTCAAGCTGCGGAATCCGTGGGCAAGATCGATCTGGGCGCTGATTTTTTCGGCGCCCTGCTGCGATCTCTGCCTCCCTTTGAAAACAATGGGAGGCAGATTCGGGGAAGAATCTGCCAATGATCTGCCAAATCCACGGCAAATTCCTATGTGTGAACAATTTAAATGCCAAAAAAACAAATACTCACTGAAGTCTCCATTATGTGGCAGCCCTGGTTCTTCTTTGATTTTTCGGACCACAAGGGTCACAAGCAATTAGTTTGACTGCACAAAAAATGTATATACATATATAACAAACCCTTAAAAGCCTTAGGAACACCCCCATAAATACTAGAGATTAGCGATCTGATTCGTAACAAACTTGTTTCAAATTTTCTAAAAGTTTAGGTTTTTAATAAAACCGAAACCTTTATTTCTCTCGTCCAAACTAAAATGGCACGACATGTATTGTGTCGTTAAAATACAGAGGACAAGCAGGATCGTGCAGGATTTATGATGTAGGCCACTTCTGGCATCACCTGACAGCCTTCCAGCCAATCATGAGTGGTAGGTAGAGAGGTTATAGTGCTGATGTCACATGAGAATATAGGATGCCGCAGAGGAAGAGAGATAGAGCCATTTTTTTTATATTATAAGCTTAGGGAAAGTTTTGCTATCATCATCACTGCATGATCCATAGTAATAGCTGCAATTTGGTAGTGGGAAAACAACACAAGCATTGCAATAGAACTACAGAATAATAGGAGGAGGACTATTGGAGCACAGTTTAGTTAGATTTAAATGAATTTTACACAAATGCTGTGAATGCAGCATTCCAGTTCACAATTTCATTGCCAATAATCTTATCTAGAGATGGGCAAATCGGTTCATACCAAGCCAGGTTTGAGCCAAATATTCCAAATTATTCGTTTTTTTATGAAACTGAATAAATGGAGATTCATCTTGTGCAAACTAAAATGGCCACTGCATTACAATCTGGGGTCACTTCACATTGACTTAACTTCAGCTGTTTGCTTTAGGAAGCTAGAAATTAGATACATAGGTTCCCAGGAGTCCTAAGAGTGTCATATACTATGTTCTAACTCAATTTAAGATGTGGTTCTTACTGAACTTATTCGACCCGAAACGAATCAGAGACCCGAGCCGTTGAACACGAATTCTGAGAGGTTCCCCAATCTCTAATCTCATTTTCTTAAGTCTTTTTTGCAATAGAGCAATTTTTTTTGTAATACAGTGTCAGATTTGTCATTACTTAGTGTAGCTTTTTGCTGTGTTATCTGACTGTCCATTGTTTTTACTGACAAAGTCAGTCCTTTTGCAGCATCCCAGAGTGATACTGCTTATACTGTCTTTTTTTTTTTTATGGTGCCTCTGGTTATGTATGTATTTTATGTTTTTTAGCTTCCCTATTGTGTTCCACTTATGGTTTCCTCTACTGTTGGTCACCCCTTTACCTTTCAAAGCTTGGGACAGACCTGGCCAATCACAGGCCACTGGGTGGAATTGGAGACTAAAAGTCTCTGTAGGACCGTTAGGGTCTGAGTTTCAGCAATGAGTGTTGGCGCTGTGAGATCCATGGACTAATGTGTTCCAATCAGCCCCTGAAGGAGAAGATTATCGCCGAATTATCTGTGTGGAGACAACCCTGATACAGGGAAGAACAGTCTGTCTTCTAAGAGCAGAGAAGGAGTCCTGCTATCCAGGAACTGTTTTCTGGGACCCACCTAACAAGGTATTTGTGCCCAGAGGACTTCCTTAATGCCAGCCCCCATAACCATCTACAGGCTGAGGCTAGCTTAAATACTGAGTTGTTGGAATGGAGTACAAGCACTTATCTACCGTTACGGTCTGGGCATCCCTCATCCCCAAGCCTAGGTGAACCCAATAGTTGAGAGACTACTACCCCCATTGGGAAGCTGCATGTGTGGAGACCTAACCTGAGGTTAGATAGTGAAGCACATAGTGCTGCAGGAGACATGGACCGAGTCATGTCTGACTCAGCCCTGAAATAGTGTGGTTTAGGGGTACTTCCAGTCTATGAACTGGAAACCGGAAGTGGAAGTCCATGATGGAACGCATATGCATTCCACCTGGCTGTCAGATGTATAGAAGTGATGTACAATGGTACTTCCGGTTCAGAGACCGGAAGCAAGCAAACCACTATGTAGGTGGAAAGCATATGTGCTCCACCCACGTCAGGTTAGAACGCATATGAGTTCCACCAGCGTTAGAAGTGAGTAGAGATGGATAATAGACAGTTATTGAATGTAAAGTGTGTAAGATGAATAAGGGGGAAAAGAAAGAAATGAGTAGTAGATGTCTGTGTGAATGTATGTGTAAGGAGTGATAAATAAGAAGGTCCATAATTGTTAAAATAGAAGGATATGTGTGTATATGTGTGCAAGGGTGGGTATGTAGACAATTGTAATTGTAGAGAAGAGGAAATGGAAAAATATTGGAAATAATTATAGAAAAGATGGAAAAATAAAATAAAAATTAAGGACAGAGATGTAAAATTGAAAATAACTTAATGGATAAACAATACACCATATGACAGATAGTAAGGCAAACATGTAAAAAAACAAAACAAGGTTAAACATGAGATAAAACATGATGCATAAATAAATAGTGGACAATATGCAGAAAAACATGACGTGTACATGACATCACGAATAAACATATATATTCGGTACAACATATACAGAGGGAAAGGAAAGGGAGGGAAAAAGGGGGAAAGGGGAAAAGGGGGAGAAAAAAGGGGGGTTTAGTGGCATGTGGGGTAAGGGATAAGTATTCTAATAGAAAATTTGATCTCACCACTAGTGACACTGCTCTTGAAGGAAGCATGAAAAGAATGAAAACTACGATTGCAGTCTCAGGAGGTTAACCCTTCAAGCCCCTTAAAATATTGTTAAATTCATACTGAATGAAAGCTGTATCATATAAGTTCTGTTTAAAATGGCATATAGTACTGTACTTTCACACAGTCTTATTCATGAGGCTGTATGGCTTATGCACATGTCCATAATAAGGCTTCATCTTGTACAGAGCAATAATATGGAACATGTAATGATGCATGTGCCTTATTGTTTGTACCTCTGTATGCCTCATGATTTCATGCATAGACATACATCTGTTGATAGTCTGAATTTGTACTGTATATCTGCAGGGTTTAATTCTATTTCTAATTTAATTCTGTATAAATCTGACAAAAAAACAGCATGATATGTTCTATTGGAATTGGTGTACATGGAGCTATTCTTAGAGGCATTGTCTTGTATATAGAGCACTTGACAGAGTATTGTAACGCGGTACACAAAATCCAATGTACTGCTATACAGAAGTCTGTGATGTCCTACTGAAGTATATCTCTGTATGCACTGTGACAGCTTGGGGAAATTAAACTCAAATGGTGGCTTTTCCTGGTCCAGACAGCGGTCGTCCGTGGTACTGGGCGTTGGAAAGATAGCTTTCAGACGGTCTGAGTGTAAATAAAAGTGGCTTTTATTCAGCTTAAACTGCAACGTAACAAAACAATAAACGCCTAGGCCGCCGTTAGGGCCCTAACTCACTTATAGAGCCCCTCACTAGCCTGACTCTTGCTCAGCTCTAGCAAAGAGTCTCTGTGGGACCCAGCCCTTCTGGACAGAGCCTATCTCTCTTGTCCTAGCTGGTCCACTTGAGCAGCCGGACTAATGCTCCACTCAGCAAAAGTCCCCTGTGGACGCCAGCCCTCTGGCACAGACCGTCTATCTGTGCCGCTGGTCCACCACCTCCTGCTCCATGCAGGATACTCCAGCCTTCTGGAGTTACACGCCACACCCTCAAAGGTGTGGCTGAAGGCCTTTTCAGGGCTGGGCCTGGGTCGCTCCACAGCACCCTCTGGCTCACATACCTACAGCACATACATGATTTAATAATGGAGGCTTAAGAAAGCTGAGGAAAATTCAAAGGCTTAGTCAACTTTATGAGGTGGGAAAAAGGGACCATGTGAGGTTAGTGTCACAGAACTGACCTATAACCTATAACCCTATCTGCCAAGGACATCTTATACATATACTTGATAGTAAAAATCCTAGGCTGCATCATGTCTATTGCCATAATTTAATATATCTTTTAAAATATATACTGTATTTTAAGCCAATAATCTCAAGAATTTTGGTTTTAACACAAAAACCTTTTATTTCAGCCTACATGGAAAAGTGGAAAAAATATTTATACATGCAAATAAGATCACACCTAGGGTGTCATTTTTCCAAGCTGAGTAAACGTTTTCCTACCTCCAACACATTAAATATTCTAGTTTCCCACCCCTAGTTCCTTTATTTTTAGGTGTTGTTGTGCATTTCTTTTCTGCTCAGGTAAGACTTCAAGCTAAAAATATGGCATTTCTTTAATATATGCATTTCTTCACTAAATAAAAGTATAAAAAAAATTGAAGAGACCACCAGAGATGAAGAAATTCTTGGGAGTGAAAAGGTTAGGTAAACAGCATAGAATCTAATAGTTTACAAGGGCTTAAAATATTTCAAAAGCTTTAGCAAATACTGTATTGCTCAGTATCCCAGCAACTGTCAATTGTGGTAAAGAGTCAAGATCCTTTTGTTTGTTTACAGATGTTCATCCTTATAGAAATACAAGACTAACATAGAATGTCATTGCCTGAGATTTTAGAGATATTCAGACTGATATTTAGTAGCCTTTCACCAGAAAACTGGTGTACAAGCCATAAAAAAAATAGTAATTTTTTTGAGTAAGTTGTGCAAAAATTGTGACTTTTTAAGTTCTGTGGCCCCCATGCCCATTTCCTAAAAGGGTGGGGGCAGGTCATCTGTCCTGTCAGATTTTTTTCCTTTCATGCCAGTTTTCTGGCAAAAATGATGGCAGTAAGATATGCAACAATGTAGCTGGCACAAATTTCTCTTTAGACTCTGGAGGACGTGCATCATCATAAATTAAGTGCAAACTCCAGCATTTTGGGGATAATCGAGACTGGCAAGGAAAACCTTGGTCTTGATATATCAGGCCCTTTATGCTTTAATTGGTTCTCCAGTATTTTGATTTTGATGTCCTTTAGATCGTCAATATCAAATTGGTGGGGGTGCAGGATATTGTGCCCCCACCACTTAGCTGTTCGCAGTAGTTATGGGTGCTGGGAAATATTCCATCCACTCTGCAATGGCTGGGCAAAATTACAGCAGATCAGCTCCCACTCAAGTTAAAGGAAACTGAACTGCAGTAGCCTGGCACAGCCACTACACAGTGGACAGAACTGCCTGCTTGTGGTTCTTTACACTAGTTCTATCCTAAGAATAGGTCATCAACATCAAAATGCTAGAAACTACTTTAATGCATATCAAATAAAACATTTTAGCATTGGTACTGAGGGTACAATTTCCATTATCGTGAGAATGCTTTCTAAGACGCTTACAATTGCTAAAGCCATTATGCCTAAATAGGAATTCTTTATGTTTTAAAGTCTCAAATGAGTTATATAAATATTATTTAGTAGTGTTGTCACACATATTTTATGTTACTTCTAATGAAACATTTAATGGGTGCTTTTTTGTATCTACTGAAGTGCTAATTTACTGTGAGCCTTTGCTTTATTAGCTTCAAAATTCCGTCATGCATATTGGTTCCTGCACAGATGTTAAATAACAGTAAACAACCTGATGTCACAATTTAATCTTTATTCATTACTGCTGGGAAGTCATGTTTCAGGTGTAATTTGCTGATAGATAATAAATTATCCTTCTGATGAGAAATCCCAGCATGTATGATGAGAAAGAATTTGTAAGCAATCCCAAGATTTGATTTTCTTTATTGGCATTAAAGCTATCTATTTGTGGATACAGGTGACATATCTTTACCATCATCTAATGCACACTAAACCATTCAATACAGAAGTGCCAACAGATTTACTCATAAAATGGCTATTGTGGTCCAGAGCAGAGATCTTATTCTAAAGGTTTCTGAATTGTTATTTTATGGTAAATCCACATACTTCCAACTGGCATCTAAATAATTTATGCTGCTAAATTGTTGCAACTGTGAGCAGTGATGGTAAGTAGCAAAAAAATTGGTGTGGTCTTCAAGGGAAAGGTAATTTATGTCAGATTTATTGTTAGAAATAAAGAAAAAAGTTTAGAACTCTTTAAGTAGATTTTATTTCCATACTGTCAGTGTGATGAAAAGATGCTTTAAATTTATTAAGAGATGATGACCTTTTTAGGCCGAGACCCCACATGGCATAAAAGCTGTGGTTTGGTCGTGACGAAAAGCCACAGAAAAAAAACGTGGCATTTTCCAGTCAAAATATGTACTGCGGACTGCAATTTTCAAAACCGTCGCAGTTTTGGAAATTGCAGCATGTCAATTATACCTATGGAAATGATGGCGGTTTCCCTGTAGGTATAATTGAAACAGAAAGCCGGCAGAGGAAACCTCTGTGGACTTTCTGTGAAAAGCTCTGTGGGAAAAACCACGATGCTTTGCCACCACAGTTTTTCCCGCAGCGCTTTTGTGCTGCAGGACGCTACATGGGGCTTTAGCCTTAAACGTTTTTTTACTGAGTTTTTGTTTCACATAAATGTCATGGCAAAACAATTTACATTGTTACAGAGATATATAAAATTCACTCTGTTAGCAAATGCATACATTGCTGTTAATGGTATACTGTACCTCATTTACTGTACCATCTATTTATTTCTCTTTACTCCTAGACCATGCAGATTTTTTTATTGCCAAAAACAAAGGAATAGTTGACAGACTCATAACAAAGCCTCCAACAAACAACTATAGTTGCAAAATATATTTTTAAATGTAAGGCTGTACCTTTCCCATCACCTTAAAGATAACATAAAGTGCAATTTCATAAATTATTACGATTTCACAGTAAAATGCAGGCTATTCTACAACAATCTGAGGCTAAGGCCATGTTCTGCCGAAAAGCTGCTTTTTTTTGTTTCAGATTTTGCTGCATTTTTTTGAGCCAAAGCCAGAAGTGGATTAAGCAGAAAGAAAAATCATTAGTTCTTCCTATATATTTCCCATTCCATTTCAAGCCACCCTTGACTTACCTGAGAAAAAACGCAGCAAAATCTGCAACAAGAAAGCAGCTTTTGTACAACCAGACCTTAGCCTAAAGATAATTTCCCCCGACCTTTGCCCTGTGGAAGTGGTGAGTAGAATCAGATAAGATAACTAAGATAATCAGATAACTAAGATTATGCAATTCTCTTTAAAGTACATTAAATAACAATTAAATTCAATAAGGAGTATTTTCCAACAGTATAAAGTGCTATCATGCCCTTGATTTTTTCATACATTCTGTTTCATCTGTGTTAGAATGATGAATATGAAAGTACAGGTTTTGGAGTGACTACTTCCTTACAGTAATATTACTTGATTTTGAAAGTTCACAGCTAAAGTCAATATATAATATATCCAATGGAAAACCTGTAAAATTGAACAAGAAATAAGGGCTAGACATAACCTGTATTCTATTAAGCTTTCTAAATCAGGCAGTCGACATCCTGCATTTTTATACGGCATATATTTAAGTATGGTAACTAAATGTTTGGACATAGCGAATTTACTTGTGGACATTAATGTGCTGGTAATGTTATATTTAGTATACAATGTATTTATATGTCCTACCATAGAATTAAAATAAGATTCAGAAGCATTAAAGTTAGTCTATCAGCAGTAAATTGGTTATAAACCTATTTCCAATGTCTTGTAGAGGAGAAAGTTTCCAAAAAATGCCTTTGTTCTTTGCCTTTGGAGCCCCATTTTCATGTAAAATGTTTATATTCAAATGAGAGAACCACTGTGTCCCCCAACTGTTACCTGACATCCCCCATGGTGCCCAAGGATTGGTATGCTATAATTATTGTTTGGCTATATTTTTTTTGCATTATACATATACTAAGGCACCATTATATACTATGGTCATTATATTATTTATTGCACACTATAGATTTGTCACTTTAGACATACCATTGTATTTATTATTATTGGATTTATTACTGATTCATTTTGGTGGGCTTACTGTTATTTGGGGGATGTATTAATACTGTATTGTAGTATAATGCAGTGGAAGGGGAAACCTTTTGTATTGTTTTTTTGGCTTGACCTGAGCTATTTCTTTTTAATCATTGTCTTTTGTATAACAATAAAAAGGATTATACTTTTTTCATATTTGGATGTGCACTGTTTTCATGACATTTTTTTTTTCTTTTTTGTTACATATTTAAAGTGATGACATCTGCTGATGTCAGCAAGTAATTAAACTCATGCTAATTGTGGGTGATGGCACTTTGTCCGCTATTTAATTTTTAAACCTGTAAGCATCTGTGCAGGATGGAATGTATGACTAATTTGGAGAGTATTATTGGAGTTGCAAGTCACCTGGTATGAATTGGCATCTAAAACCTAGATCTTGTGGTTTCTGAGTTGTGGACTGGAAATCAGAGATATATACTGTGGATGTTGGTGAAGTGGATAAAAAAGGAAACTTATCATATATTGTCTGCAGCACCTAGTTAGTGATAATATGCCAGGACTTTATGTTTGCAGAAAAATATGCCACCCAACAGCCAGTAACACGTTCTCAGCACAAGAATTTAAAATAAATTTAAATTTATTTAGAAAAAAATCACATGGATGAAGACTAAGGTTTAAGCTTGCTGTATAAATGAGGTAAAATTATATGCCATTAGAGATAGGAAGTTCGTAACTAAATGGATTCGACGTGAATATTCTAAATTGTTTGGTTTTTAAAGAAACCAAACAATTTGGGATTTGTCTTGGACAAACTTAAATGGCTCCTGCCAGTTAATTATGATGCTCTGGGGTCTCTTCAGACACCAGAGTATAATAGCTGGAGGACCAGGGGAGGTGACAAAAAAACCCCCAAAAAAACATTTATACTCACCTTCCTTGCAGCATCCAGTGTTCTGTGTCTTCCTTCTTGTGGTGTCTGGCTCTTTTCTATGACATCATGTGCCCAGGGTCACTGCTAAGGCCCAATTATAACATGGGCACACAACACAAAGCATCATGACGTTATGAAACTTAAAGCCCTTTGTAGATAATTTGCTTTAGAATGAAATGCTGATTTTCATAAAAATGGAGCTGCAGTGCAGCCCTACAAGGTGCTGTCCTTGGTTTGGTACAGATTTTCCTGCTGACAGACTCCCTTTAAATTACATATATTGCAGTAATCGTAATATAACCTTTAAGTATTTACAGAAGCAACTTACAAAAAAGTCAATAGTATTAATTGACATGATAAATTATATGTCATATGACATGTAAATGTCAGCATCATAATCAATTCATTATAGGGAGTCAAAAAAACAGGCCAAGTTGTAAATGGAATCAGTCATATTAAAGGGGTATTCCCATCTCAATGATCCTATTTATACTGATATCTTCTGTAAATTCAAGAGTTTTCCTAAATATATTGCTTTAGCAATGCTGCTTTGTTTGCCTGCTATATAAAATTATTTCTCCCATCGTTTACACATCGTTTTCAAGACACCCAACCTGTTATCAGATCTTAGGTCAAAAGACAGGACTCACTGCTCCTTGGAGATTTTATTTACTGCTCTTATGTCCAAGCAAAAGGTCAGCTAATTGCAGTTTGCTGATATAGGCTATTATCTCTCTATGTAAACGAAAAGTCGAGTTTACTGCAAGTCCATGGAAGAATGTAAGTTATCTCCAAACCTGTGTAATGTAATATACAATTGTTGTGCATATTTGATCTGTATTCATATTAGATTTCTCATAATGATAATAATTAATCTCGCATGGTAAAGGCAATGTCTATATCTACTGAGGTACTTCATAGTGTCCTGTCCATCAAACAGTTAAAGCCTTCCCATCAACTTCATACGGGAAGTGAGAAGAAAAGACAGCAGGCAAACTGCTGAGAGAGGGAGATGGGAAAACCCCTTTCACTGCTATAGCAACCTTTGATGCTCATAATGAGATAGGAATCCTAAAATATATCTTCTCTTAGAAAGTAATCACAAAATCTGGTACACTGTTTTCATCTGCTATCTTGACACAATATTGTTGGAAAATCACAGCAAAAACCATGAGCAATGGAATTCTGCTCAGGACAATTCTATTACAGATTATCACTGTTATCTGGAAGGAAGCAGTCATGTTTAGCCAGTTGCCAACTGCCTGTTGACTGGACACGACCAGGCTTCGACTAAAGAACTCTTAAAGGTGTTAAAGGGGTTTTGCAGACCCAAATCAATTTTTCATACTGATGACTTATCCACAAGATAGGTCATCAGTATGTGATCTGAAGGGGTCCAACAACCTGACCCTACATGCATCAGCTGTTGCAGCAGTATCCAGGTGCTAGAAGCTTCTAGATGACAGGCAGCCCCAGTCACAGGGAAAATCAGCAAAAAAAAAAAAAAAAATGAAATGTTAAAATGTCCCCCAAAAATCTGTCATAACCTTTTGGGGACACAATATGTAAAAAAAAATATGCAAAATAAAGTAAGTGTTACTACCATGCCACAGGTTCTAGTTTGAAATGATCATATCAGAGAGGGAAAATTATTTTTTAAAAAAGTAGCACTTTTGCTACTAGAAAAAACATGAAAAATGTGAAAAACAGAAGTTTCCCCTTCTTTTTTCTATTTTCCTAGATATTAAAAAAGTAGAAAAATACATGCAAAAGTCAAAATGACATAAAAATAAGGACTTACACACGTGGACAAAATTGTTGGTACCCCTCGTTTAATGAAAGAAAAACCCACAATGGTCACAGAAATAACTTGAATCTGACAAAAGTAATAATATGTAAAAATTCTATGAAAATGAACAAATGAAAGTCAGACATTGCTTTTCAACCATGCTTCAACAGAATTAAAAATAAAACAAACTCATGAAACAGGCCTGGACAGAAATTATGGTACCCTTAAATTAATATTTTGTTGCACAACCTTTTGAGGCAATCGCTGCAATCAAATTATTCCTGTAACTGTCAATGAGACTTCTGCACCTCTCAACAGGTATTTTGGCCCACTCCTCATGAACAAACTGCTCCAGTTGTCTCGGGTTTGAAGGGTACCTTTTCCAGACGGCATGTTTCAGCTCTTTCCAAAGATGCTCAATAGGATTTAGGTCAGGGCTCATAGAAGGCCACTTCAGAATAGTCCAATGTTTTCCACTTAGCCATTCTTGGTTGTTTTTAGCTGTGTGTTTTGTGTCATTATCCTGTTGCAAGACCCATGACCTGCGACTGAGACCAAGCTTTCTGACACTGGGCAGCACATTTCTCTCTAGAATCCCTTGATAGTCTTGAGATTTAATCATACCCTGCACAGATTCAAGACACCCTGTACCAGATGCAGCAAAGCAGCCCCAGAACATAACAGAGCCTCCTACATGTTTCACAGTAGGGACAATGTTCTTTTCAAGATATGCTTCATTTTTCCGTCTGTGAACATAGAGCTGATGTGCCTTGCCAAAAATTTCGATTTTTGTCTCATCTGTCCATAGGACATTCTCCCAGAAGCTTTGTGGCTTGTCATATAATTTTTACATATTATTACTTTTGTCAGATTCAAGTTATTTCTGTAACCATTGTGTGTTTTTCTTTCATTAAACGAGGGGTACCAACAATTTTGTCCACGTGTGTATGTATTACTGTGATGATTCTGCCTAAATATGGCCATAACTCAGCTGTATTTTGGTCTCTGGGTATGGGATCTCCCTTCTTGCTTGCACTCATTCATACTGTGCGCAGCTATAAGCCTAGGTGCATATTGGCAGTAGCGGCCAGGCTGGAACAATAGGGCTCCATTGTATTCCTATACAGCCCTGGCTGATCAAACAATAGTGCATTGTTCAAGCCTGGGCTGTTGATCAGATATGACTGATAACAGTGTATCCATTCACTTTGTCTCAGCTCTATACAAAAGATCTGGATTTGATTGAATTAACTCATCAGACGTACTGTCGCCGGTGACCTCATTCTGGGAGGTGGCATAAAGGGTATAAAAGATGAGGTAAGAGGTCTGTGGGAGGAGACTATCACTTGGAGATCATGCTATGAAGACTGTGCTGAGATAATGCTATGGAGATTATGCCACAGAGTTGTTACAGACAGACCATGAGGAGAGGCTGCTGTGATGACATTCTGTTGAGACTACTGGACTAATGCTGAGATTCCTGTGAAAAGCATGCAGGCTGGATTATTGTTTTAATGCTACATGCTAAAAAGCCTCCACTGGTGACTCACAAATGCCATGTTTGAGTATTGGACTATAGAACCACATCAAGGACATGTGTGGTAAAGTAATCATTTCACCTTTATTCCCTTTTATTTTAATTGCACTGTATCTTGTAACTAGTAACTGTTAATGCTTGTATATATCTGCATATCTGTTCTGAACAACATGTGTTAGATGTTAATACCGACCCATTTAGGGGTTAATAAATATATAAAATTTAGAAAGCTTGTCTTGTATTTATCTTGTGGACCCAACATTCACTGGAGGTGAATGTGGTTTTTATATGAAAGAGGAATCAGGGTGTGGCCAAAGCGGTTTGGCGCACGGAGGATCTTTCACATTGGTGGCAGCGTAGTGGGATCTTAGGATAAACGGCGTGTGTTGGTGACCTTTATCACTCACATGCTGGGGATTATGGTAATCCTATGAGACAAGCTCGGTATTAAAGCAAGCATTAAGATACAGTGAAAGTTTGATACAGTGCTGTTCCCCCTCCCTTACTCTTTGTATTCTATCCTATCTTTTATTTGGCAAATACCAGTGGATGGCTAGTGGGCTCAGAAGCAGATCTCCAGAACTGCTGAACCAGGCTTTTGGAGATCCTGAGCGTATGGCTGAAATGGAGGCAGCCACAACCATGCAGAGTCCTGATTTGGGGGCTAGGCCAGGAAGTGCAGCAAGCAGCCCGGTCCCAAGGATTACTTCACCAGGAGAGACCAGTAACCCCAGTCTTGCTGTGGGAGGAACGGTTTCATACTGGCAAATGGCCCTACAGCAAGTAGGCACCAGTGACCTTAACACATACCTGCAGGTGATGAGCCGCTTTCAGGAAGCTGCAGATCACGAACGGCAGGCCGCAGAACGGCAGGCTGATCGTGAGGCAGCAGAACGAGAACGGCAGGCCGATCGTGAGGCAGCAGAATGGCAGGCCAATCGTGAAGCTGCAGAACGAGAACGGCAGGCTGAGCGGCAGTATCAGCTTGAGCTCAAAAGAATGGAGCTCTCCCAGCAGGCACCGTCTGTCACTGCACACACTCCAGAAGCCCAAGTACCAAGGCTCCGATCCGAGGACTTTTCAATCCTTGAAACAAACGGGGATTTGGACTCGTTCTTGCGGGCCTTTGAGAAAGTGTGTAAGCAGTATCAGCTACCACAGACGGATTGGGTCCGTTACCTGGCTCCCCGGTTGAGGGGAAAAGCCCTGGACACTTATGCCAATTTGCCAGTTGACCAGGACTATGAGTCTGTTAAAGCAGCGCTGATCCGGAGGTACCAACTCACACCGGAGCTATACCGTCGAAGGTTCCGAGGCCTGCAGAAAAAGCCGTCAGAGAGCCATGAGGATACAGCGGCCCAGCTGCGCGTTTGGTTCCGGGGAGTGGACGGAGGGCAAGTCCGTCACCTCGCAAGAAAGCCTTGCAGACCTCATGCTTCAAGAGCAGTTCTTGAACATTTGTACCGAGGAAGTGCAAAAATGCCTCTTGGACCGAGAGCCCAAGGACCTTGAAACAGCCGCAGCAATGCCGGATCGTTATGTTGCCAACCAGTTGCCATGGAAACCTGCCAGCGACGGCTGGAGGAGGGGGTAAGACACAATCTGTCCCGGGGAATCCTGAACCAAGCTGGAGGTCACCCCAGCCCTCTGCTTCCAAGTGGGGTAGGCCAAACTCTGTCCGGGGTGGTTCCTATACGTCCCCTGCCCCTCGAGCTCTGAGCTCCCCGGCGACCTCTCTCCTACCCCAGGGAGAGATCAGGCGGTGTCACGCCTGTAATCAAACGGGACATTTTCAACGAGATTGCCCAAACCGCCCTAGGAACCCCCCTGCTCCCCAAACTACAGCGGCCAGCCCATCTGTGTATCTGGTTGCGAGAGAGGGGCCCCAGCCTAATGCTAACCATCAACAGGTCACTGTGGGGGACAAAGTGGTGATGGGATTCCGGGACACTGGGGCAGATGTCACGCTGGTACAACCAGATTTGGTCCCCCCAGACAGTATTATTCCCGGGAAAAATCTGACCCTACGGGGTATTGGATTGGAACGTTTTACTGTACCCATGGCTTGTGTTCATTTAGACTGGGGTGCAGGGAAAGGAATGCGGGATGTGGGAGTGATGTCTGAGTTGCCTGCCAATGTACTGTTGGGGACAGATTTGGGGCCTATGGTGTGCCAATATGCAGCGGGGGCTAATCATCCTCCCTCTGAAATGTCTCCTCATACAGTTTGTGAAGATGCTAATTTTATTGTACCTGTGGGAATACCTGCAGAGGGGGCTAGTAACCCTCCCTCTGAAATGTCTCCTTATACATTCTGTGAAAATGCTAATTCTAATGTATCTGGGATTAATGTAGGTGTAAAGGAGCTGAGTGAGGACTGGGCTGTAGACCCGCCCACATCTGCGGGGGCCTCACCCCCCAAGTCTGTGTCTCTCTGTCCGCCAGTCCTCCCTCCAGCTCAGTGTGATAGAACCAATGCTGATAAGGATGCTGTTAATGATATTGTAAATGTCTGCCATGAAACTGTGGATATTGTACCAGGTGGTTCAGTGTCTCTCTGGGCTCTCAGTGACGGTCTGGATGTAGGATGGACTGCTGGTATTGTGGTGGTTACCCGCAGTCAAAGTGCCAAAGGGGTGGACAGCCTGCCAGCCTCTGCACCGGTCTCTCCGTCGCTCGGACGCATTACTGAGACCACCTTGAGAAATTCCCCCACCCTAGAGCCGGAAGGGTCTGGCAGCTATGTAACATGCACTTCTCTTTTGTCGCCCTCCAGCCAAGAGTTCAGAGAAGCTGTCCAAGCTGACCCTAGTCTGGCCATATTGAGGGAGCGTGCCGCTCAACCACCCTCGGAGTCTGACAAGGCCCGAGTCTACTGGGATCAAGGGAGGCTATATTGGGAAACGTTACCCACCCAGGGGGAGGAAGGTCAGCTAAATGAGAGACAGTTAGTGGTACCCCAACCTTACCGGAGAGAGTTGTTGCGGATCGCTCATGACATTCCATTGGCCGGTCACTTAGGGATTGCCAAGACCAAATCTCGCCTTAGCCACTTATTCTACTGGCCTAATCTGGGGAAGGACGTGTCAAAGGATGGGCAAGGCGGGGCAAAGTTCCAAAGCTCCGCTGGTGCCTATGCCCATCATAGTCGAACCTTTCCAGCGAGTGGCTGTGGACCTTATTGGACCCCTGTCCATCCCCAGCCGCTCCGGTAAACGCTTCATCTTAACTGTAGTAGACTACGCTACTCGATACCCAGAAGCCGTCGCACTGTCCTCTACCCGGGCTGATGTAGTGGCCAAGGCTCTGGTAGGCATCTTCTCCCGTGTTGGGTTTCCCAGGGAGATGCTCACAGACCAAGGTACCCAGTTCATGTCTGCCCTGATGCAAGGCCTATGTAAGATAACCGAGGTGCAACATCTGGTGTCCAGCCCGTATCACCCGCAGACCAATGGTCTGTGTGAACGGTTCAATGGCACACTGAAGCAGATGCTTCGAATGTTAGTCGAGTCCCATGGGAGCGACTGGGAGCCTTATCTCCCGCACTTGTTGTTTGCTTACCGGGAGGTGCCTCAAGCCTCGACTGGGTTCTCCCCCTTCGAGCTCTTGTATGGGAGACGTGTCCGTGGGCCCCTAGCTCTAGTGAAGGAGTCCTGGGAAGGAGACGCCGCTATCCAGGGTGTGCCAGTCGTGGAGTATGTCATATGATTCCGTGACCAAATGCAGACGATGGCGCAGCTGGTGCATGACAACATGGTACAGGTTCAGGCCGACCAGAAACGCTGGTATGATCAGAATGCTCGCGAGAGAATATACCAGCCGGGGCAGAAGGTATGGGTGCTAGTCCCTGAGCCCAAGGATAAGCTTCAGGCCAAATGGTCTGGTCCATACGTCGTGCACCAGCAAGTCAATTGCGTCAACTACCTGGTTACCATTGACCCAGGCCGGAACAGGCATAAGGTCTTCCATGTTAACATGATGAAAGATCATCATGACAGGGAAGCCACTGCCTTTCCCGTATGTAGTCTGCTAGAGGAGGGCGAAGAGGAAGACCTTGTGGACATGCTCACTCAGTTAGGGGAGGGAAGGTCACCCCAGGAAGTGCAGTTAAACCCCCTACTGACTGAGACCCAAAGGTCACAACTTAACAATGTTCGGTGCACCCTCCCCGGTCTGTTTTCCGGAAAGCCAGGGAGAACTGACCGGGCCATCCACCACGTGGATACCGGGAATCGTGCCCCTATCCGGCGACCGCCATATCGTGTCTCCTCGGAAGTACGGGCCCAAATACATAAGGAGATTGGCGAGATGCTGGAAATGGGGGTGATTCAGCCCTCCCACAGTTCATGGGCCTCGCCTGTAGTCCTGGTACCTAAAAAGGATCGGACCACCCGGTTCTGTGTGGACTACCGGGAGCTCAATGCGGTTACAGTTGATGATGCGTATCCCATGGCACGCATCGACGATTTACTAGACTCGTTAGGTAAGGCCCAGTATCTATCTATCATGGACTTGAGCCGGGGGATACTGGCAAATTCCCCTATGCCCAGAGGCACGGGAACGGTCGGCCTTTACCACTCCCTTCGGATTGTATGAGTTCACTGTCATGCCGTTCGGCATGAAATATGCCCCTGCCACTTTTCAAAGGATGGTCAATTCCCTGCTGTCGGGATGTGAAGGGTTTGTAGCTGCATACCTGGATGATATCGCCGTCTTCATCTCCACTTGGGAAGAACACCTACAACACCTGGCGCAGGTGTTGAGGCGGGTTCACCACGCGGGCTTGACCATCAAACCAGAGAAGTGTCAGCTGGGCATGCGTGAGGTCCAGTACCTGGGACACCGGGTGGGTGGGGGAACCTTGAGGCCAGAGCCTGAGAAGCTAGAGGCAATCACCACATGGCCAACCCCCCGGACCAAGCGACAGGTGATGTCTTTCCTGGGCACAGCAGGGTACTACAGGAAGTTCGTCCCGAACTATAGTGCCCTTGCTGCCCCCCTGACAGACCTCACCAAGAAGAAGTTGCCGCAAACCGTCCAATGGACGGATACCTGTGAGCGCTCCTTCCAGGCCCTGAAGGCAGCCCTGGCAAGCGGTCCTGTACTTCAAGCGTACGATGAATCTCGTCCACTTGTATTACAGACCGACGCCAGCACCTACGGTCTCGGTGCCGTGCTGAGCCAGATTGACTCAGCGGGGCAAGAGCACCCAGTGCAGTACCTCAGCAGAAAGCTTCTGCCGCGGGAAGTGGCCCACGCCACAGTGGAGAAGGAATGCCTGGCAATTGTTTGGGCCCTGCAGCATCTGCAGCCTTACTTGTATGGGCGCCACTTCACCGTGGTGACGGACCACAACCCTCTGATCTGGATAAAGCGTATCGCTGGTCAGAATGGGCGATTGTTGCGCTGGAGCCTGGTGCTCCAGCAATACAATTTCGACATTCGGCACAAGCCCGGCCGGGCCCATGGCAATGCAGACGGCCTATCCCGGCGCGGTGAAGCGGTAGAGGTGCTTTCAGAAGAGGGGCGTAGGCCCCTACTTCCTGCAAGCCCCATCTAAAGGGGGAGGTGTGATGATTCTGCCTAAATATGGCCATAACTCAGCTGTATTTTGGTCTCTGGGTATAGGATCTCCCTTCTTGCTTGCACTCATTCATACTGTGCGCAGCTATAAGCCTAGGTGCATATTGGCAGTAGCGGCCAGGCTGGAACAATAGGGCTCCATTGTATTCCTATACAGCCCTGGCTGATCAAACAATAGTGCATTGTTCAAGCCTGGGCTGTTGATCAGATATGACTGATAACAGTGTATCAATTCACTTTGTCTCAGCTCTATACAAAAAATCTGGATTTGATTGAATTAACTCATCAGACGTACTGTCGCCGGTGACCTCATTCTGGGAGGTGGCATAAAGGGTATAAAAGATGAGGTAAGAGGTCTGTGGGAGGAGACTATCACTTGGAGATCATGCTATGAAGACTGTGCTGAGATAATGCTATGGAGATTATGCCACAGAGTTGTTACAGACAGACCATGAGGAGAGGCTGCTGTGATGACATTCTGTTGAGACTACTGGACTAATGCTGAGATTCCTGTGAAAAGCATGCAGGCTGGATTATTGTTTTAATGCTACATGCTAAAAAGCCTCCACTGGTGACTCACACATGCCATGTGTGAGTATTGGACTATAGAACCACATCAAGGACATGTGTGGTAAAGTAATCATTTCACCTTTATTCCCTTTTATTTTAATTGCACTGTATCTTGTAACTAGTAACTGTTAATGCTTGTATATATCTGCATATCTGTTCTGAACTGCATGTGTTAGATGTTAATACCGACCCATATAGGGGTTAATAAATATATAAAATTTAGAAAGCTTGTCTTGTATTTATCTTGTGGACCCAACATTCACTGGAGGTGAGTGTGGTTTTTATATGAAAGAGGACTCAGGGTGTGGCCAAAGCGGTTTAGCGCACGGAGGATCTTTCACAATCACTGAAAAAATAATTTGAATAACCCGAACACAAAAAATGCTATAGCCTTCAAAACCACAAGTACCAAAAGACCCAAAGATGTGTCCAGTCATGAACCAGGGAAAATTGTTTTGTCAATTGTTTTGTTTTCACCTTAACGATCTGTGACAGTTAACTCCTTGTATGCTACGATCAAAGCTGATCATGGTCAGGACATATACGAGGTTTCCCTGTGACACAAACTATACTCTTTTTATGGGTGAACTGTCCAGGGTCCATTCACCAAGGACTGTCTATTGAGAATAACAAATACTTACTGTATATCCATTACATTATTGTTTAAAGTCATAAATAACGTATAACATTAACAAAAAAATATGATAAAATTACTAAAAATACGCAGAAAAAAAAAAATTCTAATGCAATATTTTACATGACTGTGACAAAACAACAAATAGTATTCACAATGGTATTATCTTAACTGTTAGAGCATGTTCTACTAGGATGATTTAATGGAGCAAAATAACTTAAAAAATATAAATGTTAAAATATAAATGAATTACTAGCATAATTGTATCCAATAACGGTACCATAAGAAAGAGCAACTAGTCACATGGAACACACTGGCTCATACAAGCATGTTGTCCTAAAATTTGAAAAGTTATGCCTGCCAAGAGGCAAAAAAAAATCCTTTGGTCTTTTAAGGGGCTATATGGGAAAATGTTTTCCTAAAAGATCACAACTGCAGTGAGTAATTGGCTGAGTGCCCATTTTTTGATTAAGCATTTATTCACAGATTTTGCCCTGGTTTGTGTTTCATAAAAAGCAAAATAAAGTCTATATTTACCCTAGCCCTAGCACTAATAAAATAATAAATTATGTACAGTGGTATATAAGACTTTAGTATAGTTAACGATGGATTCTAATGGTATATAAGATATTTGTTCCTAACAATTCAAACATAGTGTCCGTTAAAAAAAGAAAAACAAAAAAAAACGGACACCTATCATAACAGACATTAACGGACACTAGCTGATGTTAATGTGTCCGTTTTTTTAACAGATCCAATTAATGGTTAAAAAAAACGGACACATTAGCATCAGTTAGCAGCAGTTAGTGTCTGTTTTTTAACACTGTCTGTTTTTTTAACACTGTCCGTTTTTTTTTTTTTTTTTCTGTTTTCTGAGCATGCGCAGGAAAAAAACGGACATAAAATAACGGACAATAACTGATGGCTATCAGTTACAGTCCATTATAAGTCCTTTACCCATAGACTTCAATGTTAAAAAAATAACGGACACTTGCTGTCCGTCAAAAATCCGTTTTTCCAAACGGACAAAAAAGTCCTGCATGTAGGATTTTTTATCCGCGAAAAAAAACGGACTTCTGACGGATTGGGTGTAAACGGACACAAATGGACACTAACGGACACAATATAAAACCCCATTGAAATGAATGGAAATTTTAACGGATTTCTGACGGTTCAGCTAGTGTCCGATGCTAAAATCTTGTAACGGAAAATAGCAACGGACACTACTGACAGTCACCAACAGTAGTGTGAACGCCCCCATAGAAGCAATCTGATATACATGTACTAGGCAAGAAACTGAATATTCATGAAAATTCTGTGAACTGACCATCCACTGCAGAGTTCTAGGAGAGCGTAGGGCAGAACTGGTTATATATATGACATTTTATCTGAACACCTACATAGACATGCCATAAATCACTTAAAGCATACCTTCAGTTATAAACAACTTTTCATAAATGTATAGTGCACGTGAATATAAAAAATTGTGTAATATATCTTATTAAGGAAATATGTTTCCATTACCACTTATTAAGCTGCTTTCCTCCTCCTCATCTTCAATCTGACTGTTTACATAATATTTGTCTCCATCTCCATATTCAACCTCAGACACAGACATCTATGGGGAAGGTAGTGTAAGAGTAGGGTGTTGCTGCCAGCTAGTTAATTGATTTATTGCTTCATTTTGTGTAATGGTAGCCTCTTATCTACAAATATAACTGTAAAATCTCTGCCTGTTCAGGTCTCTGCTCCACCCTCTGCTCGCACGCTGCGGCAAAGGAGGTATGTTCAGTTTGGTTCCTTGCGTAGGTTTCTTGTTGCTCAGTCTGAACACTGTCCTAGACAATGTAATGGATTTCCAGCCACACCCGTGTTCTGAGCATTTCTCTCTGGACCACATATAGTTAATCACAGCCTTGCCTGTGTGATTAACAGCCTGTCTACCAATCCAGTCTGGGACTTGCCAAGACTTTCTATAAACAGGTTGTCAGCCCTCATATGGTCGCCGGTTATTGAACTGTCTTTGCCTGCTCTCTTTATTATATCTCTTGCTGCTTTGTTACCTGATTCTCCGACCTTTGGCTTGCCTTGTAACTATTCTCTTGGATTGTGATTTTGTACTGCATTGCTCGTTTGTTACCGACTCCTTGGCTAGCTGACCTCCCTTTGTTGTTGTGCGTCCTGTCTGCGTTCTGTGTGGTCACTTACTCAGTATAGGGCTCACCTTCAGGTTATCCTTTTACCGTTTAGGGTAACTGAGGCAATAGGAAGGGATAGTGGCTGGGGTGAGATTAGGGCTCACTTGTCTCTGTCCTTCCTCCCAGACCGCTGCAGTAGTGTAGGGTATTGCTACATCTGGCAAGACCCTAACAGAATAACCGGCCCATAACATTCTGCCATTTCTTCCCATAGGATCAGTATTGGAAGGTTTGGCAGGCCTGGTAGCTGAGCTTGCTAAACAGGTACAGACCCTTACTGATGCCGCTGCAGCATCCCCAGTTGTTTCTGCCCCTTTCAGGGTTAAGATGCTACTCCCAGATCGTTTCTCGGGGGACTGAGAAAAATGTGAGACTTTCCAGGAGTCTTGTCGTTTGTACTTTCGGATTAATCCACATGCATCCCAGGCCCAAATGGTGGGACTAGTTATATCCCTCCTACAGGGGGGATCCACAAGCTTGGGCCCTTAAACTCCCTCCTGGGGCTGAGGAGTGGATTGACCTTGAAAAAAATTTTTTGTCTTTGGGGCTCCCCTAGTTGAACCTCCATAACCCTATTTTTGATTGGGGTAAAAGGGAGCTGGTAAAATGGGGAGATCAGTGCTCATCCCACTGTATTGTTTTGCACACCTTAGATTGTGTCAGTGAGGAGACGGTCTCAGTTGTAAAGGTTGGAAACGCCAGGCGAATAAAAAAACGTTTGCCTGGTCCTCCAGCGCCTGTTGTTGTTGTTGTTCAGGGAGATCTGGAATTGAAGGCAGAGAAAATACTGGGTCCTACTAAAACTTGGTTTATCTGGTGAGGGTCCGGTGGCACCTCATAAATGGGGGGGGGGTACTGTAACATCTCTGCCTGTTCGGGTCTCTGCGCCACGCTCCGCTCGCACGCTGCGGCAAAGGAGGCGTGTTCAGTTTGGTTCCTTGCGTAGGTTTCTTGTTGCTCAGTCTGAACACTGTCCTAGACAATGTAATGGATTTCCAGCCACACCCGTGTTCTGAGCATTTCTCTCTGGACCACATATAGTTAATCTCAGCCTTGCCTGTGTGATTTACAGCCTGTCTACCAATCCAGTCTTGGGCTTGCCCAGACTTTCTATAAACAGGTTGTCAGCCCTCATATGGTCGCCGGTTATTGCACTGTCTTTGCCTGCTCTCTTTATTATATCTCTTGCTGCTTTGTTACCTGATTCTCCGACCTTTGGCTTGCCTTGTGACTATTCTCTTGGATTGTGATTTTGTACTGCATTGCTCGTTTGTTACCGAACCCTTGGCTAGCTGACCTCCCTTTGTTGTTGTGCATCCTGTCTGCGTTCTGTGTGGTCACTTACTCAGTATAGGGCTCGTCTTCAGGTTGTCCTTTTACCGTTTAGGGTAACTGAGGCAATAGGAAGGGACAGTGGCTGGAGTGAGATTAGGGCTCACTTGTCTCTGTCCTTCCTCCCAGACCGCTGCAGTAGTGTAGGGTATTGCTACATCTGGCAAGACCCTAACAATAACAGTGTTAAAAGAGCTTAGAGTAGCTTAAATGGTAACAACAGCAATTAAATTTAGTGTCTTGTCTAACAGACTCATCCTACCCCCTCCCCCTCTTCCTAGAATAATATAGAAAGTGTAGAAAGTAATTCAGCCAGTAAATTGTAAAAGAAAACATATTTCTTTAATAAGATATATTACAAAGTTTCTTATATTCACCTAAACTATTCATTTATGCAAAGTTATTTAAAACTGGAGGTAAACTTTAATTCTTTTGTAATAGGTATATTTTGTGAAAATGAAAGGCAATTACATGAAATACAATATTTAGATGCATTTATTACAAGTAGTAAACAGTCTTATATATATTGTGTTTCATGTAAGCACAATTCTCCTGCAAGTATCTATAGTCATTGCCGTAAGTGTTGGCACACCTGGAATTTTTGAAGTATTTCTCCCAGAAAATTATTGCAATTGCACATGTTTTGTTACACGCATGTTCAATTCCTTTGTGTTTATTGGAACAACAAAAAACAGAAAAAAAGCCCAAAATTATATAATTTCATGCAAAACTCCAAAAATGGGCTAGAGAAAATTGCTGGCACCCTCAAGTTAACATTTGGTTGCACACACTTTGGAAAAAAATAACTGAAATCCATCGCTTCCTATAACCAGCATCAAACTTCTTACACATCTCATCTGGAATTTTGGACCACTCTTTTTTTGCAAACTGCTCCAGGTCTCTCATTTTTAAAGGGTACCTTCTCTCAACAGTTATTTTAAGATCTCTCCATAAGTGTTCAATGGGTTTTAGATCTGGACTCATTGCTGGCCACTTCAGAACTCTCCAGCGCTTTGTTTCCATCCATTTCTGGGTGTTTTTTTTTTTAAGTATGTTTGGGGTCATTGTCCTGCTGGAAGACCCATGACCTAGGACGCAACCCCACCTTTCTGACACTGGGCCCTACATTGAGACCCAAAATCCTTTGGTAATCTTCAAATTTCATGATGCCTTGCACACAGTCAAGTCACTCAGTGCCGGAGTCAGCAAAACAACCCCAAAACATCTTTGAACCTCTACCATATTTGACTCTTCTGAACTGTGTTCTGAAGGATTTTGGCTTACACACATACATTTTGGCAAACTGCAGTCTAGCTTTTTCATGTCACTATGTCAGCAGTGGGGTCCTTCCTGGGTCTCCTGCCATAGCATTTTATTTCATTCAAATGTCGACAGATAGTTCACGCTGACACTGGTGCACCCTGAGCCTGCAGGACAGCTTGAATTTCTTTGGAACTTGATTGGGACTGCTTATCCACCATCATCACAATCCTGCGTTGCAACCATTCATCAATTTTTCTCTTCCATCCACATCCAGGGAGATTAACTACAGTGCCATGGGTTGTAAACTTCTTGATTATGTTGCACACCGTAGAACATCAAGATCTCTGGAGATGGACTTGTAACCTTGAAATTGTTGATATTTTTCTACAATTTGGGTTCTCAAGTCCCCAGACAGTTCTCTTCTTCTTTTTCTGTTCTCCAAGATTAGTGTGCACCCACAGACACACAATGCAAAGACTGAGTCAAATTCTCTCCTTTTTATCTGGTTTCAGATGTGATTTTTATATTGCCCACACATGTTTCTTGCCACAGGTGAGTTTGAACGAGCATCACATGCTTGAAGCAAATTTATATACCCACAATTTTGAAAAGGTGCCAACAACTTTGTCCGACCTATATTTGTAGTTTTGTGTGAAATTATGTCCAATTTGCCTTTTTTTTCTCAGTTTTTTTTGTGTTGTTGCAATACACACAAAGGAATGTGTCAAATGGGATGAATACTTCATTTTCTAGAAAAATTTTCAGGGGTGCCAGCACTTACAAGCCATGACTGTATACACATTTGGCTTTTTGGTTAACAGTGGAATATATGGTGGAATCAGTGAACAATTACAAAACCTATGTTATAAATATGTCAAGGTTTTTCAGCTTCCCTGTGAAAGTCTTTGCAAGTTCCTTAAATATTATGAATGTATTCAGAATATGATCTAATATATTTCATCATGCTGCTTCATTTCATAAGACAATCTCCATTGTCTGTACCTATCAAATATTGTTTGTTGGCAAAATATTTCCAAAACAGGCAGGATAAAATCTGAGACTCAGAAAGTTCAGCAGGATATCAAAGCTTATCGGCTGACTCCCCACTAGTTTGTATCATTTCCAATCCTTCTCTCCATTTGAGTTCTATAAATCTTTGAAAGATCCAATCACTGAGATTGTCAACAGCCAAGGACACATCAAGGACAATAGACTTACAGGACAATGCAATGTGTAAATATTCTCCATCAGCCTAGTATTAAACTTGATGTGTGCTTTCATTCTAAAAATCATTCAATTGTCAGCAATATACCGTTAGCTGTTTTATTCATCCTTTAATGCCATATTTTAGCCAACCTTTTGGAAAGGGAAGAAACCAAACATTACGATGCAAAGGTGCATAATCTAGATGAAATTGAAAGGAAAATCATAACAAATAAGAAGCAACTCAGTTAATATCCAAAAAGGAACACTCCTATGAACCTACTTGGTAATTAAGAAACACAGGAGTGGGAGGCACATTACCCATTTGCATATATAAAGGAATCATTGGCCAGTCTATCAGGAGGTAGGCTTTTGGTACACCCAGTTACTCTCCTTTAGTTTGCCATTTTGGGGAATGTTTCTTTGTTCAGCCTTTCTGGTCACGTTTTTGAAGCCTAAACCAGGTGTAGATTATACAGTATATGGGAAGAAAATATGCCATTTGAAGTCAAGGATCTATTGTACAGAAATGCAAATGAAAATGTTTTAAAAAAGGCAGCGATTTTTCATGCGTGAAAAAGACAAATCAACCAAGGTGAAATAACAGTGAAACATGTCTTAAGTTTGGCTTCTGAATAAGAGCTCATCTGTCATTTCTCATTGCTTCTTGCACCCCTTCTCACCATTCCTGATTGAAAAGAGCTAAAAAAAAGAGCACCCCCAAGATTTGCCTATAAACTCTTTTCTACCCTGCACATCTCCGTGAACTGGGTAGCAGCTTTAATTACATGTTATTTTCATATTTTACTTTTCATTGAAGTTTTACCTAGCCATTTTGTGATGGTATTTAGAGATGAGCGAATCGAAGCTGCAGTGGAATTTGTTCTGAATTTCATGAAATATTCGATTCGCATTGAATCCGAATTTCATCATGCTTCGTGGTAACGATTTGCATTTAGTTCAAAATGGCTGCTGTACATATTAGGACATGGGGCAAGCAACTCTGGGAACACGGGATCACCCACAATGCCAGGCGTGCAGCCAATCAGCAGCCAGCCTTGTGATGTCACATCCCTTTAACCCCTTCGCGAGTGCGCACGGCATGTTTGACCGCTGCATCCAAGGTGTTAAATCCCCTGATCAGTTACGTAGCAGGGTGTTAGCTGTAACTGACAGCTAATACCCTGCCCCATAACTGATCGGGGGTTTTAACACCTTGCATGCCGCGGTCAAACATCACATCTCGTGAAGACAACAGGCTGCCACCACTAAGATGGTTAGAGAAAATCTTTTAAGGCTAAGGCTCAATATAGCAAAACACAGCAAAAAAATGCTGCGGAAAGAAATATTGCAAAATTGCATTTGCAAATATGTTAAACTTTTACTTGTCTGCAAGTTTAAGTATGGTTATATTCATGGAAAAATTTCTTTAACCCCCTACAGTTCTGAACGAGCAGGACTCGGGGCTTGAGCAAAGTGCATTACAGAGTAGAACAAGTTCAGAGACAATGTAACTTTAAAAGGCTGATTAAAGCAGAGGTGCATATTCTCACACTTTTACTTTAATCAGTGTGCAGGAGAACACAATCAGATGACAGTGCAGGGAAAGGAAAAAAATTATTTCATTATTCTCCTTTCCCTGTTACTTTAGATAATTCCAAGGGAATTTTGTTCATAATATCACCCACCATTATCAGTCAGAAGCATACTTGCAATTTAACTCCTTATATGCTACGGTTAATGCTGACTGCAGCACCTAAGTCGTTTTATAGAAAATGGGGACCCAAAGACGTAGGGCCTGTCTGCTTAAAAAGTGGTTACCCGTGGACACCCGCGGACCCTATAGACTTCAGTGGGGTCTGCCCTGTTTACATCGGTTTTATACTGTAACCAGCAAAGAAAAAATTTAGATTATTACAAAAAGAAAAAAAAAAAACTGCGGCAAAAAATTGAGCAGATGCCAGTCAGAAATGTACAGTCATATGAAAAAGTTTGGGCACCCCTATTAATCTTAATCATTTTTAGTTCTAAATATTTGGGTGTTTGCAACAGCCATTTCAATTTGATATATCTAATAACTGATGGACACAGTAATATTTCAGGATTGAAATGAGGTTTATTGTACTAACAGAAAATGTGCAATATGCATTAAACCAAAATTTGACCGGTGCAAAAGTATGGGCACCTCAACAGAAAAGTGACATTAATATTTAGTAGATCCTCCTTTTGCAAAAATAACAGCCTCTAGTCGCTTCCTGTAGCTTTTAATCAGTTACTGGATCCTGGATGAAGGTATTTTTGACCATTCCTCTTTACAAAACAATTCCAGTTCAGTTAAGTTTGATGGTCGCCGAGCATGGACAGCCCGCTTCAAATTATCCCACAGATGTTCAATGATATTCAGGTCTGGGGACTGGGATGGCCATTCCAGAACATTGTAATTGTTCCTCTGCATGAATGCCTGAGTAGATTTGGAGCTGTGTTTTGGATCATTGTCTTGCTGAAATATCCATCCCCGGCGTAACTTCAAATTCGTCACTGATTCTTGTACATTATTCTCAAGAATCTGCTGATACTGAGTTGAATCCATGCGACCCTCAACTTTAACAAGATTCCCGGTGCCGGCATTGGCCACACAGCCCCAAAGCATGATGGAACCTCCACCAAATTTTACAGTGGGTAGCAAGTGTTTTTCTTGGAATGCTGTGTTTTTGACGCCATGCATAACGCCTTTTTGAATGACCAAACAACTCAATCTTTGTTTCATCAGTCCACAGGACCTTCTTCCAAAATGAAGCTGGCTTGTCCAAATGTTCTTTTGCATACCTCAGACGACTCTGTTTGTGGCGTGCTTTCAGAAACGGCTTCTTTCGCATCACTCTCCCATACAGCTTCTCCTTGTGCAAAGTGTGCTGTATTGTTGACCGATGCACAGTGACACCATCTGCAGCAAGATGATGCTGCAGCTCTTTGGAGGTGGTCTGTGGATTGTCCTTGACTGTTCTCACCATTCTTCTTCTCTGCCTTTCTGATATTTTTCTTGGCCTGCCACTTCTGGGCTTAACAAGAACTGTCCCTGTGGTCTTCCATTTCCTTACTATGTTCCTCACAGTGGAAACTGACAGGTTAAATCTCTGAGACAACTTTTTGTATCCTTCCCCTGAACAACTATGTTGAACAATCTTTGTTTTCAGATCATTTGAGAGTTGTTTTGAGGAGCCCATGATGCCACTCTTCAGAGGAGATTCAAATAGGAAAACAACTTGCAATTGGCCACCTTAAATACCTTTTCTCATGATTGGATACACCTGGCTATGAAGTTCAAAGCTCAGTGAGGTTACAAAACCAATTTTGTGCTTCAGTAAGTCAGTAAAAAGTAGTTAGGAGTATTCAAATCAATAAAATGATAAGGGTACCCAAATTTTTGCACCGGTCAAATTTTGGTTTAATGCATATTGCACATTTTCTGTTAGTACAATAAACCTCATTTTAATCCTGAAATATTACTGTGTCCATCAGTTATTAGATATATCAAATTGAAATGGCTGTTGCAAAGACCCAAATATTTAGAACTAAAAATGATTAAGATTAATAGGGGTGCCCAAACTTTTTCATATGACTGTATATCACTGACCAGCGCTCAATGCCTCAGGACGCACACAAGAAGACGACTTGTGTGTGTGCTACAATAAAAAATACCCTGTCCTAAAATCGATCTCAAATTTTTCTATATATATACAGTACAGACCAAAAGTTTGGACACACCTTCTCATTCCAAGAGTTTTCTGTATTTTCATGACTATAAAAATTGTAGATTCACACTGAAGGCATCAAAACTATGAATTAACACATGTGGAATTATATACTTAACAAAAAAGGGTGAAACAACTGAAAATATGTCTTATATTCTAGGTTCTTCAAAGTAGCCACCTTTTGCTTTGATTTCTGCTTTGCACACTCTTGGCATTCTCTTGATGAGCTTCAAGAGGTAGTCACCTGAAATGGTCTTCCAACAGTCTTGAAGGAGTTCCCAGAGATGCTTAGCACTTGTTGGCCCTTTTGCCTTCACTCTGTGGTCCAGCTCATCCCAAACCATCTCGATTGGGTTCAGGTCTGGTGACTGTGGAGGCCAGGTCATCTGGCGTAGCATTCCATCACTCTACTTCTTGGTCAAATAGCCCTTACACAGTCTGGAGGTGTGTTTGGGGTCATTGTCCTGTTGAATAATAAATGATGGTCAAACTAAATGCAAACCGGATGGAATAGCATGCCGCTCCAAGATGCTGTGGTAACCATGCTGGTTCAGTATTCCTTCAATTTTGATTAAATCCCCAACAGTGTCACCAGCAAAGCACCCCCACACCATCACACCTCTTCCTCCATGCTTCACGGTGGGAACCAGGCATGTAGAGTCCATTCGTTCACCTTTTCTGCGTCGCACAAAGACACGGTGGTTGGAACCAAAGATCTCAAATTTGGACTCATCAGACCAAAGCACAGATTTCCACAGGTCTAATGTCCATTCCTTGTGTTCTTTAGCCTAAACAAGTCTCTTCTGCTTGTTGCCTGTCCTTAGCAGTGGTTTCCTAGCAGCTATTTTACCATGAAGGCCTGCTGCACACAGTCTCCTCTTAACAGTTGTTGTAGAGATGTGTCTGTTGCTAGAACTCTGTGTGGCATTGACCTGGTCTCTAATCTGAGCTGCTGTTAACCTGTGATTTCTGAGGCTGGTAACTCAGATGAACTTATCCTCCGCAGCAGAGGTGACTCTTGTTCTTCCTTTCCTGGGGCGGTCCTCATGTGAGCCAGTTTCTTTGTAGCGCTTGATGGTTTTGGCCTCTGCACTTGAGGACACTTTCAAAGTTTTCCCAATTTTTCGGACTGACTGACCTTCATTTCTTAAAGTAATGATGGCCACTCGTTTTTCTTTACTTAGCTGCTTTTTTCTTGCCATAATACAAATTATAACACTCCATTCAGTAGGACTATCAGCTGTGTATCCACCTGACTTCTGAACAACACAACTGATGGTCCCAACCCCATTTATAAGGCAAGAAATCCCACTTATTAAACCTGACAGGGCACACCTGTGACGTGAAAACCATTTCAGGTGACTACCTCTTGAAGCTCATCAAGAGAATGTCAAGAGTGTGCAAAGCCGTAATCAAAGCAAAAGGTGGCTACTTTGAAGAACCTAGAATATAAGACATATTTTCAGTTGTTTCACCCTTTTTTGTTAAGTATATAATTCCACATGTGTTAATTCATAGTTTTGATGCCTTCAGTGTGAATCTACAATTTTTATAGTCATGAAAATACAGAAAACTCTTGGAATGAGAAGGTGTGTCCAAACTTTTGGTCTGTACTGTATATAGTTAGAGACTTGTATCTATATTCATAGCAAATCTAACTCTATATAACTAAAATTTAGATTATTACAAAAGAAAAAAAAACTGCAGCTAAAATTTGAGCAGGTGCTGGTCAGAAATGTATGTCACTGACCACTGCTCAGAGCCTCAGGATGCACTCAAGAAGGCAGCTTGTGTGTGTACCACAATAAAAAAACGCCCTGTCCTAAAAGCTATCTAAAATGTTGTTATAGATATTGATAGAGACTTCAGTAGAAAACTATTTTTTTCTGGAGAAAAAAACCCTGCAGCCAAAAAAAATTGAGCAGAAGCCTGAACAGTAACCTAAGTCACTAGACGGAGCTCTGCGGTCGCACAGGGATGTAACAAAAAAGCAGAAAGCAAAAAAAAACAAAACACAAAAGGTAAAAAAAAAAAAAAAAGGAGTTTCCTCTGCATACCCCTCATGCCATGCCTTTCCCGTACAAAGCCATGTACAGAAGCCTATTAGGCTCAGTTAGAGGCTTGGTCTAATAGACTGGTTGTCATTGTAACACTGATATGTATAATACATAAGTGGTGCGATGTATTATGCAAGTGATCACAGTGGGACAAGTAAAAAATGTAAAATAGTTTGATAAAATTTTAAAAAATGTGAAAAATTTAAAATCACCATTTTCCCCCAGATATTATTTTGTTATATTAAAAAAATAAAATAATAAAGAACTTTACACACAAATCTACAACAAAAATTTCAGTTTTTGTTAATCTCACCAAACAAAAATGGATTAAAAATTGGCAAAAAATGTGCCTTACAAGATACCAGCAGAACTACAACAAATTTTTTTCATAAGTGTCTTTATTATACAAATTTACTTAAACGTAAAAACAAACTTTGTGCATTACTGTAATTGTACTGATAATAAAAAAGATAACATGTCCTTTATACTGCATGGTGAATATAAAAATGTCCCTACCTTAATAAATGCATTATATGTACCGCAAAATCGTTCCATTGAAAGATACATCTTGTCTTACAAAAAACAAACCATCATATGTCACTAGAAATGTAAAACTGTTATGGCTCTCAGAAGATTAGGATGGAAAAAGTTTGCATCATTCAATTAGCTACAGCTACATTCTTAACAGGTTAAGAAATAAATTCTTGGGTTCAGCATTTAGACTTGCAATGTAAGTTGGAATCTTTAACTACAAACTCGTTGGACATGGTATTTGATCTAGTTTTCAGTTCAATTTCAATTTATACTCACTAAACCATTAAAGCTTATGATATCCATTAGGCATGTACAAAAAAACTAAATCCTTAGTCACCCCCTGTCCAGACTTCCACAGCACTGTTACGGCAGATGTCAGGTGCTTAAATATGGCAGTCCCTCAGGCTGGTCACTGATCGAAGGCATTAACCCTTCTGATGCCTTGGTCAAACCTGACTGAGACACCATTTTCCGTAAAAGCACTATCCCCTGAAACGAGATCCAGGTATGGCGATCCTCTGCAATGACAGCTGGGAGCCTATTGAGTTCTCTTAAACTTTTCATCACCATAATTCTATTACAGGCTGCTCTGTAATATGTATATATTTTACAATACTGTAACATCCTTGTCTGTTCAGGCTTTGGCACCATCCTCCGGGCGCACGCTGCGGCGCAGGAGGCGTGCCCGGTTGTGATTCCTTCCTTTGGGTTTTTCTTGTATTGTCTGAACACTGTCCTATTCCCTCACCTCCTTAATTGATTTTCCACCACGCCCTTCTCCTTCACCTTGCTTTCCCCCTGCTTCACTAAGAGTTAACTTTAGTCCTACCTTTGTGATTGACAGCCTGTCCTCCTATCAAGTCTGGGGCAGGTTCTTTCTCTCTATTTATTGTTTGCTCACTTTCCCATTGGCGCCTGCTATTGCATTTCGCTTACTGGCTATACTCCTTGTTCCTTGTTACCTGCTCTTCTGATTTTCTGACCACTGGCTTACCTTTGACTTCTCTTGGATTGTGATTTTGTACTGCATTGCTCTTTTGTTACCGACCCCTTGGCTAGCTGACCTCCCTTTGTTGTTGTGCGTCCTGTCTGCGTTCTGTGTTATCACTTATTATAAGGAGGGACTGTCGACTGGTTGCTGGCTGTCACCTAGGACAGATCGGGCAAGTTAGCCAGGGACAGTGGGGGGGATTCAGCTTAGGGTCCACTGTCTTGTTGTGCCTCTCCCCCCTAAGTTCTCCAGCAGCTACTGGGGAATCGCTCCTCTAGTGATTCCCTTACAGAATAGCAGGCCGTAAAAAAAAAAAACTTTAACCCTTCTACCCCCCCCCTCCTCTGCTACGTCCTATCTGTCTGTCTGCTATTAATGTAATGCCTCTCACCTTGGAACATTCCTGTACATGTTGTATTTGTATTTGTATCTGCTTATCTTTGCTGCTGTAACACACTGAATTTCCCCATTGTGGGACTATTAAAGGACTATTATTATTATTATTATTATTATTATTACTCATTACTGGCATGGCTTCTATTCAGGACCTTGTGACTCGAATGGAGGGTTTGGCAGGTTTGGTGTCTGAGCTGGCCAATCAGGTACACACTCTCACCCAGAATCAAGCTGAAGCTGCTGCTACACCACCTACTGTCATTTCCCTTCCCAGGGTTAAAATGTTACTCCCGGATAGGTTTTCAGGGGACAGAAGTAAATTTGAGACGTTCAGGGAATCATGTCTGTTGTATTTTCGGGTCAACCCTCATGCGTTGCAGTCTCAGATGGTGGGGGTGGTCATTTCTCTCTTACAGGGGGATCCACAGACTTGGGCCCTTAAACTCCCCCCTGAGGCAGAGGAGTGGACAGATCTGGAAAAAATTTTTAAGTCTTTGGGGGCCATTTATGCTGAGCCTGATCAAATTGGACTTGCCGAGTCCCAACTTCTTACCCTCCGGCAAGGTGAACTATCCGCTGAAACTTATTGCTCTGAGTTTCGGAAGTTGAGTATAACAGCAGGTTGGTGCAACTCCGCTTTGAAAGCTCTTTTTAAACAGGGCCTGAATGATTCAGTGAAGGATGTCTGGGTAGGTCACCCTGATCCCCCTACCTTAGAAAAGGCCATGACCTTAGCCGTCCGCATTGACAGGAGACTCCAGGACAGACGTAAAGAGAGGGTGGGGATTGGTCCCACTAAGTCTTCTGTCTATCCCTCTCTTTCTGTTAAAAAATCTGTTTCTCCTTCTGTCACCCCTGGAGATGAGCCTATGCACTTGGGAGCACTGGATACCAAGGCTAGACGAGAATATTGTCTCCGGAATCATCTCTGCCTGTATTGCGGCAAACCAGGTCATCTCATCCGAGACTGTTCCATCAAACCACGTACACCAGCGGAAAACTCCAGGGCCTGAGTGGTATTCGGAAGAACCACTCAGGCAGTCAGGTACCTTCCGAAAAATCGCACAAATTGATGTTACCTGCGTCTCTGTCCTTTGGGGGCAGATCTGTTTCTGGGCAGGCCCTAGTAGATTCTGGGGCTGCCACTAACTTTGTTAAATTTTCGTTTGTTTCTGCTTTACGTATTGAACTTGTATCATTTACTCCACTGGCCAGGGGTAAAGTCTGTTTTAAAACCCCCTTACTCTCTTTGCAAGTGGGCTCAATACATATGGAGCTCATGAGTTTTTTTGTTATGGAGGATCTCTTGTCTGATATTATTTTAGGGCTTCCCTGGCTAGACCTCCATAACCCTACCTTCGATTGGCCCAAAAAAGAGTTAGTGAAATGGGGGAATCAGTGCTCCTCCCATTGTATTGCTTTGCATGCCTCCGATTGTCTCAGTGAGGAGACGCTTCTTCCTGAATTTCTATCTGATTTTCATGATGTTTTTGATGCTAAAGCTGCTGAAGTTTTACCGCCGCATAGACCTTACGATTGTGCGATTGAACTCCTTCCCGACTCCAAATACCCAAAGGGAAGGATCTTCAATCTTTCTGCTCCTGAACGTGAGGCTATGCGGGATTACACTCAGGATAGTCTTCTTAAAGGTCACATCCGTCCATCTCAGTCTCCCATGGGGGCTGGGTTCTTTTTTGTTAAAAAGAAAGATGGCGGACTACGACCATGCATTGACTACTGAGAATTAAGTAAAATTACGGTTAAAAATCAGTATCCTCTTCCTCTGATCCCTGATCTTTTCAATCAGATTGTGGGTGCCTGCTGGTTTTCTAAAATTGACCTCTGTGGGGCATACAATCTGATCCGGATTAGAGAAGGAGATGAATGGAAAATTGCGTTCAACACACCGGAAGGTCACTTTTAGTATTTGGTAATGCCTTTCGGGGTGTGTAATGCACCCGCAGTATTTCAACATTTTGTTAACGATATCTTTAGAGACTTGCTCGGTCGTTATGTGGTTGTCTACCTGGATGATATTCTAGTGTTCTCTCCTGATTGGGCCACACATATTGAGCATGTTAGGAGTGTTTTGCTACTGTTGCGTCAAAACTGTCTCTTTGCCAAACGGTCCAAATGCCTGTTTGGAGTCCAAAGGGTCACCTTCCTCAGTTACATTATTACTCCCGATTCTTTTTGTATGGATCCACTAAAAGTCACGGCTATTAATAACTGGGAACGCCCCTCCAACCTTAAAGCCCTGCAACGTTTCTTGGGTTTCTCCAACTATTATCGAAAATTTATTAAGAATTTCTCTTCTACAGTGAAGCCATTGACGGATCTCACAAAGAAAGGTGCCGATGTGACTAAATGGACTCCGGAAGCGGAACAGGCTTTTGTACATCTCAAGAAATGTTTTGTTGAGGCTCCTGTATTAGTACCACCAGACTATGATCACCCATTTATTATTGAGGTTGATGCCTCTCAAGTGGGGGTTGGTGCCGTGTTGTCTCAGGGCTCTGAAAATTTTATGTGTTTGCAACCTGTGGCCTTCTTCTCGAGGAAATTCTCTCCTACGCAGCGCATCTATGACATTGGTAATCGAGAACTCCTAGCCATTAAATGGGGATTCGAGGAGTGGAGACATTTCCTCGAGGGGGCCAAACACCAGATCACAGTATTCACCGATCATAAGAACCTACTATATCTGGATAACGCTAAGCGACTGTCTCCTAGGCAGGCCCGCTGGGCGCTATTCTTCACACATTTTAATTTTGTGGTGACTTATCGTCCAGGCTCTAAAAATGTACGGGCTGATGCCCTATCTTGCAGTTTTGGTCCCAGCGATGCCCCTAAGGATGTCCCAGATAAAATCTTGTCTCCCAGAGTGGTTCTGGCCATTATTACTCCTGATCTTGCTACTTTAGTGGTTAATTCACAAGATCTTGCGCCCAGTAATACTCCCACTGGGAAACTATTTGTACCTCCAAATCTTCGTCTTCGTGTTTTGGAAGAAATTCATTGTTCTACCTTAACGGGACATCCCAGCTTCGCTGGGACTAAATACCTTCTCTCCCGTTCTTACTCGTGGCCTTCCTGGTCTCGAGACATATGTGAATTTGTTGCTGCCTGTGAGACATGTGCTAAGATGAAGACTCCTAGGAGATTACCCGAGGGCCTTCTTCATCCCCTTCCCATACCTAAGAGACCATGGTCCCATTTGTCAATGGACTTTATTACTGATTTGCCTTGTTCCCAAGGGAAGACTGTGATTTGGGTTGTTGTGGATAGATTATCCAAAATTTGTCATTTTGTACCCCTAAAGAAAATTTCAAGTGCTCCACGTCTAGCCTCGCTCTTTATTAATCACATACTCCGCTTGCATGGTGTACGGGAAAATATTGTATCTGATCGGGGTGTACAATTTGTCTCTAGATTCTAGAAGGAATTTTGTGGTCATCTGGGGGTCTCTCTGTCTTTCTCTTCCGCGTTCCACCATGAGACCAATGGCCAGACAGAGAGATTCAACCAAACTTTGGAACAGTACTTAAGGTGTTTTGTGTCTGATGCTCAAGAAAAATGGAGAACCTTTTTTTCCTCTAGCAGAGTTTGCAATAAACAACAGGGTTAACGTCACCACTAAAATGTCTTCGTTTTATTGCAACTTTGGTTTTAACCCCAGGTACTCCTCTCTCCGTAGCACCGAGTCTGTTAATCCCACCGCCGAACAGACTTATCAGCGACTGTGCACAGTCTGGGCCCAGGCTCGTCTCTGGTTAAAGCCCAAGAATATCAAAAATGGCAGGCAAATAAAAGACGCTTACCTGGCCCTGAATACAGAGTGGGAGATCAAGTCTGGCTGTCCACTAGGAATCTGCGTCTTAGAGTTCCTTCAGGGAAATTTGCACCACGTTACATTGGGCCCTATGTCTTTTCCGAACTCATAAACCCAGTATCTTTTAAATTACAACTTCCAAGTTCTTTTCGTATCCACAACGTCTTCCACAAGTCGCTTTTGAAGAAGTATATCTCCCCTGTCCTTACTTCTTCTAGTCCACCTGCGCCTGTGGTGGTCCAAGGGGAACTAGAATATGAAGTAGAAAAAATTCTGGATTCCCGTCGGGTGCAGAATGCTGTTCAGTACCTCGTGCACTGGAAGGGTTATGGCCTGGAAGAGCGAACGTGGGTTTCTGGTAGGGACCTACATGCGCCACGTTTGATTAATCTCTTTCATCACCAGAACCCTTTGAAACCTGGTCCATCTGGCGAGGGTCCAGAGGCCCCTCGTAAAAGGGGGGGTACTGTAACATCCTTGCCTGTTCAGGCTTTGGCACCATCCTCCAGGCGCACGCTGCGGCGCAGGAGGTGTGCCCGGTTGTGATTCCTTCCTTTGGGTTTTTCTTGTATTGTCTGAACACTGTCCTATTCCCTCACCTCCTTAATTGATTTTCCACCACGCCCTTCTCCTTCACCTTGCTTTCCCCTTGCTCCACTAAGAGTTAACTTTATTCCTACCTTTGTGATTGACAGCCTGTCCTCCTATCAAGTCTGGGGTGGGTTCTTTCTCCCTATTTATTGTTTGCTCACTTTCCCATTGGCGCCTGCTATTGCATTTCGCTTACTGGCTGTACTCCTTGTTCCTTGTTACCTGCTCTTCTGATTTTCTGACCACTGGCTTACCTTTGACTTCTCTTGGATTGTGATTTTGTACTGCATTGCTCTTTTGTTACCGACCCCTTGGCTAGCTGACTTCCCTTTGTTGTTGTGCGTCCTGTCTGCATTCTGTGTTATCACTTAATATAAGGAGGGACTGTCAACTGGTTGCTGGCTGTCACCTAGGACAAACTGGGCAAGTTAGCCAGGGACAGGGGGAGGGGATTCAGCTTAGGGTCCACTGTCTTGTTGTGCCCCTCCCCCCTAAGTTCTCCAGCAGCTACTGGGGAATCGCTCCTCTAGTGATTCCCTTACAAATACATTGCAATGCATTAGCACTGCAGTGTATTGTATTAGTGATCAGACCTCCTGGGGTTCAACCCACACACACATTAGGTAGGTATCCCTGCATCCAAAAATGCCTGCACTACAAACTGGATGTCAGAATATGGCGACTCCAAGAAATGTTTTCTTTTTTAAAATTTTGGATTATTTTTAAGGTGTTGAAATGTAATAAAAATTATAGAATTTTAGTAAGAATTGTGCCGACCCACAGTATACAGGTAACATGTCATTTTAATTGCACAGTGGATGCCGTAAATATGAAGCCCGTAAGGAAGTTGTTCAAACAGTTTTTCCCTAATTCTACCCCATTCTGATTTGTTGCTAGCCTCCTAGCACATCATATGGAATATTAAATGGTACCAATATGAGGTATAATTTGTTCCACAAAAAGTAGGCCCTTATATGGCTCTGTTAACAGAAAAATAAAAAAGTTCTGTCATCCCTGAGTGGGGAGCCACCCTACCATCAAAAGCTACTAGATCCTAATTATTTAAAGGGGAATATCACCCCAACCAATCCATCTTTTTACAAGCAGACTATGTCTAACTAGGAACACTGACAACCTGAGGTCTATGCTGCCTATATCTATGCAGTGGGAGACAGAATGTCATATTCAGTATCCTTGGCTCTCATATCCAGTAGGAGAGATAGTACAGTATGATTTTTCAGCACTGGGTCTCCTACTGGATAGAGAGTCAAGGAGACAGAGCAGTACATAGATGTGAGTAGTCCACAGCATGGACCGTGGCTGGTCTGTTTCTGTTCTTTAGAAGCAGAATCTGTTCAATAGTGTATTTAGGTAAATGATTATTGTGCATAGTCTTATTATTTAATTATTTTTCTATGTAATTGGAGGTACAGTTTATGAAATATAAAAGAAAACAAGTCAAGTAGTTTTATTTTGCACCATAAGTTAGATACTCTTAATCATTAGAAATTGGTTTATCATATACTAATATTTTTATCTTTATAAGGATAAGTCCCCACGTAGCAAGCTACAGGCAAAATAAACTATGGAAAAGACTGCGGCGGAAACCCATCACATTTTTTTCCGCAGTCTATTTTACAGAAAGTCTGCAGAGTTTTCCTCTGCAGACTTTCTGGCCCTACTGTAATTATATGGAAAACACCAGTGAAAATGCAGCTTTTCTGCTGCAGATTTTTTTTCTGCAATGTGTTTCTGCTAATCCCATCCACTTTGCAGGTAATGTGAAATACAGTGTTTTTCGCAACATGGGGCACTGGCCTTAGGAACATTACCTAAGTAAGTATGTATATCACAACAAGGAGTTTTTGCTGCTCCTTCATATCATTAATGCTTTGCTATTTTCTGCATGTATTTTCTAAAATGCTTAACCTCTTTTTTATATTTTTTGGTCAATATCAAATTCATTAATATAACGAGAAAAAAAATGTTCTCAGCCAAAAAATAATTTGCAGTTCTTGAACATTCTAGGAAAACTGCTTTTCTTATAACTGGTTAAATAATATCTTGAAATTCACACACCAAATTTCTTTGTACAATTAGTATATGGCTTACAAAATAGTATACTTGAATAGTCACATTTGTATGGAGGCAATGTATAACAATGTATATAAAAGTGTTCCAAAAAGAAAATCACTTCTGTCTTATGGTGAATAAAGGAAGATGAAAATGTATTTAATATAAGGTTATGTTAAAAAATTGGGGTTTAGAGGGAGAAACATAAAAAGAACAAATGGGAGCTGCAGTGATCTGGTTAAGATACATCAATGATTTCCTGATCTTTTGGCAGAATACGAAGGAGAGGTTCATAAAGTTGTTTGACATATTGAACAGGAATGACGTTGGCCTGTTTTTTAACATATGACATCCAAGAAACATCCATCTCATTCCTGGACCTTACTATTAATAAACTGGCCAACGGTCACCTGAGAACTACAATCTTCCATAATAAAACGGGACATCCTGAACTGGGACAGCTGGCATCCTTGGACTATGCGCAACGGCATTTCGAAGGGCCAATATCTTGGTGCTTGTTACAACTGCTCCTTGGCTACTGATTTCAAAATAGCAGCAGATTACTTCAGAGTGAGATTACAAGAGGGAGGGTACCCTGACAAGATACTCAGGGAAGCGTACCATGACTCTGGAATCATCAGTCGCTACTTATTCTGAAAACCCAGGAACAGTCTGATGTAGCTTGCATCATAGGAACTTATGACTGTGCACATAGACAGGTTCGCAACATCATTGAGATATATTGGGGTATCCTCCAAGTGTACCCTAATGTGGGTCACCTGGTAGGAGACACAGCATCTATCACTTTTAGGAGGAGAGGGTCAAACTTGCGCGATGTCTGGTGCACAGTTAATTGGCCCCATTGAAAAGCTATACAACTTGGCTTGGATCCACTAACCTCACAGGAACTTATCGATGTGGATTATGCCGTGCGTGTAGCATGATAGATACCAGCAAAACATAGTTCAACAAAAATACTGGCAAGAGATACCCAATACATGTTAAGGGCAACTGCCACACTAAGGGGGTTGTGTATCTCTTAACATGTACTTGTGGCATACAGTACATTGTAAAGACGATTAGGGAACTCCATAGACACATTCTGGAACACGTAGCAGATATGAACAAGGGACACACTCCATACAATAAGACCATTCGGACTTAATGATCAATTGTCGTTTCATTCTTTTCTGTAAACTCTAATTCAACTATTAACACAAGATATGGGATTTGATCACAATATATTAACTTCTAGCCACTATATTCAATTACCAGCAATTGGTAAGTATTAATATGTCTTGGTTTGTGTTGATTTGTTTTTATGATGGCCAGATGCTTGGCAAGTAACAACAACAAATGTGAAAACCTCAGAGATACACATTTTACAGAAGGAAAACTGCAAAAAAGCAATGCAAGATTTGAGTATAAACTAGGCTTTCCATAGGTGGAGAGAAAGCACAGGAAAAGACAGGTGTTAGCAAAGTTAGCTCTATAGCTATATGTACTCTGTAGCTCTATACTTTGTTTGTATAATTTCACAAAAAACAGGGCTTAACTATTGTTAATATTATTATTATATTTTAATATTGATATATATATATATATATATATATATATATATATATATAAATATATTATATTATATTATATTATATTATATTGTTAATGTTGATATTGTTTTGATCAAACACCAAAAATAGGATTACCGTATTTTTCGGACTATAAGACGCACTTTTTTTTCTCCCAAATTTGGGAGGAAAATGGGGAGTGCGTCTTATAGTCCAAATGTGGGTGTTTTGGTGGGGGGGGGCGGAGGAGCGGGGTCGCAGCATCGACACCACTCCTGCCGCCGCCAGCTTCATGCAGCTGGGCTTCCAGTGGTGGCAGGAGTGGAGCAATGCTGCGGGCTCTGGGCTTGGAGCAGCGGGTGTCCCGGTGGTGCGAACCCATCCGCCATGCTATTACAGTGGATGCCGAGTCTGTAAAGATAATGGCGGCCGCTCTGCTGCAGAATGGTCGCCATAGCTACCAGGTCTCCGCTGTAATGATCGCGGGCATTACTACCTGTGAGCCTTCCCCCCCCCCTGTGTCCGGTGGTACCTTTTTAGTTGCAGGCTGGCTCCTGTGCGGAGAGATCGCAGGAGCCAACCTGTTCCTGTGGCAGCCGGGAGCCTACTGAAGGCTTCCATGCCTGTCATAGTAATATTATTATTGCTGCTGTTCTATCACCGGCCTCAATAGTATTATACAGAATGACTTGCAATCAAATGACTGCAGGTTCAAGTCCCCTAAGGGAACTAATAAAATAGTTTAAAAAAAAAAAATAAAATAAAAGTTCTAGATCACCCCCTTTCCCTAGAATACATATAAAAGTAACACATACACATTAGTTATCCCTGTGTCAGAAAATGCCCAGTCTACAAACTTATAAAAATGTTTTTCCTGTACGGTGAACTTTGTAGCGGGAAAAAAAAATCATAAGTGCCGAACTGCTGTTTTTTTCGCTGTTTCTCCTCTGATTTGAATAAAAAGTGATCAAAGCAGTAGACATTCCCCAAAATGGTATAACTAAAAAGTACACCTGACCCCACAAAAAAAGATTCCCTATGCATCCCCGTACAGCTACAGGGTCACCTGTCAATGCGACCTTGCAGCTGTTGCAAAACTACAACTCCCAGATATTAAATATTTTACCACATTTTTTTGCTTCAAAATTTTTTTCCCTATTTTCCTCCTCTAAAACCTAGGTGCGTCTTATGGTCCGGCGTGTCTTATAGTCCGAAAAATACAGTATAGTTCCACTAGATAATGTTACAGATGTAAATTTAGATTTGACAAGGAGTTCACTGAAGAGACACCTCACAAGATTGCATAAACAGATTTATGAGATTTAGTTCTGCAAAACTATTGTGTGTGTCTATGCTAAATGTAGTTGTAAAGAGATTTCTGCCAGAGCCTCAGAAGCTTCATTAATGACATGATCCATAATGGTCTTGCACAGATTCAACTCTCTCATAATCCAAATACCCTAACCTTTCCAGCTTGGGTTCTTAGAATATACCATCTGAAAACTGGAGAAGATCTCCAATCAATAAACTCTTTGAAAAGGGTTAAATTTTGCCTAATCCATAAAGCTAGGACTGCATATTCAGGTTTTCAGATGTAGTCTTTGAAGCCAAAATCAGGTATGGATCAGAAAGATAGTGAAAGAATAGAGAACAGGTGCTATGTCTATTTTTACCTATTTAACCTCTGTCTGTTTTGTCATAGGCTATATCCAGCATCTATTCCTTTTGGACCCGTCAATGGGTAGTGTGATGTGGGACCCTTAGTATGCATATTTTTTGGGAAAACTCCCCTCTCCATAGGCTGTTTTCAAATTTCATGATGCCCTAACCCTGCTAACAGCGTGACAGAAATCACATGGTATGCCTGGTACTTTTGGTTAAAGTACATTCTCTGAAGGAATCTGCCTATTTCTACACTCCATTTATCAATTTAATTATTATGTTGATCTTGTCATATTGAAACCATAGTGTACCTTTTTCTTCCAGTTAGGTGTCATAAGGGGCATGCTTATAGGCTCATATCCTTAAAAATGACATTATTTTTGAGTTTGCATATCCCTAGGTTCAAAGCGGCAACTATGAGTAGCCTCTAATGCCAAGTGTTATTTGACATTGGTCCACATAGCATGCTTTCCTTGTACTATGTTATCCCTATCTTTGTGTCATGTTATGTACTTATACTTGTTCTTCTCGACCTTTTGATCCTTATACGGTCTTATACTGACTGTTTGTGTACTGTATTATATTTCCAGCTTGATGAAGGGTGTTACCTGAAATGTTTATGAAAGCAGTTTTGTCTCAATAAACCCTATGAAACGTAATCGCTCCAGAGTGCTGTTTTACTTTCTTTTCTCCTGGACATATACTAGTGGTGAGGTGGTCAGCTCCACACAGAACCTGTACCCAGGTTCTACAGCATAACCACGAGAGTGCTGCCCACTCTGTAGTGTTGGAAGTGGTGATCCCTTTAACAATTGTGCTGTTCTTTTCTAGACCAATGAAAATGGCACAAATCAAAAATTCTAAACACACGAGGTTCCTCCTGAGACTCAGGAAGTGCAGCCTGCAGAGTGCTCAGATGAAGAAAGCTCTGATGCCCTGTCTGACACAATGGATGGGTCTGATTCAATATCTATTCTAACTGCAAAAGCTAAGCGTGACTACTCTGTCCTCATCCTCCTCAATGCTCTTATCCCTTGGCATCTCAGACCTTTTTATTTTTTTATTATTATTATTGTTTATTTATATAGCACCATTAATTCCATGGTGCTTTACATTTGCGGATTTACATACGGTACACCAAATATACAAACAGATAATGCTAACAGAGACCAACTGGTACAGTGGGATAGAGGGCCCTGCCCGCAAGGGCTTACAATCTATGAGGGAAGAAGGATAAAGACAGAAGGTGGGGGTAGAGGCTGCTCAGGTGGTGGTGTGGTGACAGTAGCGTTATTGGAGGTTGTAGGCTTTCTTGTAATGTCACAGAGTTCCATTGTGATGTCACAATGCCCCACTGTGATGTCATTGAGTTCCATTGTGATATCACAATGCCCCATTGTGATGTCACAGAGTTCCATTGTGTTGTCACAATGCCCTATTGTGATGGGACAATGCCCCATTGTGATTTCATAGAGATCCATTGTGATGTCACAATGCCCCATTGTGATGTCACTGATTTCCATTGTGATGTCACAATGCCCCTTTGTGATGTCACAGAACTCTATTGTTATGTCACAATGCCCCATTGTGATGTCACTGAGTTCATTTGTGATGTCACAACCCCAGTGAGTCACGATCCATGTGAGCACAACCCCATTGTGTGTCCAGACCATTGTGATGTCACAATGCCCCATTGTGATGTCACTGAGTTCCATTTTGATGTCACAATGCCTCATTGTGGTGTCAAAGAGTTCCATTGTGATGTCACAATGGCCCATTCTGATGTCACTGAGTTTCATTGTGATGTCACAATGCCCCATTGTGATATCACAGAGTTCCATTATGATGTCACAGAGTTCCATTGTTATGTCGCAATGCCCCATTGTGATGTCACTGAGTTCCATTGTGATGTCACTATGTCCCATTGTGATGTCACTGAGTTCCATTATGATGTCACAATGCCCCATTGTGAAGTGACTGAGTTCCATTGTGATGTCACAATGCCCCATTGTGATGTCACTGATTTCCATTGTGATGTCACAATGCCCCTTTATGATGTCACAGAGTTCTATTGTAATGTCACAATACCCCATTGTGACGGCACAATGCCCCTTTGTGATTTCATAGAGATCCATTGTGATGTCACAATTCCCCATTGTGATGTCACTGATTTCCATTGTGATGTCACAATGCCCCTTTGTGATGTCACAGAGTTCCATTGTGATGTCACAATGCCCCATTGAGATGTCACTGAGTTCCATTGTGATGTCACAATGCCCCATTATGATGTCAAAGAGTTCCATTGTGATGTCACAATGCCCCATTGTGATGGCACAATGCCCCATTTTAATGTCACAGAGTTCCATTGTGATGTCACAATGCCCCATTGTGATGGCACAATGCCCCACTGTAATGTCACAGAGTTCCATTGTGATGTCACTGAGTTCCATTATGATGTCACTGAGTTATATTGTGATGTCACCATGCCCCATTGTGATTTCACTGCGTTCCATTGTAATGTCACAATGCCCCATTGTGATGTCACTGAGTTCCATTGTGATGTCATAATGCTCCATTGTGATGTCACAGAGTTCCATTGTGATTTCCATTTTGATGTCACAATGCCTCATTGTGGTTTCACAGAGTTCCATTGTGATGTCACAATGGCCCATTCTGATGTCACTGAGTTTCATTGTGATGTCACAATGCCCCATTGTGATGTCACAGAGTTCCATTGTGATATCACAGAGTTCCATTGTTATGTCGCAATGCCCCATTGTGATGTCACTGAGTTCCATTGTGATGTCACTATGTCCCATTGTGATGTCACTGAGTTCCATTATGATGTCACAATGCCCCCTTGTGATGTCACAGAGTTCCATTGTGATGTCACAATGCTCCATTGTGATGCCACTGAGTTCCATTGTGATGTCACAATGCCCATTGTGATGTCACTGAGATCCATTATGATGTCACGGAGTTATATTGTGATGTCACAATGCCCCATTGTGATGTCACTGAGTTCCATTTTGATGTCATAATCCCATTGTGATGTCACAGAGTTCCATTGTGATGTCACAATGCCCCATTGTGATGGCACAATGCCCCGTTTTAATGTCACAGAGTTCCATTGTGATGTCACAATGCCCCATTGTGATGGCACAATGCCCCACTGTAATGTCACAGAGTTCCATTGTGATGTCACTGAGTTCCATTATGATGTCACTGAGTTATATTGTGATGTCACCATGCCCCATTGTGATTTCACTGCGTTCCATTGTAATGTCACAATGCCCCATTGTGATGTCACTGAGTTCCATTGTGATGTCATAATGCTCCATTGTGATGTCACAGAGTTCCATTGTGAGTTCCATTTTGTTGTCACAATGCCTCATTGTGGTGTCACAGAGTTCCATTGTGATGTCACAATGGCCCATTCTGATGTCACTGAGTTCCATTGTGATGTCACCATGCCCCATTGTGATGTCACAGAGTTCCATTGTGATGTCACAGAGTTCCATTGTTATGTCGCAATGCCCCATTGTGATGTCCCTGAGTTCCATTGTGATGTCACTATGTCCCATTGTGATGTCACTGAGTTCCATTATGATCTCACAATGCCCATTGTGAAGTGACTGAGTTCCATTGTGATGTCACAATGCCCTATTGCGATGTCACAATGCTACTTGTGATGTCACTAATTTCCATTGTGATGTCACAATGCCCCTTTGTGATGTCACAGAGTTCTATTGTAATGTCACAATAACCCATTGTGATGGCACAATGCCCCTTTGTGATTTCATAGAGATCCATTGTGATGTCACAATGCCCCATTGTGATGTCACTGATTTCCATTGTGATGTCACAATGCCCCTTTGTGATGTCACAGTGTTCCATTGTGATGTCACAATGCCCCATTGTGATGTCACTGAGTTCCATTGTGATGTCACAATGCCCCATTGTGATGGCACAATGCCCCATTGTGATGTCAAAGAGTTCCATTGTGATGTCACAATGCCCCATTGTGATGGCACAATGCCCCATTTTAATGTCACAGAGTTCCATTGTGATGTCACAATGCCCCATTGTGATGGCACAATGCCCCACTGTAATGTCACAGAGTTCCACTGTGATGTCACTGAGTTCCATTATGATGTCACTGAGTTATATTGTGATGTCACCATGCCCCATTGTGATTTCACTGCGTTCCATTGTAATGTCACAATGCCCCATTGTGATGTCACTGAGTTCCATTGTGATGTCATAATGCTCCATTGTGATGTCACAGAGTTCCATTGTGAGTTCCATTTTGATGTCACAATGACTCATTGTGGTTTCACAGAGTTCCATTGTGATGTCACAATGGCCCATTCTGATGTCACTGAGTTTCATTGTGATGTCACAATGCCCCATTGTGATGTCACAGAGTTCCATTATCATGTCACAATGCCCCCTTGTGATGTCACAGAGTTCCATTGTGATGTCACTGAGTTCCATTGTGATGTCACAATGCCCATTGTGATGTCACTGAGATCCATTATGATGTCACTGAGTTATATTGTGATGTCACAATGCCCCATTGTGATGTCACTGCGTTCCATTGTATTGTCATAATGCCCCATTGTGATGTCACTGAGTTCCATTGTGATGTTATAATGCTCCATTGTGATGTCACAGAGTTCCATTGTGATGTTACAGTGCGACATTGTGATGTCATAGAGTTCCATTGTGATGTCACAATGCCCCATTGTGATGTCACAGAGTTCCACTGTGATGTCACAATGCCCCATTGTGATGGCACAATGTCCCATTGTGATTTCATAGAGATCCAATGTGATGTCACAATGCTCCATTGTGATGTCACTGATTTCCATTGTGATGTCACAATGCCCCTTTGTGATGTCACAGAGTTCTATTGTGATGTCACAATGCCCCATTGTGATGTCACTGAGTTCCATTGTGATGTCACAATGCCCCATTGTGATGTCACAATGCCCCATTGTGATGTCACTGAGTTCCATTATGATGTCACTGAGTTTTAATGTGATGTCATAATGCTCCATTGTGATGTCACTGAGTTCCATTATGATGTCTCAATGCACCATTGTGATGTCAATGAGTTCCATTGTGATGTCACAATGCACTATTGTGATGTCTCTGAGTTCCATTATGATGTCACTGAGTTACATTGTGATGTCACTATACCCATTGTGATGTCACTGCGTTCCATTGTAATGTCACAATGCCCCATTGTGATGTCACTGAGTTCCATTTTGATGTCATAATGCTCCATTGTGATGTCACAGAGTTCCATTGTGATGTCACAATGCCCCATTGTGATGGCACAATGCCCCGTTTTAATGTCACAGAGTTCCATTGTGATGTCACAATGCCCCATTGTGATGGCACAATGCCCCACTGTAATGTCACAGAGTTCCATTGTGATGTCACTGAGTTCCATTATGATGTCACTGAGTTATATTGTGACGTCACCATGCCCCATTGTGATTTCACTGCGTTCCATTGTAATGTCACAATGCCCCATTGTGATGTCACTGAGTTCCATTGTGATGTCATAATGCTCCATTGTGATGTCACAGAGTTCCATTGTGAGTTCCATTTTGATGTCACAATGACTCATTGTGGTTTCACAGAGTTCCATTGTGATGTCACAATGGCCCATTCTGATGTCACTGAGTTTCATTGTGATGTCACAATGCCCCATTGTGATGTCACAGAGTTCCATTATGATGTCACAATGCCCCCTTGTGATGTCACAGAGTTCCATTGTGATGTCACAATGCTCCATTGTGATGTCACTGAGTTCCATTGTGATGTCACAATGCCCATTGTGATGTCACTGAGAGCCATTATGATGTCACTGAGTTATATTGTGATGTCACAATGCCCCATTGTGATGTCACTGCGTTCCATTGTAATGTCATAATGCCCCATTGTGATGTCACTGAGTTCCATTGTGATGTTATAATGCTCCATTGTGATGTCACAGAGTTCCATTGTGATGTTACAGTGCGACATTGTGATGTCATAGAGTTCCATTGTGATGTCACAATGCCCCATTGTGATGTCACAGAGTTCCACTGTGATGTCACAATGCCCCATTGTGATGGCACAATGTCCCATTGTGATTTCATAGAGATCCAATGTGATGTCACAATGCTCCATTGTGATGTCACTGATTTCCATTGTGATGTCACAATGCCCCTTTGTGATGTCACAGAGATCTATTGTGATGTCACAATGCCCCATTGTGATGTCACTGAGTTCCATTGTGATGTCACAATGCCCCATTGTGATGTCACTGAGTTCCATTATGATGTCACTGAGTTTTAATGTGATGTCATAATGCTCAATTGTGATGTCACTGAGTTCCATTATGATGTCTCAATGCACCATTGTGATGTCAATGAGTTCCATTGTAATGTCACAATGCACTATTGTGATGTCTCTGAGTTCCATTATGATGTCACTGAGTTACATTGTGATGTCACTATCCCATTGTGATGTCACTGCGTTCCATTGTAATGTCACAATGCCCCATTGTGATGTCACAGAGTTCATTTTGATGTCACAATGCCCCATTGAGATGTCACAGAGTTCCATTGTGATGTCACAATGCCCCATTGTGATGTCACAGAGTTCCATTGTTATGTCGCAATGCCCCATTGTGATGTCACTGAGTTCCATTATGATTTCACAGTGCCTCCTTTTGGTGTCACAGAGTTCCATTATGATTTCACAGTGCCTCCTTTTGGTGTCACAGAGTTCCATTGTGATGACAAAATGCCCCATTGTGATGTCACTGAGTTCCATTGTGATATCACAATGCCCCATTGTGATGTCATAGAGTGCCATTGTGATGTCACAATGCCCCATTGTGATGTCACTGAGTTCCATTGTGATGTCAGAATGCCCCCTTGTGATGTCACAGAGTTCCATTGTGATGTCACAATGCCCCATTGTGAAGGGACTGAGTTCCATTTTGATGTCACAGTGCCCCATTGCGATGTCACAATGCCCCATTGCGATGTCACTGAGTTCCATTGTGATGTCACAATGCCCCATTGTGATGTCACCGAGTTCCATTGTGACGTCACAGAGTTCCATTGTCATGTCACAATGCCCCGTTGTGATGTCACTGAGTTCCATTATGATGTCACAATGCCCCATTGTGAAGGGACTGAGCTCCATTGTGATGTCACAATGCCCCATTGCGATGTCACAATGCCCCATTGCGATGTCACTGAGTTCCATTGTAATGTCGCAATGCCCCATTGTGATGTCACTGAGTTCCATTGTGATGTCACAATGGCTCATTGTGATGTCACTGAGTTCCATTGTGATGTCTCAATTCCCCATTGTGATGTTACAGAGTTCCATTGTTATGTTGCAATGCCCCATTGTGATGTCACTGAGTTCCATTCTGATTTTCTCCATTGTGATGTCACTGAGTTCCATTGTGATGTCACAATGCCCCATTGTGATGTCACAATGCCCCATTGTGATGTCATAGAGTTCCATAGTGATGTCACAATGCCCCATTGTGATGGCACAATGCCCCATTGTAATGACACAGAGTTCCATTGTGATGGCACAATGCCCCATTGTAATGTCACAGAGTTCCATTTTGATGTCACTGAGTTCCATTATGATGTCACTGAGTTATATTGTGATGTCACAATGCCCCATTGTGATGTCACTGCGTTCCATTGTAATGTCACAATGCCCCATTGTGATGTCACTGAGTTCCATTGTGATGTCATAATGTTCCATTGTGATGTCACAGAGTTCCATTGTGATGTCACAATGCCCCATCGTGATGTCATAGAGTTCCATTGTGAAGTCACAATGCCCCATTGTGATTTCATAGAGATCCATTGTGATGTCACAATGCCCCATTGTGATGTCACTGATTTCCATTGTGATGTCACAATGCCCTTTTGTGATGTCACAGAGTTCTATTGTAATGTCACAATACCCCATTGTGATGGCACAATGCCCCATTGTGATTTCATAGAGATCCATTGTGATGTCACAATGCCCCATTGTGATGTCACTGATTTCCATTGTGATGTCACAATGCTCCATTGTGATGTCACAGAATTCCATTGTGATATCACAATGGCCCATTTTGATGTCACTGAGTTCCATTTTGATGTCACAATGCCCCATTGTGATGTCACAGAGTTCCATTGTGATGTCACAATGGCCCATTCTGATGTCACTGAGTTTCATTGTGATGTCATAATGACCCATTGTGATGTCACAGAGTTCCATAATGATGTCACACAGTTCCATTGTTATGTCGCAATGCCCCATTGTGATGTCACTGAGTACCATTCTGATTTCACAGTGCCCCCTTGTGATGTCACAGAGTTCCATTGTGATTCCCAAATGCCCCATTGTGATGTCACTGAGTTCCATTATGATGTCACAATGCCCCCTTGTGAAGTGAATGAGTTCCATTGTGATGTCACAATGCCCCATTGCGATGTCACAATGCCCCTTTGTGATGTCACTGATTTCCATTGTGATGTCACAATGCCCCTTTGTGATGTCACAGAGATCTATTGTAATGTCACAATACCCCATTGTGATGGCACAATGCCCCTTTGTGATTTCATAGAGATCCATTGTGATGTCACAATGCCCCATTGTGATGTCACTGATTTCCATTATGATGTCACAATGCCCCTTTGTGATGTCACAGAGTTCCATTGTGATGTCACAATGCCCCATTGTGATGTCACTGAGTTCCATTTAGATGTCACAATGCCCCATTGTGAGTTCACTGAGTTTCATTGTGATGTCACAATGCCCCATTGTGATGGCACAATGCCCCATTGTAATGTCACATAGTTCCATTGTGATGTCACAATGCCCATTGTGATGGCACAATGCCCCACTGTAATGTCACAGAGTTCCATTGTGATGTCACGGAGTTCCATTATGATGTCACTGAGTTATATTGTGATGTCACAATGCCCCATTGTGATGTCATTGCGTTCCATTGTAATGTCACAATGCCCCATTGTGATGTCACTGAGTTCCATTGTGATGTCATAATGCTCCACTGTGATGTCACAGAGTTCCATTGTGATGTCACAATGCCCCATTGTGATGTCATAGAGTTCCATTGTGATGTAACTGAGTTCATTTGTGATGTCACAATGCCCCGTTGTAATGTCACAGAGTTCTATTGTGATGTCACAATGCCCCATTGTGATGTCATTGAGTTCCATTGTGATGTCACTGAGTTCATTTGTGATGTCACAGTGGCCCATTGTGATGTCACTGAGTTCCATTGTGATGTCACAATGCCTCATTGTGGTGTCACAGAGTTCCATTGTGATGTCACAATGGCACATTCTGATATCACTGAGTTTCATTGTAATGTCACAATGCCCCAGTGTGATGTCACAGAGTTCCATTATGATGTCACAGAGTTCCATTGTTATGTCGCAATGCCCCTTTGTTATTTCACTGAGTTCCATTCTGCTTTCACAGAGCCCCCTTGTGATGTCACTGAGTTCCATTGTGATGTCACTTTGTCCCATTGTGATGTCACTGAGTTTCATTATGATGTCACAATGCCCCATTGTGAAGTGACTGAGTTCCATTGTGATGTCACAATGCCCCATTCCGATGTCACAATGCCCCATTGTGATGCCACAGAGTTCCATTGTGATGTCACAATGCCCCATTGTGATGTTACTGAGTTCCATTGTGATGTCATAATGCCCCATTGTGATGTCACTGAGTTCCATTGTGATGTCACAATTCCCCATTGTGATGCCACAGAGTTCCATTGTTATGTCACAATGGCCCATTCTGATGTCACTGAGTTTCATTGTGATGTCACAATGCCCCATTGTGATGTCATTGAGTTCTATTATGATGTCACTGAGTTCTATTGTGATGTCACAATGTCCCCCTATGATGTCACTGAGTTCCATTGTGATGTCACAATGCCCCATTGTGATGTCACAGAGTTCCATTGTTATGTCACAGTGCCCCATTTTGATGTCACTGAGTTCAATTCTGATTCCACAGTGCCTGATTTTGGTGTCACAGAGTTGCATTGTGATGTCACAATGCCCCATTGTGATGTCACTGAGTTCCATTGTGATGTCACAATGCCCCATTGTGATGTCACAGAGTTCCATTGTGATGTCACAATGCCCCATTGTGATGTCACTGAGTTCCATTGTGATGTCACAATGGCCCCCTTCTAATGTCACAGATTTCCATTGTGATGTCACAATGCTCCATTGTGATGTCACTGAGTTCCATTGTGATGTCACAATGCACCATTGTGATGTCACTGAGTTCCATTATGATGTCACTGAGTTATATTGTGATGTCACAATGCCCCATTGTGATGTCACTGCGTTCCATTGTAATGTCATAATGCCCCATTGTGACGTCACTGAGTTCCATTGTGATGTCATAATGCTCCATTGTGATGTCACAGAGTTCCATTGTGATGTCACAATGCCCTATTGTGATGTCATAGAGTTCCATTGTGATGTCACAATACGCCATTGTGATGTCACAGAGTTACACTGTGATGTCACAAAGCCCCATTGTGATGGCACAATGTCCCATTTTGATTCATGGAGATCCATTGTGATGTCACGATGCTCCATTGTGATGTCACTGATTTCCATTGTGATGTCACAATGCCCCTTTATGATGTCACAGAGTTCTATTCTGATGTCACAATGCCCCATTGTGATGTCACTGAGTTCCATTATGATGTCACTGAGTTTTAATGTGATCTCATAATGCTCAATTGTGATGTCACTGAGTTCCATTCTGATGTCTCAATGCACCATTGTGATGTCACTGAGTTCCATTGTGATGTCACAATGCACCATTGTGATGTCACTGAGTTCCATTATGATGTCACTGAGTTATATTGTGATGTCACAATACCCATTGTGATGTCATAGAGTTCCATTGTGATGTCACAATGCCCCATTGTGATGTCACAGAGTTCCATTGTGATGTCACAATGCCCCATTGAGATGTCACAGAGTTCCATTGTGATGTCACAATGCCCCAATGGGATGTCACAGAGTTCCATTGTTATGTCGCAATGCCCCATTGTGATGTCACTGAGTTCCATTCTGATTTCACAGTGCCTCCTTGTGGTGTCACAGAGTTCCATTGTGATGTCACAATGCCCCATTGTGATGTCACTGAGTTCCATTGTGATGTCACAATGCCCCATTGTGATGGCACAATGCCCCATTGTAATGTCACAGAGTTCCATTGTGATGGCACAATGCCCCATTGTAATGTCACAGAGTTCCATTGTGATGTCACTGAGTTCCATTATGATGTCACTGAGTTATATTGTGATGTCACAATGCCCCATTGTGATTTCACTGCGTTCCATTGTAATGTCACAATGCCCCATTGTGATGTCACTGAGTTCCATTGTGATGTCATAATGCTCCACTGTGATGTCACAGAGTTCCATTGTGATGTCACTGAGTTCATTTGTGATGTCACAATACCCCATTGGGATGTCACAGAGTTCCATTGTTATGTCGCAATACCCCATTGTGATGTCACTGAGTTCCATTCTGATTTCACAGTGAAAACCTTGTGGTGTCACAGAGTTCCATTGTGATGTCACAATGCCCCATTGTGATGTCACTGAGTTCCATTGTGATGTCAAAATGCTCCATTGTAATGTCATAGAGTTCCATTGTGATGTCACAATGCCCCCTTGTGATGTCACAGAGTTCCATTGTGATGGCACAATGCCCCATTGTAATGTCACAGAGTTCCATTGTGATGTCACTGAGTTCCATTATGATGTCACTGAGTTATATTGTGATGTCACAATGCCCCATTGTGATTTCACTGCGTTCCATTGTAATGTCACAATGCCCCATTGTGATGTCACTGAGTTCCATTGTGATGTCACAATGCCCCATTGTGATGTCACTGAGTTGATTTGTGATGTCACAATGCCCCATTGAGATGTCACTGATTTCCATTGTGATGTCACAATGCCCCATTGTGATGTCACTGAGTTGATTTGTGATGTCACAATGCCCCATTGAGATGTCACTGATTTCCATTGTGATGTCACAATGCCCCATTGTGATGGCACAATGCCCCGTTGTAATGTCACAGAGTTCCATTGTGATTTCACAATGCCCCATTGTGATGTCACAATGCCCCATTGTGATGTCATTGAGTTCCATTGTGATGTCACAATGCCCCATTGTGATGTCACAGAGTTCCATTGTGTTGTCACAATGCCCCCTTGTGATGTCACAATGCCCCCTTTGTGATGACACAGAGTTTTATTGTAATGTCACAATAACCCATTGTCATGGCACAATGCCCCATTTTGATTTCATAGAGATCCATTGTGATGGCACAATGCCCCTTTGTAATGTCACAGAGTTCCATTGTGATGTCACTGAGTTCCATTATGATTTCACAGTGCCTCCCTTTGGTGTCACAGAGTTCCATTGTGATGTCACAATGCCCCATTGTGATGTCACTGAGTTCCATTGTGATGTCACAATGCCCCATTGTGATGGCACAATGCCCCATTGTAATGTCACAGAGTTCCATTGTGATGGCACAATGCCCCATTGTAATGTCACAGAGTTCCATTGTGATGTCACTGAGTTCCATTATGATGTCACTGAGTTAGATTGTGATGTCACAATGCCCCATTGTGATTTCACTGCGTTCCATTGTAATGTCACAATGCCCCATTGTGATGTCACTGAGTTCCATTGTGATGTCATAATGCTCCATTGTGATGTCACAGAGTTCCATTGTGATGTCACTGAGTTCATTTGTGATGTCACAATACCCCATTGGGATGTCACAGAGTTCCATTGTTATGTCGCAATACCCCATTGTGATGTCACTGAGTTCCATTCTGATTTCACAGTGAATCCCTTTGGTGTCACAGAGTTCCATTGTGATGTCACAATGCCCCATTGTGATGTCACTGAGTTCCATTGTGATGTCAAAATGCTCCATTGTAATGTCATAGAGTTCCATTGTGATGTCACAATGCCCCCTTGTGATGTCACAGAGTTCCATTGTGATGGCACAATGCCCCATTGTAATGTCACAGAGTTCCATTGTGATGTCACTGAGTTCCATTATGATGTCACTGAGTTATATTGTGATGTCACAATGCCCCATTGTGATTTCACTGCGTTCCATTGTAATGTCACAATGCCCCATTGTGATGTCACTGAGTTCCATTGTGATGTCACAATGCCCCATTGTGATGTCACTGAGTTGATTTGTGATGTCACAATGCCCCATTGAGATGTCACTGATTTCCATTGTGATGTCACAATGCCCCATTGTGATGTCACTGAGTTGATTTGTGATGTCACAATGCCCCATTGAGATGTCACTGATTTCCATTGTGATGTCACAATGCCCCATTGTGATGGCACAATGCCCCGTTGTAATGTCACAGAGTTCCATTGTGATTTCACAATGCCCCATTGTGATGTCACAATGCCCCATTGTGATGTCATTGAGTTCCATTGTGATGTCACAATGCCCCATTGTGATGTCACAGAGTTCCATTGTGTTGTCACAATGCCCCCTTGTGATGTCACAATGCCCCTTTGTGATGACACAGAGTTTTATTGTAATGTCACAATAACCCATTGTCATGGCACAATGCCCCATTTTGATTTCATAGAGATCCATTGTGATGGCACAATGCCCCTTTGTAATGTCACAGAGTTCCATTGTGATGTCACTGAGTTCCATTATGATTTCACAGTGCCTCCCTTTGGTGTCACAGAGTTCCATTGTGATGTCACAATGCCCCATTGTGATGTCACTGAGTTCCATTGTGATGTCACAATGCCCCATTGTGATGTCATGGAGTTCCATTGTGATGTCACAATGCCCCATTGTGATGTCACTGAGTTCCATTGTGATGTCACAATGCTCCATTGTGGTGTTACAGAGTTCCATTGTGATGTTACAATGCCCCCTTGTGATGTCACAGAGTTCCATTGTGATTTCACAGTGCCCCATTGTGATGTCACTGAATTCCATTGTGATGTCACAATGCCCGATTGCGATGTCACAATGCACCATTGCGATGTCACTGAGTTCCATTGTGATGTCACAATGCCCCATTGTGATGTCACCGAGTTCCTTTGTGATGTCACAGAGTTCCATTGCGATGTCACAATGCCACATTGTGATGTCACTGAGTTCCATTGCGATGTCACAATGCCCCATTGTGATGTCACTGAGTTCCATTGTAATGTCGCAATGCCCCATTGTGATGTCACTGAGTTCCATTGTGATGTTGCAATGCCCCATTGTGATCTCACTGAGTTCCATTGTGATGTCACAATGGCTCATTGTGATGTCACTGAGTTCCATTGTGATGTCACAATTCCCCATAGTGATGTCACAGAGTTCCATTGTTATGTCGCAATACCCCATTGTGATGTCACTGAGTTCCATTCTGATTTCAAAATGCCTCATTGTGGAGTCACAGAGTTCCATTGTGATGTCACAGTGGCCCATTCTGATGTCACTGAGTTTCATTGTCATGTCACAATGACCCATTGTGATGTCACTGAGTTCCATTATAATGTCACTGAGTTCTATTGTGATGTCACAATGTCCCCCTATGATGTCACTGAGTTCCATTGTGATGTCACAATGCCCCATTGTGATGTCACTGAGTTCCATTGTTTTGTCGCAATGCTCCATTGTGATGTCACTGAGTTCCATTCTGATTTCACAGTGCCTCATTTTGGTGTCACAGAGTTCCATTGTGATGTCGCAATGCCCCATTGTGATGTCACTGAGTTCCATTGTGATGTCACAATGCTCCATTGTAGTGTCACAGAGTTCCATTGTGATGTGACAATGCTCCATTGTGATGTCACAGAGTTCCATTGTGATGTCACAATGCCCTATTGTGATGTCATAGAGTTCCATTGTGATGTCACAATGCGCCATTGTGATGTCACAGAGTTCCACTGTGATGTCACACTGCCCCATTCTGATGGAACAATGTCCCATTGTGATTTCATAGAGATCCATTGTGATGTCGAAATGCTCCATTGTGATGTCACTGATTTCCATTGTGATGTCACAATGCCCCTTTGTGATGTCACAGAGTTCTATTCTGATGTCACAATGCCCCATTTTGATATCATTGAGTTCCATTGTGATGTCACAATGCCCCATTGTGATGTCACTGATTTCCATTGTGATGTCACAATGCCCCTTTGTGATGTCACAGAGTTCTATTCTGATGTCACAATGCCCCATTGTGATGTCATAGAGTTCCATTGTGATGTCACAATGCGCCATTGTGATGTCACAGAGTTCCACTGTGATGTCACAATGCCCCATTCTGATGGAACAATGTCCCATTGTGATTTCATAGAGATCCATTGTGATGTCACAATGCTCCATTGTGATGTCACTGAGTTCCATTGTAATGTCACAATGCCCCATTGTGATGTCACTGCGTTCCATTGTAATGTCACAATGCCCCATTGTGATGTCATAGAGTTCCATTGTGATGTCACAATGCCCCATTGTGATGTCACCGAGTTCCATTGTGATGTCGCAGAGTTCCATTGTGATGTCACAATGCCCCATTGTGATGTCACTGAGTTCCATTGCGATGTCACAATGCCCCATTGTGATGTCACTGAGTTCCATTGTAATGTCGCAATGCCCCATTGTGATGTCACTGAGTTCCATTGTGATGTTGCAATGCCCCATTGTGATGTCATTGAGTTCCATTGTGATGTCACAATGCCCCATTGTGATGTCAAAAAGTTCCATTGTGTTGTCACAATGCCCTATTTTGATGGGACAATGCCCCATTGTGATTTCCTAGAGATCCATTGTGATGTCACTGAGTTCCATTGTGATGTCACAATGCCCCTTTGTGATGACACAGAGTTTTATTGTAATGTCACAATACCCCATTGTGATGGCACAATGCCCCATTGTGATTTCATAGAGATCCATTGTGATGTCACAATGCCCCATTGTGATGTCATTGATTTCCATTGTGATGTCACAAAGCCCCTTTGTGATGTCACAGAGTTCCATTGTGATGTCACAATGCCCCATTGTGATGTCACTGAGTTCCATTGTGATGTCACAATGCCCCATTGTGATGTAACTGAGTTCCATTGTGATGTCACAATGCCCCATTGTGATGGCACAATGATCCATTGTGATGTCATAGAGTTCCATTGTGATATCACAATGCCCCCATTGTGATGGCACAATGCCCCATTGTAATGTCACAGAGTTCCATTGTGATGTCACAATGCCCCATTGTAATGTCACAGAGTTCCATTGTGATGTCACTGAGTTCCATTATGATGTTACTGAGTTATATTGTGATGTCACAATGCCCCATTGTGATGTCACTGCGTTCCATTGTAATGTCACAATGCCCCATTGTGATGTCATAGAGTTCCATTGTGATGTCACAATGCCCCATTGTGATGTCACCAAGTTCCATTGTGATGTCACAATGCCCCATTGTGATGTCACTGAGTTCCATTGTAATGTCACAATGCCCCATTGTGATGTCACTGAGTTCCATTGTGATGTCATAATGCTCCATTGTGATGTCACAATGGCTCATTGTGATGTCACAATGCCCCATTGTGATGTCACAATGCCCCATTGTGATGGCACAATGCCCCATTGTAATGTCACCGAGTTCCATTGTGATGTCACAGAGTTCCATTGTGATGTCACAATGCCCCATTGTGATGTCACTGAGTTCCATTGTGATGTTGCAATGCCCCATTGTGATGTCACTGAGTTCCATTGTGATGTCACAATGGCTCATTGTGATGTCACTGAGTTCCATTGTGATGTCACAATTTCCCATAGTGATGTCACTGAGTTCCATTGTTATGTTGCAATACCCCATTGTGATGTCACTGAGTTCCATTCTGATTTCAAAATGCCTCATTGTGGTGTCACAGAGTTCCATTGTGATGTCACAGTGGCCCATTCTGATGTCACTGAGTTTCATTGTGATGTCACAATGCCCCATTGTGATGTCACTGAGTTCCATTATGATGTCACTGAGTTCTATTGTGATGTCACAATGCCCCATTGTGATGTCACAGAGTTCCATTGTTATGTCGCAATGCTCCATTGTGATGTCACTGAATTCCATTGTGATGTCACAATGCCCCATTGTGATGGCACAATGCCCCATTCTAATGTCACAGAGTTCCATTGTCATGGCACAATGCCCCATTCTAATGTCACAGAGTTCCATTGTGATGGCACAATGCCCCATTGTAATGTCACAGAGTTCCATTGTGATGTCAAAATGTCCCATTGTGATGTCACAATGGCCCATTGTGATGTCATTGAGTTTCATTGTGTTGTCACAATGCCCTATTATGTTGGGACAATGCCCCATTGTGATTTCATAGAGATCCATTGTGATGTCACTGAGTTCCATTGTGATGTCACAATGCCCCTTTGTGATGACACAGAGTTTTATTGTAATGTCACAATACCCCATTGTGATGGCACAATGCACCATTGTGATTTCATAGAGATCCATTGTGATGTCACAATGCCCCAATGAGATGTCACTGATTTCCATTGTGATGTCACAATGCCCCTTTGTGATGTCACAGAGTTCCATTGTGATGTCACAATGCCCCACTGTGATGTCACTGAGTTCCATTGTGATGTCACATTGCCCCATTGTGATGTAACTGAGTTCCATTGTGATGCCACAATGCCCCATTGTGATGGCATAATGATCCATTGTGATGTCATAGAGTTCCATTGTGATGGCGCAATGCCCCATTGTAATGTCACAGAGTTCCATTGTGATGTCACTGAGTTCCATTGTAATGTCACAATGCCCCATTGTGATGTCATAGAGTTCCATTGTGATGTCACAATGCCCCATTGTGATGTCACCGAGTTCCATTGTGATGTCACAATGCCCCATTGTGATGTCACTGAGTTCCATTGCCATGTCACAATGCCCCATTGTGATGTCACTGAGTTCCATTGTGATGTTGCAATGCCCCATTGTGATGTCATTGAGTTCCATTGTGATGACACAATGCCCAATTGTGATGTCACAAAGTTCCATTGTGTTGTCACAATGCTCTATTGTGATGGGACAATGCCCCATTGTGATTTCATAGAGATCCATTGTGATGTCACTGAGTTCCATTGTGATTTCACAATGCCCCTTTGTGATGACACAGAGTTTTATTGTAATGTCACAATACCCCATTGTGATGGCACAATTCCCCATTGTGATTTCATAGAGATCCATTGTGATGTCACAATGCCCCATTGTGATGTCACTGATTTCCATTGTGATGTCACAATGCCCCTTTGTGATGTCACAGAGTTCCATTGTGATGGCACAATGATCCATTGTGATGTCATAGAGTTCCATTGTGATGTCACAATGCCCCATTGTGATGGCACAATGCCCCATTGTAATGTCACAGAGTTCCATTGTGATTGCACAATGCCCCATTGTAATGTCACAGAGTTCCATTGTGATGTCACTGAGTTCCATTATGATGTCACTGAGTTATATTGTGATGTCACAATGCCCCATTGTGATGTCACTGCGTTCCATTGTAATGTCACAATGCGCCATTGTGATGTCATAGAGTTCCATTGTGATGTCACAATGCCCCATTGTGATGTCACCGAGTTCCATTATGATGTCACAGAGTTCCATTGTGATGTCACAATGCCACATTGTGATGTCACTGAGTTCCATTGCGATGTCACAATGCCCCATTGTGATGTCACTGAATTCCATTGTAATGTCGCAATGCCCCATTGTGATGTCACTGAGTTCCATTGTGATGTTGCAATGCCCCATTGTGATGTCACTGAGTTCCATTGTGATGTCACAATGGCTCATTGTGATGTCACAATGCCCCATTGTGATGGCACAATGTCCCATTGTAATGTCAGAGAGTTCCATTGTGATGTCACTGAGTTCCATTGTGATGTCACAATGCCCCATTGTGATGTCACTGAGTTCCATTGTAATGTCACAATGCCCCATTGTGATGTCACTGCGTTCCATTGTAATGTCACAATGCCCCATTGTGATGTCATAGAGTTCCATTGTGATGTCACAATGCCCCATTGTGATGTCACCGAGTTCCATTGTGATGTCGCAGAGTTCCATTGTGATGTCACAATGCCCCATTGTGATGTCACTGAGTTCCATTGCGATGTCACAATGCCCCATTGTGATGTCACTGAGTTCCATTGTAATGTCGCATTGCCCCATTGTGATGTCACTGAGTTCCATTGTGATGTTGCAATGCCCCATTGTGATGTCATTGAGTTCCATTGTGATGTCACAATGCCCCATTGTGATGTCACAAAGTTCCATTGTGTTGTCACAATGCCCTATTGTGATGGGACAATGCCCCATTGTGATTTCATAGAGATCCATTGTGATGTCACCGAGTTCCATTGTGATGTCACAATGCCCCTTTGTGATGACACAGAGTTTTATTGTAATGTCACAATACCCCATTGTGATGGCACAATGCCCCATTGTGATTTCATAGAGATCCATTGTGATGTCACAATGCCCCATTGTGATGTCACTGATTTCCATTGTGATGTCACAATGCCCCTTTGTGATGTCACAGAGTTCCATTGTGATGTCACAATGCCCCATTGTGATGTCACTGAGTTCCATTGTGATGTCACAATGCCCCATTGTGATGTCACTGAGTTCCATTGTGATGTCACAATGCCCCATTGTGATGGCACAATGATCCATTGTGATGTCATAGAGTTCCATTGTGATGTCACAATGCCCCATTGTGATGTCACAATGCCCCATTGTGATGGCACAATGCCCCATTGTAATGTCACAGAGTTCCATTGTGATGGCACAATGCCCCATTGTAATGTCACAGAGTTCCATTGTGATGTCACTGAGTTCCATTATGATGTCACTGAGTTATATTGTGATGTCACAATGCCCCATTGTGATGTCACTGCGTTCCATTGTAATGTCACAATGCCCCATTGTGATGTCATAGAGTTCCATTGTGATGTCACAATGCCCCATTGTGATGTCACCGAGTTCCATTGTGATGTCACAGAGTTCCATTGTGATGTCACAATGCCACATTGTGATGGCACAATGCCCCGTTGTAATGTCACAGAGTTCCATTGTGATGTCACAATGCCCCATTGTGATGTCACAATGCCCCATTGTGATGTCATTGAGTTCCATTGTGATGTCACAATGCCCCATTGTGATGTCACAGAGTTCCATTGTGTTGTCACAATGCCCCCTTGTGATGTCACAATGCCCCTTTGTGATGACACAGAGTTTTATTGTAATGTCACAATAACCCATTGTCATGGCACAATGCCCCATTTTGATTTCATAGAGATCCATTGTGATGGCAGAATGCCCCATTGTAATGTCACAGAGTTCCATTGTGATGTCACTGAGTTCCATTATGATTTCACAGTGCCTCCCTTTGGTGTCACAGAGTTCCATTGTGATGTCACAATGCCCCATTGTGATGTCACTGAGTTCCATTGTGATGTCACAATGCCCCATTGTGATGTCATGGAGTTCCATTGTGATGTCACAATGCCCCATTGTGATGTCACTGAGTTCCATTGTGATGTCACAATGCTCCATTGTGATGTTACAGAGTTCCATTGTGATGTTACAATGCCCCATTGTGATGTCACTGAGTTCCATTGTGATGTCAGAATGCCCCCTTGTGATGTCACAGAGTTCCATTGTGATTTCACAGTGCCCCATTGTGATGTCACTGAATTCCATTGTGATGTCACAATGCCCGATTGCGATGTCACAATGCACCAATGCGATGTCACTGAGTTCCATTGTGATGTCACAATGCCCCATTGTGATGTCACCGAGTTCCTTTGTGATGACACAGAGTTCCATTGCGATGTCACAATGCCACATTGTGATGTCACTGAGTTCCATTGCGATGTCACAATGCCCCATTGTGATGTCACTGAGTTCCATTGTAATGTCGCAATGCCCCTTTGTGATGTCACTGAGTTCCATTGTGATGTTGCAATGCCCCATTGTGATCTCACTGAGTTCCATTGTGATGTCACAATGGCTCATTGTGATGTCACTGAGTTCCATTGTGATGTCACAATTCCCCATAGTGATGTCACAGAGTTCCATTGTTATGTCGCAATACCCCATTGTGATGTCACTGAGTTCCATTCTGATTTCAAAATGCCTCATTGTGGAGTCACAGAGTTCCATTGTGATGTCACAGTGGCCCATTCTGATGTCACTGAGTTTCATTGTCATGTCACAATGACCCATTGTGATGTCACTGAGTTCCATTATAATGTCACTGAGTTCTATTGTGATGTCACAATGTCCCCCTATGATGTCACTGAGTTCCATTGTGATGTCACAATGCCCCATTGTGATGTCACAGAGTTCCATTGTTTTGTCGCAATGCCCCATTGTGATGTCACTGAGTTCCATTGTGATGTCACAATGCTCCATTGTAGTGTCACAGAGTTCCATTGTGATGTCACAATGCTCCATTGTGATGTCCCAGAGTTCCATTGTGATGTCACAATGCCCTATTGTGATGTCATAGAGTTCCATTGTGATGTCACAATGCGCCATTGTGATGTCACAGAGTTCCACTGTGATGTCACAATGCCCCATTCTGATGGAACAATGTCCCATTGTGATTTCATAGAGATCCATTGTGATGTCACAATGATCCATTGTGATGTCACTGATTTCCATTGTGATGTCACAATGCCCCTTTGTGATGTCACAGAGTTCTATTCTGATGTCACAATGCCCCATTGTAATGTCATTGAGTTCCATTGTGATGTCACAATGCCCCATTGTGATGTCACTGATTTCCATTGTGATGTCACAATGCCCCTTTGTGATGTCACAGAGTTCTATTCTGATGTCACAATGCCCCATTGTGATGTCATAGAGTTCCATTGTGATGTCACAATGCGCCATTGTGATGTCACAGAGTTCCACTGTGATGTCACAATGCCCCATTCTGATGGAACAATGTCCCATTGTGATTTCATAGAGATCCATTGTGATGTCACAATGCTCCATTGTGATGTCACTGAGTTCCATTGTAATGTCACAATGCCCCATTGTGATGTCACTGCGTTCCATTGTAATGTCACAATGCCCCATTGTGATGTCATAGAGTTCCATTGTGATGTCACAATGCCCCATTGTGATGTCACCGAGTTCCATTGTGATGTCGCAGAGTTCCATTGTGATGTCACAATGCCCCATTGTGATGTCACTGAGTTCCATTGCGATGTCACAATGCCCCTTTGTGATGACACAGAGTTTTATTGTAATGTCACAATACCCCATTGTGATGGCACAATGCCCCATTGTGATTTCATAGAGATCCATTGTGATGTCACAATGCCCCATTGTGATGTCACTGATTTCCATTGTGATGTCACAATGCCCCTTTGTGATGTCACAGAGTTCCATTGTGATGTCACAATGCCCCATTGTGATGTCACTGAGTTCCATTGTGATGTCACAATGCCCCATTGTGATGTAACTGAGTTCCATTGTGATGTCACAATGCCCCATTGTGATGGCACAATGATCCATTGTGATGTCATAGAGTTCCATTGTGATGTCACAATGCCCCATTGTGATGTCACAATGCCCCATTGTGATGGCACAATGCCTCATTGTAATGTCACAGAGTTCCATTGTGATGGCACAATGCCCCATTGTAATGTCACAGAGTTCCATTGTGATGTCACTGAGTTCCATTATGATGTCACTGAGTTATATTGTGATGTCACAATGCCCCATTGTGATGTCACTGCGTTCCATTGTAATGTCACAATGCCCCATTGTGATGTCATAGAGTTCCATTGTGATGTCACAATGCCCCATTGTGATGTCACCGAGTTCCATTGTGATGTCACAGAGTTCCATTGTGATGTCACAATGCCACATTGTGATGTCACTGAGTTCCATTGCGATGTCACAATGCCCCATTGTGATGTCACTGAATTCCATTGTAATGTCGCAATGCCCCATTGTGATGTCACTGAGTTCCATTGTGATGTTGCAATGCCCCATTGTGATGTCACTGAGTTCCATTGTGATGTCACAATGGCTCATTGTGATGTCACAATGCCCCATTGTGATGGCACAATGCCCCATTGTAATGTCACAGAGTTCCATTGTGATGTCACTGAGTTCCATTGTGATGTCACAATGCCCCATTGTGATGTCACTGAGTTCCATTGTAATGTCACAATGCCCCATTGTGATGTCACTGCGTTCCATTGTAATGTCACAATGCCCCATTGTGATGTCATAGAGTTCCATTGTGATGTCACAATGCCCCATTGTGATGTCACCGAGTTCCATTGTGATGTCGCAGAGTTCCATTGTGATGTCACAATGCCCCATTGTGATGTCACTGAGTTCCATTGCGATGTCACAATGCCCCATTGTGATGTCACTGAGTTCCATTGTAATGTCGCAATGCCCCATTGTGATGTCACTGAGTTCCATTGTGATGTTGCAATGCCCCATTGTGATGTCATTGAGTTCCATTGTGATGTCACAATGCCCCATTGTGATGTCACAAAGTTCCATTGTGTTGTCACAATGCCCTATTGTGATGGGACAATGCCCCATTGTGATTTCATAGAGATCCATTGTGATGTCACTGAGTTCCATTGTGATGTCACAATACCCCATTGTGATGGCACAATGCCCCATTGTGATTTCATAGAGATCCATTGTGATGACACAATGCCCCATTGTGATGTCACTGATTTCCATTGTGATGTCACAATGCCCCTTTGTGATGTCACAGAGTTCCATTGTGATGTCACAATGCCCCATTGTGATGTCACTGAGTTCCATTGTGATGTCACAATGCCCCATTGTGATGTAACTGAGTTCCATTGTGATGTCACAATGCCCCATTGTGATGGCACAATGATCCATTGTGATGTCATAGAGTTCCATTGTGATGTCACAATGCCCCATTGTGATGTCACAATGCCCCATTGTGATGGCACAATGCCCCATTGTAATGTCACAGAGTTCCATTGTGATGGCTCAATGCCCCATTGTAATGTCACAGAGTTCCATTGTGATGTCACTGAGTTCCATTATGATGTCACTGAGTTATATTGTGATGTCACAATGCCCCATTGTGATGTCACTGCGTTCCATTGTAATGTCACAATGCCCCATTGTGATGTCACTGATTTCCATTGTGATGTCACAATGCCCCTTTGTGATGTCACAGAGTTCCATTGTGATGTCACAATGCCCCATTGTGATGTCACTGAGTTCCATTGTGATGTCACAATGCCCCATTGTGATGTAACTGAGTTCCATTGTGATGTCACAATGCCCCATTGTGATGGCACAATGATCCATTGTGATGTCATAGAGTTCCATTGTGATGTCACAATGCCCCATTGTGATGTCACAATGCCCCATTGTGATGGCACAATGCCTCATTGTAATGTCACAGAGTTCCATTGTGATGGCACAATGCCCCATTGTAATGTCACAGAGTTCCATTGTGATGTCACTGAGTTCCATTATGATGTCACTGAGTTATATTGTGATGTCACAATGCCCCATTGTGATGTCGCTGCGTTCCATTGTAATGTCACAATGCCCCATTGTGATGTCATAGAGTTCCATTGTGATGTCACAATGCCCCATTGTGATGTCACCGAGTTCCATTGTGATGTCACAGAGTTCCATTGTGATGTCACAATGCCCCATTGTGATGTCACTGAGTTCCATTGCGATGTCACAATGCCCCATTGTGATGTCACTGAATTCCATTGTAATGTCGCAATGCCCCATTGTGATGTCACTGAGTTCCATTGTGATGTTGCAATGCCCCATTGTGATGTCACTGAGTTCCATTGTGATGTCACAATGGCTCATTGTGATGTCACAATGCCCCATTGTGATGGCACAATGCCCCATTGTAATGTCACAGAGTTCCATTGTGATGTCACTGAGTTCCATTGTGATGTCACAATGCCCCATTGTGATGTCACTGAGTTCCATTGTAATGTCACAATGCCCCATTGTGATGTCACTGCGTTCCATTGTAATGTCACAATGCCCCATTGTGATGTCATAGAGTTCCATTGTGATGTCACAATGCCCCATTGTGATGTCACCGAGTTCCATTGTGATGTCGCAGAGTTCCATTGTGATGTCACAATGCCCCATTGTGATGTCACTGAGTTCCATTGCGATGTCACAATGCCCCATTGTGATGTCACTGAGTTCCATTGTAATGTCGCAATGCCCCATTGTGATGTCACTGAGTTCCATTGTGATGTTGCAATGCCCCATTGTGATGTCATTGAGTTCCATTGTGATGTCACAATGCCCCATTGTGATGTCACAAAGTTCCATTGTGTTGTCACAATGCCCTATTGTGATGGGACAATGCCCCATTGTGATTTCATAGAGATCCATTGTGATGTCACTGAGTTCCATTGTGATGTCACAATACCCCATTGTGATGGCACAATGCCCCATTGTGATTTCATAGAGATCCATTGTGATGACACAATGCCCCATTGTGATGTCACTGATTTCCATTGTGATGTCACAATGCCCCTTTGTGATGTCACAGAGTTCCATTGTGATGTCACAATGCCCCATTGTGATGTCACTGAGTTCCATTGTGATGTCACAATGCCCCATTGTGATGTAACTGAGTTCCATTGTGATGTCACAATGCCCCATTGTGATGGCACAATGATCCATTGTGATGTCATAGAGTTCCATTGTGATGTCACAATGCCCCATTGTGATGTCACAATGCCCCATTGTGATGGCACAATGCCCCATTGTAATGTCACAGAGTTCCATTGTGATGGTCTCAATGCCCCATTGTAATGTCACAGAGTTCCATTGTGATGTCACTGAGTTCCATTATGATGTCACTGAGTTATATTGTGATGTCACAATGCCCCATTGTGATGTCACTGCGTTCCATTGTAATGTCACAATGCCCCATTGTGATGTCATAGAGTTCCATTGTGATGTCACAATGCCCCATTGTGATGTCACCGAGTTCCATTGTGATGTCACAGAGTTCCATTGTGATGTCACAATGCCACATTGTGATGGCACAATGCCCCATTGTAATGTCACAGAGTTCCATTGTGATGTCACAATGCCCCATTGTGATGTCACAATGCCCCATTGTGATGTCATTGAGTTCCATTGTGATGTCACAATGCCCCATTGTGATGTCACAGAGTTCCATTGTGTTGTCACAATGCCCCCTTGTGATGTCACAATGCCCCTTTGTGATGACACAGAGTTTTATTGTAATGTCACAATAACCCATTGTCATGGCACAATGCCCCATTTTGATTTCATAGAGATCCATTGTGATGGCACAATGCCCCATTGTAATGTCACAGAGTTCCATTGTGATGTCACTGAGTTCCATTATGATTTCACAGTGCCTCCCTTTGGTGTCACAGAGTTCCATTGTGATGTCACAATGCCCCATTGTGATGTCACTGAGTTCCATTGTGATGTCACAATGCCCCATTGTGATGTCATGGAGTTCCATTGTGATGTCACAATGCCCCATTGTGATGTCACTGAGTTCCATTGTGATGTCACAATGCCCCATTGTGATGTCACAATGCCCCATTGTGATGGCACAATGCCCCATTGTAATGTCACAGAGTTCCATTGTGATGGCACAATGCCCCATTGTAATGTCACAGAGTTCCATTGTGATGTCACTGAGTTCCATTATGATGTCACTGAGTTATATTGTGATGTCACAATGCCCCATTGTTATGTCACTGCGTTCCATTGTAATGTCACAATGCCCCATTGTGATGTCATAGAGTTCCATTGTGATGTCACAATGCCCCATTGTGATGTCACCGAGTTCCATTGTGATGTCACAGAGTTCCATTGTGATGTCACAATGCCACATTGTGATGGCACAATGCCCCGTTGTAATGTCACAGAGTTCCATTGTGATGTCACAATGCCCCATTGTGATGTCACAATGCCCCATTGTGATGTCATTGAGTTCCATTGTGATGTCACAATGCCCCATTGTGATGTCACAGAGTTCCATTGTGTTGTCACAATGCCCCCTTGTGATGTCACAATGCCCCTTTGTGATGACACAGAGTTTTATTGTAATGTCACAATAACCCATTGTCATGGCACAATGCCCCATTTTGATTTCATAGAGATCCATTGTGATGGCACAATGCCCCATTGTAATGTCACAGAGTTCCATTGTGATGTCACTGAGTTCCATTATGATTTCACAGTGCCTCCCTTTGGTGTCACAGAGTTCCATTGTGATGTCACAATGCCCCATTGTGATGTCACTCAGTTCCATTGTGATGTCACAATGCCCCATTGTGATGTCATGGAGTTCCATTGTGATGTCACAATGCCCCATTGTGATGTCACTGAGTTCCATTGTGATGTCACAATGCTCCATTGTGATGTTACAGAGTTCCATTGTGATGTTACAATGCCCCATTGTGATGTCACTGAGTTCCATTGTGATGTCAGAATGCCCCCTTGTGATGTCACAGAGTTCCATTGTGATTTCACAGTGCCCCATTGTGATGTCACTGAATTCCATTGTGATGTCACAATGCCCGATTGCGATGTCACAATGCACCATTGCGATGTCACTGTGTTCCATTGTGATGTCACAATGCCCCATTGTGATGTCACCGAGTTCCTTTGTGATGACACAGAGTTCCATTGCGATGTCACAATGCCACATTGTGATGTCACTGAGTTCCATTGCGATGTCACAATGCCCCATTGTGATGTCACTGAGTTCCATTGTAATGTCGCAATGCCCCATTGTGATGTCACTGAGTTCCATTGTGATGTTGCAATGCCCCATTGTGATCTCACTGAGTTCCATTGTGATGTCACAATGGCTCATTGTGATGTCACTGAGTTCCATTGTGATGTCACAATTCCCCATAGTGATGTCACTGAGTTCCATTCTGATTTCAAAATGCCTCATTGTGGAGTCACAGAGTTCCATTGTGATGTCACAGTGGCCCATTCTGATGTCACTGAGTTTCATTGTCATGTCACAATGACCCATTGTGATGTCACTGAGTTCCATTATAATGTCACTGAGTTCTATTGTGATGTCACAATGTCCCCCTATGATGTCACTGAGTTCCATTGTGATGTCACAATGCCCCATTGTGATGTCACAGAGTTCCATTGTTTTGTCGCAATGCCCCATTGTGATGTCACTGAGTTCCATTGTGATGTCACAATGCTCCATTGCAGTGTCACAGAGTTCCATTGTGATGTCACAATGCTCCATTGTGATGTCACAGAGTTCCATTGTGATGTCACAATGCCCTATTGTGATGTCATAGAGTTCCATTGTGATGTCACAATGCGCCATTGTGATGTCACAGAGTTCCACTGTGATGTCACAATGCCCCATTCTGATGGAACAATGTCCCATTGTGATTTCATAGAGATCCATTGTGATGTCACAATGCTCCATTGTGATGTCACTGATTTCCATTGTGATGTCACAATGCCCCTTTGTGATGTCACAGAGTTCTATTCTGATGTCACAATGCCCCATTGTGATGTCATTGAGTTCCATTGTGATGTCACAATGCCCCATTGCAGTGTCACAGAGTTCCATTGTGATGTCACAATGCTCCATTGTGATGTCACAGAGTTCCATTGTGATGTCACAATGCCCTATTGTGATGTCATAGAGTTCCATTGTGATGTCACAATGCGCCATTGTGATGTCACAGAGTTCCACTGTGATGTCACAATGCCCCATTCTGATGGAACAATGTCCCATTGTGATTTCATAGAGATCCATTGTGATGTCACAATGCTCCATTGTGATGTCACTGATTTCCATTGTGATGTCACAATGCCCCTTTGTGATGTCACAGAGTTCTATTCTGATGTCACAATGCCCCATTGTGATGTCATTGAGTTCCATTGTGATGTCACAATGCCCCATTGTGATGTCACTGATTTCCATTGTGATGTCACAATGCCCCTTTGTGATGTCACAGAGTTCTATTCTGATGTCACAATGCCCCATTGTGATGTCATAGAGTTCCATTGTGATGTCACAATGCGCCATTGTGATGTCACAGAGTTCCACTGTGATCTCACAATGCCCCATTCTGATGGAACAATGTCCCATTGTGATTTCATAGAGATCCATTGTGATGTCACAATGCTCCATTGTGATGTCACTGAGTTCCATTGTAATGTCACAATGCCCCATTGTGATGTCACTGCGTTCCATTGTAATGTCACAATGCCCCATTGTGATGTCATAGAGTTCCATTGTGATGTCACAATGCCCCATTGTGATGTCACCGAGTTCCATTGTGATGTCGCAGAGTTCCATTGTGATGTCACAATGCCCCATTGTGATGTCACTGAGTTCCATTGCGATGTCACAATGCCCCTTTGTGATGACACAGAGTTTTATTGTAATGTCACAATACCCCATTGTGATGGCACAATGCCCCATTGTGATTTCATAGAGATCCATTGTGATGTCACAATGCCCCATTGTGATGTCACTGATTTCCATTGTGATGTCACAATGCCCCTTTGTGATGTCACAGAGTTCCATTGTGATGTCACAATGCCCCATTGTGATGTCACTGAGTTCCATTGTGATGTCACAATGCCCCATTGTGATGTAAATGAGTTCCATTGTGATGTCACAATGCCCCATTGTGATGGCACAATGATCCATTGTGATGTCATAGAGTTCCATTGTGATGTCACAATGCCCCATTGTGATGTCACAATGCCCCATTGTGATGGCACAATGCCTCATTGTAATGTCACAGAGTTCCATTGTGATGGCACAATGCCCCATTGTAATGTCACAGAGTTCCATTGTGATGTCACTGAGTTCCATTATGATGTCACTGAGTTATATTGTGATGTCACAATGCCCCATTGTGATGTCGCTGCGTTCCATTGTAATGTCACAATGCCCCATTGTGATGTCATAGAGTTCCATTGTGATGTCACAATGCCCCATTGTGATGTCACCGAGTTCCATTGTGATGTCACAGAGTTCCATTGTGATGTCACAATGCCACATTGTGATGTCACTGAGTTACATTGCGATGTCACAATGCCCCATTGTGATGTCACTGAATTCCATTGTAATGTCGCAATGCCCCATTGTGATGTCACTGAGTTCCATTGTGATGTTGCAATGCCCCATTGTGATGTCACTGAGTTCCATTGTGATGTCACAATGGCTCATTGTGATGTCACAATGCCCCATTGTGATGGCACAATGCCCCATTGTAATGTCACAGAGTTCCATTGTGATGTCACTGAGTTCCATTGTGATGTCACAATGCCCCATTGTGATGTCACTGAGTTCCATTGTAATGTCACAATGCCCCATTGTGATGTCACTGCGTTCCATTGTAATGTCACAATGCCCCATTGTGATGTCATAGAGTTCCATTGTGATGTCACAATGCCCCATTGTGATGTCACCGAGTTCCATTGTGATGTCGCAGAGTTCCATTGTGATGTCACAATGCCCCATTGTGATGTCACTGAGTTCCATTGCGATGTCACAATGCCCCATTGTGATGTCACTGAGTTCCATTGTAATGTCGCAATGCCCCATTGTGATGTCACTGAGTTCCATTGTGATGTTGCAATGCCCCATTGTGATGTCATTGAGTTCCATTGTGATGTCACAATGCCCCATTGTGATGTCACAAAGTTCCATTGTGTTGTCACAATGCCCTATTGTGATGGGACAATGCCCCATTGTGATTTCATAGAGATCCATTGTGATGTCACTGAGTTCCATTGTGTTGTCACAATACCCCATTGTGATGGCACAATGCCCCATTGTGATTTCATAGAGATCCATTGTGATGACACAATGCCCCATTGTGATGTCACTGATTTCCATTGTGATGTCACAATGCCCCTTTGTGATGTCACAGAGTTCCATTGTGATGTCACAATGCCCCATTGTGATGTCACTGAGTTCCATTGTGATGTCACAATGCCCCATTGTGATGTAACTGAGTTCCATTGTGATGTCACAATGCCCCATTGTGATGGCACAATGATCCATTGTGATGTCATAGAGTTCCATTGTGATGTCACAATGCCCCATTGTGATGTCACAATGCCCCATTGTGATGGCACAATGCCCCATTGTAATGTCACAGAGTTCCATTGTGATGGCACAATGCCCCATTGTAATGTCACAGAGTTCCATTGTGATGTCACTGAGTTCCATTATGATGTCACTGAGTTATATTGTGATGTCACAATGCCCCATTGTGATGTCACTGCGTTCCATTGTAATGTCACAATGCCCCATTGTGATGTCATAGAGTTCCATTGTGATGTCACAATGCCCCATTGTGATGTCACCGAGTTCCATTGTGATGTCACAGAGTTCCATTGTGATGTCACAATGCCCCATTGTGATGGCACAATGCCCCATTGTAATGTCACAGAGTTCCATTGTGATGTCACAATGCCCCATTGTGATGTCACAATGCCCCATTGTGATGTCATTGAGTTCCATTGTGATGTCACAATGCCCCATTGTGATGTCAGAGTTCCATTGTGTTGTCACAATGCCCCTTTGTGATGACACAGAGTTTTATTGTAATGTCACAATAACCCATTGTCATGGCACAATGCCCCATTTTGATTTCATAGAGATCCATTGTGATGGCACAATGCCCCATTGTAATGTCACAGAGTTCCATTGTGATGTCACTGAGTTCCATTATGATTTCACAGTGCCTCCCTTTGGTGTCACAGAGTTCCATTGTGATGTCACAATGCCCCATTGTGATGTCACTGAGTTCCATTGTGATGTCACAATGCCCCATTGTGATGTCATGGAGTTCCATTGTGATGTCACAATGCCCCATTGTGATGTCACTGAGTTCCATTGTGATGTCACAATGCCCCATTGTGATGTCACAATGCCCCATTGTGATGGCACAATGCCCCATTGTAATGTCACAGAGTTCCATTGTGATGGCACAATGCCCCATTGTAATGTCACAGAGCTCCATTGTGATGTCACTGAGTTCCATTATGATGTCACTGAGTTATATTGTGATGTCACAATGCCCCATTGTGATGACACTGCGTTCCATTGTAATGTCACAATGCCCCATTGTGATGTCATAGAGTTCCATTGTGATGTCACAATGCCCCATTGTGATGTGACCGAGTTCCATTGTGATGTCACAGAGTTCCATTGTGATGTCACAATGCCACATTGTGATGGCACAATGCCCCGTTGTAATGTCACAGAGTTCCATTGTGATGTCACAATGCCCCATTGTGATGTCACAATGCCCCATTGTGATGTCATTGAGTTCCATTGTGATGTCACAATGCCCCATTGTGATGTCACAGAGTTCCATTGTGTTGTCACAATGCCCCCTTGTGATGTCACAATGCCCCTTTGTGATGACACAGAGTTTTATTGTAATGTCACAATAACCCATTGTCATGGCACAATGCCCCATTTTGATTTCATAGAGATCCATTGTGATGGCACAATGCCCCATTGTAATGTCACAGAGTTCCATTGTGATGTCACTGAGTTCCATTATGATTTCACAGTGCCTCCCTTTGGTGTCACAGAGTTCCATTGTGATGTCACAATGCCCCATTGTGATGTCACTGAGTTCCATTGTGATGTCACAATGCCCCATTGTGATGTCATGGAGTTCCATTGTGATGTCACAATGCCCCATTGTGATGTCACTGAGTTCCATTGTGATGTCACAATGCTCCATTGTGATGTTACAGAGTTCCATTGTGATGTTACAATGCCCCATTGTGATGTCACTGAGTTCCATTGTGATGTCAGAATGCCCCCTTGTGATGTCACAGAGTTCCATTGTGATTTCACAGTGCCCCATTGTGATGTCACTGAATTCCATTGTGATGTCACAATGCCCGATTGCGATGTCACAATGCACCAATGCGATGTCACTGAGTTCCATTGTGATGTCACAATGCCCCATTGTGATGTCACCGAGTTCCTTTGTGATGTCACAGAGTTCCATTGCGATGTCACAATGCCACATTGTGATGTCACTGAGTTCCATTGCGATGTCACAATGCCCCATTGTGATGTCACTGAGTTCCATTGTAATGTCGCAATGCCCCATTGTGATGTCACTGAGTTCCATTGTGATGTTGCAATGCCCCATTGTGATCTCACTGAGTTCCATTGTGATGTCACAATGGCTCATTGTGATGTCACTGAGTTCCATTGTGATGTCACAATTCCCCATAGTGATGTCACAGAGTTCCATTGTTATGTCGCAATGCCCCATTGTGATGTCACTGAGTTCCATTCTGATTTCAAAATGCCTCATTGTGGAGTCACAGAGTTCCATTGTGATGTCACAGTGGCCCATTCTGATGTCACTGAGTTTCATTGTCATGTCACAATGACCCATTGTGATGTCACTGAGTTCCATTATAATGTCACTGAGTTCTATTGTGATGTCACAATGTCCCCCTATGATGTCACTGAGTTCCATTGTGATGTCACAATGCCCCATTGTGATGTCACAGAGTTCCATTGTTTTGTCGCAATGCCCCATTGTGATGTCACTGAGTTCCATTCTGATTTCACAGTGCCTCATTTTGGTGTCACAGAGTTCCATTGTGATGTCGCAATGCCCCATTGTGATGTCACTGAGTTCCATTGTGATGTCACAATGCTCCATTGTAGTGTCACAGAGTTCCATTGTGATGTCACAATGCTCCATTGTGATGTCACAGAGTTCCATTGTGATGTCACAATGCCCTATTGTGATGTCATAGAGTTCCATTGTGATGTCACAATGCCCCATTCTGATGGAACAATGTCCCATTGTGATTTCATAGAGATCCATTGTGATGTCACAATGCTCCATTGTGATGTCACTGATTTCCATTGTGATGTCACAATGCCCCTTTGTGATGTCACAGAGTTCTATTCTGATGTCACAATGCCCCATTGTGATGTCATTGAGTTCCATTGTGATGTCACAATGCCCCATTGTGATGTCACTGATTTCCATTGTGATGTCACAATGCCCCTTTGTGATGTCACAGAGTTCTATTCTGATGTCACAATGCCCCATTGTGATGTCATAGAGTTCCATTGTGATGTCACAATGCGCCATTGTGATGTCACAGAGTTCCACTGTGATGTCACAATGCCCCATTCTGATGGAACAATGTCCCATTGTGATTTCATAGAGATCCATTGTGATGTCACAATGTTCCATTGTGATGTCACTGAGTTCCATTGTAATGTCACAATGCCCCATTGTGATGTCACTGCGTTCCATTGTAATGTCACAATGCCCCATTGTGATGTCATAGAGTTCCATTGTGATGTCACAATGCCCCATTGTGATGTCACCGAGTTCCATTGTGATGTCGCAGAGTTCCATTGTGATGTCACAATGCCCCATTGTGATGTCACTGAGTTCCATTGCGATGTCACAATGCCCCATTGTGATGTCACTGAGTTCCATTGTAATGTCGCAATGCCCCATTGTGATGTCACTGAGTTCCATTGTGATGTTGCAATGCCCCATTGTGATGTCATTGAGTTCCATTGTGATGTCACAATGCCCCATTGTGATGTCACAAAGTTCCATTGTGTTGTCACAATGCCCTATTGTGATGGGACAATGCCCCATTGTGATTTCCTAGAGATCCATTGTGATGTCACTGAGTTCCATTGTGATGTCACAATGCCCCTTTGTGATGACACAGAGTTTTATTGTAATGTCACAATACCCCATTGTGATGGCACAATGCCCCATTGTGATTTCATAGAGATCCATTGTGATGTCACAATGCCCCATTGTGATGTCATTGATTTCCATTGTGATGTCACAAAGCCCCTTTGTGATGTCACAGAGTTCCATTGTGATGTCACAATGCCCCATTGTGATGTCACTGAGTTCCATTGTGATGTCACAATGCCCCATTGTGATGTAACTGAGTTCCATTGTGATGTCACAATGCCCCATTGTGATGGCACAATGATCCATTGTGATGTCATAGAGTTCCATTGTAATGTCACAGAGTTCCATTGTGATGTCACTGAGTTCCATTATGATGTCACTGAGTTATATTGTGATGTCACAATGCCCCATTGTAATGTCACAGAGTTCCATTGTGATGTCACTGAGTTATATTGTGATGTCACAATGCCCCATTGTGATGTCACTGCGTTCCATTGTAATGTCACAATGCCCCATTGTGATGTCATAGAGTTCCATTGTGATGTCACAATGCCCCATTGTGATGTCACCAAGTTCCATTGTGATGTCACAATACCCCATTGTGATGTCACTGAGTTCCATTGTAATGTCACAATGCCCCATTGTGATGTCACTGAGTTCCATTGTGATGTCATAATGCTCCATTGTGATGTCACAATGGCTCATTGTGATGTCACAATGCCCCATTGTGATGTCACAATGCCCCATTGTGATGGCACAATGCCCCATTGTAATGTCACCGAGTTCCATTGTGATGTCACAGAGTTCCATTGTGATGTCACAATGCCCCATTGTGATGTCACTGAGTTCCATTGTGATGTTGCAATGCCCCATTGTGATGTCACTGAGTTCCATTGTGATGTCACAATGGCTCCATTGTGATGTCACTGAGTTCCATTGTGATGTCACAATTTCCCATTGTGATGTCACTGAGTTCCATTGTTATGTTGCAATACCCCATTGTGATGTCACTGAGTTCCATTCTGATTTCAAAATGCCTCATTGTGGTGTCACAGAGTTCCATTGTGATGTCACAGTGGCCCATTCTGATGTCACTGAGTTTCATTGTGATGTCACAATGCCCCATTGTGATGTCACTGAGTTCCATTATGATGTCACTGAGTTCTATTGTGATGTCACAATGCCCCATTGTGATGTCACAGAGTTCCATTGTTATGTCGCAATGCCCCATTGTGATGTCACTGAGTTCCATTCTGATTTCACAGTGCCTCATTTTGGTGTCACAGAGTTCCATTGTGATGTCACAGTGCCCCATTGTGATGTCACTGAGTTCCATTGTGATGTCAAAATGCTCCATTGTAATGCCATATAGTTCCATTGTGATGTCACAATGCCCCCTTGTGATGTCACAGAGTTCCATTGTGATGTCACAATGCTCCATTGTGATGTCACTGAATTCCATTGTGATGTCACAATGCCCCATTCTAATGTCACAGAGTTCCATTGTGATGTCACTGAGTTCCATTATGGTGTCACTGAGTTATATTGTGATGTCACAATGCCCCATTGTGATCTCACTGAGTTCCATTGTGATGTCACAATGCCCCATTGTGATGGCACAATGCCCCATTGTAATGTCACAGAGTTCCATTGTGATGTCAAAATGTCCCATTGTGATGTCACAATGGCCCATTGTGATGTCATTGAGTTCCATTGTGTTGTCACAATGCCCTATTATGATGGGACAATGCCCCATTGTGATTTCATAGAGATCCATTGGGATGTCACTGAGTTCCATTGTGATGTCACAATGCCCCATTGTGATGTCACTGAGTTCCATTGTGATGTCACAATGCCCCATTGTGATGGCACAATGATCCATTGTGATGTCATAGAGTTCCATTGTGATGGCACAATGCCCCATTGTAATGTCACAGAGTTCCATTGTGATGTCACTGAGTTCCATTGTAATGTCACAATGCCCCATTGTGATGTCATAGAGTTCCATTGTGATGTCACAATGCCCCATTGTGATGTCACCGAGTTCCATTGTGATGTCACAATGCCCCATTGTGATGTCACTGAGTTCCATTGTGATGTTGCAATGCCCCATTGTGATGTCATTGAGTTCCATTGTGATGACACAATGCCCCATTGTGATGTCACAGAGTTCCATTGTGTTGTCACAATGCTCTATTGTGATGGCACAATGCCCCATTGTGATTTCACAGAGATCCATTGTGATGTCACTGAGTTCCATTGTGATTTCACAATGCCCCTTTGTGATGACACAGAGTTTTATTGTAATGTCACAATACCCCATTGTGATGGCACAATGCCCCATTGTGATTTTATAGAGATCCATTGTGATGTCACAATGCCCCATTGTGATGTCACTGATTTCCATTGCGATGTCACAATGCCCCTTTGTGATGTCACAGAGTTCCATTGTGATGTCACAATGCCCCATTGTGATGTCACTGAGTTCCATTGTGATGTCACAATGCCCCATTGTGATGTAACTGAGTTCCATTGTGATGGCACAATGCTCCATTGTGATGTCATAGAGTTCCATTGTGATGTCACAATGCCCCATTGTGATGTCACAATGCCCCATTGTGATGGCACAATGCCCCATTGTAATGTCACAGAGTTCCATTGTGATGGCACAATGCCCCATTGTAATGTCACAGAGTTCCATTGTGATGTCACTGAGTTCCATTATGATGTCACAGAGTTCCATTGCGATGTCACAATGCCCCATTGTGATGTCACTGAATTCCATTGTAATGTCGCAATGCCCCATTGTGATGTCACTGAGTTCCATTGTGATGTTGCAATGCCCCATTGTGATGTCACTGAGTTCCATTGTGATGTCACAATGGCTCATTGTGATGTCACAATGCCCCATTGTGATGGCACAATGCCCCATTGTAATGTCACAGAGTTCCATTGTGATGTCACTGAGTTCCATTGTGATGTCACAATGCCCCATTGTGATGTCACTGAGTTCCATTGTAATGTCACAATGCCCCATTGTGATGTCACTGCGTTCCATTGTAATGTCACAATGCCCCATTGTGATGTCATAGAGTTCCATTGTGATGTCACAATGCCCCATTGTGATGTCACCGAGTTCCATTGTGATGTCGCAGAGTTCCATTGTGATGTCACAATGCCCCATTGTGATGTCACTGAGTTCCATTGCGATGTCACAATGCCCCATTGTGATGTCACTGAGTTCCATTGTAATGCCGCAATGCCCCATTGTGATGTCACTGAGTTCCATTGTGATGTCGCAATGCCCCATTGTGATGTCACTGAGTTCCATTGTGATGTCACAATGCCCCATTGTGATGTCACAAAGTTCCATTGTGTTGTCACAATGCCCATTGTGATGGGACAATGCCCCATTGTGATTTCACAGAGATCCATTGTGATGTCACTGAGTTCCATTGTGATGTCACAATGCCCCTTTGTGATGTCACAGAGTTCTATTGTGATGTCACAATACCCCATTGTGATGGCACAATGCCCCATTGTGATTTTATAGAGTTCCATTGTGATGTCACAATGCCCCATTGTGATGTCACTGATTTCCATTGCGATGTCACAATGCCCCTTTGTGATGTCACAGAGTTCCATTGTGATGTCACAATGCCCCATTGTGATGTCACTGAGTTCCATTGTGATGTCACAATGCCCCATTGTGATGTCACTGAGTTCCATTGTGATGGCACAATGATCCATTGTGATGTCATAGAGTTCCATTGTGATGTCACAATGCCCCATTGTGATGTCACAATGCCCCATTGTGATGGCACAATGCCCCATTGTAATGTCACAGAGTTCCATTGTGATGGCACAATGCCCCATTGTGATGTCACAGAGTTCCATTGTGATGTCACTGAGTTCCATTATGATGTCACAGAGTTCCATTGTGATGTCACAATGCCCCATTGTGATGTCACTGAGTTCCATTGTGATGTCGCAATGCCCCATTGTGATGTCACTGAGTTCCATTGTGATGTCGCAATGCCCCATTGTGATGTCACTGAGTTCCATTGTGATGTCACAATGGCCCATTGTGATGTCACAATGCCCCATTGTGATGGCACAATGCCCCATTGTAATGTCACAGAGTTCCATTGTGATGTCACTGAGTTCCATTGTGATGTCACAATGCCCCATTGTGATGTCACTGAGTTCCATTGTAATGTCACAATGCCCCATTGTGATGTCACTGCGTTCCATTGTGATGTCACAATGCCCCATTGTGATGTCACAGAGTTCCATTGTGATGTCACAATGCCCCATTGTGATGTCACCGAGTTCCATTGTGATGTCACAGAGTTCCATTGTGATGTCACAATGCCCCATTGTGATGTCACTGAGTTCCATTGCGATGTCACAATGCCCCATTGTGATGTCACTGAGTTCCATTGTGATGCCGCAATGCCCCATTGTGATGTCACTGAGTTCCATTGTGATGTCACAATGCCCCATTGTGATGTCATTGAGTTCCATTGTGATGTCACAATGCCCCATTGTGATGTCACAGAGTTCCATTGTGATGTCACAATGCCCTATTGTGATGGGACAATGCCCCATTGTGATGTCACAGAGCCCCATTGTGATGTCACTGAGTTCCATTGTGATGTCACAATGCCCCTTTGTGATGACACAGAGTTCCATTGTGATGTCACAATACCCCATTGTGATGGCACAATGCCCCATTGTGATTCACAGAGTCCATTGTGATGGCACAATGATCCATTGTGATGTCATAGAGTTCCATTGTGATATCACAATGCCCCATTGTGATGGCACAATGCCCCATTGTAATGTCACAGAGTTCCATTGTGATGGCACAATGCCCCATTGTAATGTCACAGAGTTCCATTGTGATGTCACTGAGTTCCATTATGATGTCACTGAGTTATATTGTGATGTCACAATGCCCCATTGTGATGTCACTGCGTTCCATTGTAATGTCACAATGCCCCATTGTGATGTCATAGAGTTCCATTGTGATGTCACAATGCCCCATTGTGATGTCACCGAGTTCCATTGTGATGTCACAGAGTTCCATTGTGATGTCACAATGCCCCATTGTGATGTCACTGAGTTCCATTGCGATGTCACAATGCCCCATTGTGATGTCACTGAATTCCATTGTAATGTCGCAATGCCCCATTGTGATGTCACTGAGTTCCATTGTGATGTCGCAATTCCCCATTGTGATGTCACTGAGTTCCATTGTGATGTCACAATGGCTCCATTGTGATGTCACAATGCCCCATTGTGATGGCACAATGCCCCATTGTAATGTCACAGAGTTCCATTGTGATGGCACAATGCCCCATTGTAATGTCACAGAGTTCCATTGTGATGTCACTGAGTTCCATTGTGATGTCACAATGCCCCATTGTGATGTCACTGAGTTATATTGTGATGTCACAATGCCCCATTGTGATGTCACAGAGTTCCATTGTGATGTCACTGAGTTCCATTGTGATGTCACAATGCCCCATTGTGATGTCACTGAGTTCCATTGTGATGTCACAATGGCTCATTGTGATGTCACAATGCCCCATTGTGATGGCACAATGCCCCATTGTAATGTCACAGAGTTCCATTGTGATGGCACAATGCCCCATTGTAATGTCACAGAGTTCCATTGTGATGTCACTGAGTTCCATTGTGATGTCACAATGCCCCATTGTGATGTCACTGAGTTATATTGTGATGTCACAATGCCCCATTGTGATGTCACTGAGTTCCATTGTAATGTCACAATGCCCCATTGTGATGTCACTGCGTTCCATTGTAATGTCACAATGCCCCATTGTGATGTCATAGAGTTCCATTGTGATGTCACAATGCCCCATTGTGATGTCACCGAGTTCCATTGCGATGTCGCAGAGTTCCATTGTGATGTCACAATGCCCCATTGTGATGTCACTGAGTTCCATTGCGATGTCACAATGCCCCATTGTGATGTCACTGAGTTCCATTGTGATGTCGCAATGCCCCATTGTGATGTCATTGAGTTCCATTGTGATGTCACAATGCCCCATTGTGATGTCACAAAGGCCATTGTGTTGTCACAATGCCTGGATGGGACAAGCCCCATGGATCATAGGCCATTGTGATGTCACTGAGTTCCATTGTGATGTCACAATGCCCCTTTGTGATGACACAGAGTTTTATTGTAATGTCACAATACCCCATTGTGATGGCACAATGCCCCATTGTGATTTCATAGAGATCCATTGTGATGTCACAATGCCCCATTGTGATGTCATTGATTTCCATTGTGATGTCACAATGCCCCTTTGTGATGTCACAGAGTTCCATTGTGATGTCACAATGCCCCATTGTGATGTCACTGAGTTCCATTGTGATGTCACAATGCCCCATTGTGATGTAACTGAGTTCCATTGTGATGTCACAATGCCCCATTGTGATGGCACAATGATCCATTGTGATGTCATAGAGTTCCATTGTGATATCACAATGCCCCATTGTGATGGCACAATGCCCCATTGTGATGGCACAGAGCCCCATTGTGATGTCACAAAGCCCCATTGTGATGTCACAATGCCCCATTGTGATGTCACAGAGTTCCATTATGATGTCACTGAGTTATATTGTGATGTCACAATGCCCCATTGTGATGTCACTGCGTTCCATTGTAATGTCACAATGCCCCATTGTGATGTCATAGAGTTCCATTGTGATGTTGCAATGCCCCATTGTGATGTCACTGAGTTCCATTGTGATGTCACAATGGCTCATTGTGATGTCACAATGCCCCATTGTGATGGCACAATGCCCCATTGTAATGTCACAGAGTTCCATTGTGATGGCACAATGCCCCATTGTAATGTCACAGAGTTCCATTGTGATGTCACTGAGTTCCATTGTGATGTCACAATGCCCCATTGTGATGTCACTGAGTTATATTGTGATGTCACAATGCCCCATTGTGATGTCACTGAGTTCCATTGTAATGTCACAATGCCCCATTGTGATGTCATAGAGTTCCATTGTGATGTCACAATGCCCCATTGTGATGTCACCGAGTTCCATTGTGATGTCACAGTGTTCCATTGTGATGTCACAATGCCCCATTGTGATGTCACTGAGTCCCATTGTGATGTCACAATGCCCCATTGTGATGTCACTGAATTCCATTGTGATGTCACAATGCCCCATTGTGATGTCACTGAGTTCCATTGTGATGTTGCAATGCCCCATTGTGATGTCACTGAGTTCCATTGTGATGTCACAATGCCTCATTGTGATGTCACAATGCCCCATTGTGATGTCACAATGCCCCATTGTAATGTCACAGAGTTCCATTGTGATGTCACTGAGTTCCATTGTGATGTCACAATGTCCCATTGTGATGTCACTGAGTTCCATTGTGATGTCACAATGCCCCATTGTGATGTCACTGAGTTCCATTGTGATGTCACTGAGCCCCATTGTGATGTCACAGAGTTCCATTGTGATGTCACAATGCCCCATTGTGATGTCACTGCGTTCCATTGTAATGTCACAATGCCCCATTGTGATGTCACAATGCCCCATTGTGATGTCACTGAGTTCCATTGTGATGTCACAATGCCCCATTGTGATGTCACAGAGTTCCATTGTAATGTCACAATGCCCCATTGTGATGTCACTGAGTTCCATTGTGATGTCGCAATGCCCCATTGTGATGTCATTGAGTTCCATTGTGATGTCACAATGCCCCATTGTGATGTCACAGAGTTCCATTGTGTTGTCACAATGCCCCATTGTGATGGGACAATGCCCCTTGTGATTTCATAGAGATCCATTGTGATGTCACTGAGTTCCATTGTGATGTCACAATGCCCCTTTGTGATGTCACAGAGTTTTATTGTAATGTCACAATACCCCATTGTGATGGCACAATGCCCCATTGTGATTTCATAGAGTTCCATTGTGATGTCACAATGCCCCATTGTGATGTCACTGATTTCCATTGTGATGTCACAATGCCCCTTTGTGATGTCACTGAGTTCCATTGTGATGTCACAATGCCCCATTGTGATGTCACTGAGTTCCATTGTGATGTCACAATGCCCCATTGTGATGGCACAATGATCCATTGTGATGTCATAGAGTTCCATTGTGATATCACAATGCCCCATTGTGATGGCACAATGCCCCATTGTAATGTCACAGAGTTCCATTGTGATGGCACAATGCCCCATTGTAATGTCACAGAGTTCCATTGTGATGTCACTGAGTTCCATTATGATGTCACTGAGTTATATTGTGATGTCACAATGCCCCATTGTGATGTCACTGCGTTCCATTGTAATGTCACAATGCCCCATTGTGATGTCATAGAGTTCCATTGTGATGTCACAATGCCCCATTGTGATGTCACCGAGTTCCATTGTGATGTCACAATGCCCCATTGTGATGTCACTGAGTTCCATTGCGATGTCACAATGCCCCATTGTGATGTCACTGAATTCCATTGTAATGTCGCAATGCCCCATTGTGATGTCACTGAGTTCCATTGTGATGTTGCAATTTCCCATTGTGATGTCACTGAGTTCCATTGTGATGTCACAATGGCTCATTGTGATGTCACAATGCCCCATTGTGATGGCACAATGCCCCATTGTAATGTCACAGAGTTCCATTGTGATGGCACAATGCCCCATTGTAATGTCACAGAGTTCCATTGTGATGTCACTGAGTTCCATTGTGATGTCACAATGCCCCATTGTGATGTCACTGAGTTATATTGTGATGTCACAATGCCCCATTGTGATGTCACTGAGTTCCATTGTAATGTCACAATGCCCCATTGTGATGTCACTGCGTTCCATTGTAATGTCACAATGCCCCATTGTGATGTCATAGAGTTCCATTGTGATGTCACAATGCCCCATTGTGATGTCACCGAGTTCCATTGCGATGTCGCAGAGTTCCATTGTGATGTCACAATGCCCCATTGTGATGTCACTGAGTTCCATTGCGATGTTGCAATGCCCCATTGTGATGTCATTGAGTTCCATTGTGATGTCACAATGCCCCATTGTGATGTCACAGAGTTCCATTGTGTTGTCACAATGCCCATTGTGATGGCACAATGCCCCATTGTGATTTCATAGAGCATCCCATTGTGATGTCACTGAGTTCCATTGTGATGTCACAATGCCCCATTGTGATGTCACAATGCCCCATTGTGATGGCACAATGCCCCATTGTGATGTCACTGAGTTCCATTGTGATGTCACAATGCCCCATTGTGATGTCACAATGCCCCATTGTGATGTCACGAGTGCCATTGTGATGTCACAATGCCCCATTGTGATGTCACTGTGATCCATTGTGATGTCACTGAGTTCCATTGTGATGTCACAATGCCCCTTTGTGATGTCACAGAGTTCTATTGTAATGTCACAATACCCCATTGTGATGGCACAATGCCCCATTGTGATTTCACAGAGATCCATTGTGATGTCACAATGCCCCATTGTGATGTCACTGATTTCCATTGTGATGTCACAATGCCCCTTTGTGATGTCACAGAGTTCCATTGTGATGTCACAATGCCCCATTGTGATGTCACTGAGTTCCATTGTGATGTCACAATGCCCCATTGTGATGTAACTGAGTTCCATTGTGATGTCACAATGCCCCATTGTGATGGCACAATGATCCATTGTGATGTCATAGAGTTCCATTGTGATATCACAATGCCCCATTGTGATGGCACAATGCCCCATTGTAATGTCACAGAGTTCCATTGTGATGGCACAATGCCCCATTGTAATGTCACAGAGTTCCATTGTGATGTCACTGAGTTCCATTATGATGTCACTGAGTTATATTGTGATGTCACAATGCCCCATTGTGATGTCACTGCGTTCCATTGTAATGTCACAATGCCCCATTGTGATGTCATTGAGTTCCATTGTGATGTCACAATGCCCCATTGTGATGTCACCGAGTTCCATTGTGATGTCACCGAGTTCCATTGTGATGTCACAATGCCCCATTGTGATGTCACTGAGTTCCATTGCGATGTCACAATGCCCCATTGTGATGTCACTGAGTTCCATTGTAATGTCGCAATGCCCCATTGTGATGTCACTGAGTTCCATTGTGATGTGCACATTTCCCATTGTGATGTCACTGAGTTCCATTGTGATGTCACAATGCCCCATTGTGATGTCACAATGCCCCATTGTGATGGCACAATGCCCCATTGTGATGTCACAGAGTTCCATTGTGATGGCACAATGCCCCATTGTGATGTCACAGAGTTCCATTGTGATGTCACTGAGTTCCATTGTGATGTCACAATGCCCCATTGTGATGTCACTGAGTTCTATTGTGATGTCACAATGCCCCATTGTGATGTCACAGAGTTCCATTGTGATGTCACTGAGTTCCATTGTGATGTCACAATGCCCCATTGTGATGTCACTGAGTTCCATTGTGATGTCACAATGGCTCATTGTGATGTCACAATGCCCCATTGTGATGGCACAATGCCCCATTGTGATGTCACAGAGTTCCATTGTGATGGCACAATGCCCCATTGTAATGTCACAGAGTTCCATTGTGATGTCACTGAGTTCCATTGTGATGTCACAATGCCCCATTGTGATGTCACTGAGTTATATTGTGATGTCACAATGCCCCATTGTGATGTCACTGAGTTCCATTGTAATGTCACAATGCCCCATTGTGATGTCACTGCGTTCCATTGTAATGTCACAATGCCCCATTGTGATGTCATAGAGTTCCATTGTGATGTCACAATGCCCCATTGTGATGTCACCGAGTTCCATTGCGATGTCGCAGAGTTCCATTGTGATGTCACAATGCCCCATTGTGATGTCACTGAGTTCCATTGTGATGTCACAATGCCCCATTGTGATGTCACTGAGTTCCATTGTGATGTCACAATGCCCCATTGTGATGTCATTGAGTTCCATTGTGATGTCACAATGCCCCATTGTGATGTCACAAAGTTCCATTGTGATGTCACAATGCCCCATTGTGATGGCACAATGCCCCATTGTGATTTCATAGAGATCCATTGTGATGTCACTGAGTTCCATTGTGATGTCACAATGCCCCTTTGTGATGCACATTTCATTGAATGTCACAGTCCCCATTGTGATGGCACAATGCCCCATTGTGATGTCACAGAGATCCATTGTGATGTCACAATGCCCCATTGTGATGTCACTGAGTTCCATTGTGATGTCACAATGCCCCATTGTGATGTCACTGATCCCATTGTGATGTCACAATGCCCCATTGTGATGGCACAATGCCCCATTGTGATGTCATAGAGTTCCATTGTGATATCACAATGCCCCATTGTGATGGCACAATGCCCCATTGTGATGTCACAGTGCCCCATTGTGATGTCACAGTGCCCCATTGTGATGTCACAATGCCCCATTGTGATGTCACAGAGTTCCATTGTGATGTCACTGAGTTATATTGTGATGTCACAATGCCCCATTGTGATGTCACTGCGTTCCATTGTAATGTCACAATGCCCCATTGTGATGTCATAGAGTTCCATTGTGATGTTGCAATGCCCCATTGTGATGTCACTGAGTTCCATTGTGATGTCACAATGGCTCATTGTGATGTCACAATGCCCCATTGTGATGGCACAATGCCCCATTGTAATGTCACAGAGTTCCATTGTGATGGCACAATGCCCCATTGTAATGTCACAGAGTTCCATTGTGATGTCACTGAGTTCCATTGTGATGTCACAATGCCCCATTGTGATGTCACTGAGTTATATTGTGATGTCACAATGCCCCATTGTGATGTCACTGCGTTCCATTGTAATGTCACAATGCCCCATTGTGATGTCACAGAGTTCCATTGTGATGTCACAATGCCCCATTGTGATGTCACCGAGTTCCATTGTGATGTCACAGAGTTCCATTGTGATGTCACAATGCCCCATTGTGATGTCACTGAGTTCCATTGTGATGTCACAATGCCCCATTGTGATGTCACTGAGTTCCATTGTGATGTCACAATGCCCCATTGTGATGTCACTGAGTTCCATTGTGATGTCACAATGCCCCATTGTGATGTCACTGAGTTCCATTGTGATGTCACAATGAGTTCCATTGTGATGTCACAATGCCCCATTGTGATGGCACAATGCCCCATTGTGATGTCACAGAGTTCCATTGTGATGTCCCTGAGTTCCATTGTGATGTCACAATGCCCCATTGTGATGTCACAGAGTTCCATTGTGATGTCACAATGCCCCATTGTGATGTCACTGAGTTCCATTGTGATGTCACAATGCCCCATTGTGATGTCACTGAGTTCCATTGTGATGTCACAATGCCCCATTGTGATGTCACCGAGTTCCATTGTGATGTCACAGAGTTCCATTGTGATGTCACAATGCCCCATTGTGATGTCACTGAGTTCCATTGTGATGTCACAATGCCCCATTGTGATGTCACTGAGTTCCATTGTAATGTCACAATGCCCCATTGTGATGTCACTGAGTTCCATTGTGATGTCACAATGCCCCATTGTGATGTCATTGAGTTCCATTGTGATGTCACAATGCCCCATTGTGATGTCACAGAGTTCCATTGTGATGTCACAATGCCCCATTGTGATGGCACAATGCCCCATTGTGATTTCACAGAGATCCATTGTGATGTCACTGAGTTCCATTGTGATGTCACAATGCCCCTTTGTGATGTCACAGAGTTCCATTGTGATGTCACAATGCCCCATTGTGATGGCACAATGCCCCATTGTGATGTCACAGAGATCCATTGTGATGTCACAATGCCCCATTGTGATGTCACTGATTTCCATTGTGATGTCACAATGCCCCTTTGTGATGTCACAGAGTTCCATTGTGATGTCACAATGCCCCATTGTGATGTCACTGAGTTCCATTGTGATGTCACAATGCCCCATTGTGATGTCACTGAGTTCCATTGTGATGTCACAATGCCCCATTGTGATGTAACTGAGTTCCATTGTGATGTCACAATGCCCCATTGTGATGGCACAATAATCCATTGTGATGTCATAGAGTTCCATTGTGATATCACAATGCCCCATTGTGATGGCACAATGCCCCATTGTAATGTCACAGAGTTCCATTGTGATGGCACAATGCCCCATTGTAATGTCACAGAGTTCCATTGTGATGTCACTGAGTTCCATTATGATGTCACTGAGTTATATTGTGATGTCACAATGCCCCATTGTGATGTCACTGCGTTCCATTGTAATGTCACAATGCCCCATTGTGATGTCATAGAGTTCCATTGTGATGTCACAATGCCCCATTGTGATGTCACCGAGTTCCATTGTGATGTCACAATGCCCCATTGTGATGTCACTGAGTTCCATTGCGATGTCACAATGCCCCATTGTGATGTCACTGAATTCCATTGTAATGTCGCAATGCCCCATTGTGATGTCACTGAGTTCCATTGTGATGTCGCAATGCCCCATTGTGATGTCACTGAGTTCCATTGTGATGTCACAATGGCCCATTGTGATGTCACAATGCCCCATTGTGATGGCACAATGCCCCATTGTGATGTCACAGAGTTCCATTGTGATGGCACAATGCCCCATTGTAATGTCACAGAGTTCCATTGTGATGTCACTGAGTTCCATTGTGATGTCACAATGCCCCATTGTGATGTCACTGAGTTATATTGTGATGTCACAATGCCCCATTGTGATGTCACTGAGTTCCATTGTAATGTCACAATGCCCCATTGTGATGTCACAGAGTTCCATTGTGATGTCACAATGCCCCATTGTGATGTCACCGATCCATTGCGATGTCGCAGAGTTCCATTGTGATGTCACAATGCCCCATTGTGATGTCACTGAGTTCCATTGTGATGTTGCAATGCCCCATTGTGATGTCACTGAGTTCCATTGTGATGTCACAATGCCCCATTGTGATGTCACAGAGTTCCATTGTGTTGTCACAATGCCCTATTGTGATGGGACAATGCCCCATTGTGATTCATAGAGATCCATTGTGATGTCACTGAGTTCCATTGTGATGTCACAATGCCCCATTGTGATGGCACAATGCCCCATTGTGATGGCACAATGCCCCATTGTAATGTCACAGAGTTCCATTGTGATGTCACTGAGTCCCATTATGATGTCACTGAGTTCCATTGTGATGTCACAATGCCCCATTGTGATGTCACTGCGTTCCATTGTAATGTCACAATGCCCCATTGTGATGTCATAGAGTTCCATTGTGATGTCGCAATGCCCCATTGTGATGTCACAGAGTTCCATTGTGATGTCACAATGGCCCATTGTGATGTCACAATGCCCCATTGTGATGGCACAATGCCCCATTGTGATGTCACAGAGTTCCATTGTGATGTCACAATGCCCCATTGTAATGTCACAGAGTTCCATTGTGATGTCACTGAGTTCCATTGTGATGTCACTGAGTTCCATTGTGATGTCGCAATGCCCCATTGTGATGTCACTGAGTTCCATTGTGATGTTGCAATTCCCCATTGTGATGTCACTGAGTTCCATTGTGATGTCACAATGGCTCATTGTGATGTCACAATGCCCCATTGTGATGGCACAATGCCCCTTTGTAATGTCACAGAGTTCCATTGTGATGGCACAATGCCCCATTGTAATGTCACAGAGTTCCATTGTGATGTCACTGAGTTCCATTGTGATGTCACAATGCCCCATTGTGATGTCACTGAGTTATATTGTGATGTCACAATGCCCCATTGTGATGTCACTGAGTTCCATTGTAATGTCACAATGCCCCATTGTGATGTCACTGCGTTCCATTGTAATGTCACAATGCCCCATTGTGATGTCATAGAGTTCCATTGTGATGTCACAATGCCCCATTGTGATGTCACCGAGTTCCATTGCGATGTCGCAGAGTTCCATTGTGATGTCACAATGCCCCATTGTGATGTCACTGAGTTCCATTGCGATGTCACAATGCCCCATTGTGATGTCACTGAGTTCCATTGTGATGTCGCAATGCCCCATTGTGATGTCATTGAGTTCCATTGTGATGTCACAATGCCCCATTGTGATGTCACAGAGTTCCATTGTGATGTCACAATGCCCCATTGTGATGGCACAATGCCCCATTGTGATTTCACAGAGATCCATTGTGATGTCACTGAGTTCCATTGTGATGTCACAATGCCCCTTTGTGATGTCACAGAGTTTTATTGTAATGTCACAATACCCCATTGTGATGGCACAATGCCCCATTGTGATTTCACAGAGATCCATTGTGATGTCACAATGCCCCATTGTGATGTCATTGATTTCCATTGTGATGTCACAATGCCCCTTTGTGATGTCACAGAGTTCCATTGTGATGTCACAATGCCCCATTGTGATGTCACTGAGTTCCATTGTGATGTCACAATGCCCCATTGTGATGTAACTGAGTTCCATTGTGATGTCACAATACCCCATTGTGATGGCACAATGATCCATTGTGATGTCATAGAGTTCCATTGTGATATCACAATGCCCCATTGTGATGGCACAATGCCCCATTGTAATGTCACAGAGTTCCATTGTGATGGCACAATGCCCCATTGTAATGTCACAGAGTTCCATTGTGATGTCACTGAGTTCCATTATGATGTCACTGAGTTATATTGTGATGTCACAATGCCCCATTGTGATGTCACTGCGTTCCATTGTAATGTCACAATGCCCCATTGTGATGTCATAGAGTTCCATTGTGATGTCACAATGCCCCATTGTGATGTCACCGAGTTCCATTGTGATGTCACAATGCCCCATTGTGATGTCACTGAGTTCCATTGCGATGTCACAATGCCCCATTGTGATGTCACTGAATTCCATTGTAATGTCGCAATGCCCCATTGTGATGTCACTGAGTTCCATTGTGATGTCGCAATTCCCCATTGTGATGTCACTGAGTTCCATTGTGATGTCACAATGGCTCATTGTGATGTCACAATGCCCCATTGTGATGGCACAATGCCCCATTGTGATGTCACAGAGTTCCATTGTGATGGCACAATGCCCCATTGTAATGTCACAGAGTTCCATTGTGATGTCACTGAGTTCCATTGTGATGTCACAATGCCCCATTGTGATGTCACTGAGTTATATTGTGATGTCACAATGCCCCATTGTGATGTCACTGAGTTCCATTGTAATGTCACAATGCCCCATTGTGATGTCACTGAGTTCCATTGTGATGTCACAATGCCCCATTGTGATGTCACCGAGTTCCATTGCGATGTCGCAGAGTTCCATTGTGATGTCACAATGCCCCATTGTGATGTCACTGAGTTCCATTGTGATGTCGCAATGCCCCATTGTGATGTCACTGAGTTCCATTGTGATGTCACAATGCCCCATTGTGATGTCACTGAGTTCCATTGTGATGTCACAATGCCCCATTGTGATGGCACAATGCCCCATTGTGATGTCATAGAGCTCCATTGTGATGTCACTGAGTTCCATTGTGATGTCACAATGCCCCATTGTGATGTCACAATGCCCCATTGTGATGGCACAATGCCCCATTGTAATGTCACAGAGTTCCATTGTGATGTCACAATGCCCCATTGTAATGTCACAGAGTTCCATTGTGATGTCACTGAGTTCCATTATGATGTCACTGAGTTATATTGTGATGTCACAATGCCCCATTGTGATGTCACTGCGTTCCATTGTAATGTCACAATGCCCCATTGTGATGTCACAGAGTTCCATTGTGATGTCGCAATGCCCCATTGTGATGTCACAGAGTTCCATTGTGATGTCACAATGGCTCCATTGTGATGTCACAATGCCCCATTGTGATGGCACAATGCCCCATTGTGATGTCACAGAGTTCCATTGTGATGGCACAATGCCCCATTGTGATGTCACAGAGTTCCATTGTGATGTCACTGAGTTCCATTGTGATGTCACTTCCAATGCCCCATTGTGATGTCACTGAGTTCCATTGTGATGTCGCAATTTCCCATTGTGATGTCACTGAGTTCCATTGTGATGTCACAATGGCCCATTGTGATGTCACAGAGCCCCATTGTGATGGCACAATGCCCCTTTGTGATGTCACAGAGTTCCATTGTGATGGCACAATGCCCCATTGTAATGTCACAGAGTTCCATTGTGATGTCACTGAGTTCCATTGTGATGTCACAATGCCCCATTGTGATGTCACTGAGTTATATTGTGATGTCACAATGCCCCATTGTGATGTCACTGAGTTCCATTGTAATGTCACAATGCCCCATTGTGATGTCACTGCGTTCCATTGTAATGTCACAATGCCCCATTGTGATGTCATAGAGTTCCATTGTGATGTCACAATGCCCCATTGTGATTACCGGTCCATTGTGATGTCGCAGAGTTCCATTGTGATGTCACAATGCCCCATTGTGATGTCACTGAGTTCCATTGTGATGTCACAATGCCCCATTGTGATGTCACTGAGTTCCATTGTGATGTTGCAATGCCCCATTGTGATGTCATTGAGTTCCATTGTGATGTCACAATGCCCCATTGTGATGTCACAAAGTTCCATTGTGTTGTCACAATGCCCCATTGTGATGGGACAATGCCCCATTGTGATTCATGGCCCCATTGTGATGTCACTGAGTTCCATTGTGATGTCACAATGCCCCTTTGTGATGAATGTCACAATGCCCCATTGTGATTTCATAGAGATCCATTGTGATGTCACAATGCCCCATTGTGATGTCATTGATTTCCATTGTGATGTCACAATGCCCCTTTGTGATGTCACAGAGTTCCATTGTGATGTCACAATGCCCCATTGTGATGTCACTGAGTTCCATTGTGATGTCACAATGCCCCATTGTGATGTCACTGAGTTCCATTGTGATGTCACAATGCCCCATTGTGATGGCACAATGATCCATTGTGATGTCATAGAGTTCCATTGTGATATCACAATGCCCCATTGTGATGGCCATCCCCCAATGCCCCATTGTAATGTCACAGAGTTCCATTGTGATGTCACAATGCCCCATTGTAATGTCACAGAGTTCCATTGTGATGTCACTGAGTTCCATTATGATGTCACTGAGTTATATTGTGATGTCACAATGCCCCATTGTGATGTCACTGCGTTCCATTGTAATGTCACAATGCCCCATTGTGATGTCATAGAGTTCCATTGTGATGTTGCAATGCCCCATTGTGATGTCACTGAGTTCCATTGTGATGTCACAATGGCTCATTGTGATGTCACAATGCCCCATTGTGATGGCACAATGCCCCATTGTAATGTCACAGAGTTCCATTGTGATGGCACAATGCCCCATTGTAATGTCACAGAGTTCCATTGTGATGTCACTGAGTTCCATTGTGATGTCACAATGCCCCATTGTGATGTCACTGAGTTATATTGTGATGTCACAATGCCCCATTGTGATGTCACTGAGTTCCATTGTAATGTCACAATGCCCCATTGTGATGTCATAGAGTTCCATTGTGATGTCACAATGCCCCATTGTGATGTCACCGAGTTCCATTGTGATGTCGCAGAGTTCCATTGTGATGTCACAATGCCCCATTGTGATGTCACTGAGTTCCATTGTGATGTCACAATGCCCCATTGTGATGTTACAGAGTTCCATTGTGATGTCACAATGCCCTATTGTGATGGGACAATGCCCCATTGTGATTTCATAGAGATCCATTGTGATGTCACAATGCCCCATTGTGATGTCACTGATTTCCATTGTGATGTCACAATGCCCCTTTGTGATGTCACTGAGTTCCATTGTGATGTCACCGCATTTGTGATGTCACAATGCCCCATTGTGATGTCACTGAGTTCCATTGTGATGTCACAATGCCCCATTGTGATGTCACAGAGTTCCATTGTGATGTCACAATGGCCCATTGTGATGTCACTGAGTTCCATTTTGATGTCACAATGCCCCATTGTGATGTCACAGAGTTCCATTGTGATGTCACAATTGCCCATTGTGATGTCACTGAGTTCCATTGTGATGTCACTGAGTTATATTGTGATGTCACAATGCCCCACTGTGATGTCACTGCATTCCATTGTAATGTCACAATGCCCCATTGTGATGTCACTGAGTTCCATTGTGGTGTCGCAATGCTCCATTGTGATGTCACAGAGTTCCATTGTGATGTCACAATGCCCCATTGTGATGTCATAGAATTCCATTGTGATGTCACAATGCCCCATTGTGATGTCACTGAGTTCCATTGTGATGTCACAATGCCCCATTGTGATGGCACAATGCCCCATTGTGATTTCATAGAGATCTATTGTGATGTCACAATGCCCCATTGTGATGTCACTGATTTCCATTGTGATGTCACAATGCCCCTTTGTGATGTCACTGATTTCCATTGTGATGTCACAATGCCCCATTGTGATGTCACAGAGTTCCATTGTGATGTCACAATGCCCCATTGTGATGGCACAATGCCCCATTGTGATGTCATAGAGTTCCATTGTGATGTCACAATGCCCCATTGTGATGGCACAATGCCCCATTGTGATGTCACAGAGTTCCATTGTGATGTCACAATGCCCCATTGTGATGTCACAGAGTTCCATTGTGATGTCACTGAGTTCCATTATGATGTCACTGAGTTCTATTGTGATGTCACAATGCCCCATTGTGATGTCACTGTGTTCCATTGTAATGTCACAATGCCCCATTGTGATGTCACTGAGTTCCATTGTGATGTCATAGTGCCCCATTGTGATGTCACCGAGTTCCATTGTGATGTCACAATGCCCCATTGTGATGTCATAGCTTTCCATTGTGATGTCACAATGCCCCATTGTGATGTCACTGAGTTCATTTGTGATGTCACAATGCCCCATTGTGATGTCACTGAGTTCCATTGTGATGTCACAATGCCCCATGGTGATGGCGCAATGCCCCGTTGTAATGTCACAATGCCCCATTGTGATGTCACAATGCCCCATTGTGATGTCGTTGAGTTCCATTGTGTTGTCACAATGCCCTATTGTGATGGGACAATGCCCCATTGTGATTTCATAGAGATCCATTGTGATGTCACTGAGTTCCATTGTGATGTCACAATGCCCCATTGTGATGTCACAATGCCCCATTGTGATGTCACTGAGTTCCATTGTGATGTCACAATGCCCCATTGTGATGTCACTAGCCTTCCATTGTGATGTCACAATGCCCCATTGTGATGTCTTTGAGTTCCATTGTGATGCCACAATGCCCCATTGTGATGTCACAGAGTTCCATTGTGATGTCACAATGCCCCATTGTGATGGCAATGCCCCATTGTAATGTCATAGAGTTCCATTGTGATGTCACAATGCCCCATTGTGATGTCACTGATTTCCATTGTGATGTCACTGATTCCCATTGTGATGTCACAGAGTTCTATTGTGATGTCACAATACCCCATTGTGATGGCACAATGCCCCATTGTGATGTCATAGAGTTCCATTGTGATGTCGCAATGCCCCATTGTGATGTCACTGAGTTCCATTGTGATGTCACAATGCTCATTGTGATGTCACAATGCCCCATTGTGATGGCACAATGCCCCATTGTAATGTCACAGAGTTCCATTGTGATGGCACAATGCCCCATTGTGATGTCACAGAGTTCCATTGTGATGTCACTGAGTTCCATTGTGATGTCACAATGCCCCATTGTGATGTCACTGAGTTATATTGTGATGTCACAATGCCCCATTGTGATGTCACTGCGTTCCATTGTAATGTCACAATGCCCCATTGTGATGTCATAGAGTTCCATTGTGATGTCACAATGCCCCATTGTGATGTCACCGAGTCCCATTGTGATGTCGCAGAGTTCCATTGTGATGTCACAATGCCCCATTGTGATGTCACTGAGTTCCATTGTGATGTCACAATGCCCCATTGTGATGTCACAGAGTTCCATTGTGTTGTCACAATGCCCTATTGTGATGGGACAATGCCCCATTGTGATTTCATTGAGTTCCATTGTGATGTCACAATGCCCCATTGTGATGTCACTGATTTCCATTGTGATGTCACAATGCCCCTTTGTGATGTCATTGAGTTCCATTGTGATGTCACTGAGTTCATTTGTGATGTCACAATGCCCCATTGTGATGTCACTGATTTCCATTGTGATGTCACAATGCCCCATTGTGATGTCACAGAGTTCCATTCTGATGTCACAATGCCCCATTGTGATGTCACTGAGTTCCATTTTGATGTCACAATGCCTCATTGTGGTGTCACAGTGTTCCATTGTGATGTCACAATTGCCCATTCTGATGTCACTGAGTTCCATTGTGATGTCACAATGCCCCATTGTGATGTCACTTAGTTCCATTGTGATGTCACAATGCCCCATTGTGATTCACTTAGTTCATTATGATGTCACTGAGTTATATTGTGATGTCACAATGCCCCACTGTGATGTCACTGCGTTCCATTGTAATGTCGCAATGCCCCATTGTGATTCACAGGTTCCATTGTGATGTCACAATGCCCCATTGTGATGTCATAGATTTCCATTGTGATGTCACAATGCCCCATTCTGATGTCACTGAGTTCCATTGTGATGTCACAATGCCCCATTGTGATGGCAAAATGCCCCATTGTGATTTTATAGAGATCTATTGTGATGTCACAATGCCCCATTGTGATGTCACTGATTTCCATAGTGATGTCACAATGCCCCTTTGTGATGTCACTGATTTCCATTGTGATGTCACAATGCCCCATTGTGATGTCACAGAGTTCCATTGTGATGTCACAATGCCCCATTGTGATGGCACAATGCCCCATTGTGATGTCATAGAGTTCCATTGTGATGTCACAATGCCCCATTGTGATGTCACAATGCCCTATTGTAATGTCACAGAGTTCCATTGTGATGGCACAATGCCCCATTGTGATGTCACAGAGTTCCATTGTGATGTCACTGAGTTCCATTATGATGTCACTGAGTTGTATTGTGATGTCACAATGCCCCATTGTGATGTCACTGCGTTCCATTGTAATGTCACAATGCCCCATTGTGATGTCACTGAGTTCCATTGTGATGTCAAAATGCTCCATTGTGATGTCACAGAGTTCCATTGTGATGTCACAATGCCCCATTGTGATGTCATAGCTTTCCATTGTGATGTCACATTGCCCCATTGTGATGTCACTGAGTTCATTTGTGATGTCACAATGCCCCATTGAGATGTCACTGAGTTCCATTGTGATGTCACAATGCCCCATGGTGATGGCACAATGCCCCGTTGTAATGTCACAAAGCCCCATTGTGATGTCACAATGCCCCATTGTGATGTCGTTGAGTTCCATTGTGATGTCACAATGCCCTATTGTGATGGGACAGTGCCCCATTGTGATGTCACAGAGCCCCACTGTGATGTCACTGAGTTCCATTGTGATGTCACAATGCCCCCTTGTGATGTCACAATGCCCCATTGTGATGTCACTTAGTTCCATTGTGATGTCACAATGCCCCATTGTGATGTCACTTAGTCCCATTGTGATGTCACTGAGTTCTATTGTGATGTCACAATGCCCCATTGTGATGTCACTGAGTTCCATTGTGATGCCACAATGCCCCATTGTGATGTCACAGAGTTCCATTGTGATGTCACAATGCCCCATTGTGATGGCACAATGCCCCATTGTAATTTCGTCCCAGAGTTCCATTGTGATGTCACAATGCCCCATTGTGATGTCACTGATTTCCATTGTGATGTCACTGATCTCCATTGTGATGTCACAGAGTTGAATGTCACAATGCCCCATTGTGATGGCACAATGCCCCATTGTGATTTCATAGAGATCCATTGTGATGTCACAATGCCCCATTGTGATGTCACTGATTTCCATTGTGATGTCACAATGCCCCTTTGTGATGTCACAGAGTTCCATTGTGATGTCACAATGCCCCATTGTGATGTCACTGAGTTCCATTATGATGCCACTGAGTGATATTGTGATGTCACAATGCCCCATTGTGATGTCACTGCGTTCCATTGTAATGTCACAATGCCCCATTGTGATGTCACTGAGTTCCATTGTGATGTCATAATGCTCCATTGTGATGTCACAGAGTTCCATTGTGATGTCACAATGCCCCATTGTGATGTCACTGAGTTCCATTGTGATGTCACAATGCCCCATTGTTATGTCACTGAGTTCCATTGTGATGTCACAATGCCCCATTGAGATGTCACTGAGTTCCATTGTGATGTCACAATGCCCCATTGTGATGGCACAATGCCCCATTGTGATGTCACAGAGTTCCATTGTGATGTCACAATGCCCCATTGTGATGTCACTGAGTTCCATTGTGTTGTCACAATGCCCCATTGTGATGGGACAATGCCCCATTGTGATTTCATAGAGATCCATTGTGATGTCACAATGCCCCATTGTGATGTCACTGATTTCCATTGTGATGTCACAATGCCCCTTTGTGATGTCACAGAGTTCCATTGTGATGTCACAATGCCCCATTGTGATGTCACTGAGTTCCATTGTGATGCCACTGATTATATTGTGATGTCACAATGCCCCATTGTGATGTCACTGAGTTCCATTGTAATGTCACAATGCCCCATTGTGATGTCACTGAGTTCCATTGTGATGTCACAATGCCCCATTGTGATGTCACAGAGTTCCATTGTGATGTCACAATGCCCCATTGTGATGTCATAGAGTTCCATTGTGATGTCACAATGCCCCATTGTGATGTCACTGAGTTCCTTTGTGATGTCACAATGCCCCATTGTGATGTCACTGAGTTCCATTGTGATGTCACAATGCCCCGTTGTGATGTCACAGAGTTCCATTGTGATGTCACAATGCCCCATTGTGATGTCACTGAGTTCCATTGTGATGTCACAATGCCCCATTGTGATGTCACAGAGTTCCATTGTGATGTCACAATGCCCCATTGTGATGTCACTGAGTTCCATTGTGATGTCACAATGCCCCATTGTGATGTCACTGAGTTCCATTGTGATGTCACAATGCCCCATTGTGATGGCACAATGCCCCGTTGTAATGTCACAGAGTTCCATTGTGATGTCACAATGCCCCATTGTGATGTCACTGAGTTCCATTGTGATGTCACAATGCCCCATTGTGATGTCACAGAGTTCCATTGTGATGTCACAATGCCCCATTGTGATGGCTGCCCAGTGATTCAAATCCATTGTGATGTCACAATGCCCCATTGTGATGTCACTGATTTCCATTGTGATGTCACAATGCCCCATTGTGATGTCACAGAGTTCTATTGTGATGTCACAATGCCCCATTGTGATGTCATTGAGTTCCATTGTGATGTCACTGAGTTCATTTGTGATGTCACAATGCCCCATTGTGATGTCACTGATTTCCATTGTGATGTCACAATGCCCCATTGTGATGTCACAGAATTCCATTGTGATGTCACAATGCCCCATTGTGGTGTCACAGAGTTCCATTGTGATGTCACAATGGCCCCATTCTGATGTCACTGAGTTCCATTGTGATGTCACAATGCCCCATTGTGATGTCACTGAGTTCCATTGTAATGTCACAATGCACCATTGTGATGTCACTGAGTTCCATTATGATGTCACTGAGATATATTGTGATGTCACAATGCCCCACTGTGATGTCACTGCATTCCATTGTAATGTCACAATGCCCCATTGTGATGTCACTGAGTTCCATTGTGATGTCATAATGCTCCATTGTGATGTCACAGAGTTCCATTGTGATGTCACAATGCCCCATTGTGATGTCATAGAGTTCCATTGTGATGTCACAATGCCCCATTGTATGTCACTGAGTACATTTGTGATGTCACAATACCCCATTGTGATGTCACTGAGTTCCATTGTGATGTCACTGAGTTCCATTGTGATGTCACAATGCCCCATTGTGATGTCACTGCGTTCCATTGTGATGTCACAATGCCCCATTGTGATGTCACTGAGTTCCATTGTGATGTCACAATGCTCCATTGTGATGTCACAGAGTTCCATTGTGATGTCACAATGCCCCATTGTGATGTCACTGAGTTCCATTGTGATGTCACAATGCCCCATTGTGATGGCACATGCCCCGTTGTAATGTCACAGAGTTCCATTGTGATGTCACAATGCCCCATTGTGATGTCACTGAGTTCCATTGTGATGTCACAATGCCCCATTGTGATGTCACAGAGTTCCATTGTGTTGTCACAATGCCCTATTGTGATGGGACAATGCCCCATTGTGATTTCATAGAGATCCATTGTGATGTCACAATGCCCCATTGTGATGTCACTGATTTCCATTGTGATGTCACAATGCCCCATTGTGATGTCACTGAGTTCCATTGTGATGTCACAATGCCCCATTGTGATGTCACTGAGTTCCATTATGATGCCACTGAGTTATATTGTGATGTCACAATGCCCCATTGTGATGTCACTGCGTTCCATTGTAATGTCACAATGCCCCATTGTGATGTCACTGAGTTCCATTGTGATGTCACAATGCCCCATTGTGATGTCACAGAGTTCCATTGTGATGTCACAATGCCCCATTGTGATGTCATAGAGTTCCATTGTGATGTCACAATGCCCCATTGTGATGTCACTGAGTTCCTTTGTGATGTCACAATGCCCCATTGTGATGTCACTGAGTTCCATTGTGATGTCAAGCCCGTTGTAATGTCACAGAGTTCCATTGTGATGTCACAATGCCCCATTGTGATGTCACTGCGTTCCATTGTGATGTCACAATGCCCCATTGTGATGTCACTGAGTTCCATTGTGATGTCATAATGCCCCATTGTGATGTCACAGAGTTCCATTGTGATGTCACAATGCCCCATTGTGATGTCACTGAGTTCCATTGTGATGTCACAATGCCCCATTGTGATGGCACAATGCCCCATTGTGATGTCACAGAGTTCCATTGTGATGTCACAATGCCCCATTGTGATGTCATTGAGTTCCATTGTGATGTCACAATGCCCCATTGTGATGTCACAGAGTTCCATTGTGTTGTCACAATGCCCTATTGTGATGGGACAATGCCATTGTGATTTCATAGAGATCCATTGTGATGTCACAATGCCCCATTGTGATGTCACTGATTTCCATTGTGATGTCACAATGCCCCTTTGTGATGTCACAGAGTTCCATTGTGATGTCACAATGCCCCATTGTGATGTCACTGATTTCCATTGTGATGTCACAATGCCCCATTGTGATGTCACAGAGTTCCATTTTGATGTCACAATGCCCATTGTGGTGTCACAGAGTTCCATTGTGATGTCACAATGGCCCATTGTGATGTCACTGAGTTCCATTGTGATGTCACAATGCCCCATTGTGATGTCACTGAGTTCCATTGTGATGTCACTTAGTTCCATTATGATGTCACTGAGTTATATTGTGATGTCACAATGCCCCACTGTGATGTCACTGCGTTCCATTGTAATGTCACAATGCCCCATTGTGATGTCACTGAGTTCCATTGTGATGTCATAATGCTCCATTGTGATGTCACAGAGTTCCATTGTGATGTCACAATGCCCCATTGTGATGTCATAGAGTTCCATTGTGATGTCACAATGCCCCATTGTGATGTCACTGAGTTCCATTTGTGATGTCACAATACCCCATTGAGATGTCACTGAGTTCCATTGTGATGTCACAATGCCCCATTGTGATGTCATTGAGTTCCATTGTGATGTCACAATGCCCCATTGTGATGTCACAGAGTTCCATTGTGTTGTCACAATGCCCCATTGTGATGGCACAATGCCCCATTGTGATTTCATAGAGATCCATTGTGATGTCACAATGCCCCATTGTGATGTCACTGATTTCCATTGTGATGTCACAATGCCCCTTTGTGATGTCACAGAGATCCATTGTGATGTCACAATGCCCCATTGTGATGTCACTGAGTTCCATTATGATGCCACTGAGTTATATTGTGATGTCACAATGCCCCATTGTGATGTCACTGCGTTCCATTGTAATGTCACAATGCCCCATTGTGATGTCACAGAGTTCCATTGTGATGTCACAATGCTCCATTGTGATGTCACAGAGTTCCATTGTGATGTCACAATGCCCCATTGTGATGTCACTGAGTTCCATTGTGATGTCACAATGCCCCATTGTGATGTCACTGAGTTCCATTGTGATGTCACAATGCCCCATTGTGATGGCACAATGCCCCGTTGTAATGTCACAGAGTTCCATTGTGATGTCACAATGCCCCATTGTGATGTCATTGAGTTCCATTGTGATGTCACAATGCCCCATTGTGATGTCACAGAGTTCCATTGTGTTGTCACAATGCCCTATTGTGATGGGACAATGCCCCATTGTGATTTCATAGAGATCCATTGTGATGTCACAATGCCCCATTGTGATGTCACTGATTTCCATTGTGATGTCACAATGCCCCTTTGTGATGTCACAGAGTTCTATTGTGATGTCACAATGCCCCATTGTGATGTCATTGAGTTCCATTGTGATGTCACTGAGTTCATTTGTGATGTCACAATGCCCCATTGTGATGTCACTGATTCCCATTGTGATGTCACAATGCCCCATTGTGATGTCACAGAATTCCATTTTGATGTCACAATGCCTCATTGTGGTGTCACAGAGTTCCATTGTGATGTCACAATGGCCCATTCTGATGTCACTGAGTTCCATTGTGATGTCACAATGCCCCATTGTGATGTCACTTAGTTCCATTGTGATGTCACAATGCACCATTGTGATGTCACTTAGTTCCATTATGATGTCACTGAGATATATTGTGATGTCACAATGCCCCACTGTGATGTCACTGCATTCCATTGTAATGTCACAATGCCCCATTGTGATGTTACTGAGTTCCATTGTGATGTCGCAATGCTCCATTGTGATGTCACAGAGTTATATTGTGATGTCACAATGCCCCATTGTGATGTCATAGAGTTCCATTGTGATGTCACAATGCCCCATTGTGATGTTACTGAGTTCCATTGTGATGTCACAATGCCCCATTGTGATGTCATTGAGTTCCATTGTGATGTCACAATGCCCCATTGTGATGTCACAAGGCCCCATTGTGATGTCACAGAGTTCCATTGTGATGTCACAATGCCCCATTGTGATGGCAAAATGCCCCATTGTGATTTTATAGAGATCCATTGTGATGTCACAATGCCCCATTGTGATGTCACTGATTTCCATTGTGATATCACAATGCCCCTTTGTGATGTCACTGATTTCCATTGTGATGTCACAAGGCCCCATTGTGATGTCACAGAGTTCCATTGTGATGTCACAATGCCCCATTGTGATGGCAAAATGCCCCATTGTGATTTTATAGAGATCCATTGTGATGTCACAATGCCCCATTGTGATGTCACTGATTTCCATTGTGATATCACAATGCCCCTTTGTGATGTCACTGATTTCCATTGTGATGTCACAATGCCCCTTTGTGATGTCACAGAGTTCCATTGTGATGTCACAATGCCCCATTGTGATGGCACAATGCCCCATTGTGATTTCATAGAGTTCCATTGTGATGTCACAATGCGACATTGTGATGGCACAATGCCCCATTGTAATGTCACAGAGTTCCATTGTGATGTCACTGAGACCATTATGATGTCACGAGATATATTGTGATGTCACAATGCCCCATTGTGATGTCACTGCATCCTTTGTAATGTCACAATGCCCCATTGTGATGTCACTGAGTTCCATTGTGATGTCATAGTGCTCCATTGTGATGTCACAGAGTTCCATTGTGATGTCACAATGCCCCATTGTGATGTCATAGCTTTCCATTGTGATGTCACAATGCCCCATGGGGGGTGATGGCGCAATGCCCCGTTGTAATGTCACAATGCCCCATTGTGATGTCACAATGCCCCATTGTGATGTCGTTGAGTTCCATTGTGTTGTCACAATGCCCTATTGTGATGGGACAATGCCCCATTGTGATGTCACATGCCCCCTTGTGATGTCACAATGCCCCATTGTGATGTCACTGAGTTCCATTGTGATGTCACAATGCACCATTGTGATGTCACTTAGTTCCATTATGATGTCACTGAGTTATATTGTGATGTCACAATGCCCCACTCTGATGTCACTGCGTTCCCTTGTAATGTCACAATGCCCCATTGTGATGTCACTGAGTTCCATTGTGATGTCATAATACTCCATTGTGATGTCACAGAGTTCCATTGTGATGTCACAATGCCCCATTCTGATGTCATAGCGTTCCATTGTGATGTCGCAATGCCCCATTGTGATGTCACTGTGTTCATTTATGATGTCACAATGCCCCATTGAGATGTCACTGAGTTCCATTGCGATGTCAAAATGCCCCATTGTGATGGCACAATGCCCCATTGTGATGTCACAGAGTTCCATTGTGATGTCATTGAGTTCCATTGTGATGTCACAATGCCCCATTGTGATGTCACAATGCCCCATTGTGATGTCACAGAGTTCCATTGTGATGTCACAATGCCCCATTGTGATGGCAAAATGCCCCATTGTGATTTCATAGAGATCCATTGTGATGTCACAATGCCCCATTGTGATGTCACTGATTTTCATTGTGATGTCACAATGCCCCTTTGTGATGTCACAGAGTTTTATTGTAATGTCACAATACCCCATTGTGATGGCACAATGCCCCATTGTGATTTCACAGTGCCCCGTTGTGATGTCACAGTGCCCCATTGTGATGTCACAATGCCCCATTGTGATGTCATTGAGTTCCATTGTGATGTCACAAAGCCCCATTGTGATGGGACAATGCCCCATTGTGATGTCACAGAGATCCATTGTGATGTCACAATGCCCCATTGTGATGTCACTGATTTCCATTGTGATGTCACAATGCCCCTTTGTGATGTCACAGAGTTCCATTGTGATGTCACAATGCCCCATTGTGATGTCACTGAGTTCCATTATGATGCCACTGAGTTATATTGTGATGTCACAATGCCCCATTGTGATGTCACTGCGTTCCATTGTGATGTCACAATGCCCCATTGTGATGTCACTGAGTTCCATTGTGATGTCATAATGCTCCATTGTGATGTCACAGAGTTCCATTGTGATGTCACAATGCCCCATTGTGATGTCATAGAGTTCCATTGTGATGTCACAATGCCCCATTGTGATGTCACTGAGTACATTTGTGATGTCACAATGCCCCATTGAGATGTCACTGAGTTCCATTGTGATGTCACAATGCCCCATTGTGATGTCACAGAGTTCCATTGTGATGTCACAATGCCCCATTGTGATGTCATTGAGTTCCATTGTGATGTCACAATGCCCCATTGTGATGTCACAGAGTTCCATTGTTTTGTCACAATGCCCCATTGTGATGGGACAATGCCCCATTGTGATTTCATAGAGATCCATTGTGATGTCACAATGCCCCATTGTGATGTCACTGATTTCCATTGTGATGTCACAATGCCCCTTTGTGATGTCACAGAGTTCCATTGTGATGTCACAATGCCCCATTGTGATGTCACTGAGTTCCATTATGATGCCACTGAGTTATATTGTGATGTCACAATGCCCCATTGTGATGTCACTGCGTTCCATTGTAATGTCACAATGCCCCATTGTGATGTCACTGAGTTCCATTGTGATGTCATAATGCTCCATTGTGATGTCACAGAGTTCCATTGTGATGTCACAATGCCCCATTGTGATGTCACTGAGTTCCATTGTGATGTCACAATGCCCCATTGTGATGTCACTGAGTTCCATTGTGATGTCACAATGCCCCATTGTGATGGCACAATGCCCCGTTGTAATGTCACAGAGTTCCATTGTGATGTCACAATGCCCCATTGTGATGTCATTGAGTTCCATTGTGATGTCACAATGCCCCATTGTGATGTCACAGAGTTCCATTGTGTTGTCACAATGCCCTATTGTGATGGGACAATGCCCCATTGTGATTTCATAGAGATCCATTGTGATGTCACAATGCCCCATTGTGATGTCACTGATTTCCATTGTGATGTCACAATGCCCCTTTGTGATGTCACAGAGTTCTATTGTGATGTCACAATGCCCCATTGTGATGTCATTGAGTTCCATTGTGATGTCGCTGAGTTCATTTGTGATGTCACAATGCCCCATTGTGATGTCACTGATTTCCATTGTGATGTCACAATGCCCCATTGTGATGTCACAGAGTTCCATTGTGATGTCACAATGCCCCATTGTGGTGTCACAGAGTTCCATTGTGATGTCACAATGGCCCATTGTGATGTCACTGAGTTCCATTGTGATGTCACAATGCCCCATTGTGATGTCACTTAGTTCCATTGTGATGTCACAATGCACCATTGTGATGTCACTTAGTTCCATTATGATGTCACTGAGATATATTGTGATGTCACAATGCCCCACTGTGATGTCACTGCGTTCCATTGTAATGTCACAATGCCCCATTGTGATGTCACTGAGTTCCATTGTGATGTCACAATGCTCCATTGTGATGTCACAGAGTTCCATTGTGATGTCACAATGCCCCATTGTGATGTCATTGAGTTCCATTGTGATGTCACAATGCCCCATTGTGATGTCACTGAGTACCTTTGTGATGTCACAGTGCCCCATTGTGATGTCACTGAGTTCCATTGTGATGTCACTGAGTTATATTGTGATGTCACAATGCCCCATTGTGATGTCACTGCGTTCCATTGTAATGTCACAATGCCCCATTGTGATGTCACTGAGTTCCATTGTGATGTCACAATGCCCCATTGTGATGTCACAGAGTTCCATTGTGATGTCACAATGCCCCATTGTGATGTCACTGAGTTCCATTGTGATGTCACAATGCCCCATTGTGATGTCACTGAGTTCCATTGTGATGTCACAATGCCCCATTGTGATGGCACAATGCCCCGTTGTAATGTCACAGAGTTCCATTGTGATGTCACAATGCCCCATTGTGATGTCATTGAGTTCCATTGTGATGTCACAATGCCCCATTGTGATGTCACAGAGTTCCATTGTGATGTCACAATGCCCCATTGTGATGGGACAATGCCCCATTGTGATTTCATAGAGATCCATTGTGATGTCACAATGCCCCATTGTGATGTCACTGATTTCCATTGTGATGTCACAATGCCCCTTTGTGATGTCACAGAGTTCCATTGTGATGTCACAATGCCCCATTGTGATGTCATTGAGTTCCATTGTGATGTCACTGAGTTCCATTGTGATGTCACAATGCCCCATTGTGATGTCACTGATTTCCATTGTGATGTCACAATGCCCCATTGTGATGTCACAGAATTCCATTGTGATGTCACAATGCCCCATTGTGGTGTCACAGAGTTCCATTGTGATGTCACAATGGCCCATTGTGATGTCACTGAGTTCCATTGTGATGTCACAATGCCCCATTGTGATGTCACTTAGTTCCATTGTGATGTCACTAGTCCATTATGATGTCACTGAGTTCTATTGTGATGTCACAATGCCCCACTGTGATGTCACTGCGTTCCATTGTGATGTCACAATGCCCCATTGTGATGTCACTGAGTTCCATTGTGATGTCATAATGCTCCATTGTGATGTCACAGAGTTCCATTGTGATGTCACAATGCCCCATTGTGATGTCATAGAGTTCCATTGTGATGTCACAATGCCCCATTGTTATGTCACTGAGTCCATTTGTGATGTCACAATGCCCCATTGTGATGTCACTGAGTTCCATTGTGATGTCACAATGCCCCATTGTGATGTCACAGAGTTCCATTGTGATGTCACAATGCCCCATTGTGATGTCATTGAGTTCCATTGTGATGTCACAATGCCCCATTGTGATGTCACAGAGTTCCATTGTTTTGTCACATGTCCAGGGACAATGCCCCATTGTGATGTCACAGAGTTCCATTGTGATGTCACAATGCCCCATTGTGATGGCACAATGCCCCATTGTGATTTCACAGAGATCCATTGTGATGTCACAATGCCCCATTGTGATGTCACTGATTTCCATTGTGATGTCACAATGCCCCTTTGTGATGTCACAGATTTTTGTAAGTCACAATACCCCATTGTGATGGCACAATGCCCCATTGTGATGTCAACAGAGTTCCATTGTGATGTCACAATGCCCCATTGTGATGTCATTGAGTTCCATTGTGTTGTCCCGCCCATTATGGGACAATGCCCCATTGTGATTTCACAGAGATCCATTGTGATGTCACAATGCCCCATTGTGATGTCACTGATTTCCATTGTGATGTCACAATGCCCCATTGTGATGTCACAGAGTTCCATTGTGATGTCACAATGCCCCATTGTGATGTCACTGAGTTCCATTATGATGCCACTGAGTTATATTGTGATGTCACAATGCCCCATTGTGATGTCACTGAGTTCCATTGTAATGTCACAATGCCCCATTGTGATGTCACTGAGTTCCATTGTGATGTCACAATGCCCCATTGTGATGTCACAGAGTTCCATTGTGATGTCACAATGCCCCATTGTGATGTCATAGAGTTCCATTGTGATGTCACAATGCCCCATTGTGATGTCACGACATGTGGAATGCCCCATTGTGATGTCACTGAGTTCCATTGTGATGTCACAATGCCCCATTGTGATGTCACAGAGTTCCATTGTGATGTCACAATGCCCCATTGTGATGTCATTGAGTTCCATTGTGATGTCACAATGCCCCATTGTGATGTCACAGAGTTCCATTGTGATGTCACAATGCCCCATTGTGATGGCACAATGCCCCATTGTGATTTCATAGAGATCCATTGTGATGTCACAATGCCCCATTGTGATGTCACTGATTTCCATTGTGATGTCACAATGCCCCTTTGTGATGTCACAGAGTTCCATTGTGATGTCACAATGCCCCATTGTGATGTCACTGAGTTCCATTATGATGCCACTGAGTTATATTGTGATGTCACAATGCCCCATTGTGATGTCACTGCGTTCCATTGTAATGTCACAATGCCCCATTGTGATGTCACTGAGTTCCATTGTGATGTCATAATGCCCCATTGTGATGTCACAGAGTTCCATTGTGATGTCACAATGCCCCATTGTGATGTCACTGAGTTCCATTGTGATGTCACAATGCCCCATTGTGATGTCACTGAGTTCCATTGTGATGTCACAATGCCCCATTGTGATGGCACAATGCCCCGTTGTAATGTCACAGAGTTCCATTGTGATGTCACAATGCCCCATTGTGATGTCATTGAGTTCCATTGTGATGTCACAATGCCCCATTGTGATGTCACAGAGTTCCATTGTGTTGTCACAATGCCCCATTGTGATGGGACAATGCCCCATTGTGATTTCATAGAGATCCATTGTGATGTCACAATGCCCCATTGTGATGTCACTGATTTCCATTGTGATGTCACAATGCCCCATTGTGATGTCACAGAGTTCTATTGTGATGTCACAATGCCCCATTGTGATGTCATTGAGTTCCATTGTGATGTCACTGAGTTCATTTGTGATGTCACAATGCCCCATTGTGATGTCACTGATTTCCATTGTGATGTCACAATGCCCCATTGTGATGTCACAGAATTCCATTTTGATGTCACAATGCCTCATTGTGATGTCACAGAGTTCCATTGTGATGTCACAATGGCCCATTGTGATGTCACTGAGTTCCATTGTGATGTCACAATGCCCCATTGTGATGTCACTGAGTTCCATTGTGATGTCACAATGCACCATTGTGATGTCACTTAGTTCCATTATGATGTCACTGAGATATATTGTGATGTCACAATGCCCCACTGTGATGTCACTGCATTCCATTGTAATGTCACAATGCCCCATTGTGATGTCACTGAGTTCCATTGTGATGTCATAATGCTCCATTGTGATGTCACAGAGTTCCATTGTGATGTCACAATGCCCCATTGTGATGTCATAGAGTTCCATTGTGATGTCACAATGCCCCATTGTGATGTCACTGAGTACCTTTGTGATGTCACAGTGCCCCATTGAGATGTCACTGAGTTCCATTGTGATGTCACTGAGTTATATTGTGATGTCACAATGCCCCATTGTGATGTCACTGCGTTCCATTGTAATGTCACAATGCCCCATTGTGATGTCACTGAGTTCCATTGTGATGTCATAATGCTCCATTGTGATGTCACAGAGTTCCATTGTGATGTCACAATGCCCCATTGTGATGTCACTGAGTTCCATTGTGATGTCACAATGCCCCATTGTGATGTCACTGAGTTCCATTGTGATGTCACAATGCCCCATTGTGATGGCACAATGCCCCGTTGTAATGTCACAGAGTTCCATTGTGATGTCACAATGCCCCATTGTGATGTCATTGAGTTCCATTGTGATGTCACAATGCCCCATTGTGATGTCACAGAGTTCCATTGTGTTGTCACAATGCCCCATTGTGATGGGACAATGCCCCATTGTGATGTCATAGAGATCCATTGTGATGTCACAATGCCCCATTGTGATGTCACTGATTTCCATTGTGATGTCACAATGCCCCTTTGTGATGTCACAGAGTTCCATTGTGATGTCACAATGCCCCATTGTGATGTCATTGAGTTCCATTGTGATGTCACTGAGTTCATTTGTGATGTCACAATGCCCCATTGTGATGTCACTGATTTCCATTGTGATGTCACAATGCCCCATTGTGATGTCACAGAATTCCATTGTGATGTCACAATGCCCCATTGTGGTGTCACAGAGTTCCATTGTGATGTCACAATGGCCCATTCTGATGTCACTGAGTTCCATTGTGATGTCACAATGCCCCATTGTGATGTCACTTAGTTCCATTGTGATGTCACTTAGTTCCATTATGATGTCACTGAGATATATTGTGATGTCACAATGCCCCACTGTGATGTCACTGCATTCCATTGTAATGTCACAATGCCCCATTGTGATGTCACTGAGTTCCATTGTGATGTCATAATGCTCCATTGTGATGTCACAGAGTTCCATTGTGATGTCACAATGCCCCATTGTGATGTCATAGAGTTCCATTGTGATGTCACAATGCCCCATTGTGATGTCACTGAGTTCCATTGTGATGTCACAATGCCCCATTGAGATGTCACTGAGTTCCATTGTGATGTCACAATGCCCCATTGTGATGTCACAGAGTTCCATTGTGATGTCACAATGCCCCATTGTGATGTCATTGAGTTCCATTGTGATGTCACAATGCCCCATTGTGATGTCACAGAGTTCCATTGTGTTGTCACAATGCCCCATTGTGATGGGACAATGCCCCATTGTGATTTCATAGAGATCCATTGTGATGTCACAATGCCCCATTGTGATGTCACTGATTTCCATTGTGATGTCACAATGCCCCTTTGTGATGTCACAGAGTTCCATTGTGATGTCACAATGCCCCATTGTGATGTCACTGAGTTCCATTATGATGCCACTGAGTTATATTGTGATGTCACAATGCCCCATTGTGATGTCACTGCGTTCCATTGTAATGTCACAATGCCCCATTGTGATGTCACTGAGTTCCATTGTGATGTCACAATGCTCCATTGTGATGTCACAGAGTTCCATTGTGATGTCACAATGCCCCATTGTGATGTCACTGAGTTCCATTGTGATGTCACAATGCCCCATTGTGATGTCACTGAGTTCCATTGTGATGTCACAATGCCCCATTGTGATGGCACAATGCCCCGTTGTGATGTCACAGAGTTCCATTGTGATGTCACAATGCCCCATTGTGATGTCATTGAGTTCCATTGTGATGTCACAATGCCCCATTGTGATGTCACAGAGTTCCATTGTGTTGTCACAATGCCCTATTGTGATGGGACAATGCCCCATTGTGATTTCATAGAGATCCATTGTGATGTCACAATGCCCCATTGTGATGTCACTGATTTCCATTGTGATGTCACAATGCCCCTTTGTGATGTCACAGAGTTCCATTGTGATGTCTCAATGCCCCATTGTGATGTCACTGAGTTCCATTGTGATGTCACTGAGTTCCATTGTGATGTCACAATGCCCCATTGTGATGTCACTGATTTCCATTGTGATGTCACAATGCCCCATTGTGATGTCACAGAATTCCATTTTGATGTCACAATGCCCCATTGTGATGTCACAGAGTTCCATTGTGATGTCACAATGGCCCATTGTGATGTCACTGAGTTCCATTGTGATGTCACAATGCCCCATTGTGATGTCACTTAGTTCCATTCTGATGTCACAATGCCCCATTGTGATGTCACTTAGTTCCATTATGATGTCACTGAGTTATATTGTGATGTCACAATGCCCCACTGTGATGTCACTAGATTCCATTGTAATGTCACAATGCCCCATTGTGATGTCACTGAGTTCCATTGTGATGTCACAATGCCCCATTGTGATGTCACAGAGTTACATTGTGATGTCACAATGCCCCATTGTGATGTCATAGAGTTCCATTGTGATGTCACAATGCCCCATTGTGATGTCACTGAGTTCCATTGTGATGTCACAATGCCCCATTGTGATGTCATTGAGTTCCATTGTGATGTCACAATGCCCCATTGTGATGTCACAAGGCCCCATTGTGATGTCACAGAGTTCCATTGTGATGTCACAATGCCCCATTGTGATGGCAAATGCCCCATTGTGATTCATAGAGATCCATTGTGATGTCACAATGCCCCATTGTGATGTCACTGATTTCCATTGTGATGTCACAATGCCCCTTTGTGATGTCACTGATTTCCATTGTGATGTCACAAGGCCCCATTGTGATGTCACAGAGTTCCATTGTGATGTCACAATGCCCCATTGTGATGGCACAATGCCCCATTGTGATTTCATAGAGATCCATTGTGATGTCACAATGCCCCATTGTGATGTCACTGATTTCCATTGTGATGTCACAATGCCCCTTTGTGATGTCACTGAGTTCCATTGTGATGTCACAATGCCCCTTTGTGATGTCACAGAGTTCCATTGTGATGTCACAATGCCCCATTGTGATGGCACAATGCCCCATTGTGATGTCATAGAGTTCCATTGTGATGTCACAATGCCCCATTGTGATGGCACAATGCCCCATTGTAATGTCACAGAGTTCCATTGTGATGTCACTGAGTTCCATTGTGATGTCACAATGCTCCATTGTGATGTCACAGAGTTCCATTGTGATGTCACAATGCCCCATTGTGATGTCATAGAGTTCCATTGTGATGTCACAATGCCCCATTGTGATGTCACTGAGTTCCATTGTGATGTCACAATGCCCCATTGTGATGTCACTGAGTTCCATTGTGATGTCACAATGCCCCATTGTGATGTCACAGAGTTCCATTGTGATGTCACAATGCCCCATTGTGATGTCATTGAGTTCCATTGTGATGTCACAATGCCCCATTGTGATGTCACAGAGTTCCATTGTGATGTCACAATGCCCCATTGTGATGGCACAATGCCCCATTGTGATGTCACAGAGTTCCATTGTGATGTCACAATGCCCCATTGTGATGGCACAATGCCCCATTGTGATGTCATGAGTTCCATTGTGATGTCACAATGCCCCATTGTGATGTCACTGATTTCCATTGTGATGTCACAATGCCCCATTGTGATGTCACAGAGTTCCATTGTAATGTCACAATGCCCCATTGTGATGGCACTGTGCCCCATTGTGATGGCACAATGCCCCATTGTGATGTCACAGAGTTCCATTGTGATGTCACAATGCCCCATTGTGATGTCATTGAGTTCCATTGTGATGTCACAGAGTCCCATTGTGATGTCACAATGCCCCATTGTGATTTCATAGAGTTCCATTGTGATGTCACAATGCCCCATTGTGATGTCACTGATTTCCATTGTGATGTCACAATGCCCCATTGTGATGTCACAGAGTTCCATTGTGATGTCACAATGCCCCATTGTGATGTCACTGAGTTCCATTATGATCCACTGAGTTATATTGTGATGTCACAATGCCCCATTGTGATGTCACTGCTTTCCATTGTAATGTCACAATGCCCCATTGTGATGTCACTGAGTTCCATTGTGATGTCACAATGCCCCATTGTGATGTCACAGAGTTCCATTGTGATGTCACAATGCCCCATTGTGATGTCACAGAGTTCCATTGTGATGTCACAATGCCCCTTATGTCCCTGAACATTGTGATGTCACAATGCCCCATTGTGATGTCACTGAGTTCCATTGTGATGTCACAATGCCCCATTGTGATGTCACAGAGTTCCATTGTGATGTCACAATGCCCCATTGTGATGTCATTGAGTTCCATTGTGATGTCACAATGCCCCATTGTGATGTCACAGAGTTCCATTGTGATGTCACAATGCCCCATTGTGATGGGACAATGCCCCATTGTGATTTCATAGAGATCCATTGTGATGTCACAATGCCCCATTGTGATGTCACTGATTTGCATTGTGATGTCACAATGCCCCTTTGTGATGTCACAGAGTTCCATTGTGATGTCACAATGCCCCATTGTGATGTCACTGAGTTCCATTGTGATGCCACTGAGTTATATTGTGATGTCACAATGCCCCATTGTGATGTCACTGCGTTCCATTGTGATGTCACAATGCCCCATTGTGATGTCACTGAGTTCCATTGTGATGTCACAATGCCCCATTGTGATGTCACAGAGTTCCATTGTGATGTCACAATGCCCCATTGTGATGTCACTGAGTTCCATTGTGATGTCACAATGCCCCATTGTGATGTCACTGAGTTCCATTGTGATGTCACAATGCCCCATTGTGATGGCACAATGCCCCGTTGTGATGTCACAGAGTTCCATTGTGATGTCACAATGCCCCATTGTGATGTCACTGAGTTCCATTGTGATGTCACAATGCCCCATTGCGATGTCACAGAGTTCCATTGTGTTGTCACAATGCCCCATTGTGATGGGACTGCCCATTGTGATGTCATAGAGATCCATTGTGATGTCACAATGCCCCATTGTGATGTCACTGAGTTCCATTGTGATGTCACAATGCCCCATTGTGATGTCACAGAGTTCCATTGTGATGTCACAATGCCCCATTGTGATGTCATTGAGTTCCATTGTGATGTCACTGAGTTCATTTGTGATGTCACAATGCCCCATTGTGATGTCACTGATTTCCATTGTGATGTCACAATGCCCCATTGTGATGTCACAGAATTCCATTGTGATGTCACAATGCCCCATTGTGGTGTCACAGAGTTCCATTGTGATGTCACAATGGCCCATTCTGATGTCACTGAGTTCCATTGTGATGTCACAATGCCCCATTGTGATGTCACTTAGTTCCATTGTGATGTCACAATGCCCCATTGTGATGTCACTTAGTTCCATTATGATGTCACTGAGATATATTGTGATGTCACAATGCCCCACTGTGATGTCACTGCATTCCATTGTAATGTCACAATGCCCCATTGTGATGTCACTGAGTTCCATTGTGATGTCACAATGCCCCATTGTGATGTCACAGAGTTCCATTGTGATGTCACAATGCCCCATTGTGATGTCATAGAGTTCCATTGTGATGTCACAATGCCCCATTGTGATGTCACTGAGTTCCTTTGTGATGTCACAGTGCCCCATTGTGATGTCACTGAGTTCCATTGTGATGTCACTGAGTTATATTGTGATGTCACAATGCCCCATTGTGATGTCACTGCGTTCCATTGTAATGTCACAATGCCCCATTGTGATGTCACTGAGTTCCATTGTGATGTCACAATGCCCCATTGTGATGTCACAGAGTTCCATTGTGATGTCACAATGCCCCATTGTGATGTCACTGAGTTCCATTGTGATGTCACAATGCCCCATTGTGATGTCACTGAGTTCCATTGTGATGTCACAATGCCCCATTGTGATGGCACAATGCCCCATTGTGATGTCACAGAGTTCCATTGTGATGTCACAATGCCCCATTGTGATGTCACTGAGTTCCATTGTGATGTCACAATGCCCCATTGTGATGTCACTGAGTTCCATTGTGTTGTCACAATGCCCCATTGTGATGGCACAATGCCCCATTGTGATGTCATAGAGTTCCATTGTGATGTCACAATGCCCCATTGTGATGTCACTGATTTCCATTGTGATGTCACAATGCCCCATTGTGATGTCACAGAGTTCCATTGTGATGTCACAATGCCCCATTGTGATGTCACTGAGTTCCATTGTGATGTCACTGAGTTCATTTGTGATGTCACAATGCCCCATTGTGATGTCACTGAGTTCCATTGTGATGTCACAATGCCCCATTGTGATGTCACAGAATTCCATTGTGATGTCACAATGCCCCATTGTGATGTCACAGAGTTCCATTGTGATGTCACAATGGCCCATTGTGATGTCACTGAGTTCCATTGTGATGTCACAATGCCCCATTGTGATGTCACTTAGTTCCATTGTGATGTCACTTAGTTCCATTATGATGTCACTGAGTTATATTGTGATGTCACAATGCCCCACTGTGATGTCACTGCGTTCCATTGTAATGTCACAATGCCCCATTGTGATGTCACTGAGTTCCATTGTGATGTCACAATGCTCCATTGTGATGTCACAGAGTTCCATTGTGATGTCACAATGCCCCATTGTGATGTCATAGAGTTCCATTGTGATGTCACAATGCCCCATTGTGATGTCACTGAGTTCCATTGTGATGTCACAATGCCCCATTGTGATGTCACTGAGTTCCATTGTGATGTCACAATGCCCCTTTGTGATGTCACAGAGTTCCATTGTGATGTCACAATGCCCCATTGTGATGTCACTGAGTTCCATTGTGATGTCACAATGCCCCATTGTGATGTCACAGAGTTCCATTGTGATGTCACAATGCCCCATTGTGATGGCACAATGCCCCATTGTGATGTCATAGAGATCCATTGTGATGTCACAATGCCCCATTGTGATGTCACTGATTTCCATTGTGATGTCACAATGCCCCTTTGTGATGTCACAGAGTTCCATTGTGATGTCACAATGCCCCATTGTGATGTCACTGAGTTCCATTATGATGCCACTGAGTTATATTGTGATGTCACAATGCCCCATTGTGATGTCACTGCGTTCCATTGTGATGTCACAATGCCCCATTGTGATGTCACTGAGTTCCATTGTGATGTCACAATGCCCCATTGTGATGTCACAGAGTTCCATTGTGATGTCACAATGCCCCATTGTGATGTCAATGAGTCCCATTGTGATGTCACAATGCCCCATTGTGATGTCACTGAGTTCCATTGTGATGTCACAATGCCCCATTGTGATGGCACAATGCCCCGTTGTAATGTCACAGAGTTCCATTGTGATGTCACAATGCCCCATTGTGATGTCACTGAGTTCCATTGTGATGTCACAATGCCCCATTGTGATGTCACAGAGTTCCATTGTGATGTCACAATGCCCCATTGTGATGGGACAATGCCCCATTGTGATGTCATAGCGTTCCATTGTGATGTCACAATGCCCCATTGTGATGTCACTGATTTCCATTGTGATGTCACAATGCCCCATTGTGATGTCACCGAGTTCCATTGTGATGTCACAATGCCCCATTGTGATGTCATTGAGTTCCATTGTGATGTCACTGAGTTCATTTGTGATGTCACAATGCCCCATTGTGATGTCACTGATTTCCATTGTGATGTCACAATGCCCCATTGTGATGTCACAGAATTCCATTTTGATGTCACAATGCCTCATTGTGGTGTCACAGAGTTCCATTGTGATGTCACAATGGCCCATTCTGATGTCACTGAGTTCCATTGTGATGTCACAATGCCCCATTGTGATGTCACTTAGTTCCATTGTGATGTCACAATGCACCATTGTGATGTCACTTAGTTCCATTATGATGTCACTGAGATATATTGTGATGTCACAATGCCCCACTGTGATGTCACTGGATTCCATTGTAATGTCACAATGCCCCATTGTGATGTCACTGAGTTCCATTGTGATGTCGCAATGCCCCATTGTGATGTCACTGAGTTCCATTGTGATGCCACAATGCCCCATTGTGATGTCATAGAGTTCCATTGTGATGTCACAATGCCCCATTGTGATGTCACTGAGTTCCATTGTGATGTCACAATGCCCCATTGTGATGTCATTGAGTTCCATTGTGATGTCACAATGCCCCATTGTGATGTCACAATGCCCCATTGTGATGTCACAGAGTTCCATTGTGATGTCACAATGCCCCATTGTGATGGCACAATGCCCCATTGTGATGTTACAGAGATCCATTGTGATGTCACAATGCCCCATTGTGATGTCACTGAGTTCCATTGTGATGTCACAATGCCCCATTGTGATGTCACTGATTTCCATTGTGATGTCACAATGCCCCATTGTGATGTCACAGAGTTCCATTGTGATGTCACAATGCCCCATTGTGATGGCACAATGCCCCATTGTGATGTCACAGAGTTCCATTGTGATGTCACAATGCCCCATTGTGATGTCACTGAGTTCCATTGTGATGTCACAATGCCCCATTGTGATGTCACTGAGTTCCATTGTGATGTCACAATGCCCCATTGTGATGTCACAGAGTTCCATTGTGATGTCACAATGCCCCATTGTGATGGCACAATGCCCCATTGTGATGTCATAGAGTTCCATTGTGATGTCACAATGCCCCATTGTGATGGCACAATGCCCCATTGTGATGTCACAGAGTTCCATTGTGATGTCACTGAGTTCCATTGTGATGTCACCTGACCCATTGTGATGGCACAATGCCCCATTGTGATGTCACTGCGTTCCATTTGTGATGTCACAATGCCCCATTGTGATGTCACTGAGTTCCATTGTGATGTCACAGTGCCCCATTGTGATGTCACAGAGTTCCATTGTGATGTCACAATGCCCCATTGTGATGTCATAGCGTTCCATTGTGATGTCACAATGCCCCATGGTGATGGCGCAATGCCCGTTGTATGTCACAATGCCCCATTGTGATGTCACAATGCCCCATTGTGATGTCATTGAGTTCCATTGTGATGTCACTGAGTTCCATTGTGATGTCACAATGCCCCATTGTGATGTCACAATGCCCCCTTGTGATGTCACAATGCCCCATTGTGATGTCACTGAGTTCCATTGTGATGTCACAATGCCCCATTGTGATGTCACTGAGTTCCATTGTGATGTCACTGAGTTCCATTGTGATGTCACAATGCCCCACTCTGATGTCACTGCGTTCCCATTGTGATGTCACAATGCCCCATTGTGATGTCACTGAGTTCCATTGTGATGTCACAATGCTCCATTGTGATGTCACAGAGTTCCATTGTGATGTCACAATGCCCCATTCTGATGTCATAGGTTCCATTGTGATGTCGCAATGCCCCATTGTGATGTCACTGTGTTCATTTCTGATGTCACAATGCCCCATTGAGATGTCACTGAGTTCCATTGCGATGTCACAATGCCCCATTGTGATGGCACAATGCCCCATTGTGATGTCACAGAGTTCCATTGTGATGTCACTGAGTTCCATTGTGATGTCACAATGCCCCATTGTGATGTCACAATGCCCCATTGTGATGTCACAGAGTTCCATTGTGATGTCACAATGCCCCATTGTGATGGCAAAATGCCCCATTGTGATTTCATAGAGATCCATTGTGATGTCACAATGCCCCATTGTGATGTCACTGATTTCCATTGTGATGTCACAATGCCCCATTGTGATGTCACAGAGTTTTATTGTAATGTCACAATACCCCATTGTGATGGCACAATGCCCCATTGTGATGTCATAGAGATCCATTGTGATGTCACAATGCCCCATTGTGATGTCACTGAGTTCCATTGTGATGTCACAATGCCCCATTGTGATGGCACAATGCCCCATTGTGATGTCATAGAGTTCCATTGTGATGTCACAATGCCCCATTGTGATGTCACTGCGTTCCATTGTAATGTCACAATGCCCCATTGTGATGTCACTGAGTTCCATTGTGATGTCACAATGCTCCATTGTGATGTCACAGAGTTCCATTGTGATGTCACAATGCCCCATTGTGATGTCACTGAGTTCCATTGTGATGTCACAATGCCCCATTGTGAGCACAATGCCCCGTTGTGATGTCACTGAGTTCCATTGTGATGTCACAATGCCCCATTGTGATGTCACTGAGTTCCATTGTGATGTCACAATGCCCCATTGTGATGTCACAGAGTTCCATTGTGATGTCACAATGCCCCATTGTGATGGACAATGCCCCATTGTGATGTCACTGAGTTCCATTGTGATGTCACAATGCCCCATTGTGATGTCACTGATTTCCATTGTGATGTCACAATGCCCCATTGTGATGTCACAGAGTTCCATTGTGATGTCACAATGCCCCATTGTGATGTCACTGAGTTCCATTGTGATGTCACAATGCCCCATTGTGATGTCACAATGCCCCATTGTGATGTCACAGAGATCCATTGTGATGTCACAATGCCCCATTGTGATGTCACTGAGTTCCATTGTGATGTCACAATGCCCCTTTGTGATGTCACAGAGTTCCATTGTGATGTCACAATGCCCCATTGTGATGTCACTGAGTTCCATTGTGATGTCACAATGCCCCATTGTGATGTCACTGAGTTCCATTGTGATGTCACAATGCCCCATTGTGATGTCACTGAGTTCCATTGTGATGTCACAATGCCCCATTGTGATGTCACAGAGTTCCATTGTGATGTCACAATGCCCCATTGTGATGTCATAGAGTTCCATTGTGATGTCACAATGCCCCATTGTGATGTCACTGAGTTCATTTGTGATGTCACAATGCCCCATTGTGATGTCACTGAGTTCCATTGTGATGTCACAATGCCCCGTTGTAATGTCACAGAGTTCCATTGTGATGTCACAATGCCCCATTGTGATGTCATTGAGTTCCATTGTGATGTCACAATGCCCCATTGTGATGTCACAGAGTTCCATTGTTTTGTCACAATGCCCTATTGTGATGGGACAATGCCCCATTGTGATTTCATAGAGATCCATTGTGATGTCACAATGCCCCATTGTGATGTCACTGATTTCCATTGTGATGTCACAATGCCCCTTTGTGATGTCACAGAGTTCCATTGTGATGTCACAATGCCCCATTGTGATGTCACTGAGTTCCATTATGATGCCACTGAGTTATATTGTGATGTCACAATGCCCCATTGTGATGTCACTGCGTTCCATTGTAATGTCACAATGCCCCATTGTGATGTCACTGAGTTCCATTGTGATGTCATAATGCTCCATTGTGATGTCACAGAGTTCCATTGTGATGTCACAATGCCCCATTGTGATGTCACTGAGTTCCATTGTGATGTCACAATGCCCCATTGTGATGTCACTGAGTTCCATTGTGATGTCACAATGCCCCATTGTGATGGCACAATGCCCCGTTGTAATGTCACAGAGTTCCATTGTGATGTCACAATGCCCCATTGTGATGTCATTGAGTTCCATTGTGATGTCACAATGCCCCATTGTGATGTCACAGAGTTCCATTGTGTTGTCACAATGCCCTATTGTGATGGGACAATGCCCCATTGTGATTTCATAGAGATCCATTGTGATGTCACAATGCCCCATTGTGATGTCACTGATTTCCATTGTGATGTCACAATGCCCCTTTGTGATGTCACAGAGTTCTATTGTGATGTCACAATGCCCCATTTCTCCATTGTGATGTCACTGAGTTCCTTTGTGATGTCACAATGCCCCATTGTGATGTCACTGAGTTCCATTGTGATGTCACAATGCCCCACTGTGATGTCACAGAGTTCCATTGTGATGTCACAATGCCCCATTGTGATGTCACTGAGTTCCATTGTGATGTCACAATGCCCCATTGTGATGTCACTGAGTTCCATTGTGATGTCACAATGCCCCATTGTGATGTCACAGAGTTCCATTGTGATGTCACAATGCCCCATTGTGATGTCACAAAGCTCCATTGTGATGTCACAGAGTTCCATTGTGATGTCACAATGCCCCATTGTGATGCCACTTAGTTCCATTGTGATGTCACAATGCCCCATTGTGATGTCACTGAGTTCCATTGTAATGTCACAATGCCCCATTGTGATGTCACTGAGTTCCATTGTGATGTCACAATGCCCCATTGTGATGTCACAGAGTTCCATTGTGATGTCACAATGCCCCATTGTGATGTCAAAATTTGATGTCACAGTACCCCATTGAGATGTCACAGAGTTCCATTGTGATGTCACAGAGCCCCATTGTGATGTCACAATGCCCCATTGTGATGTCACTAAGTTCCATTGTGATGTCACAATGCCCCATTGTGATGTCACTGAGTTCCATTGTGATGTCACAATGCTCCATTGTGATGTCACAGAGTTCCATTGTAATGTCACAATGCCCCATTGTGATGTCACTGAGTTCCATTGTGATGTCACAATGCCCCATTGTGATGTCACTGATTTCCATTGTGATGTCACAATGCCCCATTGTGATGGCACAATGCCCCTTGTGATGTCACAGAGTTCCATTGTGATGTCACAATGCCCCATTGTGATGTCATTGAGTTCCATTGTGATGTCACAACCCATTGTGATGTCACTGAGTTCCATTGTGATGTCACAATGCCCATTGTGATGTCACAATGCCCCATTGTGATTCATTGAGTTCCATTGTGATGTCACAATGCCCCATTGTGATGTCACTGATTTCCATTGTGATGTCACAATGCCCCATTGTGATGTCACAGAGTTCCATTGTGATGTCACAATGCCCCATTGTGATGTATGAGCCATTGTGATGTCACTGAGTTCCATTGTGATGTCACAATGCCCCATTGTGATGTCACTGAGTTCCATTGTGATGTCACAATGCCCCATTGTGATGCCACTGAGTTCCATTCTGATGTCACAATGCCCCTTGTGATGTCACAGAGTTCCATTGTGATGTCACAGTGCCATTGTGATGTCACTGAGTTCCATTGTGATGTCACAATGCCCCATTGTGATGTCACTGAGTTCCATTGTGATGTCACTGCAAGTGTCACGAGTATATTGTGATGTCACAATGCCCCACTAGCACTCCATTGTTTCACAATGCCCCTGATGCACTGAGTTCCATTGTGATGTCATAATGCCCCATTGTGATGTCACTGAGTTCCATTGTGATGTCACAATGCCCCATTGTGATGTCACAGAGTTCCATTGTGATGTCACAATGCCCCATTGTGATGTCATTGAGTTCCTTTGTGATGTCACAATGCCCCATTGTGGTGTCACAGAGTTCCATTGTGATGTCACAATGCCCCGTTGTAATGTCACAGAGTTCCATTGTGATGTCACAATGCCCCATTGTGATGTCATTGAGTTCCATTGTGATGTCACAATGCCCCATTGTGATGTCAAGAGTCCATTGTGATGTCACTGCCCATTGTGATGGGACAATGCCCCATTGTGATTTCATAGAGATCCATTGTGATGTCACAATGCCCCATTGTGATGTCACTGATTTCCATTGTGATGTCACAATGCCCCTTTGTGATGTCACAGAGTTCCATTGTGATGTCACAATGCCCCATTGTGATGTCACTGAGTTCCATTATGTTGCCACTGAGTTATATTGTGATGTCACAATGCCCCATTGTGATGTCACTGCGTTCCATTGTGATTTCACAATGCCCCATTGTGATGTCACTGAGTTCCATTGTGATGTCACAATGCCCCATTGTGATGTCACTGAGTTCCATTGTGATGTCACAATCCAAAAGCCCCATTGTGATGTCACAATGCCCCATTGTGATGTCACTGATTTCCATTGTGATGTCACAATCCCATTGTGATTCACAATGCCCCTTTGTGATGTCACAGAGTTCCATTGTGATGTCACAATGCCCCATTGTGATGTCATTAGTTCCATTGTGATGTCACAATGCCCCACTGTGATGTCACAGAGTTCCATTGTGATGTCACATGAGGGACAATCCCCATTGTGATGTCACTGAGTTCCATTGTGATGTCACAATGCCCCATTGTGATGTCATTGAGTTCCATTGTGATGTCACAATGCCCCATTGTGATGTCACAGAGTTCCATTGTTTTGTCACAATGCCCCATTGTGATGGGTCATTGCCCCATTGTGATTTCATTGAGATCCATTGTGATGTCACAATGCCCCATTGTGATGTCACTGATTTCCATTGTGATGTCACAATGCCCCTTTGTGATGTCACAGAGTTCCATTGTGATGTCACAATGCCCCATTGTGATGTCACTGAGTTCCATTGTGATGTCACCCCATTTGATGCCACTGAGTTCCATTGTGATGTCACAATGCCCCATTGTGATTACTGTTCCATTGTAATGTCACAATGCCCCATTGTGATGTCACTGAGTTCCATTGTGATGTCATAATGCTCCATTGTGATGTCACAGAGTTCCATTGTGATGTCACAATGCCCCATTGTGATGTCACTGAGTTCCATTGTGATGTCACAACGCCCCATTGTGATGTCACTGAGTTCCATTGTGATGTCACAATGCCCCATTGTGATGGCACAATGCCCCGTTGTAATGTCACAGAGTTCCATTGTGATGTCACAATGCCCCATTGTGATGTCATTGAGTTCCATTGTGATGTCACAATGCCCCATTGTGATGTCACAGAGTTCCATTGTGTTGTCACAATGCCCTATTGTGATGGCACAATGCCCCATTGTGATTTCATAGAGATCCATTGTGATGTCACAATGCCCCATTGTGATGTCACTGATTTCCATTGTGATGTCACAATGCCCCTTTATTGTGATGTCACAGAGTTCTATTGTGATGTCACAATGCCCCATTGTGATGTCACTGAGTTCCATTGTGATGTCACAATGCCCCATTGTGATGTCACTGAGTTCCATTGTGATGTCACAATGCCCCACTGTGATGTCACTGAGTTCCATTGTGATGTCAAAATGCCCCATTGTGATGTCACTGAGTTCCATTGTGATGTCACAATGCCCCATTGTGATGGCAAAATGCCCCATTGTGATGTCATAGAGTTCCAGTGTGATGTCACAATGCCCCATTGTGATGGCACAATGCTCCCTTGTAATGTCACAGAGTGCCATTGTGATGTCACTGAGTTCCATTATGATGCCATTTAGTTATATTGTGATGTCACTATGCCCCATTCTGATGTCACTGCGTTCCATTGTAATGTCACAATGCCCCATCGTGATGTCACTGAGTTCCATTGTGATGTCATAATGCTCCATTGTGATGTCACAGAGTTCCATTGTGATGTCACAATTCCCCATTGTGATGGCACAATTCCCCGGTTGTAATGTCATAGAGTTCCAGTGTGATGTCACAATGCCCCATTGTGATGGCACAATGCCCCCTTGTAATGTCACAAAGTGCCATTGTGATGTCACTGAGTTCCATTATGATGCCAATGAGTTATATTGTGATGTCACTATGCCCCATTCTGATGTCACTGCGTTCCATTGTAATGTCACAATGCCCCATCGTGATGTCACTGAGTTCCATTGTGATGTCATAATGCTCCATTGTGATGTCACTGATTTCCATTGTGATGTCACAATGCCCCTTTGTGATGTCACAGAGTTCTATTGTGATGTCACAATGCCCCATTGTGATGTCATTGAGTTCCATTGTGATGTCACTGAGTTCATTTGTGATGTCACAATGCCCCATTGTGATGTCACTGATTTCCATTGTGATGTCACAATGTCCCATTGTGATGTCACAGAATTCCATTGTGATGCCACAGTGGTCCATTGTGATGTCACTGAGTTCCATTTTGATGTCACAATGCCTCATTGTGATGTCACAGAGTTCCATTATGATGTCACAGAGTTCCATTGTTATGTCGCAATGCCCCATTTTGATGCCACTGAGTTCCATTCTGATTTCACAATGCCCCTTGTGATGTCACAGAGTTCCATTGTGATTTCACAATGCCCAATTGTGATGTCACTGATTTCCATTGTGATGTCACAATGCCCCTTTGTGATGTCATTGAGTTCCATTGTGATGTCACTGAGTTCATTTGTGATGTCATAATGCCCCATTGTGATGTCATAATGCCCCATTGTGATGTCACTGATTTCCATTGTGATGTCACAATGCCCCTTTGGGATGTCACAGAGTTCTATTGTGATGTCACAATGCCCCATTGTGATGTCATTGAGTTCCACTGTGATGTCACAATGCCTCATTGTGGTGTCACAGAGTTCCATTGTGATGTCACAATGCCCCTGTTCTAATGTCACAGAGTTCCATTGTGATGTCACAATGCCCCATTGTGATGTCATTGAGTTCCATTGTGATGTCACAATGCCCCATTGTGATGGGACAATGCCCCATTGTGATTTCACAGCCCCATTGTGATTCACGCCCCATTGTGATGTCACAATGCCCCATTGTGATGTCACTGATTTCCATTGTGATGTCACAATGCCCCTTTGTGATGTCACAGAGTTCCATTGTGATGTCACAATGCCCCATTGTGATGTCACTGAGTTCCATTATGTTGCCACTGAGTTATATTGTGATGTCACAATGCCCCATTGTGATGTCACTGCGTTCCATTGTGATTTCACTATGTCCCATTGTGATGTCACTGAGGTCACCCCATTGTGATGTCACACATTTACCTGCCCCATTGTGATGTCACTGAGTTCCATTGTGATGTCACAATGCCCCATTGCGATGTCACAATGCCCAATTGTGATGTCACTGATCTCCATTGTGATATCACAATGCCCCTTTGTGATGTCACAGAGTTCTATTGTAATGTCACAATTCCCCATTGTGATGGCACAATGCCCCACTATATTGTCACAGAGTTCCATTGTGATGTCACTGAGTTCCATTTGAGCCCCAGTGATGTCACTGAGTTGTATTGTGATGTCACAATGCCCCATTGTGATGTCACTGCGTTCCATTGTAATGTCACAATGCCCCATTGTGATGTCACTGAGTTCCATTGTGGTGTCACAATGCTCCATTGTGATGTCACAGAGGTCCATTGTGATGTCACAATGCCCCATTATGATGTCATAGAGTTCCATTGTGATGTCACAATGCCCCATTGTGATGTCATTGAGTTCCATTGTGATGTCACAATGCCCCATCACTTCCTTGTGATGTCACAATGCCCCATTGTGATGTCACTGAGTTCCATTGTGATGTCACAATGCCCCATTGTGATGTCACTGAGTTCCATTGTGATGTCACAATGCCCCATTGTGATGGCACAATGCCCCATTGTGATGTCATAGAGTTCCATTGTGATGTCACAATGCCCCATTGTGATGACGCAATGCCCCATTGTAATGTCACAGAGTTCCATTGTGATGTCACAATTCCCCATTGTGATGGCACAATGCCCCACTATATGTTGTCACAGAGTTCCATTGTGATGTCACTGAGTTCCATTATGATGTCACTGAGTTGTTGCCCATTGTGATGTCACAATGCCCCATTGTGATGTCACTGAGTTCCATTGTGATGTCATAATGCTCCATTGTGATGTCACAGAGGTCCATTGTGATGTCACAATGCCCCATTATGATGTCATAGAGTTCCATTGTGATGTCACATTGCCCCATTGTGATGTCACTGAGTTCCATTGTGATGTCACAATGCCCCATTGAGATGTCACTGCCAGTTCCATTATGATGTCACAATGCCCCATTGTAATGGCACAATGCCCCATTGTAATGTCACAGAGTTCCATTGTGATGTCACAATGCCCCATTGTGATGTCATTGAGTTCCATTGTGATGTCACAATGCCCCTTTGTGATGTCACAGAGTTCCATTGTGATGTCACAATGCCCCATTGTGATGGCACAATGCCCCATTGTGATGTCATAGAGCTCCATTGTGATGTCACAATGCCCCATTGTGATGACTTCGCAATGCCCCATTGTAATGTCACAGAGTTCCATTGTTATGTCACAATGCCCCATTGTGATGTGATAGAGTTCCATTGTGATGTCACAATGCCCCATTGTGATGTCACTGAGTTCCTTTGTGATGCCACAATGCCCCATTGTGATGTCACTGAGTTCCATTGTGATGTCACAATCCCCGTTGTGATGGCACAATGCCCCGTTGTAATGTCACAGAGTTCCATTGTGATGTCACAATGCCCCATTGTGATGTCATTGATTTCCATTGTGATGTCACAATGCCCCATTGTGATGTCACAGAGTTCCATTGTGTTGTCACAATGCCCTATTGTGATGGAACAATGCCCCATTGTGATTTCATAGAGATCCATTGTGATGTCACTGAGTTCCATTGTGATGTTACAATGCCCCCTTGTGATGTCACAATGCCCCATTGTGATGTCACAATGCCCCATTATGATGTCACTGAGTTATATTGTGATGTCACAATGCCCCACTGTGATGTCACTGCGTTCCATTGTAATGTCACAATGCCCCAATGTGATGTCAAAGAGTTCCATTATGATGTCATAATGCTCCATTGTGATGTCACAGAGTTCCATTGTGATGTCACAATGCCCCATTGTGATGTCATAGAGTTCCATTGTGATGTAGCAATGCCCCATTGTGATGTCACTGAGTTCATTTATGATGTCACAATGCCCCATTGAGATGTCACTGAGTTCCATTGCGATGTCAAAAATGCCCCATTGTGATGGCACAATGCCCCATTGTGATGTCACAGAGTTCCATTGTGATGTCACAATGCCCCATTGTGATGTCACAGAGTTCCATTGTGATGTCACAATGCCCCATTGTGATGTCATTGAGTTCCATTGTGATGTCACAATTCCCCATTGTGATGTCACAATGCCCCATTGTGATGGCAAAATGCCCCATTATGATTTCATAGAGATCCTTTGTGATGTCACAATGCCCCAATGTGATGTCACTGATTTCCATTGTGATGTCACTGATTTCCATTGTGATGTCACAGAGTTTTATTGTAATGTCACAATACCCCATTGTGATGGCACAATGCCCCATTGTGATTTCATAGAGATCCATTGTGATGTCACAATGCCCCATTGTGATGTCACTGATTTCCATTGTGATGTCACAATGCCCCTTTGTGATGTCACAGAGTTCCATTGTGATGTCACAATGCCCCATTGTGATGTCACTGAGTTCCATTGTGATGTCACAATGCCCCATTGTGATGTCACTGAGTTCCATTGTGATGTCACAATGCCCCACTGTGATGTCACTGCGTTCCATTGTAATGTCACAATGCCCCAATGTGATGTCAAAGAGTTCCATTATGATGTCATAATGCCTCCATTGTGATGTCACAGAGTTCCATTGTGATGTCACAATGCCCCATTGTGATGTCATAGAGTTCCATTGTGATGTAGCAATGCCCCATTGTGATGTCACTGAGTTCCATTGTGATGTCACAATGCCCTTGGATGCACAGCCCATGGATCGAGTCCATTGTGATGTCACTGAGTTCCATTGCGATGTCACAATGCCCCATTGTGAGTCCCAGGCCTGAGTTCATTGTGATGTCACAATGCCCCACTGTGATGTCACTGAGTTCCATTGTGATGTCACAATGCCCCATTGTGATGTCACTGAGTTCCATTGTGATGTCACAATGCCCCATTGTGATGTCACAGAGTTCCATTGTGATGTCACAATGCCCCATTGTGATGTCATAGAGTTCCATTGTGATGTCACAATGCCCCATTGTGATGTCACTGAGTTCCATTGTGATGTCACAATGCCCCATTGTGATGTCACTGAGTTCCATTGTGATGTCACAAATGCCCCATTGTGATGGCACAATGCCCCATTGTGATGTCACAGAGTTCCATTGTGATGTCACAATGCCCCATTGTGATGTCACAGAGTTCCATTGTGATGTCACAATGCCCCATTGTGATGTCACTGAGTTCCATTGTGATGTCACAATGCCCCATTGTGATGAGCCCCATGGATTCACAGAGTTCCATTGTGATGTCACAATGCCCCATTGTGATGTCACTGAGTTCCATTGTGATGTCACAATGCCCCACTGTGATGTCACTGAGTTATGTCACACCCCATTGTGATGGCACAATGCCCCATTGTGATGTCATAGAGTTCCATTGTGATGTCACAATGCCCCATTGTGATGTCACGATGCCCCATTGTGATGTCACTGAGTTCCATTGTGATGTCACAATGCCCCATTGTGATGGCACAATGCTCCCTTGTAATGTCACAGAGTGCCATTGTGATGTCACTGAGTTCCATTATGATGCCATTTAGTTATATTGTGATGTCACTATGCCCCATTCTGATGTCACTGCGTTCCATTGTAATGTCACAATGCCCCATCGTGATGTCACTGAGTTCCATTGTGATGTCATAATGCTCCATTGTGATGTCACAGAGTTCCATTGTGATGTCACAATGCCCCATTGTGATGGCACAATTCCCGGTTGTAATGTCACTGAGTTCCAGTGTGATGTCACAATGCCCCATTGTGATGGCACTAAGCTCCCTTGTGATGTCACAGTGCCCCATTGTGATGTCACCGAGTCCAGTGTGCACTGAGTTCCATTATGATGCCATTGAGTTATATTGTGATGTCACTATGCCCCATTCTGATGTCACTGCGTTCCATTGTAATGTCACAATGCCCCATCGTGATGTCACTGAGTTCCATTGTGATGTCATAATGCTCCATTGTGATGTCACTGATTTCCATTGTGATGTCACAATGCCCCTTTGTGATGTCACAGAGTCCTATTGTGATGTCACAATGCCCCATTGTGATGTCATTGTGTTCCATTGTGATGTCACTGAGTTCCTTTGTGATGTCACAATGCCCCATTGTGATGTCACTGATTTCCATTGTGATGTCACAACCCGATGTCCCATTGTGATGTCACAGAGTTCCATTGTGATGCCACAGTGGTCCATTGTGATGTCACTGAGTTCCATTTTGATGTCACAATGTCTCATTGTGATGTCACAGAGTTCCATTATGATGTCACAGAGTTCCATTGTTATGTCGCAATGCCCCATTTTGATGCCACTGAGTTCCATTCTGATTTCACAGTGCCCCTTGTGATGTCACAGAGTTCCATTGTGATTTCACAATGCCCACCATTGTGATGTCACTGATTTCCATTGTGATGTCACAATGCCCCTTTGTGATGTCATTGAGTTCCATTTTGATGTCACTGAGTTCATTTGTGATGTCATAATGCCCCATTGTGATGTCATTGTAATGCCCCATTGTGATGTCACTGATTTCCATTGTGGTGTCACAATGCCCCCTTTGTGATGTCACAGAGTTCTATTGTGATGTCACAATGCCCCATTGTGATGTCATTGAGTTCCACTGTGATGTCACAATGCCTCATTGTGGTGTCACAGAGTTCCATTGTGATGTCACAATGGCCCATTCTGATGTCACTGATTTCCATTGTGATGTCACAATGCCCCTTTGTGATGTCACAGAGTTCTATTGTAATGTCACACACACCCCATTGTGATGGCACAATGCCCCTTTGTGATGTCACAGAGTTCTATTGTGATGTCACAATGCCCCATTGTGATGTCATTGAGTTCCATTGTGATGTCACTGAGTTCCATTGTGATGTCACAATGCCTCATTGTGGTGTCACAGAGTTCCATTGTGATGTCACAATGGCCCATTCTGATGTCACTGAGTTTCATTGTGATGTCACAATGCCCCATTGTGATGTCACAGAGTTCCATTATGATGTCACAGAGTTCCATTGTTATGTCGCAATGCCCCATTGTGATGTCACTGAGTTCCATTGTGATGTCACAATGCCCCCCCATTGTGATGTCACAATGCCCCATTGTGATGTCACAGAGTTCCATTGTGATGTCACAATGCTCCATTTTGATGTCACTGAGTTCATTTGTGATGTTACAATGCCCCTTTGTGATGTCACAGAATTCCATTTTGATGTCACAATGCCCCATAGTGATGTCACAGAGTTCCATTGTAATGTCGCAATGCCCCATTGTGATGTCACTGAGTTCCATTGTGATGTCACAATGGCCCATTGTGATTTCACTGAGTTCCATTGTGATGTCACAATTCCCCATTCTGATGTCACAGAGTTCCATTGTTATGTCACAATGGCCCATTCTGATGTCACTGAGTTTCATCGTGATGTCACAATGCCCCATTGTGATGTCATTGAGTTCCATTATGATGTAACTGAGTTCTATTGTGATGTCACAATGTCCCCTATGATGTCACTGAGTTCCATTGTGATGTCACAATGCCCCATTGTGATGTCACAGAGTTCCATTGTTATGTCGCAATGCCCCATTTTGATGTCACTGAGTTCCATTCTGATTCCACAGTGCCTCATTTTGGTGTCACAGAGTTCCATTGTGATGTCACAATGCCCCATTGTGATGTCACTGAGTTCCATTGTGATTTCACAATGCCCCATTGTGATGGCACAATGCCCCATTGTGATGTCACAGAGTTCCATTGTGATGTCACAATGCCCCATTGTGATGTCACTGAGTTCCATTGTGATGTCACAATGCCCCCTTGTGATGTCACAGAGTTCCATTGTGATGTCACAATGCTCCATTGTGATGTCACTGAGTTCCATTGTGATGTCACAATGCACCATTGTGATGTCACTGATTTCCATTATGATGTCACTGAGTTATATTGTGATGTCACAATGCCCCATTGTGATGTCACTGCATTCCATTGTAATGTCATAATGCCCCATGGTGATGTCACTGAGTTCCATTGTGATGTCAATAATGCTCCATTGTGATGTCACAGAGTTCCATTGTGATGTCACAATGCCCCATTGTGATGTCATAGAGTTCCATTGTGATGTCACAATGCCCCATTGTGATGTCACAGAGTTCCACTGTGATGTCACAATGCCCCATTGTGATGGCACAATGTCCCATTGTGATTTCATAGAGATCCATTGTGATGTCACAATGCTCCATTGTGATGTCACTGATTTCCATTGTGATGTCACAATGCCCCTTTGTGATGTCACAGAGTTCTATTGTGATGTCACAATGCCCCATTGTGATGTCACTGAGTTCCATTATGATGTCACTGAGTTTTAATGTGATGTCATAATGCTCAATTGTGATGTCACTGAGTTCCATTCTGATGTCTCAATGCACCATTGTGATGTCACTTACTTCCATTGTGATGTCACAATGCCCCATTGTGATGTCACTGAGTTCCATTGTGATGTCACAATGCCCCATTGTGATGTCACAATGCCCCATTGTGATGTTACTGAGTTCCATTGTGATGTCATAATGCCCCATTGTGATGTCACTGAGTTCATTTGTGATGTTACAATGCCCTTTTGTGATGTCACAGAGTTCCATTGTGATGTCACAATGCCCCATTGTGAAGTCATAGAGTTCCATTGTGATGTCGCAATGCCCCATTGTGATGTCACAGAGTTCCATTGTGATGTCACAATGGTTCTTTGTGATGTCACTGAGTTCCATTGTGATGTCACAATGCCCCATTATGTCACAATGTTCCATTGTTATGTCGCAATGCCCCATTGTGATGTCACTGAGTTCCATTCTGATTTCACAATGCCTTATTTTTGTGTCACAGAGTTCCATTGTGATGTCACAATGCCCCATTGTGATGTCACTGAGTTCCATTGTGATGTCACAATGCCCCATTGTGATGTCACAATGCCCCATTGTGATGTTACTGAGTTCCATTGTGATGTCATAATGCCCCATTGTGATGTCACTGAGTTCATTTGTGATGTTACAATGCCCCTTTGTGATGTCACAGAGTTCCATTGTGATGTCACAATGCCCCATTGTGAAGTCATAGAGTTCCATTGTGATGTCGCAATGCCCCATTGTGATGTCACAGAGTTCCATTGTGATGTCACAATGGTTCTTTGTGATGTCACTGAGTTCCATTGTGATGTCACAATGCCCCATTATGTCACAATGTTCCATTGTTATGTCGCAATGCCCCATTGTGATGTCACTGAGTTCCATTCTGATTTCACAATGCCTTATTTTTGTGTCACAGAGTTCCATTGTGATGTCACAATGCCCCATTGTGATGTCACAATGCCCCATTGTGATGTCACTGAGTTTCATTATTATGTCACTGAGTTCTATTGTGATGTCACAATGCCCCATTGTGATGTCACAGAGTTCCATTGTGATGTCACAATGCCCTATTGTGATGTCACTGAGTTAATTTGTGATGTCAGAATGCCCCATTGTGATGTCACTGAGTTCCATTGTGATGTCACAATGCCCCATTGTGATGTCGTAGAGTTCCATTGTGATGTCGCAGAGTTCCATTGTGATATCACCATGTTCCATTGTGATGTCACTGAGTTCCATTCTGATTTCACAATGCCCCATTGTGATGTCACTGATTTCCATTGTCTCCTTTTGTCTGTCTCCACCCTCGTCCTTGGCCAACTCATCGAATCTCATGGTTTCCATTACCATTGCTTTGCTTACAACACCCAAATATATCTCTCTGGACCAGACATTACCTCTGTGTTGTCCAGAGTCCCAGAATATCTAACAGCCGCAGCCTCCTTTATCTCCTCCCGCTTTCTCAAACTCAACATGCAGAAAATGGAGTTTATAATCTTCACCCCTCCTCGCACGGCCCCCCTACCTGACCCATCTATCAAAGTTATTAGAACCACACTCAACCCAGTCAAATGGGTCCGCTACCTTAGACTCTGACCTATCCTTCAAGCCACATATTCAAACCCTCAACACCTCCTGCCACCTCCAACTCAAGAACATCCATTGAATCCGCCCCTTCCTCACCTCTGAAACTACAAAGATGCTAGTCCACGCCCTAATAATCTCCCGCCTAGACTACTATAACACCCTTCTCCATGGCCTCCCAGCAGATACTCTTGCACCTCCAGTCCCCCTTAAACTGTGCTGCTCGCTTAATACACTACTCCCCCCGTTCTTCATCAACCACTCCCTCTGCCAATCCCTTCACTGGCTACCCGTTGCCCAGCGAATAGAGTTCAAATTACTAACGCTGACATACAAAGCCATCCACAACCTGTCCCCTCCATATATCTCCGACCTAATCTCCTGCTACCTGCCCACATGTAACCTCCAATCCTCCAAAGACCTCCTACTCCACTCTGCTTTTATCCGCTCTTCACACAATCGTCTCAAAGACTTCTCCCGTGCATCCCCCATACTCTGGAACTCATTACCAAGACACATAAGACTGTCCCCCACAGTCACAAGCTTCAAGAAGGCCCTGAAGACTCACCTATTCAGGAAGGCCTACAACCTCCAATAACAATACTGTCACCATACCACCACCTGAACAGTCTCTACCCCCACCTTCTGTCTCTATCCCTCTTCCCTCATAGATTGTAAGCCCTTGCAGGCAGGGCCCTGTATCCCACTGTGCCAGTTGGTCATTGTCAGTATTATGTTTGTTTTGTATATTTTGTGTACCGTATGTAAACCCTCAAATGTAAAGCACTGTGGAATTAATGGGGCTATATAAATAAACAATAATAATAAATCTATTTCAGTAGCCTTTCTTAAGGCTAAAGCCCCACATGGTGTAAATACCGAAGTTTGGCTTGCGGCTTTTTACAGTACCTGCAAATCTAATGAATGCCATCCACACATTGCAGAAAAATATCCACAGCGGATATGCTGCAATTTCCAAAACCATTTCATTATTGGATATCGCCGCATATCAATTATACCTGTGGAAATGGTGGCAGTTTCCATATAGGTACTGTATAATAGAAGCAGAAAGTCTGCAGAGGAAAACTCTGTGGACTTTCTGTAAAAAGTTATGTGGGAAAAACTGCAAAGCGTTTCTGCTGCGGCTTTTCCAGCAGCACTTTTTGGCTGCCGCCTGCTACGTGGGGCCTTAGCCTAAGAAAGATTTAAAAGAACTGACAACTATTAAACAGACATTAAGCACATATGGCAGAGAGTATTGGACCTAGAGAAGACTCAGGAAGCAGAAGTACAATACAGTGCCTCTCTACAGCAAGAAATTGCTTCTCTCCACAATCACCTGAAAAGACCCCAGAGTATAATAATAGTTCATGGGTGGGTCACTATGGAGCAGAATACTGTGTGCAGGGGCCACTATGGAGCAGAATACTGTGTGCAGGGGCCACTATGGAGCAGAATACTGTGCAGGTGCCACTGTGTAGTATAATACCATGTGCAGGGGCCACTATGGAGCAGAATACTGTGCAGGTGCCACTATGGAGTATAATACCGTGTGCAGGGGCCACTATGGAGCAGAATACTGTGTGCAGGGGCCACTATGGAGTATAATACCGAGTGCAGGGGTCACTATGGAGCATAATGCTGTGTGCAGGGGCCACTATGGAGTATAATACCGAGGGCAGGGGCAACTATGGAGCATAATACTGTGTGCAGGGGCCACTATGGAGCATAATACCGAATGCAGGGGCCACTATGGAGCATAATACTGAGTGCAGGGGCCACTATGGAGTATAACTGAATTTACTGAATTTCCCCATTGTGGGACTATTAAAGGACTATTATTAACACTGAGTGCAGGAGCCACTATGAGACATAATACCGTTTGCAGGGCCACTATGGAGTATAATACCGTGTGCAGGGGCCGCTGCGGGGCATAATACTGAGTACAAGGGCCACCATGGAGCATAATACCATGTGCAGGGGCCACTATGGAGCATAATACCGTGTGCAGGGGCCACTATGGAGCATAATATTGTGTGTAGGGGCCACTATGGAACATAATACCGAGTGCAGGGGCCACTATAGAGCATAATACCATGTGCAGGGGCCACTATGAGGCATAATACTGTGTGCAGGAGCCACTATGGAGCATAATACCGTGTGCAGGGGCCACTATGGAGCATAATACCATGTGCAGGGGCCACTGCGGGGCATAATACCGTGTGCAGGGGCCGCTGCGGGGCATAATACCATGTGCAGGGTCCGCTGCGGGGCATAATACCGTGTGTAGGTGCCGCTGCATGGCATAATACCGTGTGCAGGGGCCGTTTCGGGGCATAATACTATGTAATACTGTGTGCAGGGGCCACTGTGGGCTGTAATACCTTGTAATACTGTATTTAGAAAAAACACCTACTCACCTGTCCCTTGTGCTCCGATGTCTCCCACCGCAGTCTGGTTCTGCTGCTCTGGTGTTTTCTTCTGGCAGAAGTCCCCACCGCACATGACCGCTGAGGTCGCTGACATGGGACATCACAGTGCTGTGGGGAAGAAAACACCGGAATAGTAGGACTGGAACGCGCTGGGAGACACCGGAGCATCTTCCACAGCCTCATATTAAAACAGTGGTTATCCTGGACAACCCCTTTAAGGTGGCACTTGGGCTTTATTAAAGGGTCTTTCCAGCTCATTTTTATTGATGTTCTATCCTTAGGACAGATTATCTATAAGAGATCAGTGTACACCTCCTCTGATCAGCTGTATGAAGGGGCTATGGCGCCTGTTTATATTACACGCTGTCTGTTTATAGTGACCGTGTGATGTAATTACAGCCTTGTCACATATACGTGTATAGGACGAGGCTGTAGTTACATTACATGGCCGCTATGAGATGAATGACACTGTGTAAACAGAGAAGCGGTCACGGCACTTACACAGATACCATGGTTCATTCAAACAGCTGATCAGTAGGGGTCCTGGGTTTTTGAGCCCCACTGATTAGTTTATTAATGACCTGGAAAACCTTTTAATTAGTTAACAACTGGGGCATTAATAAGGGGCACTATTTATACAGGGTACACACGAACATTATTAATATAAAGATGCACTTGGGAGTATTATTCATTATGGGGGGTCATAGCATATATTTTATAATTGGGGGAAGCAGCAGGATGGGTGTGCAGGTGAGGACAATGTGGGTCGGATGCCTGGTAAAGTGAGGAGCCAAAGATGTCTGTGTTGAAAACTTTACAGAGACAAGTCACAGCTGGAAGAAGTGGTCATGGCGGTCCAGAGGGAAGAGAAGGGAAATGTGACTGATTAGTCAGAGACGTCACCTGTAAGTCACAAAATGTTACTGCACTCTATACACCTAAATGATAGAGGATAAATACCTGATTGAAGGGGTTCAGTCAGCTGAGACCCCCACTGGACCTAAGAATTGTTTTTTTTTTTTCCCCCACTGGGTTGCAATACAGCCTGACCACAGCCAGGATGAATATAAGCGTGTCACTTGGTTAATGCACGAACCCACGTGGCTCTCATTCAACTTTGATGGGAGTGCTAAAGATACCCGAAGTACAGTACTCAACTATCTGCGGCGCTCCTATTATAGAGAATGGAGGCCACGTGGGCTCGTCCATCCACCAAGCAGTAGATGTGTCAAGTTATTGTCATTGTTAATACCATACTGTCGATCTGATACTGAAGTAATACAGTAAGAAGAATTCTTAAAAACTGTTTCATAAGTTTGTGTATGTTTATTGTACGACAATAACAGCGTGTGACGCTAACAGCATGTAAACACAATTTTTTTTTTTTTTTTTTTTTTTTGGGGGGGGGGGCGTCTTTCGATAGTCCGCCTTAGGCAGCAAAGAGGCTAGGTTCACCACTGATGTAGATGCACAACAAAGTCAATCAAATTTCCATATGCTAAAAACAGTTGTAAAATACAATCCAGTTTTAAGAGTTTGTCTGAAAGTTTAGAGGTTTACAGGCTGTGTGCAAGACATACAGCTTGAGACTATTTTAACCAGTTCTGTCTAAGAGCCTTTTGCAATTCATATTTTTCAAATTAAAGAGTACCTGAACTTTTGAACAACTTTTCATTACCTGGCAGCATTTGTGACATTAACCCTTTCAGGACCAAGGGTTATCAATGCCCCAATGCTCAGGCCAAATTTTTAATGGCTTTGCATATCTCAACTATTTTACCATGTTTTTTCAGGACACATAAGGCTTGAAATAATTAGCCTTATTTGTTAAATAAGTTAAATATATTTTTCGCTAGAAGTAGAAAAATGGTATAAAATGTGAAAAATGTAAATTTGGTTTCTTTTGACCAATTGTTTTGGGTAACAAGTGGGCATCTTTCTTCAACGGCTACTTCCGCACCACTATCCATTATGCTGCATTCCTCTATTCGTTACATCTCTGGCAATCCGGTGAGTGCAATTATTTTCTTATGCTAGTGTGCACTGTTTTCTGTATTAGAAATTTGGGCTTGTTCTCCACATGTCTTCAACTGTATACTGCACCACTTTTTCCATATTGTCTTCTACATCATGTCTATGTTAACTGAAATTTGAATTATCATATATACATAATTATATGGAACACCGATCTATTTATATATGAATTTTTGATTGTCTAATTTTCTAATCATAGTATTGATTGATTTATTCACTATTATGTTGATCATGTTGATACTATATATTTCTATATCTCCATTTAGTTTATACTCATTACTTTATATCTATTTGTTATAAGGTCCGATGAAAGTCCATGTGGGACCGAAAATGTTCACACATGACATTTTATGGATTACATCTCCTGTATATAAAAAATTAGTTTGCACTAAATAAACCACGCATATTCAAGTTGTCAAGTGCCTGGGTTCTACTTTTATTATAGTGAGAGAATCAAGGTGGAGAATAAATAGGAAACAGAAATGGATTTCAGTGCAGGATTTCATGGAAAGGAGTAAAAATATTTATTTATTACTGTCAGAAATGCGACCAGAAAATCAAAAGTTGTTTAAAAGTTTAGGCTTTGGGGTTTTCCAAGATTGAATTTTAAACAGGTCAAAACGATTAGTAGGCGATTAGCAGCTGTGACTAAAGTAAACCCAGGAGTATATCAGTGATAGCATATTATTTTTATAAACCCTCCATTTGATATAATACATACATCACACTATGCAATGTAGCAGCCAAGACCTGGGAGCAACAGGGGATCATCAGCATTTCCTCATATTGAAAACCAAACAAGGCTGAAGGTGAACACTCACAAAATCTGCATTCAACTGATGAAGATTAGATAGAATCTCTAGGTAGAAGGCATGCTGAGCAGGCATCTGTGAGGTGTGGGAAAGGTTGTAAAAAGTCTGATAATCCTGTCAATGGCTAATTAATACCATAAGCCCATACAATTTGTTAAATAAACAAGGAAAAAACAAAAATCGTTCAGGTTTCAGAGAACTGATATACTCCATCTGAGACTATTTGTCTCACTTAAACTTGAAAAATAAAGTTCACCCATGGGATGCTAATGTATAATTCTGTTAAAGTATTTAAACATACACTCACATATGAAACCACCCCCCCCCTTTATCAATTATCATTGCAGTGGTTGGAGGGATAGGCAATGCTACTGGGTCTAATTGTGGGCCCAAGGACTTTTTCCTGCTGCCTTGTCTCAGGAGCCAAAAAGACTGATGTATGCTTATGCCTTCCATTACAATACTATCAGAAAGACTGTGTATAATAGAAGTAGTCCAGAGCCAGCTTCTTCTCCCTCCTGAATCTTTAAATGTCTCTGCTTGTGATTAGGGCATCACTAACTACATTTACTTTGGCATACAGACAATGAGACAATTCAGTTTGCAGAGGAGATCTCTTTCAAGTAAATTACTTGAAATAGTGTCACTAAGAAAAAACACTGGATGTGTGCTTAAAGTGCCAATTTTTACTGCACAATATCTGTACATGGATTGAAAGATAAATCACTATCTGTTCTCCCTGTCTTTCTGCTTTCCCCTTCTGAATGACAGGATACAGTCTATAAATATATCTTGTATGTAAACAGTCGCTGCTGGTACCATCTATAACATAAAGTTGTTGAGGTTCATTGTCTTCTCACACTTTGTCATGTAGTTTGGTAGATGGATAACACAACCATTCATCTATATTGGCATGGTGTATGTGGACCAGGTTCTTGCCTACAATAGTCAACCAAGAATTCCAGCACTCACAGCTTAAAGGGTTTATGTGTGGCGGAAAAATTTTCTGTGGTGTCTACACTGCAGCAGGAGAATCAGCTTATTAATGTACTATAGATGCTAGTTCCTCTGTGCTTCTATACTTAGCTGTGGTAAACTAATGCATTTTTTTGCTGAATAAAATAGCACTTTTTCATACAGCTAAAAACTGATGCAGATACATTTACAGATTTGCCTTTTGCTGGATCTGTAAAAAAAACTAAATTCTATGACTGAAGTAAGAAACATAGTGTGAAATCTGACCCCCTGCTACTGACGGTGAATACTCTTTTCCTCTTCACATAACCCCTTTAATTTTCTCAGCTATTTTATTTCAGCAAGATACAAGAATACTGGTAGTCTGATCCCTTACTAAAAATGCAGTGAGTGCCCAGATTCTTCTCTCTTTGATACACTTAGCATAAGACAAAAAAAAAAAAAAAAAAAAGTTGAATTCCATTCTGGAACATTCAGCAAAGTTATATGAAAAACTTATTTTAGCATTGCAAGTATTGTAAAGCAGTGTGGATATACATGACAAGCAGAGGCGTAGCTAGAGGGGGGGGGCCGAGGGGGCGGCTGCAGACACCGATCTAGTTAAAACGTATCCTGCAACTTAACAGTATTGTAAACCGCAAGCCAATACAGGCCTGTGGTTTACAAGAACCCCGAGACCACAGACGGATGTCTGCTTCTCACACACGTCCTGTGTGTGGACTGTGAGGAAGCGACGGCGGCTCCATTCATCAGGATTGCAGGTAGGTGAGTAGAACTTTTTTTTTGTTTTTTTTAGCGCAGTTGTGGGTATATTAATAGTATAAGGGGTGGATAGGAGGGGGGAATATAACTATAAAAGGAGGATTCATTAGGGGGGAATTATGACAATGGGGGTCATTTATATAAGTGTTATTATGGGGTATTATGAATACAAGGGGGGAGGTTATTTATATAAGGGGCCATTAGGGGGCATCATTTATATTAGGAGGCATTATGAACATAAGGGGGTGGTCATTGATATAAGTGGTCATTAGAGGTGCAGTATTTATGTCAGGGGGAATCAGGGGCATAATATGAGGGTCAATTAATGTAATTAAAGTGGCACTTGGGCTTTTCACAGAAGGTCCGCAGAGGTTTCCCCGTGGACTCTCTGTTTTCAATACACCTATATGGAAACCGCTGGCATTTCCGTAGGTATAATTGACATGCTGCAATTTCCAAAACCCGCAACGGTTTTGGAAATCGCAGTGCGTCTGCTGCACACAATGTGTGGATGGTATTTGATAGAATGCCTTTATTTTTTTTCTGTGCATTTTTGCCACATGCGACCCCCATCCCATCCCCACTTTGCAGTAAAATATGTGCAGCAAATATGCTGCGATTTCCAAAACCGTCGAAGTTTTGGAAATCGCAACATGTCAGTTATACCTACGGAAAGGCCAGCGGTTTCTCAATAGATAGAATTGAAGCAGAAAGTCCGCAAGGGAAACTTCTATATTGACCGTGTGATGTCATTCCAGCCTTGTCACATAGATGTGTATAAGACAAGGCTGTAGTTACATTACATGGCCGCTATGAAAAGAATGACACTATGTAAACAGAGAAGGGGTCACAGTGCTTACACAGGTACCACGGTTCATTCAAACAGCTGATGCTGGGGCTCCCGGGTATTAAAACCCCAATAATTTTATTTCACTTGTTTCTTTTTTTTTTTCCTTTTCAATTAGGAAACACCTGGGGCATTATTAATAAGGGGCACTATTTATGGGGGCACACAGGTGGCATTATTAATAAGGGGCATATTATTTAAAGCGGTGCACAGGGAAGTTATTAATTTAAAGATGCACTTGGGGGTATTGTTCATTATGGGGGGGTTATATTATATATTTTATAGTTGGGGTAGCAGCAGGATGGGAGCTTTGTGTAGGTGAGGACAATGTGGGTCTGGTGCCTGGAAAAGTGAGGAGCCAAAGATATTCTGTGTTGCAAACTTTACAGAGACTGGAAGAAGTGGTCATGGCCATCCAGATAAAAGAGACGGGGAATGTGAACGATTAGTCAGAGACATCACAGGTAAGTCACTAAATGTTACTGCCCCTATTCACCTAAATCGTCTGCAGAGCCCTGTGTAGAGCCGCTACATATCACTATACGCTCACCGTATACTGATATTATTGGAGGCCAACTTGGACATGTTTGCCCCTCCCCTGTGCTGAACCCCTAGCTACACCTCTGATGACAAGAATATAATATATTAGAAAATGATTATCGGTTAAAGCTATAAAGATTTTCTCACTTTTCTCATTATCACTGTTTTCATCTTATTATTTTGTTGGAATTTGTTTCATTAATTATTATAAAAACAAAGATTGGGACCATGTGTAATAGAAAAGAAGCATTTTCTGTTGCAGATCTTGCTGTTTTTTTGAACCATAGCCAGGAATGGATTTGGCAAAAGGGAGGATTATAAGTAAAAAACTGTAAAATAAGTATATTTCCCATTCCTTTCGAAGCCACTCTTAGTTTAGGCACAAAAATCTATAACAAGATCTGCAACAAAAAAATCAGATTTTCTGCAAGGTGTGTCATCAGTCTGTTCAATCTAAAACCTCTTAATCTGTGTGAAGATATATATTTCACAAAAGCATATGAGGATTGTCCATGTAGGTGGCTTTTATATTAGTTGAAAAAAATGTTAATTTAATTATAAAACAGTGAGGAGAAAACATAAATATAAAGGTAAATACAGATAAAAAAATAACTGTTATACATGTATTTTATTTTATGTAACTGAATTTCAAAATGCCTGTGAGGCCTATGCCCTGAAAAAGCTAACTAAAAAAGAACAAGCAATTATGCCATGGGCAATGTATTTTATCATTATGTCAACAGTAATGTACTGTACTTAATAGATAGCCACTGCCGTCATTTTCTAAATCATGTGCAATATTGAATACATTGATTGCTATAAATGTTAACAAATGACTGCTTGGTGTGCATTACTGTCATGAACTGTACTGTGTACGGTTCAAAGAAATACAATACAATTATTCAAGACTGTATACAAAACATTCAGATATATGACTCAAGATATATGACCACATGCTAAGTAATGTGAACAATGAACATTGTTTTGTTTGCATTGATATCAATAAACCATGCAGAAATTAAAGCTCAAGTCCAAGTATCCTATATAACAATACACATCCTATATGATATCATTGAATACACTGTAAATTACTATTCTTTATATAATTTCTGATTATCATATTTTATTGTGAAAACAATTTGACTCACGTACCTACTTGGTCTGAAAAGATTCAGAGTGGTGTATCACATTTCGAGAAACCCAATACAAGATTCTTATGCACTGGTATCACAGGCCAGCTTTGCTCCACACCCTTAATCCCTCTACCCCCTCCTCGTGCTGGCGATGTCAGGCCTCGCTGGGTACAGTATGCCATGTTTTCTAGGATTGCCCTGCTCTCCGCCCTTTCTGGACGGAAGTGAAACTCCTCACTGATGCCCTCTTTATTCAGGGGGTTCCGTTGGACCCCATGACCTATTTACTCAATTTGCCTCCCAAACATCTAGGCAAGAAAAAGTCTTGGCTGTTCCTTTATTTGAGTACAGCAGCTAAGATCCTTATTGCCCTACATTGGAAGCAGACTCTCCCTTCCACGGGGCCTGAGTTAGTGGCCTGCATGATGGACGTTTGTAGCCTAGAATTTTTAACAGCTATCTTTAATCACAAATTTGATACCTTTAATGCTGTCTGGTCACACTGGGACTCCTATTGCATTGTACATGTTTTTGACTCTGACCAACCCCCCTTTCTACTCCCCCCCCCCCCCGTTTGGTCTGTTGTCTGTTGTTGTCTGTTTTTTTGTTTTCTTTGGTTGTGATATATTTCGCTAGACTGTTATGCTGCATGTTGTGGCTACTATTTACCTCTTATTGTTGATGTATATTTTATTATGTAAAACCTTAATAAAAAATACAGTAAAAAAAAAAAAAGATTCAGAGTGGGAAAATATCACCTCAAATTTTATCCTCCTGTATTCAAGTAAACTATTTGCACTTCTCCTTACATAGGGAATATCCACACTAGAGTTTATTTTCAGGATGTCTATTAATTATTGCAAACTTACACTTTTGCTCCACAGAAAAGAAATACCATCCTAAATTATTTCCATAAATACTGGCAAATAATGTTAGTGTGAAGGTTTCCCATTTGGAGAATACCTTCTCTAAATGCACTCATTGACAAAAATAAAATAGCACATGCTATAATAAGACTCTCAGAGGCTACTTCTGGGTAGAGTACCTCTTGGCAAAAGATCGGTGAATGCTTCACATGCCTCTATGACGCCCTTGAGGAGGCACATCATTGAACTGGGAGAAGTGGGATGAACATTTTAGAACAATAAAAACAGACAAAACTAGGAATGCTAAAACAGAGACTTAGTTTAGAAATTCACCATTCAAACAACAGGGAAAAATATTTAGATAATCCTCCTGGAGCTTGGTTGCAAAACACACTGATGCTAAAAACACTTGCAATCTCCACTTTATAAAGTATAATTGCTCTCCCAGATCCTATAAAGCAAAACCACAAAAGCAAAAAACCTTCAATAGTGTAATACTGCAGAATCAGCAAGCCTTATAAAAATCACTATATTTGGAGTCACAGAATTCATCAAGTATCCTGCCATTGACCGCCAGCCACTGTTGCCTTTGTTCTTACACTACTGGGTGTTATGAAAGAGAAACCTGGACTGCTATGGACTGGAACTGGAACTAGAGGACTCATTTTGTTTTGAGTTTACGTGGCGTGGGACCAAGATTTGTTTTGGGTCAAACAAGTTTGATACAAACAATACCGTAAAATGGCTTAAAACATAGTGTAGAACACTCTCAGGGCTCCTCTGAACCTATCTATCCAATTTCTAGCTCTCTAAGGCAAACACAGCCAAAGTTATATCAAAGTGAAAGTGACATGTATGTCTATGGAAAAAACGGATGGTAAGCAGTGGATACAAACTCTGAGTTTAACCATACAATGAACTGACACTTTGTTTTACGCATTTAAACATTTAAAAGGATCCAAAAATTACTCTTTTATTGGGGAAAGGTGCTTGCCCATGTTATAGACACACATGGTGGCTATATTGCAAAAAACAATGGTTTTGTACAAAAATTATCCTGTTTGCTAGAGGCTTGTGTGGTAACCAGGGGTAACCGGGCTAGCTGGAACGGTGTCACGTGGCAGAGTGGAAGCAGCCCTGGTATTCCTAGTACCTCACATATCTTAATTCTTCTGGAGTACCCTTTTGCAGTGTGCAGGCTAATGACTTCTGACACAAAGTTGAGGTGAAACCAGGAAATAAATCTTTACTGAAACAGTAGTGCAAATAAACAGACTTGCAAGTAAAGGCACATGCCGTATGTCACTTTGGTGATGCAGTCAAAATCAAAGCACAGCAAGAGATAGTCACAAGCTTGGTCTAGCCACACTTTCTTAGATATCTTCTGCAAATAACAGATCTTGGGGGTTGGTTGCTACGAGCAACAGCAATGTAAGCAATATACAGTCCAAGGTGGGTTACTACGGATAAGAAGTCTTCACGGCTTGGCTCACCGTGGAAAAAGAAGGTTCTACTCACTCTTGATGGTTGTAGTCCTTTTGAGGTGCCCAGGCTGGCGGAACCATTAAAGGCCTGGAGCTGGCAATGGGGCCCAATGACAATGTTCTCCCCACTGGCTATTGCAACATTTATCAGAACAAGGGTACTTCCTCCGTGTGGACTGGGGGAGAGAGAAAGATGGCGTGAACAAGTCCCTTTTAACCCTGCTGTTCTGTTCGGTTCTACTATACACATATAATGTTCCGGTCATTTTTGACCGAGCCTATTAAAGTCTGGATTTTTAACTAATTTAAGTGTTTTATTTGAATTTCTTTTGCATTATTATACTGTATGTGAACATGGTTGTTCATAAAAAAATGAAAAATGAAATCAAAAACTTAATTTTTATTTTTTTTGTATCAAAAAATGTTACATGGCCTTATTGCATTATTCATGCATATTGCACATTTGCACAAAAAAAAAAAATCTTTATAAAACTGTAAACTATAACTAATAACATCAAACTGTATGTAAATATATTTTTTTCAAAAAAAAAAAAACAAAAAAATAAAAAGTCTAGTTTTTTCTATATAAAATGTGAAATAAGGTTCAAGGTGCTAAATTTACTGTTTGCATTCGTCACAAGTATAATTTACATGTCTTTTGCATAAGTACTTTGCACATTTGCAACATATCACATTTGATTTGTGATTACTTGATGTTGGACAGAAGGCGCATCGTTTCCGTTTTAGGCTGGTTGCACTGCTGGTGGAGGCCGTGGGTATCGTCGCAGTGCTAGCGGAAGCCCTTGGTTCACTTTCTTCAGCATGCTGTTGGATCCTGTGGACAATGGCTGCAGCTCCATCATCTCTGGGTGTTACTTTTCTTAGTTCAATATATGGGCTAACCAGTGATTTTCCCAACTCCTCTAAAAAAATTCTTCTTTTATATAGTTTATTTTTGTTCCAATTTGGGTCTGTTTCACGCCATAACACAAATGCATTGTACGCCGACACATCAAGAATGTTGTAAAAAACAACCATTGGCCACCGATTAGTTTTGCGTTTACAGGTGTAAGTACCTATGAGTTGATCTAGAGTATCAACTGCCCCTTTTGTGGCATTGTAATTCATTCATGTCTCATGTGTGCTCTCTCTCTATGTTCTCTCAAGTTGTATTGAAAGTGAAGTAACTGTATAGAATAGTATTGTACTTGTCTACTGATAAGCTAAAACACCCCCTTTAGCAGCCCAAAGTAAAACAAACACATTTTGTCAGACAGAAATTATTAGTGCTCTTTTCAGGTCATCATTAGATAATAGAACCAGCTAATACAAGGAACCAGCTAAGACAAATAATTCACATTTACCATGTGAAAGGTTGACAACTGAATTGAACCATTTCTATCAGAACAGCACATAACTATACTGGAAAGGAATCCATCTACAGTATCATAATTTGAAAATGTATGTATGTGTAACTCTGCATGGACAAAAAGGACCTAGATAAATTGATAAATAGTAGTAGATGAACTATATAGACCAAAATGAGATTATAACTCATTTATTTATTTTTTAAAAATGGCTGGAGATTAGTATAAAAGGCTATCGGTCATTTTTGACTGAACAGTACAAGTGTAAAAAAAGACGTGGAGCAAAAAGTAAACAAAAAATAAATAAATAAAAACTGCTATTAATAAGAACCCTTCAAATGAGGAAAAGTCAATGAACCACAAGATTCAGAACCGCATAATGAATATTTTAAAAAATATCAAATTTCAAATTCGGTCATTTTTGACCGAACAGAACAGCAGGGTTAAAGTAGCGCTCCAGCAATGCCGCCCGCAGAATCAGAGCTTAGCTCTCTGGCCAGGCTTAACCTTTGGATGCGACAATCTCAAATCCCGCAGCCGGTACTACTAGGGATCTTGTCAGCTTGTGCAGAAATGCAGTTTTGCAGATGTATGTAGTCTGGAATGAAGATTAGGAGTAGTAGTAGCTTGGAGCGCAATCCCAGAGGGGGAGAGCTTTATAGGGTAGATGTTATCCTGTCCGAGGACAGCTCTAGACTCCCCAGAGGGGAGATCCAGCCCCTCCCTCTAGAGGGAGGAGTGGAAACCCAGCAGTTCTCATGGAACTTTCTGGAGGCATCACTGAGATGCTGTGGGCTGGGCTTACATGGGCAGCATCATGTGACCAGACCTAGGCTTGTGACATCACAGTTAGAGAAATAGCACACAGGAATATGCATAGAAAGACAGTATTAATAAATAACTGTGGATCAGGAACCAGATGTAAACATGAATATGCATTTTCACAAAGAGATTGTGAAGCCTTCGCACAATGTTATGGAGGGGTGAACACTACATAATGTCCTAATGCATCGCATTGGCCCAGGGCACACGAGGGCCTGAAAAATCAGACAATTAATGGCCGTACTGGGACATTACACTTGACAAATTTGAAAAGTGATGAAGAATTGGCTTTAAAAAAAAAAACACCAGAAAGTATCCATTTATGAGATCAGAATGCCCCACCGACATTGCTTTGGTATTGGAAGAAGCAATGGTGTGGCAGAGGCATATTGTACTGCCAACTATAGAATTTCAAGAAAAATCAAGGGGCACACTATTTGCGTGCCTGCGTTGCCAGATGAAAAAGTCATAATATCTTCTGGAATCGAAAGCATTCTTTATCCTGTCCCTGAAAACAACATTTGGGAGAAAGAAAAGAACCTGGGTTATCCTGCAAGTTATCCCTGTATGGTATGAGAGCAAATGCAATATCAACATCATGTTGAGTAACAATTTATAAAGTTTCAAGAAAAATTAGGGGCACGCTATCATTCTTCTGACCCTGAAAACAATACTTGGGAGGCAGAAAAGAACCTGGATTAACTTGCTTGATTTCCCTATATGGGACCAAATGCCACATTAACATTGCGGAGTTGCAATTTACAGAATTTCAAGAAAAATGTTGGGCACACTGTGTGCCTGGCCTGCCAGCTGAAAAATTTAGAATATATTCCAAAACTAATCCTGATCATCATAACTGAAGAAAAACTGTTCTTCTCACAGACCAGTTATCCACTTCATTGTGTGTCTGTGGTTTTCTGCAAGCAGTAATCATATACTGCTGCTCAAATTGATGCTTCAGCATATGCAACAGTGCCAGTCAATGTGCACTTCACCTTACAACCTTGAAATGAGGGATGGGAGAATTTGGGACTGAGAAATGGTACAGTGTGGAGGAACTTGAGGAGGCGGATGGGTGTTAAAACAGTGCCTGCCCTGCACCAATGAGGTGATGTCAGTAAGTAATATTAGAAAGTACCTGGCCTTGCTGTAATTCTATACTTTGGCTTCTAATGCTAAACACATTATCTCAATGGACCGTAATAGCTATGTATTGTCCCTGCCCAAGTGCCCATAAGTGCTGCTCCACGTATTGACTGTGGCATATACCTTTCCCCACATGGACATTTACAAGGAAAGGCTCACATGGCAATATCAAGGAGAAATAATGATGGCTTGGTATTCCCCATTGAGACTGCAATCAGTTGGCAAAATGCAGTGGACAGGTGGGAGTTAAAGTTGCTGACCAGCCGGATGACTTGATGCACATTGCTGTTTACTGGACAGACACACATTCCTGTATGGATGATGACTGACGTTGGCGTGGAGGAGCAGGAGGAGAAGCAGATGGAGATGTAAATGATGATGGCCATGTGCTAGATTTGAATATGGCCTGCCTACAAACACGATCATGAGAAGAAGGAATAGAATGGTCTTGCTTACTTGGTGGCATTGGCAATACCATTTTGATGCTAGTGATGTCATTACATGAGAGTATGGAAAGACCTAGTTCCTACGTGTCTGCATGCCCACAGCTAATTATCTGCTTGCAGATCTTATACCTTTTCATCTATTTGTCATTTGGTAAAGTACAAAAAAATTGCTATGCGGGAGATATCCACACATAGCTGCTGCCACTAAAGCCAGCAGCAATGGAAATGTGTCTGCCAATGCCACCACCATCCTGCAGCTCAGGTAGAACTCTTACTGTAACAGTTGCCACCACCCTCTTCCTGTGATGTCACCCTGATCCAGTTGCCAAGTCTTATTTGTAATAGAATAATCATTAGATTCAGTAATGTTATCATCTACCTCATTTTTTTCTAACAGATTTCCCCCTAGTGCCCATATCAGCACTATCACATGTTGAGGAGAAACACACAGAACCCTTACTCAACATTTGTGGTTCACTGCTTTCAAAAACGTCATTATTCTCATTGAGCATAACACTGCTGAGCCTGTTTCCATCCACATTCTTATTGTTAGTAATTGCCTGTTCCCTGCCCTGTTTTTTTTTTTCCCCCATTTTTTTACTGCACACACTGCTTAATTTAATTATAGGGATTGGCAACAATTCTGACACTGTTTGTATGTCTTTTTTGTTTTGTTTTTGTTGCCTTTTACAAACATGTATTTCAGGAAAAGTCAGCTTTAAATATTAGAGTTTTTTTTTTTAGATTAGAGCAGGCTAGACTGTATATTGGGTGAAAACACACACAAAAAAGCAAAAAACGCCTAAATAACAGATTCTTTTTTTAAATTCCATATATATATATATAACAGAGGCTTTTTTCATATTTGCACAGGCGGAATCAGCAGTTTGCTGAACAGCAATTGCAATGTATTTAATAAAAAAAAAATTAAACTGTTGCCCTTAAAGAATTTTTCATTAACATAATTAAACTTAACTGAATTGGAATTGTTTTGTAAAGAGGAATGGTCAAAAATACCTTCATCCAGGATCCAGGAACTGATTAAAAGCTACAGGAAGCGACTAGAGGCTGTTATTTTTGCAAAAGGAGGATCTACTAAATATTAATGTCACTTTTCTGTTGAGGTGCCCATACTTTTGCAGCGGTCAAATTTTGGTTTAATGCATATTGCACATTTTCTGTTAGTACAATAAACCTCATTTCAATCCTGAAATATTACTGTGTCCATCAGTTATTAGATATATCAAATTGAAATGGCTGTTGCAAACACCCAAATATTTAGAACTAAAAATGATTAAGATTAATAGGGGTGCCCAAACTTTTTCATATGACTGTTATATATATATATATATACAGCAAACAAACATGCTTAAGAAATGATTAAAATATTTTTTTCAGATTAACAACACTCTTTCACACTTTGTATTTAATAAGCAGAGCAGAAAAAAAAAGAAATAAGAGTTTTTTTCAGATTAGCACAGGCTAGACTGAATATTGTGTGAACTGCAATAGACTACAATACTGTAGCAAAAAAAAAAGGCATAAGAAATTATTATAATATTTTTTTCAGATTAAAAACATTCTGTAACATTGCGTATTTGGTGGTGAAAAATTAGCACAAATTACTGCAGGCTAGACTGTATATTGGGTGAACAACAAGAAATCGCTTAAATAACAGAGGCTTTTTTCATATTTGCACAGGCGGAATCAGCAGTTTGCTGAACAGCAATTGCAATGTATTTAATAAAAAAAAATTAAACTGTTGCCCTTAAAGAATTTTTCATTAACATAATTGTTTATATGTTTAAAAACTGTGTATACAGATGAAACTGCTCTATCGCACAACACACTTATATAAAATTAGGTTACTGGTAAGGACAGGGTTAACTGTCCTGTCTGTGTGCCTGTAATTCTGTATTAGAGCAGGAATGCAGCAATCTCAAGCTGAAACTGCAGCAGCATCTTATATTCTGTATATGATATCAGCACTGTGAGGTGTCCACCTGCCACTGTCTATTGGCTGAGGGACTGTCAGCTGATGCTAGAACGTCACACAGTGAGTCAGCAACTCATTCACACGTCTTTTCTTTATTTCCTGTTCAAACATGTGGCGGTGGTCATTTTAGTTCATCCAAGACTAATCACTATTTTTTCAATTTAGTTAGAAACCATCTTACCCATCTCTAGTCCTCTTTAGAGATGACTCCAGGTTCTGTTTGGGATCCGACATAGGTCAGGTTGGGGTATGGAGGTCTTGTGGTGAGAACTTCAAACCTGCCTTTGCTGTGTGACACATTGCCCTAACTGCTGGTGTGATCATATGGGGAGCCATTGCATGTGACAGTCAGTTAACCCTTGTGATTATAGGGACACTAATAGCTCAGTAACATGTGCAGGACATCCTGTGGTCACATGTGTTGCCCTTCATGGCAGGACTTTCAACTGGCATTTTCTAGCAGGATAATGCTTGCCCACAAGGGTTTCCTAAGAATATTTTCACCAGATTTTGCAACACTTCCATCACCTGCCTGGTCTCCAGATTTATTGCCATTAGAGCAGTTACAGCACCAGTTGGAACATAAGCTTGAGAAACCTATAAGTGTGCAGCATCTACAGGCACAGCTGCAATATCTGAGGGCAAATGTGCTGCAGGATACCACATGGAACCTGTATGCGTCCATGCCCAGCCATATCTCATCTTGTGTCCAGTCTGGAGGTAACCCAATAGGGTACTAGAGACTCCTTTCTATTGTACAGTTTTCCCCAATAAATGTATCCTTTTATTCTGATATTGTAACCTAGGTGGGCTTTTGGCAGCAGTGTGTCAGTGTCATTCTAACACCTGGACAGACCAAACTGTCCACCACAAGTGCGGAAAAAATTACTTTCCTCAAAATTAATCAGGCATAGATTTGTGAGAATTTTCCCACATCTCCAGTTGATGCCACTGAATAGATCTGCCACTGCCTCTGCATCACTGTATTATGCTACATTTGATGTACTGCTAACACTGCCTGCTACTCATAAACAGCTGAATATTATTTCCTACAGCCTGGTCCATCACATTATGCCATACTGTACTGCCACTCATGTTACTACAGCTACCACCACTGCCACCATTTAGCCAGACATGTCGATGTCACACTGTTTAAATAAAAAAATTATATTAAAAAAGTTCCCACCTCAAAAACAAAAACAGGTCATCGTTTGTTCCAAAACCAATGCCATTTTGGTGTCACATCTTCTCTCATCACTTTCCAACTGGCAGGCACTCTGTCAGTGTTGCCACAAATTTTCTTTCAAGTTCTGGATTTGTCATTCCTTGGTGCCACATCTGCTCTCATAAAGGGATAATTTTTCGTGGCTCTTTATAATGTCAATTCTTTATAACTTTTCAACTAGGAGGCACACTGATGATGCGCCACAAATTTCTCTTCAAATTCTTTGCCACTTGCCACTGCCTCACTGTTGGCATAATAACAACAAAAGAAAATTGACCATTGATTCTATCAATACCAGCGCCATGGTGGTGCAGGATTCTACTTCCATAAAGGGATAATTTTTGGCTACTTCTTCATAACTCTTCAACCAGGCTCACTGTTTATGGACAGGCACCTTCCCCCAAAACAGACTAATTTTGGGAGCATTTTAAATGTTAAAATGTGTAAAAGCAAGTGATGGCGCAGTGTATGGTTAAACTAGTAGTTTGTATAGATTGCTTATTATCCAATTTCCCATAGACTTTCACTTTGACATAATTTTGGTTGTGTTTGTCTTAGAGAGCTGCAAGTGAGCTAGTTAGAGTACTAGGAGCCCTGATAGTGTCATTCACTATGTATCAAGTGTATTTAAACTCTGGTTCATGACTTATTCAACTCAAAACAAATCTTTGTACCAAACCACCTGAACTTGAAACTAAATGAATCTTGAGAGGTTTGCCCATCTCTAGTAAATTCTTATTGGTGATCAACTGGTAGCTGTAGGTCTAGTATTGCTGAGGAAATCTGCAGGCATACATAGAACTGTGCTGCACCTCACCACTCTGAGTAATAGAGAGATCCTGGATGCTGAACCATCATTGTCTGTGGCATTTATATGCCTTGTAAGGGCATATGAATAGCTTGGTTTAACTGCACTTTCTAAATCTACTGTACATTATAGGATGTATATGTTGTCAGCATTACCTCACTATACTGAGGTGAAGGGCATGTAAGAGTAGGCTTTGCTTTAACTACTTTCTGAATATGAATGAATCTGTATTTTTCTGTGACATACATTATAATAAAAATGAACATTTTTAAGTAGGAGCACAATTTGATAGACATTATAAAAGCCAAAGAGAAAATTGATATCTATTACGAGCTAAACATGGTAAGGGATTAGCCTGTATAGTCTACTACACTCATGACTGTAATTTAATTCACTTTGCATCAGCAGGAGAGAGAATCATTAGTTTCAATAAGCATTAAGTATTAGATATTGCAGATGAAAGAGATGTTTTCTGAACAGCTGCTCATCTGGAGAGGGAAGTAGGGAAGATTTCTTAACAATAAAACACGTTGAAGAGATAGCCTTCATCAATATTTAAAACTGTAGATGGGAAATCCTGCAGCGCTGCTCACTATACTGTCTAATAATAAGGAAAGCATAATGGACTGTATTATATTGTGCATAGTTACAAAGCAAAATACGATTTTGAAAATAAAGCAAAACTGAAAATATTTTCTTTTAAAAACACAACCTTTTAAATTTTGAAAAATCGTTGGAAAATAAAGTACTGAAAAAAGCATTTTTAATAAACTGAATCCCTTTTTGCTTAAATGCTTCAGTATCCAAAAATAGGTAATGGATCGAGAAATGCACATATCTTCCAAAATTAGTTTTGGGTCACATTTGCTTGAAACAGTCGTCTGATTTGATTCAAAAGTGCCCCGATTCCCCTGCAAAGATATGTATGTACTTTTTTTTGGATATGTGCTATATTACCTCAAACAAAAGTTCAGTCATTGACCTAATTTCAATGACTGAGAGTGACTGATCAAAACCAGTCAATGACAGCTGTAATCAGTTTACAGCTGTCATTGGCTGGTTTAAATTATGTGGTTCAGGGGGTTATGCTCAGTCACTGAAACTGGTTTCAATGACTGAGACTAACCTCTCAGACCACATGATCTAAACCAGCCAATGACAGCAGAAGTCAGTGGATATTTGTAAAAATACAGCTGTGCTTTTCCATAGACTTCTCACTTAAGCCATAAGGGTATGCTGACACAGCAGAATTTTGAAAGGTATTTGAGGTGGTTTTACGCTTCGGATTCCTTATAGTTATTGCCTTGTGTAACCTGCAGTGGAAAGCCAAAGGTTTGACCACAGATTAGCCTCAGACACAATTGAGCTAAGCAGCAGTACTCTCACACTGGGAGTTCTGTGAATGAATTAGCTGCAGAATCTGCGAAAAGATCAAGCAAGCATCCTGAAAAAAAAGAAGCGTCCAGATTCAGACTGGGAATTAGAGATGATTTTGAGGCAGATTCCTTGTGCAGAACATGGGACAAGCTAAAAAAATAAATAAATAAAATCTGCGCAAAATTGCAAAACAGGTCACACATGAGGTTGCGGGGTGTGAAATCCCTCAAATTTATATTTTCTTATTCACTACTGGCTGTTTTTTAGCATCCAAAAAAACTACGCAAAAGTCTTATCTTAATGCTATTTGGGAATCCGGCCTGAGGGCTGTTTCAGATGGCTGTGTTCAGGCTGGGAAAACAATCTGTGCATTGGCTGCATTTACCAGCCTGAATGCAGCTGGGCTGAACTGAATTCAGTATGCCAGCTCAGTTCAGCCATGCCGCAGACAAATGCAGACGATACATGTGTTATAACATAACATATTTATGAGAGCTTATCAATGATATAACAGATTGATTAGTGCTCATTAATACAATTTTTTATACAGTACAATTGTTCAGTATGAATTGCCATACAAATAATTATTCATATCTTATGCAGACTTTTTTTTTCCATTATTGCTGGATACATAACCCCTTTTGAGTTTGCCACTCTTTCTGTGCAAAATCAAATTATTTTTTTTTGCATTCTTCCCTGTGGTGTACCGTAACAGTTCTCTCTATGATGCATTCATTACCAAATTTGTCAGTGTTTGCTACATACATTTTGTCACCCTTTGTATGTTAAATCATTTTTACTAAAGGGATTCTCACACCAGAAAACAGCATATCAACCCAGCCCAGCAGATGGATACGTTAGGGTCATCTGAAACAAACAATGCTTTGCCCTTGTAAATTGATACATTTGTTGCCAGGGTATCACTGTTTTTGTCAATATGGAAATGAGCGCTTTGGAAAAATAAGGAGGTTGCCTTTACTCCAAAGTAGTAAGTCTTCCAATACCCTCTTTTCTCCAAAAAGTTCTTTAGCATATTGCCAAAAATGGCAATATCTCGGCAACAGAGACACTGATTCACAAGCAGAATACACTGTTTGAGTCAGGTAACATTAACCTATTTGCTGAATTGGGTTGATATACTGGGTTCTGGAGACAGACATCATTTAACCATTTTTTGTATTATTTCCTGTGACTCCAAAACAGTTGTTTGTAGGCTGTGTTTACCAGAAGGTTTTTTATATTGTCAATAGTGCTACGTACAGTACAGAGCAAAAGTTTGGACACACCTTCTCATTCCAAGAGTTTTCTGTATTTTCATGACTATAAAAATTGTAGATTCACACTGAAGGCATCAAAACTATGAATTAACACATGTGGAATTATATACTTAACAAAAAAGTGTGAAACAACTGAAAATATGTCTTATATTCTAGGTTCTTCAAAGTAGCCACTTTTTGCTTTGATTACTGCTTTGCACACTCTTGGCATTCTCTTGATGAGCTTCAAGAGGTAGTCACCTGAAATGGTTTTCACTTCACAGGTGTGCCCTGTCAGGTTTAATAAGTGGGATTTCTTGCCTTATAAATGGGGTTGGGACCATCAGTTGTGTTGTTCAGAAGTCAGGTGGATACACAGCTGATAGTCCTACTGAATGGAGTGTTAGAATTTGTATTATGGCAAGAAAACAGCAGCTAAGTAAAGAAAAACGAGTGGCCATCATTACTTTAAGAAATGAAGGTCAGTCAGTCCGAAAAATTGGGAAAACTTTGAAAGTGTCCCAAGTGCAGTGGCCAAAACCATCAAGCTCTACAAAGAAACTGGCTCACATGAGGACCGCCCCAGGAAAGGAAGACCAAGAGTCACCTCTGCTGCAGAGGATAAGTTCATCCGAGTCACCAGCCTCAGAAATCGCAGGTTAACAGCAGCTCAGATTACAGACCAGGTCAATGTCACACAGAGTTCTAGCAGCAGACACATCTCTACAACAACTGTTAAGAGGAGACTGTGTGCAGCAGGCCTTCATGGTAAAATAGCTGCTAGGAAACCACTACTAAGGACAGGCAACAAGCAGAAGATACTTGTTTGGGCTAAAGAACACAAGGAATGGACATTAGACCTGTGGAAATCTGTGCTTTGGTCTGATGAGTCCAAATTTGAGATCTTTGGTTCCAACCACCGTGTCTTTGTGCGACGCAGAAAAGGTGAACGAATGGACTCTACATGCCTGGTTCCCACCGTGAAGCATGGAGGAGGAGGTGTGATGCTGTGGGGGTGCTTTACTGGTGACACTGTTGGGGATTTATTCAAAATTGAAGGAATACTGAACCAGCATGGTTACCACAGCATTTTGCAGCGGCATGCTATTCCATGCGGTTTGCGTTTAGTTGGACCATCATTTATTTTTTAACAGGACAATGACCCCAAACACACCTCAAGACTGTGTAAGGGCTATTTGACAAGAAGGAGAGTGATGAGGTGCTACGCCAGATGACCTGGCCTCCACAGTCACCAGACCTGAACCCAATCGAGACGGTTTGGGTTGAGCTGGACCGCAGAGTGAAGGCAAAAGGGCCAAGAAGTGCTAAGCATCTCTGGGAGCTCCTTCAAGACTGTTGGAAGACCATTTCAGGTGACTACCTCTTGAAGCTCATCAAGAGAATGCCAAGAGTGTGCAAAGCAGTAATCAAAGCAAAAGGTGGCTACTTTGTAGAACCTAGAATATAAGACATATTTTCAGTTGTTTCACACTTTTTTGTTAAGTATATAATTCCACATGTGTTAATTCATACTTTTGATGCCTTCAGTGTGAATCTACAATTTCTATAGTCATGAAAATACAGAAAACTCTTGGAATGAGAAGGTGTGTCCAAACTTTTGGTCTGTACTGTATAATAAAGTCTTGCAGTTCCAGACCTTTTGTTTGTAGGCACATTTACTAGCACATTTTGCATACAATTAATTTATAACAAAAAAATATAGGCAGTAACATACAGTTGTGCTAAAAAGTTTACATACCCCGGCAGATTTGTTGTTTTTTTTGGCCTTTTTTCAAAGAATATGAATGATAACACAAAAACTTTTTCTCCACTCATGGTTAGTGGTTGGTTGAAGCCATTTATTGTCAAACGTCTGCGTTTTCTCTTTTTAAACCATGGTCAGGTAGACCAACCAAAATGTAGGCCACAACTGCCCAGAAAATGGTTCGGGATGCAAAGATAAACCCACAAATAACATCAGCTGAAATACAGGACTCTCTGAAAACTATCGGTGTGGCTGTTTCAAGATGCACAATAAGGAGGCACTTGAAGAAAAATGGGCTGCATGGTCGAGTTGCCAGAAGAAATGCGCAAATGCCACAAAGAAACTCGCCTTCAATACACCAAACAGCACAAAGACAAGCCTCAAAACTTCTGGAACAAGGTAATTTGGAGTGATGAGACAAAAATCAAACTTTTTGGCCACAACCATAAATGTTACATTTGGAGAGGTGTCAACAAGACTTATGATAAAAGGAACACCATTCCTACTGTAAAGCACGGAGGTGGATCACTGATGATGTTGGGATGTGTGAGCTTCAAAGGCACAGGAAACTTGGTCAAAGTTGAAGGAAAGATGAATGCAGCATGTTATCAGCAAATACTGGAAGCAAATTTGCACTCATCAGCCAGGAAGCTGTGCATGGGATGTACTTGGATGTTCCAACATGACAATGATCCAAAACACAAGGCCAAGTCAACCTGTCATTGGCTACAGCAGAAGAAAGAGAAGGTTCTGGAGTGGCCATCTCAGTCTCCTGACCTCAATATCATTGAGCCACTCTGGAGAGATCTCAAGCGTGCAGTACATGTAAGACAGCCCAGGAATTTACAGGAACTGGAGACTTTTTGCCAAGACGAATGGGCAGTTTTACCATCTGACAAAATTAAGAGCCTCATCCACAACTACCACAAAAGACTTCAAGCTGTCATTGATGTTAGAGGGGGCAATACACGGTATTAAGAACTGGGGTATGTGAACTTTTGAACAGGGTCATTTTGATGTTTTTGGTTGTCATTATGATTTAAAAAGACAAAACACAGAAGTTTGATAATAAATGACTTCAACCAATCACTAACCATGAGTGGAGAAAAAGTTTTTGTGTTATCATTCATATTCTATCCGGGGTATGTAAACTTTTTAGCACAACTGTATTTGGAAAAAGGGAACGTGTCAAGGACAGTAAAGGAGGAGGAGGAAACAACCATGGTACTATCACACCATCCATCATTGAAAATATCAATAAGTGTGGCAACAGCAACACTACTTTTCATACTGGCATAGCCTCCAGAAGCCGCACAGTTTTTCACAGTTGACATTTCAGTCACAGCAGGATATTACATCTGACAGTGATGCAGTCACTTTGAGTCAGGGTTATATGTGTTCCTCTTCCTCTGTCATTGTAACATTTAATATCAAAAGACTTTGACTGTATCATTCAAATAGAGCTGATCAGTTCAAGGGGTTGTCCAAAACCCCATTTGTCTTTCATAATGATGATATATCCACAGGATAGGTCACCATTATCTGATCTGTGGAAGTCTAACAACTGGACCCTGCACTGATCAGTTGATATGAAGTGTATACAGTAGGGAAGATGTATCATTCAAAATGTGCCAGTACATGGCATATTAAATGGACACTAAACATTGAAAACCAACAATAACAATTCATGTCTAGTTATGTTATCAGGTTTAAAGGGGTATTCCCATGAACATAATTGTCGGGGGTTAAGTTCCCCCGGGATGGATGTCACCGTAATCCTAATTAAATATAGAACAGGTACGAGCTCGGGAAAGCAAACTACAGACACGCCCAGGAGTCTAGTAAGAATGATTTCGTTTATTGTATAGTTCATACAAGTTTTAAAGGCAAGTTGGTTACACAACAGTCATGTGACCAATGTACATATATGGGTTTTCCAGTTCCGTTACCAGACAAAGTTGTTCAGCTTCCCATCACCCCAGATGTTTCCTTTTCACCTAGTCTAAATGTTCTCCTTATCTTTCCTGAGAATGGTACATCTCTGAGAACAGCAGAACTGTTGATATTCTTCCCAGACCCTGAGACTATATTCTATCTCTAAACTATTTAGTCTGCATGGAGAACATTTCACCCTGTGTCTTCTGTATACTGCGTTATAGAATATAATACAAATTATGTTTTAACCCTTACAATTCCCCCATTTTAGCAATTTATTTTTAATCAAGTTCAATGAATGCCTTCACACTGTTTGTGTGCCATCTTTGATGGATTCTCCATTGAAGAAGTTAAAAATAACATCCTATCTTACATATTGGTTAACTGTATTCCATTTCCTTCTCAGCGCTTCAACTTTCTTGCAATGTGAAGCGTGTATTCAGGTAGATTTTCCCTCCAACTTTACTGAGGTGGCAGTTGTCAGCAATATCTGGAAGGGGCCATCATATCTGGGTTCAAGAGATTTCCTGGAGTGTCTTTTCACGACTACCCAATCACCAGGCTGCAAGCTATGCGTTCCTGAAAAATCAGAAGGGTCTGGAATAGAAGAGAACACTTGTTTATGTGTTTCTTTCAGTTTTTGACACAAATTTTGTACATAGCTGGCAATACTGTCATAGTTAAGATGTAATGTCTGAGGGAAGTACAATCCTGTTTTAGGTGCACTTCCAAACAATATTTCAAATGGTGACAACCCTGTCCTCCTGCTAGGAGTAGTTCTTACTGAATATAAGGCTAAAGACAGGCATTCAGGCCAAGGCTTTCCTGTCTCTGCCATGGCTTTCTGAATCTTCCACTTAAGTGTACCATTCAGCCTCTCCACCTTGCCTGAACTCTGAGGATGGTAGGGTGTGTGAAAAGCTTGCTCAATCCCTAGTGCAGACATTATTTCTTTCATTATCTCACCTGTGAAATGTGTACCTCTGTCAGACTCAATCACCTCGGGCACTCCAAACCTACACACAAGTTCAGACATCAATTTCTTGGCAGTTGCTTGTGCGGTTGCTTTGCTCACAGGGTAGGCCTCAGGCCATCCTGAAAACAAATCCACACACAGACCAATACATACTCGTATGTTCCAGACTTACGCAACTGTATGTAATCTATCTGTATCCTCTGAAATGGGTACAGGGATTTTGGTGTACACTTGGTGGGTGTTTTAACTACCTGTCCTGGGTTGTGTAGAGCACATATGTGACATGCTTTTACGTGATTGCTAGCAGCTCTTCCAAAACCTGGGGCAAACCATAATTTACCCACTACTGACTCCATGGCATTTCGAGAGGCATGCACCTTACCGTGGGCCAAGCCAGCCATCTGGGGGTAAACTGCTGCGGGCAGACATAATCGATCCCCCATTTTCCACATACCATCACCTTCTGTAGCACCTGCTTTCTTCCATCTTTCAGTTTCCACACTGGTGACCTTTGAGTACAGCCCTTTTGGATCTGCTAGGTCAATGTCCATTTTGCTCACCTGGTTGGGACCCCTTCTGGCCAGTAGTGCTGCAGCCTTGGCTGCTCTGTCTGCTCTCTCATTTCCACGGCTTTCAGGGTCCCTTCCTTTTGCGTGAGCTCTGACTTTCACAATTGCCAGCTGCTTTGGGAGCAGTATGGCCTCCATCAGTCGACTTACCACATCTCCATTCTTAATTGGCTTGCCCTGGGCCGTTAGGGAAGTTCCTTGCCCTCCATATCGGACCATAATCATGTGCAATGCCAAAAGCATACCTGGAGTCAGTGTATATGTTGGCTGTTCTACCTTTGGCTACCTTACAAGCCTCCATAAGGGCTTTGAGCTCAGCTTCTTGGGCTGACATGTGTGGTGGAAGAGCCTCTTGGACTATGATGTCATGTTCAGCGACTACAGCATACCCTGCAACAAATTTGCCTTCATCTGTCAGATACCTTGAGCCGTCCACAAACATCTCATAATCAGGATTTTGTAATGGCACATCTGTGACATGGTCAAATCCCACTATTTCCTGCGACATAAGAGCCACACAGTCATGTTGATGTTGGCTGTCAAACAGTTCTTCTTCAGAGAGAGAGAGAGTTTAAAAATAACTCATCTTCCACTCCACTCCCCCTTTTGAATCATGAACTCCTACAGGAAGAAGAGTTGCAGGATTTAAAGTTAAACAGCGTTGAAAAGAGATGTTTGAGGAGGACTGCAGAGCAAATTCCATTTTGCTCTGCCGTGCCAAAGAAAGATGACGTCTGTCTACCTGTGTGAGGATAGCATGGATGTCATGAGGTGTATACACAACCAATAAATGATCTAGGACAATGTCTGAGCTCTTATCAAGCAACGCTTGTACTGAGAGGACAACCCGCACACAGGAGGGTGTCCCCCTGGCTACAGCATCTAACCATGAGCTGTAATAGGCCATAGGGCGTTTCTTATCCCCATGTTGTTGAGTGAGAACTGCAGTTGCGTGTCCCATCATCTCAGTCACGTAGAGCTGAAAAGGTTTCTGATAGTCAGGTAGGCCTAAGGCCGGAGCACTGACTATCTGCAACTTCAGCTGGTAAAATGCATCCAAGGCCTCAGACGTGAGGTTGAATGGTTTTGAGGAAGGGCAATCATACAGAGGTTGCCTGGTCAGAGATGCAGATCTGATCCATGGCCTACAGTAGGATACCAATCCCAAGAAGGTACGTAGCTGAGCATGAGAGGTTGGCACCTGCATGTCTCTCACCACCTTGGTCCTCTCATCTGACAGGTGCTTGGTACCTTGGCTGAGACAGTGTCCTAGAAATACAACTTGTTGTTTGCAAAATTGCAACTTATCCTTGCTGGCCTTGCAGCCGTTCTGGCAGAGGAAACACAACAGGCTGATGGTCGCTGCTTCACAGGTTGGTTTGTCTGGAGCATAAAGAAGAAGGTCATCAACAAAACAACATCATCATGTGGTGGATACCAAGTACTCATGATTAGTGTGAGACACCTTGTGAATTGGTTAGGACTGTTTTGCGCCCCTTGTGGTAGTACTGTCCAGGTGTACTGTTTTCCCCTAAATGTGAATGCAAACAAATACTGGCAATCGGGGTGCAAAGGTACGGGAAAAAAAAAAAAAAAAAAACATTGCAAAGATCTATAGCGCTGTAATAAGTGGTTCCAGTAGGGACAGCTGATAACAGGGTATGTGGATTGGGCACTACAGGTGTTTCAAGTAATGTCACTTTGTTCAATTCCCTGAGATCATGAACCATATGGTAGGTGTCTGGTTCTCCCTTTTTGCTCTTCTTTTTAACTGGGGAAAGAGGAGTGTTAGCTACAGAAGTACATTCCTCTGCTTTCACTAATTCCACTATTGTTACTGCTATGGCATCTTCTTGGGCATGAGTCAGAGGATATTGTTTAATCCTAGGTGGCTGAGCTCCAGGTTTCAGGGTTACTATAACAGGGGGTACATCCAATTTACCTAAATCTGTTTTCCCAGTTGCCCATAATGCTGTTGGCACTTGGGATAACAGTACATTTTCTTCTTCAGTAAGGACAAAAATACAACTTGGTGTACTTAACTAAGCAGATAACAAACACAAAATCTCATGGTTAGTATGTGTGACTTTCACATATGCTTCTCCTGATGGATGCAACATGATGTTACAACCTAATACTCCCATCACATCTGTACCAAGAATGTTATCTGATGTGTCGGAGACTAAATACTTAGTGAGTATCCTGCAACCCTGAAATGAGGTTTCTACAGGATCAGTTTGATCTAAAGCATCCACCGTTTTAGTGAGAAGTCTTCCATAATAAGCTTCCACTGATTCACCTTTCTCTCTTTTAGCAGATACCTTACTTCAGGTGATAACAGGCAAGACAATAAATTCACATAACATAGTACAAGACATAATTTCATATGCTTGAGTATTTTCTTGAATATTTTACACATATATATTGTCATTGTACCTTACTTTTCCATTTAACCTTAGGCTAACACTTTTATCAAAATATTTTCCCTTTGGGCATAAATAGTCATCATACACAGGCTGCGGACCCCGGAGGCCCAAAGCCAAGTTTCACTTTGTAATAATTGACATGTAACATTACTGGGTAACACAGTATCATGTTCAGCTTGTGATTTTCTGCGTGTCCATCACATCAGATACAACGTCCTTGGAGCTACTTGGCAGTCAATTAATGTTTTGGTTATTCCCTGCAGAACATCTGCAGAGCGCTACAACAGAATACAGGAATACAATTCAAGCAGATAGCAGTTAATACTGACACCAAAATTACATATTACTATTTTTGTACAATTTTCAAATATTTCCCAAACCCCACAGACTTTAGAATTTTCTTCACTGGATTCCAACCAAAAGTTGAACCCCTGTGGAACATCACAATATCCTAGTTTCTTCTTTTTAGGGGACATTTCCTGAAAGCGGATTTAATTTTACAAAAAGCATAAAAGTTGAGTCCTGGCATTGATATAAACAGAATGAATATTACAAATACAGGTTGACATATATATATATATATATATATATATATATACATAATCCAATAAACATCATACCGATGGTGGACAGTTTTTCTCTTTGCACTATATCAGATTCTCTGAGTATTTTGTTAAAGTAAGTAATATTTCATACAGAACTGGGAGATAAGATGGGTTATATTAAACAATAATACTGAGAAGGGTGATGTCTCCCTTCAAGCCTGATTCTCGGAGTGAGGTGGGGGTGATTCATTATTTCCTGAACTATCATCCCCTTATCCTATTCTATTGCTTCCTTCTATCAGGGCATATATACCTCTTTGCAACTTGTTATCTTGAATCAATCCCACATGATCTAATCTCCACTGATCCCAAAATCTACTGTCTACTAACCCAGTCTGGTGTATTCCTGCCTTTTTCAGAATTTTCTTTACCTGTGCGGCTACTTCTTTCCCTTCCCCTATTTCTATTAGTTCACATGGGGTGTACCATATCTTAGAGGGTCCCATCCCCATCTTGGCTGGTAGCTAATCAGCCAGTGAGCTTCTCACTCCTCTAGGGCAACCTTTGAGACAATAGAGGGTCACTTATGACTACTTAGTGAGAACTCCCAGACAGACTCTTCTGTCTTCTATGAACTACTTGTGCAAGTTCAGGAGTAGTGCTCAGGGCAATGCCTAATGGCTTCCACAGGCTCAACTTTCTGCCTGTGTCCCCTTACCAAAACACTCCCAAATCACTGCACGCACTTCTTCGCGTGGATTCTACTAAGTCCTTCGTGCTACTACTCAGGTCCCATTCGACCTTGACCGTCCAGGCACGGCTGGAGGCTAGTGTTCCAAAACAAGGACTTTTCAATCACTCAGTGCTTCTCAGTTCCGAACCTTGTCCGCAACTCTAGACTCTAGGGGTTAAGAATAGAGAACTTTTCCCCATTCTTTGCAGCCTCATGTATCTTATAACACAGGTAACATGCAAACATCAGTAGACAGGTAAGACAAAAAGCAAAGAAAACAATTTCCACATCATTTACAAGTGACATGTCCCTTTTAGGTTCTTCCGTACTATTTAATTGGCATCGAGATGTCATATAAACATGCAGCAGCTTACCTCACTCATCGATACAGAGAATAGACATACAGGAACCTCAGATATACTAATTGGCAAGATAAGGTCTTACCTCACAGTACTGTTTTTATTTATCTGAGGTCCTCTGGTCCCGTCCTCAAGGCGATCGGTGAGTGGGTCGGCACTCTATCAGCTGCACATCAGACAATCTCGTCGCCCCACGTTGGTTCGCCAATTTCTGTCGGGGGTTAAGTTCCCCCGGGATGGATGTCACCGTAATCCTAATTAAATATAGAACAGGTACGAGCTCGGGAAAGCAAACTACAGACACGCCCAGGAGTCTAGTAAGAATGATTTCGTTTATTGTATAGTTCATACAAGTTTTAAAGGCAAGTTGGTTACACAACAGTCATGTGACCAATGTACATATATGGGTTTTCCAGTTCCGTTACCAGACAAAGTTGTTCAGCTTCCCATCACCCCAGATGTTTCCTTTTCACCTAGTCTAAATGTTCTCCTTATCTTTCCTGAGAATGGTACATCTCTGAGAACAGCAGAACTGTTGATATTCTTCCCAGACCCTGAGACTATATTCTATCTCTAAACTATTTAGTCTGCATGGAGAACATTTCACCCTGTGTCTTCTGTATACTGCGTTATAGAATATAATACAAATTATGTTTTAACCCTTACAATAATAATATCTATATTTGTAGATAACTAAAAGTTAAACATTTTTGCAAATATAAGTAATTAAACATTTTAGAGAGTTTTAAAGATTTTCTCTAAATATCTTGTGGCCACAGTCTGTTGTCTTCATCAGTTTCCGGTGAATACGACCATGAATGCAGGAACTTTCTAAGGTCAATAAATCAGTCATGATTTCCTTATTGGGGCTGGGATATCTTCTGATACATGTAGTGTCCCTGCCTGATAACCCAGCTGCAAAAAGAATATCATGGCTGTTTTTTGACAAATCCCAGACCATAGAAATTCTCTGCATTTGTGGTTTTATCCATTGGCAACCAATCAAAACAACAGACTGTCACCACTAAGATAGTTAGAGTATATCTTTAAAACTCTACAGAATTTTCAACTACTTATATTTGCAAAAATGTTTAACTTTTAATTATTTACAAATATAGATATGGTTATGTTCATGGGAATACCCTTTTAACTGCTAAACTGCATCTCTTTGCAGTATAGCAAAAATCTTGCAGACCTAGATTGCACAGACAGTGCTTCCTGTCTCTGTGCAGTGCCATTACCAGCTGGAGAACAGCTACATACAGTGGGATTTATTTAGATAAATTTAGTATTCAATAATATGGTATGCCGGCTTTCTCAGAACCCTGAAAAGCAAATCTAACAAGGGTTGGCATGATGGGAGCAAGCAGGCATATTTATCTGGCATATTTAGTATATAGCAATCCCTATTACTGCATTACCTGATATCAGTGGCGTAACTATCATGATCGCAGGGGTTGTGATTGCGACCGGGCCCAGAGGGGTACAGGGCCCGCAGCCAGCTGGAAAAAGCCGGGGCCCCGGACTACCAATAAAGTGGTCGGGGAAAGCCGGGTTCCCCGACTGCTATACCTATTGTTAATGCAAAGGGGCTCGACCAGGCCCCTTTCCATTAGATGCTAGCCCAGGGAAGGTGGCAAAAAATAAAAAAAAATACTTATACTCACCTGTCCTGGGCTCAGCATCCTCTCTGGTGGTCTTCCAGCGACTGACTGAGGTCAGGCCTCACTGCTGGGGCCTGTGATTCGGCCCCAGCAGTCACATTGGGCGCACTGGAATAATGACATCATCGCACCCCACGTGACTGCTGAGGTTCAATTACTGGCCCCAGCAGTGACATCTGGGGCACGGAACATGGGGACCAAGGGTTCCAAGGAAGATGGGAAAGACAGCAGGACAGAGCGAGGATGCCCCAGAGAGGTAAGACAAGGTGAGAGTAAGTGTTTGTTATTTTTAATCACTTCTCCTGGGCCTCTACTTATTATATTCTGGGGGCTGAGGAGACCCCAAAGTATAATGATATCACTGGCTCTAGGAGGGGGGGGCACTGTGAAGCACCTGATACTGTGTGGGGGCCACTGTGGGCAGTGTTTACATGCCGGGAGCTGCGCTGCTCACTCACCGTATTCTTGATAACTGCAATTGTGGGTACTAAAGCTGTATCTCTTTCAAGTATCTGAGATATCGCTGCAGCACTTGTAACCGTTACTATCAAGAATTTGCTCTAGGGAGGGGCTAGGGGGCCCCGGACAAAAGTTTGTACCAGGGCCCACAAGACCTTAGTTACGCCACTGCCTGATATGTTACTCAGCTTTCTCAGAACCCGAAAAGGGAAATCCTGGCAAGCTATAGTATAATTATAGCTCAAGCAGATAGATTTATGTAGGTACATGCAGTACTCAGTATTCCATATTGCAGATCCACATAATATGTTACCCAGTTTTCCTAGAAGCCTGAAAGGCAAATCTGTGAAGTTCTGGATCAAGGAAATTTATATTAAATATATATATATATATCAAATTATATTACTTCATTTAGTATTAATCGGTTCCTAATATAGCATATGGTATCAGGGTGAAAGTGAGGTAAGAATACCTATCCACTAATTGTTACTCAGCTTTCCAAAGCTCCTCAAAGGTAAACATGCATAACATTGCAGGGATGGGTGACTTTCCCTGTGGAACTATACTGGTTTGTAATGTTGTCACTATTTACTACTTACTAGTTAGTGAGGTACAGCCAACTGCCATTACTGTGTGTATGCTACTTGCTGGCATCATTACTGCTGGTACTAGTGGTACTACTGTATGTATCTATTTCACACTGTCAGTTACTTGGGGGATTTCTTTCAACAAAACGGCCGCTCTCAATGTATAGAGAAAAGTTTACAGCCTAAACCCTACCTTCTCCTAAAACTTTAATTTATTTTTCATGCTCTGTAATGATGATATAAGAGAAAAGAAAATCAAATAAAATTAGGAGATGATGTGAGGAATCATAAAGAGAATTATTTATTTGTTTGGATTCTGGGTTTAGTGGACCTTTAATGGCATATTTATTCCAAACTCATAGATCCACCTCCATTAATTCTTGCAACCTGACCTGGCACTTTCCCTCGACAGCACTCAAAGTGGCTTAAAAGAGGATCTCTCATCACATTTACAAATTTGATTTCTTAATATCTGTTAATAGCTGCCATTCCACTGATTCCAGGGCATCTGGAATTTTTTTTCTCTAGCTTCCACCTTTCCTGAGTTATAAGCGTAGTCAGTTTTGGTTTGTGATGAGCTATTTAAGTTCTGTAATATCAGAAGGGCAGTGTCAGGCAGGGGGATGTGAGTCAGAGCTCCAATCAGAGGCAGCCAGTGTCAGAGCTCAGAATCACGACCCATGCTTGCTCCTGCCTGACACCGCCCTCCTGACAGTGCAGTAATTAACTGCACTGATTTCTCAGGCACGGTGGAGGCTAGAAAAAAAATTCCAACTGTGCCAGAATTGGTGGAGCAGAGTCTACTAATTGATGTAAACCATTGGACTTGTTGGGGGTGGTGAAAGGTCCTCTTTAAAATACTGCCATGCGGCGTCCAATGTTAGCTTTATGTGACAGGTACACCCTCACTTCAGTTACACATCATGATGGAAAAAAGTTAGTTTTACAACACATACAGTAATATGAATGTCATATGTGCAAAATGAATCCTGTAACCAGTTTTTAAAGATGTTTTCCCTTGAATATAACCATATTTTTATTGGTAAACAATTAAAAGTGAAAAGGTTTGTCTGGTAATTAAGAAGTTGACATCATTAGTTTAGTCACCACAGAATTAGAAAGTCCCCCAAAACATATTTTTAATATAGCCCAGAAGAGCCAGTATTCCTTGTGGTCATATGACCAGCTGTCTCCATCTTCAGATGCTGCAACATCATAGTTTATCTGCCGATCATGTGACCCGCTCATCTTGTGGTCATGTCCCTTTTAGTTGGAGCTACCTTCAATTTTGTCCCTACCACCCTCCTGTAAAAGCTACAGCACACCAGCATGCACAATTCCCCACCCAGACGGAGCTCCCTGGGTGCCTTTGAATTCCAACCCACAGACTGAGCAGGCTGATGTGAAGGTAAAACAGGAAAATTAATTAACATTAATGACTCATGCCACCTGGGGACATGAGTCAACTTTGTATGGGGAGGAAGTGAGGCAAAAGAAGTGGAGTGAAAACTAACCTCAGAACCAGCCCATTCAATCTATGGAGAGGGATTTAGAGGCACCCAGCTGCTCTGGAGTGGAGTGGGGAAGGGGGTTGAAAGTTCTTTGGGTACATATTATACATATAAATATATATATATATATATATATATATATATATATGCATATATATGTATGTGCATATATATGTATACACACACACACACACACACATATATATATATATATATATATATATATATATATATATACACTACCCATCTTTTTCAAGACATTGGAGGATTTTTAATTTTGATTTTCTATAGGCTGTATAAGGAGATATATTTATGCATGTATAATTAAATATATGTATATATGTGTGTGTGTATGTATACCTCTAGTCACCTATATCTGTGTATATATGTGTGCATAGATATACATATATTCACATAAATACAGTGGGGAAAAAAGTATTTAGTCAGCCACCAATTGTGCAAGTTCTCCCACTTAAAAAGATGAGAGAGGCCTTTAATTGACATCATAGGTAGACCTCAACTATGAGAGACAAAATGAGAAGACAAATCCAGAAAATCTCATTGTCTGATTTTTTAAGAATTTATTTGCAAATTATGGTGGAAAATAAGTATTTGGTCACCTACAAAGAAGCAAGATTTCTGGGTCTCACAGACCTGTAACTTCTTCTTTAAGAGGCTCCTCTGTCCTCCACTCATTACTTGTAGTAATGGCACTTGTTTGACATTGTTATCAGTATAAAAGACACCTGTCCACAACCTCAAACAGTCACACTCCAAACTCCACTATGGTGAAGACCAAAGAGCTGTGGAAGGACACCAGAAATAAAATTGTAGACCTGCACCAGGCTGGGAAGACTGAATCTGCAATAGGCAAGCAGCTTGGTGTGAAGAAATCAACTGTGGGAGCAATAATTAGAAAATGGAAGACATACAAGACCACTGATAATCTCCCTTGACCAGGGGCTCCACGCAAGATCTCACCCCATGGGGTCAAAATGATCACAAGAACAGTGAGCAAAAATCCCAGAACCACAAGGGGGGACCTAGTGAATGACCTGCAGAAAGCTGGGACTAATGTAACAAAGGCTACCGTCAGTAACACACTGCGCCGCCAGGGACTCAGATCCTGCAGTGCTAGACGCGTCCCCCTGTTTAAGCCAGTACATATCCGCGCCCGTCTGAAGTTTGTTAGAGAGCATTTGGATGTTCCAGAAGAGCATTGGTAGAATGTCATATGGTCAGATGAAATCAAAGTAGAACTGTTTGGTAGAAACACAACTCGTCGTGTTTGGAGAAGAGTGAATGCTGAGTTGCATCCAAAGAACACCATACCTACTGTGAAGCATGGGGGTGGCAACATCATACTTTGGGGCTGTTTCTCTGCAAAGGGACCAGAACGACTGATTCGTGTACATGAAAGAATGAATGGGGCCATGTATCGTGAGATTTTGAGTGCAAACCTCCTTCCATCAGCAAAGGCATTGAAGATGAAACGTGGCTGGGTCTTTCAGCATGACAATGATCCCAAGCACACCGCCAGGACAACAAATGAGTGGCTTCGTAAGAAGCATTTCAAGGTCCTGGAGTGGCCTAGCCAGTCTCCAGATCTCAACCCCATAGAAAACCTTTGGAGGAAGTTGAAAGTCCATGTTGCCCAGCGACAACTCCAAAACATCACTGCTCTAGAGGAGATCTGCATGGAGGAAAGGGCCAACATACCAGCAACAGTGTGTGCCAACCTTGTGAAGGCTTACAGAAAACGTTTGACCTCTGTCATTGCCAACAAAGGATATATAACAAAGTATTGAGTTGAACTTTTGTTATTGACCAAATACTTATTTTCCACCATAACTTGCAAATAAATTCTTAAAAAATCAGACAATGTGATTTTCTAGATATGTTTTCTCATTTTGTCTCTCATAGTTGAGGTCTACCTATGATGTCAATTACAGGCCGGCCTCATCTTTTTAAGTGGGAGAACTTGCACAATTGGTGGCTGACTAAATACTTTTTTTTCCCCACTGTATATAAGTGCACATATGTATAAATACACTCATTGACACTCGTTACTCACAACTCAGTGTCTTCGTTGGGTGGTAAGGCTATGTTAGAGTACAGTCGGGTGGGCATTCCTCACAGCCCAGAGATGATGCTAGGCTGTAAGGCTCGCCCTTCGGACAGTGGGGAGATATCTGTGCCGAAATTAATGGAACCGATATCTCCAGCATCGGGGCACATACTGGGAAAGCCGACAGTGTACTGAATTCAGCACACTGTTGGCTTTCTAGTGGTATGTAATACCGCACATTGATGAAGACATGAAGGGTCCTCTTTAATATACATACTAAGCCACAAGAGATACCTTTTGTCAACCAGTTGCTGTGACGTGAAACTAATTTACTGTACAACACAGTTATTAGTACTACTAAGCCATAAATAATGATCATTAGAGATATAAACTGCAAAAGCAGTTTATGAGGCAAATTCACTCTGTATAACTAGACTCTACATTAATCCAGTCCATGTATATTTGTTCAGTTATACAATCTCCATGACATGATCATTAAAGCACTCAGGTAAAGTCTGCTATATGCTTATTAAAGGGGCTGTCCAGGCAAAAAAAATATTTTCAAATCGGCCGGGGGCAGTGAAAAAATTTTTAAAAAAATCATACTCTCCTTACCCTAGAGCTCCAGTGCCTCCAAGCATGGTCCATTCCTCTGGTCCATTGTTGTTTTCTGGCAGAAGACCCCGCCGCACGTGACCACTGAGGACAATCAGCGACCTCAGCAAAGGGCACGTGATGTCACTACCAATGATGTCTCAGGGTCAATCAGCGGTCTCAGCGGAAGGAATCCGGAACATCACAGCCAGCAAGAAGTTTCACTTTGAGAAGACACCGGAGCAGCAGGACTGGGAAGAAACCGGAGCTCGGGGACAGGTAAGATTTTAAAAAAAAATTTTCACCTCCCCCAGCCTATTTTACATTTTTTTTTTTTTTTTTGCCCGGACAACCTCTTTAAGTAAAGGAACTAAACCACCTATTATAATTGCTGTGCTTTTTATTAAACACAGTGTTCTATACGCATAAAGAAAACACTGTGTATTTATATATAAATATCCTACATACATTTTTGTGTACCATTGATTTCAGCATTAACATGTCTGAACCTATAACTATTTGGTATTGTTTGATTTGTCTTCATGGCTGCATGTTTCATAAATCTGTAGATTTCGGATAGATATCTGCACTAAATGTTTTTTAAATGGAGTTTTACCCTCATAACCTTGGGGGAATGGGATTAGCTGTCCATTAAATACTGTTAAGTAGTGTAATGTATATTCGGATCCAAATAGTGGTTTCACTCATTCATTTTGTTTAATATGTTAGGAGTGTGAAACAGAGTGTTTAATTCGTTAGTTTAAGCCATGGGAGTTCATTTCTGCATAATTGCTCTTAGAAGACTTGAATATTTGTATTTCCTTAAAATACAATATTGCAGCATTTCACTTCTACAAGATTTTGAAAGCACTGCTACCTTCCATAATAATTAAAAGCTGGTGTTGTTTTGCATTTTATAATTAGTCTTATTATGGCTCAATGATTTTGAATTTCCTATTTTGTACTTAGTCCAAATATAAAAAAGCCTGCTGCAGAAGAATACTTTCAACATTTTCTGTGTCATGTAAAGTCAATTTAAAGGGGTTGTGCCATGGTGGGCACTTATCCTCTATCCACAGGAGAGGGTATAAGAGTCTAATCACTGGGGGCCTGATCGTCAGGTCCCCTAGTGATCAGGAGGACGGAAGACTGAAAGTCTCCATAAGGCCTCTATTCACTATGGAGCTGTCAAGACTCTAATCTCCTGCAGCCCTATACAAGTGAATGGTGCAACAATCACACAAGAGCACTGGTACTTCATTCACAAGGAGGCCTCCAGTCACTGGGGGACCTGGTGATTGGATCACCAGTGATCTGATACTTATCCCCTGTCCTGTGAATAGAAGATAAGTGTCCATAATGGGACAACCCCTTTAAGTGTAAATCTACAGTATATCAGCAAATCATTTTGGCTTTATAGCACATATTTTTGTCCACATGGTACTTACAGGTAAATGTTTAATGTATTAGATAGTTAAGTAGAGTTATATATATATCTATTAGCTGTTTTATGCCATATTGCTTCCATTTGGAATTCCCTATAGTCGCTCGATTTTAGAGCAAAAGTAGAATGGGGATGTTGAATTAACATCCTTTCCAAATACTCTAAAGGTCTTACGCACACAACAGTGACATTTTAAATGGATCTAACGGACATACATGTTACTTTTTAATGGCCGTTTTGCATCTGTTCCATTATTTTGTTTTTGATGGCTGAGTTTCATCGGTTTTGCATCAGTTTTTAACTGTCAATGAAAAAAAGGGTGAATTTCATTGGTCTTTCTTTTTTGACCCAACCCACTGTTTCATTTTTAAAGGAAGTAAAACAGACATCAGTCTGTTTTACATCTGTAAAAAAAATGGATCCATTGATTTCTATTGGGTCCGTGTGTCTGTGAAAATGGACAAAAATAGAGGATGTCAGTTTTTTTGACGGCTGTTAAAAAGGTCAGTCCAAAAAACAGACACGAATAGTCACATTGAACTCAAATGTATTCTCAAAACAGACGTGTGACTGATGTTGCAAAAAGGGACATCACATGTCCGCTTTTCAGTGTCATATTGAATAAGCCCTAACTTTTTAGAAAACATGTGCTCATTACAGATATTAATGAAAATATAGGAAAACATTTACAAATACTAGATTACCAGTGAGTGGTTATCCAGGATACTGTATAATGATATCATAGTGTTCACCGTGTTACCCATCACAGGGCATCAAATGAGGTATGTGGCATAGTGTGTGGTACTAAATTGGGTTCTACCTGACATAAAACAGTGTATGTATATAAAATCTTTTAAGAGGTAACAGGATATTAATGCAAAAGTCGCTCTCTGGATTAATCACTACCATCAGAGAAAAAGGAAATAAGCAGACAGTGTCTAAAGCAGTGCTACACATAAGACTACACATAAATGGCTGCATTCTCAGTTTTTATATTAATCTACATAATGAGTACATGAAACACTGTAATTATAGAAGTATATGGGCATAGTTTTGCCCTCTCTTCTATTATGCTGATTTACGTACTCCTGCTTTATGGTACATTGGCATAATAGTTTAAGGATGACATTCCAAAGTTATTAGATTGTTGCTATTAAAGTTTTATACAGCCTTTTCTTCTTTCCCTGTTATGGTGGTGGTGAGTTTCAGGATATGTTTATCTCTACTGTATATTCTATTACAGTTTGGGAAATGCAAAGAAGCAGCTATAGACGTAGGAGTCAAACTGTATCCTGGTGCCTGAGGAAGCTCAAAGATCCTTCTGACACATACAAGACACCACAATAATAAATAACAAATGGTAAATGGAGTTCTGTTACAGATGTGCATTGAGGCTCAGGAACAGAGATGGACGAACCTCTCAAAATTAGTTTTGTTTTAGGTTCAGGTAGTTCAGGACGAAGATTCTTTTCAGATCTAACAAGTTCAGTATCAACTACTGTGTAAATTGGCTTAAAACATAGCGTGCTTGCCTGAGTTTTTTTAGACACACATGGCGGTTATTTTGCAAAAAGCAACGGTTTTATATAAAAATGTGCCTGTTTTGATGACTTGTATGTGCTACAGGCTTGTTATTTCGGAGAGACAAATTTGTGGCTGTGTGACTAGTTGAAAAGTGATGAAGAATTGGCTTTTCAGAAAAAAAAAGCTACAAAAATTATCCCTAAATAGGAGCAGATGTGAAATCAAAAAGGCTTTGTTTTTTTTATGCCAACACTGACACCAACAGTGTGGTATAGTGGAATGTGATGGACTAGGCCTTTTTGAAATTACAGCATTTCCACTGCAGAATTTTTTCTGCATGGGTGGATGGGATTAGACAGAATCCCATCCACTTTTCAGTTAGTGTAAAACACTGCATGTTTGCACTGTGGGACCCTGGCCTTAGGCTAAGGCCCCCATGTTGCGGAAAAGCTGCTTTTTTTGTTGCAGATTTTGCTGCAGTTTTTTGAATTACACCAAGAAGTGGCTACAGTAGGAATGTACAGTGTCCATATTAGGACATCCTCAGATATCAGAGTCAAACATCAGATTAATAGCAGTTTACAACAGTGATACCAGACTTTGATTCTGGCACCTGACTTTGATACCTGACTTTGACTCTGACACCTGACTTTGATACCTGACTTTGACTCTGACACCTGACTTTGATTCTGACAACTGACTCTGATACCTGACTTTGACTCTTGACTCGATACCTGACTCTGATACCTGACTCTGATACTTGACTCTGATACCTGACTCTGACACCTGACTTATTATACCTGACACCTGACTATTTGCAGTTTCTGGGCTGGTTGTAAAACTTAGATGACTTCTGACTTTCATATCTGATTGAGTCACAAGTCAGCAGTCAGCTATGAAGCACATACAATGTTACACTGTGTGACTCCTAATGATTGGCCAGGATGACTGACCTCTGAGTGAACTCACTGCTCACACTCAGGAGTAGAAGATACTTGTATAAGGCTGCAGGCTGAGAGCTCCATGAGCTCTGATAAAAAGTTGTCTGACAAAAAGTTGTCTGATACCTCAGTCAGAGATCAGACTCACACATCTGAGTTTTTCATACACATACAAGCCAGCCAGCACATACAATGGTGGAGATTTATCAAGTAAAATGCTCCATAATTCTGATATCATTTTCACCAAATAAATTCTCTAACATGTTGTGTGCCACATTCATCAAGTGTTTTAAATACTTTTATTACTTGTACAAAAAGGGGTGTGGACTCATAGTAAAGGGGCGTGACCTACAACACTGTGCTGCAAAAATACATCCAAATAACCTCTCTAACATGTTGTGCTCCACATTTATGAAGTGTTTTAGGCTGAGGCCCCATGTACAAGGCTGCAGCAAAAAAGCACTGTGGGAAAAATCTTACCAGAAATGCATCACAGTTTTTCCCTCTGAGATTTGCGCAGAAAGTCTGGCGAGGTTTCCTCTGCGAACTTTCTGCTTCCATTATACCTATAGTGAAACCGCCGGCATTTCCGTAAATATAATTGACTTGCTATGATCTCCAAAACCGCAACTGTTTTGGAAATTGCAGCATTTTCACTGCTTGTATTTTTCTGCAATGCATGGATTGTAGGGGTTGTAAAACAAACCAATTGCAGCCACGGCGTACGGTTCAAATTACGAGTACCAGTACTGTACAACCCCTACAATCCACGCATTGCAGAAAAATACACGCATCCCTGCTATTTTTGTCATACTGTGACATGGCATGGGTTTGTCCATGGATTCCTGGCCTTCACTCATTTTTCCCACCTCTAAATGTGCCCCTATCAGTACCACCACCATGGCTACAAGTTCCAGTACTGGTAGCTGCAACAGTCATGTCCTTCACCTTCATCTATTTCACAGTTCACATTTTGATGGTTCTCATCAAGCACATCAAAACTTGTAACACTATCTTGAGAAATATCTTCCTCAGCATCTGCACTTGAAGTTCTGTCTCTTCTGAGATAAAAAGCACCTTGCTATTAGTCAGTGAAGAAGACAGAAATTATGTCGTAAAAAGGCTGCTATGGTAATATATAACTATTGCGGGAGTGGCAAAGGAGGAAGAATGCTCTGAAGTCCTCAGATGCTTCAGTTGCAAGTGATCAAAGCATGTAAAGATTCAAATTCCCACAATCAGATTGTCTCTGATTTTGGATATTGCTATTGGGTCTCTGCTATGTAAAATGGCAGAGAACCAACAGGATTCACACTCAAATCCGATTTTCTCATAATTCAATTTCTGACAAAGTGACAGACAGTTTAATAGGACCCAACAAAACCCATTATGTCAATGGGGTCTGTTGGGTTCTGTTGCCATCCATTTTGTGATGATCCTGTCATGGTTTCATTATAAAGGGAAACCACAATGGACACATCAACAGAGCATAAGTAGCCTCCATTCCAATACTGCACATAAGGACTGTACATTGTAATTAGATGTGTTATGTTGTTCCTGAAATCTACTGCCTTTTTAGTAAATACTTGCATTTTCCATGAAATATTGGTGCCAGAACATATTTTCTTAGAAACCTGCATGTTGATGTTCTTAATCTATTCCTCCTTGAAATAAATGAATAAGTTGACAAATAGGAGAACCAATCCTCTTTTCAAAGGACAGTGTCCTTGCATACCCTACAATGTGTAATTAATGCTGACAGTAACACCCAATTGTCAATTTGCCTATTTCTTTGTATATACTATAAGTGAAACCACGCATTTAGATCTCAACTTTATTTCTGTTAAGTGTAACTAAACTTATAAACATCTTTTGATTTTCTGGCAGCATTTGAGTCATTAATAAATTTTGCAATATACTTTATTAACAAACTTTGGATCTTTTTTTGCGAAATCCATCAATAATTCACTCTTTCTCTTGCTTCTCTATTGACAACTGTAGCCTGCTTCTCATTGTGTACGGCGTACGGACTTGTGTGTGTAAAGAAGAAAAAAATGAGTGTATGGAAAAGTCAGCTCAAATAGTTACATCTCGGGCAATATAAAACACAGAAACTTGCTTTTGGTGTCGTATGAAAGAGAAGATTCTCATCTATTACCTGTATTATTTCCAGATATATCACTGGTTGAAAACACAGGTGGGATTGGGATATTTATATGCAGATGTTTCCAATCCTGGCTGTGTTTTCAACCAGTTATAGCTCTGAAAATAGTACAAAATAGTACAGAACACCAACATTAGTTGACAACACCAGAAGCTTCTAGAAGAAGTTTCTATGTTTTATAATGCCTGCGATTTAACTGTTTTAAGTGTCCCTCCCCCATCCTCATTTTCTCTTTATTACACACAAGCCCATACAGCGTACACAGTAAGAATAAGGGGATAGATCTCAACAGAGAAACACTGAAAAGAGTAAAGAGATGCAGGATTTCACAGAAAGGAGACAAAACGGGTTAATAAAATATTTTACAAAATTTATTAATGACACAGGTGCTGCCAGTAAACCAACAGTTGTTGAAAGTTTAGTAATGCTTTAAATAACTGTATTCTTTTAGACTATGCCCTATTAATCTTCCAAGGTTATACACATTGCACATGCATAAAAGATCAGGCATATGTGCATTAAATTTTCAGAAATTACAAAGCATGGCTATGTTTTCTTTTTACCAATTTCTGACTTTGTTCATCCACTGGATATTAGTTCAGGCACAAGACAAATTCTGATATGGTGACAGTGCATGTATACTTTTTCAGGATTATGTATACAGCTGCAATATATATATTATTGTAGAATTGCAAGGCTCAGGAGAACAAAATGGTAAGTGACATTTTCTGACAAGGGATATGAGAAGACCTAACATTCTACCTTTAAGTCAGCCATGTTGTAATTGTTTTGAAAATTTCCAAATGATTTAACTGATCCACAACAATTAATTTCATGTTACTTTACAAAATGGTGGATACCATGATGTTGTGTGAAGCTATTCAATTATAATTGGGTCACTATTATACATTGAATGTTTATGTACTGTTATCACTATTTGGACATACGATGAACTGCACATTAATTGTATACGCTGTACATGGAATGTATTATGAATTTGTATGACTGTTTATATTTTCACTTATATTCATTATGTACAAAACTGGTAAATTATTTAACAATTATGTAACTGACATTACCTGCTTTAAATATTTGCTACAAGGTGTCAAACATTACTTGAGAACGTTCCCATAGTGTAGGATGTTGTATGGGTAAATAAACACATCACCTATTTTCCACTATTTTTCACTAACTGAAGTGCTGCCTATAAATATAAATATATATATACAAAATATATATACATACGTTGTATACAGTACATACATATATAGTGTTTACTGTAGTAGAAAAAATATAACAGCATCTATCTTGACACAAATTTGATTCCCCTCTCTGGATATTTTAGCATCGCTGCCAATGTATTACTCTTCATTTTCTTTGCTACCAATATGTTTGTAAAAGACATGACCTTTTGCAGTGTTATCAAACACAAGTGATGGCTTGATGTGAAGGAGCTTATGTAGCTAAAGCACTGTCTATGTAGTTAATTGATCTTCTTTTCAAGGTCCCTAGTGCCTTGGAGAATTACCAGCTTAGGTCACCTACAGCCTCTGTTCTGTTAATCATTTGCGCTTTATTTGACAAGTGCAGTAGGCAAAGTATGTGTGACCTATGTTGTCAGGATAGTTTCAAGTGTATAACAATACACACTACTTCAGATGTGCTTTTCATTCACTTATTTTGGTTGCAGAAAGTTCATTAAATGTCTATTAAGTGCAACTTTCACTAAGCAGTACAATATTGATCAAAGACATGAAGAGGTGAATTACCTTATTTTATGCTGCCCTTTGTAATTTGTAGTCTTGTATTCTACAATATTTCTGACAAAGTGAAAACACTAAATCATTAAGATAGCAATATAAAGGCAATTAAATACATGTACTCAGCACTTAAATGATGTAGAGTTAACATCACCAAGTGAAAATCATTCATCCTTAAAAAAACATTTCTCATGAGAAGTCTAGATGTAAATAAATGACCAGGGAAAGAACGATGTATTGTGTTGTTTCCGCCAGTGCTGCTCTTTCCTGATTTATGGTATATACAGGTAATATTCACCTTACTGAAAATACAACATATAAGGCTATGTTCATACTGGCTTATGCATATCCCACCACAGTATTAGAATATTACTGTACAAGGTACTAAATGCCATACATCATTTTATTGTCACTGTACCAATCCTTCCACCAGTTCAAAAGATATGGTCCCTGGAGTTTACATGTAAACTAGCTCTAATTCACCCAGTAGACGGAAACCTTTTGCTTTTCTCATAGAAAATAAAGGGTTATCACCCACTTAGTGAATCAGAACTAGCTTGCATATAATCTTCCAAGGTGCATATCTAACGGATGGATTTAAAAAATAAAAACACCAAATTGATCAGGGGCACAGTGACAATCAAATGATGTATGGCATTTAGTATTTTGTTAATTCTGAAAACTCTACAAAAAGTTCCGTAAATTCACAAATTGAAAGGAAATCTATAAACCGGACATTTCTTTAACCCCTTCCCGACATCCGTCGCAATAGAATACAGGTGACATGTTATTTTGGCTGCACAGTGAACACCATAAAAATGAAGCCTGTAAGAAAGTCACACAAATGCACTTTTTCTCCAATTCCACCCGATTCTGAATTTTTTTTCTAGCTTCCCAGTACATTGTACAGAACAATAAATGGTACCATTATGAAGAACAATTTGTCCCACAAACCATAAGCCCTCATATGGCTCTGTGAAAAAAAAAAGTTTTGGGGTTTGGAAAAGGGGGGGGGGGGGATGGAGTCAAAAACGAAAATCAAAAAATACCTCAGATGAAAAGGGGTAAAGACTTTTATTGTGATTTATTACATTTTATTTACATTTTCATGTATTTGAGTATAATACAGTATTATACAAAGGTATAATACTCAGAAGACAAATGATGTAGTAATGGTTTTATCCTTACATAAACCTTAAAATGTAATAATAGAACCATATGTTGAACTAAGTTAAGTGTAGAAGAACTGGCAGGGTCAGGGTCTTGTGGCTGTAATATGGACAATGAAATATGGCAGTGTTATGAATAAAGTAGACTATTTCTTTAACATACCACTAGGTGTGCCTTTTGCAATAGCTTAAATATCTGAAAGCTGTTTCAAGCATTATGCTTTGTTGTAGAAGTATACAGATGGAATGCCAAACATAAATTCAAAATTGTATTATCCAGCAGATGTCTTCAGAATCTGAAATGTTATCCCTGCATAATTAGTGGTACCATGGTTGATCTAAACCACAGGTGTCAAACACAAGGCCCGCGGGCCGAATCCGGCCCGCTGCCTTCTGTTATCCGGCCCAGCACTTATCTGGCCCGCAGGGCCGCGGCATTTTTTATTGTCTATGTAATGTAAACCAGCCCAGGACAGGCCGCTTAAAAAAACCCAAAAACAAAGCTATGCGGTACCTGTCCTGGGCTGGTTTACAAGACCTCTGCATGTCAGCGCAGGCGGCGATACAATGACGTCATCACGCCTCCTACGCTGACACGCAGACGTGAAGAGGAGGCGGCGGCGGCTGCATGAAGGCATCGGAGGTAGGTAAGGATAAGTTTTTTTTTTTATATATATATATATAAATAGGCCGTTGCCTGCTGGAGTATCCCCGGCACGTAACGGCCTATTTACTTATCGATCCCCGCTGCTGGTCGTGGCCTCCCCCCGCTTCCCCTTCTGCTATGGGACGCAGAAGCGGCTGTGTGCAGGAGCGGGGATGGTAAGTGAGGCCGCGGCCGGCGAACCCCATCAAACACTACTATTATAATAATCGGAGACCCAGGGGAGGTGATAAACATAAAAACCAGTGTTACTCACCTCTCTGGCGATCCGATGTTGCTCCCAGCCGGCTTCGGCCTTCTTTGGTGACGTCCCAGGCGTCACGTGAGCCAGGCCGACGTCATTATGTCGCGACACCGGTCTGTGCGACATTGAAGAAGGCCGAACGCAGGGAGCGCTCCGGGGCCCAGGTAAGTAACACTGGTTTTTATGTTTGTCACCACCTGGGTCTCCGATCATTATACTCTGGGGTCTGAAAAGACCCCAGAGTATAATAATAGTTCATGGGTGGGGGGTCACTATGGGACATAATACCGTGTGCAGGGGCCACTATGGACCATAATACCGTTTGCAGGAGCCACTATGGAGCATAATACCAATGCAGGGGCCACTAAGGAGCATAATACCGATTGCAGGGGCCACTATGGAGCATAATAACGTGTGCAGGGGCCACTATTGAGCATAATACCGTGTGCAGTGGCCACTATGGAGCATAATACCGTGTGCAGGGGCAACTATTGAGCATAATACCGTGTGCAGGGGCCGCTGTGGGGCGTAATACCGTGTGCAGAGGCAACTATAGAGCATAATACCGTTTGCAGGGGTAAACGGAATTTGTATAGTGCTTAATTTTTGATATATTCAGAAAAGGATGAGGATAGTATGTAACATACTTTTTAGGTTTTAACAATACATTATGTTCTTCCTGGTTGCCCTCAAAGGGCTGATTGTAACAGTAGTAATGTACAAATGTAACTACTCCTTAACGGCTCGCTTAACTGTTAAGGAGAAGTTACTTTTATACATGTGTAAAATAACATTTGTGTCTCAATATAGGTCTGAAAGTGGACAACTCCTTTAGGTTCTTGATGACCTTGCACTCCAAATGCTGTGACAGTTGCAACTGAGAACTTAATGAAGCAAGGGGTTCCCTCCAATCCCAATTGCCCCACACAATAGCACCCCATGATGCCAATTGGTTGTCATGGCAGTCTCTGTCAGGACTTAATAGAAAGATGTCACAGGCACAATACAATGTAATAAATACAGTCATATGAAAAAGTTTGGGCACCCCTATTAATCTTAATCATTTTTAGTTCTAAATATTTGGGTGTTTGCAACAGCCATTTCAATTTGATATATCTAATAACTGATGGACACAGTAATATTTCAGGATTGAAATGAGGTTTATTGTGCTAACAGAAAATGTGCAATATGCATTAAACCAAAATTTGACCGCTGCAAAAGTATGGGCACCTCAACAGAAAAGTGACATTAATATTTAGTAGATCCTCCTTTTGCAAAAATAACAGCCTCTAGTCGCTTCCTGTAGCTTTTAATCAGTTCCTGGATCCTGGATGAAGGTATTTTTGACCATTCCTCTTTACAAAACAATTCCAGTTCAGTTAAGTTTGATGGTCGCCGAGCATGGACAGCCCGCTTCAAATTATCCCACAGATGTTCAATGATATTCAGGTCTGGGGACTGGGATGGCCATTCCAGAACATTGTAATTGTTCCTCTGCATGAATGCCTGAGTGTATTTGGAGCTGTGTTTTGGATCATTGTCTTGCTGAAATATCCATCCCCGGCGTAACTTCAAATTCGTCACTGATTCTTGTACATTATTCTCAAGAATCTGCTGATACTGAGTTGAATCCATGCGACCCTCAACTTTAACAAGATTCCCGGTGCCGGCATTGGCCACACAACCCCAAAGCATGATGGAACCTCCACCAAATTTTACAGTGGGTAGCAAGTGTTTTTCTTGGAATGCTGTGTTTTTTGGACGCCATGCATAACGCCTTTTTGTATGACCAAACAACTCAATCTTTGTTTCATCAGTCCACAGGACCTTCTTCCAAAATGAAGCTGGCTTGTCCAAATGTGCTTTTGCATACCTCAGGCGACTCTGTTTGTGGAGTGCTTTCAGAAACGGCTTCTTTCGCATCACTCTCCCATAAAGCTTCTCCTTGTGCAAAGTGTGCTGTATTGTTGACCGATGCACAGTGACACCATCTGCACCAAGATGATGCTGCAGCTCTTTGGAGGTGGTCTGTGGATTGTCCTTGACTGTTCTCACCATTCTTCTTCTCTGCCTTTCTGATATTTTTCTTGGTCTGCCACTTCTGGGCTTAACAAGAACTGTCCCTGTGGTCTTCCATTTCCTTACTATGTTCCTCACAGTGGAAACTGACAGGTTAAATCTCTGAGACAACTTTTTGTATCCTTCCCCTGAACAACTATGTTGAACAATATTTGTTTTCAGATCATTTGAGAGTTGTTTTGAGGAGCCCATGATGCCACTCTTCAGAGGAGATTCAAATAGGAGAACAACTTGCAATTGGCCACCTTAAATACCTTTTCTCATGATTGAATACCCCTGGCTATGAAGTTCAAAGCTCAGTGAGGTTACAAAACCAATTTTGTGCTTCAGTAAGTCAGTAAAAAGTAGTTAGGAGTATTCAAATCAATAAAATGATAAGGGTACCCAAATTTTTGCACCAGTCAAATTTTGGTTTAATGCATATTGCACATTTTCTGTTAGTACAATAAACCTCATTTCAATCCTGAAATATTACTGTGTCCATCAGTTATTAGATATGTCAAATTGAAATGGCTGTTGCAAACACCCAAATATTTAGAACTAAAAATGATTAAGATTAATAGGGGTGCCCAAACTTTTTCATATGACTGTATTTTGACAAAAATATACAAAAAACTAGCACTGTACCACTCCTTTCACTTACTATTTTTACTCCTATACATCTGTTGTATTGTGTATGTGATGACTCGTTGATCACTGACAATAAAAAATGGGTTCAAGCTTTAGCATTTTTATACTAAATTATACCTGTCAAGCAAGATCACTGAGAGGCCAACTATAATAGCTTTTCTATTTTCAATGAGCTAGCAATATTAAAGCTGTAAAATCAGCACAGATGTTGCCCTAGAAAATTTGACTTTTTAAAGGTGTCACTATATTTTTATAGTCTTTGTCTAGCAAGACTACTGTATTTGTAAAACAAAAAATGAAGGATCACAGTATATTCACAAAACATATGTTAGTTTTATACATTTTAAGGAAGTGAACCAGGATAATACACCCCTCAACATTGGAATTGTGACACCAAAAATTAAAAGTATTGACATTATGGATATCACAGGATAGACTTGATAATGATATATAAATGATAAAAAAATGGACACAAAATATTCAAAGTATCTCAATTTATTTAGTAATGAATGTCATGCACATGAATACATGCACTTACAAACCTTGGTATGTTATCATTAAGGTTACTAATGGTTGTCTGAGGAATGTTATGCCAAGCTGAATGCACTTGGGCAAGCAAATTATCAAGGTAGGTACCTGGCAGCTCTCTTTGCAAGTTCCAGATGTGCTCGATGGGAGACAAGTTTGGAGATTCTACAGGCCACTGTAGCATGTTTAAGCCATGCAGGCTGCTCAAAGTAGCACATGCAATATGGTACCTGGCATTGTCCTGTTGAAAAATGGTTCCTGGGACACTTTAGAGAAATTGCCATACCACTGTTTCCATGATCAGATCAATGTAACAACAAGCTATTAGTGTACCTGAAATGAAGACTAGAGAGGTCTGACTACATTACCATTACATTATGTCACTCCACACTAGCAGGGCTGGTGTGATGTTCCCTTGTGAAGGCCTCTTCATGACATTGCCCACATGGTCTCCAAACCAATCTCCGCCTATCATTGGTCCAAGACAAAAGTGGGACTCATTCAGCCTCCATTGTCATCTTGCCACCAAGATAGCCTTTGAGAGTGGTGGCATGAGGTCAAAGGAGTACCTGTAGCTGGACATCTGGCTCATAGACTAAAGTCATGTAAACCACCTCTGATGGCTTATGTCAATACAATGTTCAATTTCACTTGCAGTACAGAATGGACCACTACGTACAATTCTTTAAATCTGATTATTCATCCATGCAAAAGTTCTCCTCCATGTACCTCTTGCTGTCATACAAGTTTGACGTTGTTCTCCAAACCACTGGGAGCCTAGGTATGTAGCAATAACTGACATATTGACGAACAGGAGGAATAAAAATGCCACACCATTTAATCCAATTTTTGAGCTTTCACATGGATAATATACTAATTTCTACATTGTATCCTCCATAGCTTGAAATGAAAGAAAATTAATTAAAGTCCTTGGATCTTGATTCATTTCCCACAGTGGAATGGTGAGACGCATAATAATATAGTCGCCTTCATAACCTATATACCATTTAACCAGGTTGATATGTGGAAAGCTAAATCAAACCCCTAAATGTTGAGAAGTCAAAGAATACAATCAATGTTCCTGGGAGGTAGTCAGTAGGTCTACCTTAAATAAAGTTATTAACCATTATTTTAATTTTAAGTTCAATTAACCTTCTTATAAGCTAAATAAGGATAGTAATAAGAAACTCTCTCTCTCTAAATATGCTACTGTATACTTAGTAAAATAATTGTGATTTTAAGAGGTTATCTAGCTTCCAAAAATTAACTGAAAATACATCCACATCAATGCGAAATACTCACTGTTCCCATGTGCACCCTTTGCTTGGCTTTATTTTACTTGCTGCTCCTTGTATCACTGTTATTTACATGCAGTGACTGTGGACAAACTAAATACTCACCTGTCCCCGGGGCTCCGATGCCTCCCAGTGCAGTCCGGTAATCCCTGTCCGTTGTCTTCCAAAGGAAGTCCCCACTGCACATGACATCAGCTAAATCCGGAATGTCACAGCCAGCAAGCATTTTTCACTTTGAGAAGACACCAGAGCAGCAGGACCGGACCATGCTGGGAGCCAGAGCACTAGGGATAGGCAAGTATGATTTAAAAAAAAAAAAATTTTCACCTCCCCCGGTCTATTTTGAAAATATTTATTTTGCCCGGACAACCTCTTTAATGGCTAATATTTTACATAAGGGATCTGACTCATATGCACATGTTTGCAATATGTTAAGAATAAAGGTATCATAGTGCATTATAGAAATTTTTATTTAATCAAACCAAATATTTTTTAATTTTAATCTGTAAAGAAAAATTAACTACTCTTCAACATTCCCAGTTGAATACATAATACTCTTTCAAAAATTGAACATGTAAAATATGGGTCATTAATATAAAATATATGTTTATAAGTAATAATTCTTGGTATTTGAACTAAGCACACTATCTTAAATTCATTTAGAATGGCTAACATCCTTAAAATTACAATGAGTGTAGCAGGTCTGGATACATTAAACATTTTCTCCATCAATTTAATTAGCATCTTCTATGTAATACATAGAAAAATATCAATGAATATAAAATTGATGTCATTCTTTGTCATTTAGTATTGCTTTGTGCTCCTGATGCAACAGTGGCTTCAGTTTTTGCCATCGGGTAGGAGGCCACAGTATATGAGTTGCATGTGAATGTAGGAGTCCAAGTGAAACCTGTAAAAATTAAAATTAAATTAGTTAGCAAATTAAATTATTTTTAGTTCCATTAAGGTAAACAATTATAGCCTTAAATATGTACTAAAAGTAACTTTCAATAACATCATAATTCCTGGAAAAATACCAAATTATTGAACGTTATTATTAATTTGTCAGCATTAAAATGTACTTTCAATTATAAAACAACTTTTTTTTAAGTGAATAGTACATGTGAACTTTTGCATATATAATGCAAAAATATATATTAAAAAGTATATAAAAGAAATCTTTTTGCTTCTCCACTTATGTTATTTAAGTTGCTATCCTCAACCTTATCTCTCAGTCTGTTTGTTTACACAGAGTCCAAACCTGTATCCAGCTCACACAGAGAACTCCACAAAAATGAAGATTTATTTCCTCATCCAGTGCAGTGGTAGACTCTTGTCTTGAAATATAGGGGTTCCCACAATCACAGAGTAGCAGAGTGTAGCAGTTACAGTTACTTGTATGTTTTTTTTTCCAGTGTGCTACTCCTGCCCCCTCCATAGACTAACATATAAAAATAACTACGCCTGATAAGTAGACTAGGAACAATATTTCCTAAATAAGATACATATAGGTTATTCATTCATCTTTGGTTGTTTTATCTTGGACCTCTGTCAGTTTAGTCACTCAGTACTTAATGGTAATGCAGTGCTTTTTCACACCATTATATTGGTGAATAACTGGTGGTTTTCATTGCTAATATTAAACATTACATTTTATTCACACATTTTTCTTGATAGGTGCTAGTTTTTCATGTGAGTTTTTAGTATAGAGGTGATGCAATCTTCTTCATCTCAGATTGTATCTGTTGGTTACTTTGTAATTTTGGGTTTAAGGGAACTGAACCTCCATGTTACTTGTAACTGCCTAAGTAAATTGTGACAGAAGCATCAGCTGTTCAACTTTTACTGTGTCTCCTGTGTCTCATTCACAATCAACATCAAGGGCACCCCAAAAATCCGCAGCCAGGAGACCCACCTCAGGGAACGCCCCAGGGGAAATCTCTACCATCAACCACTTAGGTATAGCACCCACATCCCTGTCCTCACTAGGACAGGGCAAGAAGATTTGACATATCTTTTGTAGAAACAAGAAACAAACATGGGTACAGCTACTAGACATGGGTACTGGGGTTAGACTTGGGGAATAACCCCAGCAATGGCAGATTTTGAATATACTTCTATGACTACCTTGAATGGCTAAAAAAAATGCTGGAGTGTCACATTAAAGCTAAATTGCTACTGTAGGTTACATGTTTGACAGAGGACTGAATCTAAACAGCTTTCCAAAGGCAACAAGTAGAATTCACAATAATGCATTTGCAGAATTACTCAGTATTTTCTATAAATTCAGACTCCGAAATGTTAAGTTGTTTCATAAAACCTTTTCTATCTTACTCAGGGAAAATAGAGCAAAGTTTCTAGACTCAATTTTTCTGGGTCAGATGAATAGAATGGCATAAAGGAATACAAATATTAAATGTATGTGTGTGCAGTATTAACTTACAATAGGACAAAATACCGTGTCCTAGTTTCCTAAATAATATACTACACATGTTTGCTTTCCTGAAAGAAGTGCTCCCATTCCAGTTATAGACTACTTGGGGCTTGCTAATATTTTGCTAATTCCTCAGTGACAGAGATAGGGACCTCCCTGCCAGTGTCAGGCACATCAGCACCATGAAGACCAAGCCTCCGAGGCTAGAAACAACACCCCAGGGTTAATCCACATAGCATATTGATCAATGTTTCAGAAGACAAATATCCGTCCAAAAGTTACAATCTTAGTTATGAGGAATGTCTCAAAACTCCAAAGACATACTGATAGGGAATGTAGATTTTTGAGCCCTATATGGGACAGTGACTGTCAATGTCTGTACAGCGCTGCGGAATATGATGGCGCTATATAAGTAAGCATAATAAATAAATAATAATAATAAATAAACTTCCCCACATAACACTTTCCCTGGTAACAAATATGGGTCTTCATTACCATACATTGTACCATATCCTGTATGACCATCAATTCACATAGAATTTGTTTTTGTAATTTATGATGTTTTATACACTAATGTTATCACATTCGCAAATGTTTATCTTTTATAGGAAAATTACTACCTAGTGACTCTAAAATGATAACATTTATTATAATCTTATTATATTTAATGGTAGTATTTGTATCTGTAGTATCTGTATCTGTAATACAATTATTATTGCATTCATTAAGAAATTTAACTGAAAAGTGAAGTAAAAATCCAAAAACTATGAAACTGGCACATTTTGAGTGATACATAACATTTGTAAATGGTCTATTTAACATAGTAAAGAAAAGTATAGAGAATTTGTCAATTTGTACTTTTAGTGTCTTGAAAAATTCAGAAACACCAGATTTAAAAGCAATAATTTTCCTCATCTTTACTTTTAGAGACAAGCTGGGCCTTGCTGGAGTGGACCACCACCTCTCCAACTGGATCCTAGACTACCTCACAAATCGACCTCAATACGTGAGAGCCCAAGACTGTGTGTCAGGTACCGTGATCTGTAATACGGGGACACCTCAGGGTACGGTTCTCGCCCCTTTCCTCTTCACACTGTACACTGCTGATTTTAGGTGCAACTCATCCAGCTGCTACCTACAGAAGTATTCTGACGACTCTGCAATAGTAGTCCTCATCACAGACGATGATGACAGGGAGTACAGAGAACTGAACCGGTTTTTTGTGGACTGGTGCCACCAGAACCACCTGAAGATTAACGCGGGGAAGACCAAGGAGATGGTGGTGGACTTCCGTAAAGGCAGATGCCCTCCAAAACCAGTGGACATCCTGGGGACGGGCATCAAGATTGTGAACACCTATAAGTACCTGGGTTTGCTCCTTAATAATAAGCTGGACTGGGCAGATCATATGGAGGCCCTGTACAGGAAGGGCCACAGCAGGCTCTACCTGCTTAGGAAGCTGAGAGCCTTTGGAATCCGGGGGGCACTTCTTAGGACTTTCTTCAACTCGGTAGTGGCATCAGCCATCTTCTTTGGAGTGGCCTGCTGGGGGAGCAGTATATCAACCAGGGACAGAAATAAACTTGACAAGCTGATTAGAAGGGCCAGCTCTGTCCTGGGGAGCCCACTGGACCCAGTGCAGGTGGTGGGTGACAGAAGGATACTGTCCGTGGTGAGCTCCATGTGGGAGAATAACTCCCATCCCATGCATGAGACTGTGATTGCACTGGGCAGTACTGTCAGTGACCGACTGCTCCACCCTAGGTGTGAGAAGGAGCGCTATCGGAAGTCTTTCCTCCCCACCGCGGTTAGGCTGTACAACCAACACCGACCTAAGCGGAGATCATTACATACAGAGAACTGAAATATCTCTCTGCCTGTTTAATCCCCCCCCCCCCCCTCTGCTACGTCCTATCTGTCTGTCTGCTATTAATGTAATGCCTCTCACCTTGGAACATTCCTGTACATGTTGTATTTGTATTTGTATCTGCTTATCTTATCTTATCTTTGCTGCTGTAACACACTGAATTTCCCCACTGTGGGACTATTATTATTATTATTATTATTATTATTATTATTATTTTACTGTCTTTCACAATATATAGATTTTTAGGACTTTTAACCGCATTTCACTCACAGGCATTTTTGTGAAATTACTGTTTGTAGCAACAGTAAGAAACCTGCTAAATACTACTGTATAACTCTGCTTGTAGAAATGAAAGTTATCTTTTCCATAAACAAAGAATATGAATTTCATTATTTGATTTTAACATGTTAATTTTTAATTGCGACATAAATCTAAACATAGCAATATTTTCAAAGTATCTCTGGTGGCTTATTTACATTCTCTCCTAGGTGAGAAAACAGGAATATTAGCCACTAGTATTTTACTCAGATCTGCTACCTTAAGACTGCTTCATTGTACAGCAGATATCCAGTTGTTGGCATAGACCTAAGGCCACTTGCAGTCGACTGTGGCGTGGTTCTATTATGACAGTTTGGGTGGCAAAACTCAAGACAGGTCCTATTCCTGTCCAATTTTGCGGCAGTGCTTCCACATCTCCTATTCATTGAATGAATGGAAGCACGGGTGGCACATAGATGACATCTGTGTGAAACCTGTGTGCCGGCCGTGTCGTTCAATCACAGCCGGCAGCTAGGTCATGTGCAACTGACCTAAGTATGAGTTTATTTACCTTTTCTGTTTTCTGATACAGTTTGAAGCCAAAATAAGTTCTGGATCATAAAGTAAAAGCCAAAACAGGCTCTAATTCTCTATTCTGAAAATCTGAAGGTGTAAACACTTGCTGTGCTGTTTGAAAGAGTTATTATTACCAGTTGATGGGAAGTCTAAATGAATCTGGATGTAATTAGAAACTACAGTACATCGCTCCTCAACATTGACCCAGGCTATACCACTGCTTATTACAATAACGCACAACAAAAACCATTGAAAGCAATGTGGAAAAGTCAAGTCAGGCTGAGGCCCCACATTGTGGAAACGCTCCCTTTTTTTTTTTTTGCAGATTTTGTTGCAGTTTTCTGAGCCAAAGCCAGGTCTGCGCCGCCTGCAATTCTGGAATCTTCTGCCGTCAGACTCTACCGCAGACCAGAAGGACCAGCGTTCCCCAAAACACCTTGCAAGAGAATGGGATCCCCTGTTCTCATCGAACCTCAGGGAATTTATGTGCTTTTCATTCAGGTTGTGTTTGCCTAACTAAGGTAGTTTTGATTGTTTAACTCACTGAAGAGCTGTTATGTTGTTCTAATGTTTTATTCTTGACCCCAGAGATAGTGGTGCTATGCGCTATGCTTACCTCTAGAGTTACTCACGTTACTAGTCATACTATGTCACACAATACTATCCTATACTGCAGTCACCATTTTGATTCTTCACCTGCTGTTGCTACAGACTTTTTCAGATGTCTGAGGGTGTTGCAAATCGGTCTCTTGCCATATTTCTCTGATTTATGATGGAACTTAAGATCTCATCCTTGAATACTAAAAAAATCCCCCACTATCACACATTAGCGTTTCCCACATATTTTTGTGGCCTCGGACCCTGCTAAATGCAAAGGTGTTATGATAGCAGTTAAAGACATGCTTGCATTCACTCTACTCTCTGTTACCCAGGACCCCATGGGCAGATATATAGGCCTCACTTGTGAAATTAATAAGTTCTTTATACCATAAACAATGTCTATTTCCCTCACAAACGTCAGGTTAAGCTTCTATCCACCCTACTGCCTAAGATTAAAGATTCCGCCAAAGGTCTTTTGATACTTGGAGGGGGCTTTAATTTTGCCTTGAATCCTCTAATGAACTCCACTGTACGCTCACGATGTAACGCCCTTTTTCTGAAATTGTTCTTTCTGAACATCTTTTTGATGCTTGGCACTGGGACTACACATTCTTGGCCTCCCACATCACTCCTACTTGAAGGTAGATTTTTTTCCTGGTGTCAGGCCTATTACTCTTACAAATGCAGTCCATGAGAATTGGGGACATCACATGGTCGTACCACGCTCCTATATCGCTCGCTTTAAATCAGAAATTTCTTTTCCCTCTCACCTCACAGTGGAGACTCAATTACTCCATTTTAAACCCCCCTAATTGTTATCAAACTGTTCTTTCTGAGCTAAAAGAATTTATTCTTAAAAACGCTGGGCCAGTTTCTGACCCACACGTGTTTGTGGAACTACCATAAGGCATACATTAGAGGTAACTGGGTTACCAACTTAAACATAAGAGAGAAAAGGACTTCAAATTGTTAACTTCCCGTATTGCTACCTTGAAAAATAGAAACAAGGAGTCTCCCTCTATATCTATTTCTGCTGAACTTAGATCCCTCAGACTACAATTACAAATCCTATTGGCAGCACAATATGATAGAACTCTCAAACGTTACTAATTAAAAACATACTTGCATAACAATAAGGTTGGACCATTGCTAGGAAAGCGAAGCAGTCTCAGGCAAAAAATCTCATATAGCGTACTTGGTAGATTCTCACAGCCATAAAGTCATTGATCCCTGTCTTCCTTCCTTCAGTCTCTCTCCCTACCCACAATACCTCAATCGAAATTGCAGTCCCTTTCAACCCCTTTCAGAACTCAATAAGTCATTGCTGCAATGGAGTCCCTGAAACCCCATAAGGCTCCTGACCTGGATGGAGTTACTATTAATTACTATAAGAAATTTTTATCACTTTTAGCTCCACATCTTTCTGCCTCATTTAAGAAAGCCTCAAAAGATGGTAGTTTTCCTTCTGAAATGTTGGAGGTGACTATTGTCACTCTGCCTAAACCGGGAAAAAAGCCAACCAACCCCTCAAATTTTCGCCCTATTTCCCTGTTAAATTGCAATATTAAAGTTTATGCGAAGATCCTGGAAGACCATTTATAAGCTGTGTTGCCCACTCTAGTGAAGCCAGATCAGAAAAAATGAGGCAGTTTGCAGGCAGTGAGCCCCTGTGAGCTCCAGTAAAGGTTCAGATTCTGATGCAACCAGACGATTTATGAACCTTTTTCAGTGGGCGGAGGCCACCTGGACACCTTCTCTGCTCCTGGCTGTGGATGCGGAGAAGGCGTTTGATAGAGTTCACTGGTGATATCTATCTAGTATTTTAGGTATATTTGGAATACAAGGTCTGCTTAAATCCGCTATACTTACCCTTTATTCAGCGCCCTTGGCAAAAGTTTTGGCCTCTAGATTCCTTTCTGATAGATTTTATATCAGTAACGGCATGCATCAGAGGTGTCCTTTATCACCTATAATATTTACTTTAGTTATGGAGAAATTGGAGAAGGCCATTCGCACTAATCCGTCAATCTATGGCATCCCTATAGGCATGTTATCTTACAAAATAGGCTTATATGCAGACAATGTCATTCTCTCTGTCATTAATCCACTCAATTCTGTTCTGGCCAACAGACATTACATAATTTTGGGGTGGTGTCTTATTATAAAGTTAATGCCACCAAGTCCCAAATACTTAATATTGGGGCAGACGAAACTACACTGACTTTTCAATCAGATCATTTTCCATATGATGGCAGACTGGTCCACTTCCCTATTTAGGCATATCCCTGACCAGCACAAGCGCCGCGCTATTCTCAGGTAACTATATCCCACTTCTCACGAAGGTCTCTTCCTTACTAAATACATTTAACAACCCAGCCCTCTCATGGGCGGGACGTATAGCAGTAGTTAAGTTGCTGGTTTTACTTGTAATCTTATACATTTTTAGAACTGTCACTATACCTTTGCCTAATTAATATTTTGTTACGTTACAGGGATTACTCACTATCTTTATTTGGAACGGTCAAAAGCCTAGGATGTGGCTTGTTTTCCAACCATCCTTGCCTATATGCAATTGGATTGCTAAGGGGATAACACTTATCAAAAACTTGCTGGTAGAGGGCGAGTTACACTCCTTCCAGGACCTTTCTGGTTCACACTCCCTCTCCCATAAGGATTTTTATAAATACCTCCAAACAAGGGACATTCTATGACCCTCCCTCCTCTCTGATGTTTTTTTCCATTGTTCAGCGTATTCTTATTTTATTGATGAAACACGGAAAGTTAAGGGGATTTCGACTTTTTACTTGACTCTTATTAATGGGCCCTCTGACTCTAAACAGGGATATATTCTCAGATGAGAATTGGACTTGCAAACCGAACACTCATTATCTGAGTGGTACTCAGAGCGTCGCTAGGTATCCAAAGTCTCAAAAAGTAGTACTCACTGGGAAGTGGCCCAAAAATTATTGCTCCACAGGTACAGAACCCCATCACAATTGTCCAAATTTGCCCCTGACTACTCTCCATTATGCTGGCATGCCTGTGGTAAACATAGCTCTTATTTTCATATGTGGTGGGAATGCCCGTCTGTATACAACTTCTGGATGGTGGCATCACAACTAATATCTACAGTAATACAATCCCCCTTTACCTTGGAGGCCCCTTTAGCCCTGTGTTTCATAGGATTAGATGCTGTTAATGAGCTGGTGAGATTATTGAAGGGTAATATCATTTTGGCTGCCCACTAATGATTGCTAGGTCCTGAAAGGTTAACGTCCCCCTGACCACAACAGAACTATCCTCGTTACTCCACTTTGATCAAACCATGGAGATTATGACTCATAAAAGATTGCATCCAACAAACCCCTCCCTCCACATTGGGCTATATGGCATAGTTTCACCTCTAAGGGATCAATAACGTAACCACTCGCTCAGACACATTCTCTCTTTTATTTGGCAATGCAAATGGGATTATCGTTTAATTCATTTTTGTTTTTGTTATATGGTTGCATTTACTGATTCATTATTTCATAAGTGGTAATGTACAATCTGTTCAAACGCAGACTTAGCTGATATTTCAACTTTCATGCTTTTGTGCTTTTACTGTTCAATTTATATATGTATTGTTTATAAAAAATTTCAATAAAACTTAAATTTGAAAAAAAAACAAACAAAAAAAAACTTTTCATCCTTTACAGCCTCAGCCATAGTTCACTGTAGCACAACAAAAGTCATTGAAATATCATTAAGTAAATTGAAGATAAAATTTGTTGCAACTGTATAAATAACGCAGCACGTAAAGTTAAAGGGAGTCTGTCAGCAGCTAATTTATTATATACCTAATCCTAGTATCTAGTAACCTATTCATGTTAAAATTAGGCGAAAGTACTTTGGAAACATGCTTTAGCTTGCTCAGGCTTCAGTCTCCCTGCTAGATTTCTGGACAAAGCACTTTCTCCACATTTGCGTATGAAGAAACAGCAATTTACATGAAAATGATGCTCCAAAGGTGAAGAACACAGCTTTTCTGTATATTATATATTCACAGCTTTTCTGTATATTATAAAAGAAATAACAATTGCAAAAACAATGATGATTGAATGGAAACAAGAAGAGTACTGAGATAGAAGGAGGATATATAGAACATGGGAGATATGTATGAATGTTCCTGCCACTAAAGGAGACAAACAGACTTTAAATACTAAAATATGGAGAGCAGAAAAGAACTCCTTACCTGCCCTCGGGCATTAAGTAGAACTTTCATTGTCTGCTGTTGAATGTAGGAAGCACCAAAATTGTCTTTGTGTCATATATTTACTTTTTGTTCTACCTGCTATTCCAGATGTAGAAATGGCGAATGAAACATCATGCTAATTGATCATTTATTCATGGATTCTCGAATTCTATTACTATAATAATATTGAGTATAGTTGGCTAGTATGTAAAAATATATCACTTTCTTGTAATAATGAATTTTCAAGCAGATGAATTATATACTGTTGAGAGATAATGGTACAGATTTACTAAGCAGTTTTCTAGCATTAAAAAGTCACAAGCACAAGCTGTTTAAATGTTACTTGCCACAAAAATTGTAGCATTTTTAAACTGCCCTTACCACTTTCTGAGAAAGTGCTGTTGGCATGATCTTTGACTCCCACACATTTAAGCATTATTTAAACCAACTTTCTACCATAAATTATGACTGAAATCTACATCAACTACAAGCTGGCATAGATTTCAGTATTAGTTTACAGACTCCATTAGGAGTGCCTTATCATACATTAACTGTTCTCCTCCAAAGCAGGGGTTAGGGTAGCAGCACATGACCGTGTTTTACCTGTGAACAGCTTGAACTTCCACGCCTCCCAGCGACATACTGTCCCACTCCCAGCACGAAGTTCAAGCCGGTAAATCTGACTAACACACGGACCAAGTTTCATGGGTGAAACACGGTCGTGTGCTGCTACTCTTATAAAGAAAGCATCTATCTTGATAATCCCCCCTTTAATATGTCCATTATCTACAGCAGTGAGGAAACTATGGGAAAATCTCACTGGTGAGGCTTTCATCAGTTGTTGATGTGGCACTGGTTTGTTAAGTTCAGGGGCCTCTCAGCAGCCCTATTAAATAAAATTATGAATCAGACAACCCCTTTTAATATTTTATATAATGTGCAGGGAAAAATATTTGTTGGGTAGAATGAGAGAAAATGCAATCCCTACATTATTTTATTTATTTATTTAATTTTAAGGACATTGTTATTTTAATTTGCAACCGAATCCACTGTTTGGGATAAATACTTTAATTCTTTAATACTTTATTCTAACAATTCAAGCATTTTCAAATGGGGTGATATCAATTACATGGTTTTTTTATTCTTTAGTTCTTTTATATGTAAAGAGGGTAAAGGGGTGTTTGAATTTTTTTTCTTTTTTTTATATTATTAAATACTTTAACTTAATTTTTATTTTTAATTTCCCTAGGAAACTTCAGCTTATGTTCACTTATATAATATACTGCAATACTTACAGTCATATGAAAAAGTTTGGGCACCCCTATTAATCTTAATCATTTTTAGTTCTAAATATTTGGGTGTTTGCAACAGCCATTTCAATTTGATATATCTAATAACTGATGGACACAGTAATATTTCAGGATTGAAATGAGGTTTATTGTACTAACAGAAAATGTGAAATATGCATTAAACCAAAATTTGACCGGTGCAAAAATTTGGGTACCCTTATCATTTTATTGATTTGAATACTCCTAACTACTTTTTACTGACTTACTGAAGCACAAAATTGGTTTTGTAACCTCACTGAGCTTTGAACTTCATAGCCAGGTGTATCCAATCATGAGAAAAGGTATTTAAGGTGGCCAAATGCAAGTTGTTCTCCTATTTGAATCTCCTCTGAAGAGTGGCATCATGGGCTCCTCAAAACAACTCTCAAATGATCTGAAAACAAAGATTGTTCAACATAGTTGTTCAGGAGAAGGATACACAAAGTTGTCTCAGAGATTTAACCTGTCAGTTTCCACTGTGAGGAACATAGTAAGGAAATGGAAGACCACAGGGACAGTTCTTGTTAAGCCCAGAAGTGGCAGACCAAGAAAAATATCAGAAAGGCAGAGAAGAAGAAGAATGGTGAGAACAGTCAAGGACAATCCACAGACCACCTCCAAAGAGCTGCAGCATCATCTTGCTGCAGATGGTGTCACTGTGCATCGGTCAACAATACAGCACACTTTGCACAAGGAGAAGCTGTATGGGAGAGTGATGCGAAAGAAGCCGTTTCTGAAAGCACGCCACAAACAGAGTTGCCTGAGGTATGCAAAACCAATTGGCATCATGGGGTGCTATTGTGTGGGGCAATTGGGATTGGAGGGAACCCCTTGCTTCATTAAGTTCTCAGTTGCAACTGTCACAGCATTTGGAGTGCAAGGTCATCAAGAACCTAAAGGAGTTGTCCACTTTCAGACCTATATTGAGACACAAATGTTATTGTTTGTATAATAAACAGTTATACAATTTTCTAATATATTTTCTGTATCAATTCCTCACAGATTTCTAGATCTCTGCTTGCTGTCATTCATTCTACTTTCTGCTTCTTCCAGTGAATAAAAATCAGTCCATGGTCATGTGATATACTGTCCATAGTCATTTCATTTGATGAACACACAGATATACAGGTGCACAACCTAAAGTTCTGCCACTAGGTGTCTTGTAGCTAATTTTCATTTCACTCCCTGTTGCTAGCCCAGGTCCATCCATAGATACATTAGATAAGCAAGACATCTTCACAGTGAGCAGAGGGGGGGTTCTGTTCTGTCCTTATACAGTGAATGGAGAGGGGATGGATTGATTCTCCTCAGAGCCTGGACACAAACATATACAATGTGCTTGCTCTGTGCAAAGGACTGAAAATCTCACAACATACAATATAAGAAAAAAAAATCTTCTATGTACTTGTATATATTTCTGGTTGCTTGTGTAATTTCAGATGGGATATTATTCACAGACAGCAAGCAGCTTTCCTCATTGTGCTCATAGATTGTCTTTTTCATGTGTTTTAGCTGCTTGCCTTCCCTTGCATGTATTTAACCTGTTTTTGTAGTGCAGTGTTCCTGGATCTCCTATATGTTGGTCACTTGGCCTTTTACAGTTACTCCTGGCAGAATTACATATAAATTAGAAGCATCATTAATAGGCATAGGAGGGGGGCAGAGTGTTCATTATTTCATATGCCCACACCATCACAGATAAATGCAAAATGTGCTGTAGCCATAATGTTATTATTAACAGCAGAAAAGCTAATAGGACACAATGTATGAAGGAATATACAGTGATATAACAGACTGCCCAGCACATATTTCAACTTTTCATCAGAAACTCAGGTACCCTTTAATAGCAATCCCAAGGTAGGGAACTGTTAGATCACTTATGTATGCAATGTATATGACCAATGACTATATGCAACCACTTTCCAGGATTTACTTTAATTCAATGTAAATATAAATTTAACTTAATAATGCAAATATGAATGTGAAAACAACAACAATGTAATAGAGCCAGAAGCAATTTTAAAGAAACTACGGACATGAGATTATCATCACATGAGATCTTTGAAAGACTACATACTGTATATTGTATAACTGTGTGAACATTGTACTGTCCTCAGATAAAATTGTCACACTTCTACTTATTACAAAATCTCAGTTAAAGTGGATTGCAAGAAGTCATTTTATCTCAATTTCTTCAATTTACTCTGTTTCTTTGTTGAAGTGAGCTTTATTAATTGCAGATGATGAATGGAATCCCCATAGATTGATTTCTATGGCTGGACTTTTGTGGTAGGATTCATTGAATTTCTCTCATAATCTTGTTGAAGAAAAAGCCATAAGCAATTAATTCCTTTTTTATTTTTGTCCATAATGTTCCTCTCAGACCCTTTTTCTAGGCCACATAAAGAGGATTAAAATCAAGCTGACTCTGAAGTTTTTCTCCTTGTTAAGCAATTGTAATCATCATATTTTTCAATTGTCAGACAAGCAATGTATAATTAAATCAATTAGATTGCTTAAATTATGTTCTCATTTCTATCATGTACATTCTAGGTAAATAGATACTGTGTCTCCTGTTCAGATCACCTTGCAGTGTGTAAGGACTTATTGTCCATATATGCCCTGCTAATGATTCTGGGAAAAGAATATGCAAGTCAGTCCTCCATGGTGAAATAGGAAAGTGGCTCTAGAACCACTTTTTAGCTCCTAATAGATCAATGCTTGTTTTTATTAGCTGTCTGCAGATGGGTCTCACTTCCATTTGGAGGAGATATTCTGGCTTCACTTTAATCCCAGACTTTGCCACTAGGTTTCAGGAAGAGCTTTAGGGCGCTAGAGCTAAATCTGTAAATTGTGAACTTACAGCTCTGAAAATACAGTGACTACGTGACGCTCAATGTGCCCAATCACAGGCCTCAGCGATGACCCTGGGTGCATGAGGTCACCAGCAGAGCAATGGACACAGTGACAAGGCCCAAAAGAGGTGAGCATAAATGTGTGGAGGGTTTTTTTCACCTCCCCTGGGCCTCCACCTATTATACTCTGGAGTCTGGAGAGTACAATAACCATTTGCACAAGTCTTTATTTTGAAAGTAACTGTGATAGGGTTTCCAAAGAGCTGGATGAGGCTTCTGCTTTAACTCTATTTGCTCTGATTTCATAAAAAGACACGGAAATGTTCCTTTTCAGTGTGGATGTTATACAAAACCAAAACAAAATGTGGCTTGCTTTAGAAGTAAATAGCATTACCTCTAATAGAGAATAGTTTTGTACTAAGGAGCCCTACAGGTTCTGTGGAAGTGTGCATGAGTCTAAAAGAGATTCAGACTATATTTAACCCCTTAATGACCTGGCCATTTTTTGTTTTTGCATTTTCGTTTTTCCCTCCCCACATTCCAAGAGCCATAACTTTTTCATTTTTCAGTTCACAGAGTCACATGATGGCTTATTGTTTGCAAAACAAATTGTACTTTGTAATGTCACTATTCAATATGCTGTGCAATATTGGGAAGCTGGAAAAAAATTCAGAATGAGGTGCAATTGGAGAAAAACTGCATTTGTGCCAAATTCATATGGGTTTAATTTTTACACCATTCACTGTGTGGTAAAAATAACATGTTACCTGTATTCTGCGGGTCAGTACGAACACGGCCATACCAAATTTATATAGTATTTGTAATGTTTTGATACCTTTTAAAAAATTGAAAACTTTGCTAAATAGAAAAAAAAATTTGCATCGCCATATTGTGTCACCTGTAACTTTTTCATATTTACATGTATGGAGCTGGGTAAGGCGTCTTTTTATGCGGGACAGCATGACGTGTTTATTGATACCACTTGGGGAAAGATCTGATGGTTTGATCACTTTTTATTCAATTTTTTATAGGAGACAAAGTGTTGAAAAAAACGCTATTTGGCCATTTTGATTTTTTTTCCCCGCTACGCCGTTCACCGTATGGGATAAATATTTTAATATTTTAATAGTTCGGGCATTTTGGAGCGCGGGGATACCTAAAGTGTCTATGCTTACTTTTGTTTATTTACTTTTATATCTGATCTAGGGAAAGGGGGGTGATTTGAACTTTTGTGTTTTTTAAAATTTTTTCATACTTTTAAAAACTTTTTTTTTTATACTTTTACTTGTATGATCAGACTCCCTAGGGACCTTGAAACCTAGGGAGTCTGATCGATCATACTATTCACTGCGATACTACTGTATCGCAGTGAATAGCAAAAATGCCTTCACTGCTATTAGACGATGCCTCTGGCATCGTGTAATAGCTATACTGTAATGACAGGCCTGGGAGCCTTCAATAGGCTCCCGCCTGTCATGGCAACCAAGCTCCGCCCTCCGATGACGTTCTGAAGGGCTGCGATGAGGTAAAAATGGCGGCGCCCTTGGCGGCTCCGCAATTTAGACGCCGCGGTCGCGTTTGACCGCGGCATCTAAAGGGTTAACAGCTGCGATCGGTGCAGGCACCAATCGCTGCTGTTAGCTGCGGGTCCTGGCTGTATTATACAGCCGGCACCCGCGGTGTATGGAGAGCGCTCAGCTCCTGAGCGCTCTCCATACATCGTCATGCGACTCAGGACGTACTATTACGCCCTGGGTCGTTAAGGGGTTAAAGAATAAAATTCAGAACCTTCGAATTTTCTCCTTAAAGCGTAACTAAACTTTCGGACAACTTTCCATTTTCTGGCAGTATTTGTGTCATCAATACATTTTGTAATATAGTTTACTAACAAATATTGGCTCTTTTCTGTGAAATCCTGCATCTCTTTATTCCTTCCCTAACTTCTGTATTGCAAGATGTATCCTTCATCCCTCTGTGTACGGGCTTGTGTAAAATGAAGATAAAATGAGGGTAGGGAAGGGTCACTTCAAACATTTATATCTTGGGCATTCTAAAAAGTAGAAACTTGGTTCTTGGTTCAGGAGATCTTCTTTTTTCATATGCCACTAGGGTATTATAACTATCTCAGGAAATAATATAGATAGAAAATTAGAAGTGAAGCTCTTCTTTCATATGACACCAAAACCAAGTCTATATGTTTTATAATGCCTGAGATATAACTGTTTGAACCCTCCCCTCATCTTCTCTTCATTTCACACAAGTCCGTACACCAAACACAATGAGAAGTATCTCTCAATACGGAAACCATGGAAAGAATAAAGAAATGCAAGATTCACAGAAAGGAGCCACATTTTTTAATAAATTATATTACAAAATTTATTGATGACGCAAATACTGCCAGAAAATCAAAAGTTGTCCGAATGTTTTAGTTACCATTTAACTTCACATAGCAAAGTGGCACTTTTATCACTTGCAAACAAAGGCCCAGTTTGCAGTATGTTGCAAAGTACAGCTTACAATCAAGACTGTAGAGTAAGAGTGGGGCCTTTTTTTTTGGTGGAGTTGTGAACTCTGGCTTCATAATAAAATGATTAATTATTTTAAATGATATTATACAATTATTGATATTATATAACTAATTGACCAGAAATTGGAGTCAGAATTGGGCTGTGGAAAAATAGAGGAGTCAGAGTCAGTGGTTTGGCCTACCAACTCCACAGCCCTGTCATATAGAAACATTTCTGCAACAGTACAGTATAATTTTCCTTCAATTACATTTTCCAGGCAACATATGAAGTCTAAAACACCTGCCTGTGAAACCTGACCACACTAGAAAAGAGTGTACCAAAATACTTATTTAATGATCCTTATACCCCTTCAAAGGTTTTTTTTTTAGCGAGCTATTTAATAATCAAACTTCAATTGTACAAAAATGCAGTACAATATGTTACTCTTATTTGCAGAGAGACTAAAACTGGCAGCTCTTAGGATCAGACTGTGTGTTATGTGCACACAAAACTGGAGGAAGCATTGAAAGTGTAAACTGGTTGTTTAGTTTTAAATGACAAGGATGCAGTATATTGACTGCAACAACCCCTGAATGAAATTACAGTGTTAGCATAACGCGAACAGTAAAGAGGATATAAAAACCAAGTACACTGGATTCTTTTAATCATAAAGACATAACAAGTTAGGGCAGCATATGACACTGTTTTGATGACCAAATAATAAAATAGATGAGAGAACAAATTATTATGAGCATTATGATGAACACAAACCAAATTTATGACAGGAATCTGTATAAAAATAATGTGATTAAAGAGACTATTGTACAACTCTATTACCGGAAAATAATACCTTGATCACATTGGGGCAGTATATCAGGGCCCTAGGCTCAAGTGAAACATCTGGTCTAAAATAAGGTCTATGTAGAGATGAATTAAAAGGCTCAGAATTAACAGTATTAAGTCCAAATTAAAAAAAAAAAATTGGGTTCAAATAAACATGAAGTTTTTGCAGCTCTGTTTGCACAAATCAGCTAAAAATGAGTTTGCCATGAGGAAAGACTAGAGAAACCAGAAAGGGATCACATGACCTTGAGAATAAGGCAGGCTCACCCATTATGTCTTGCAAACAGTCCTAAGGTTACTGATGACTTATATGTAGTTAAAAAAAAAAAAAACTGGCAGAAAGAGAAGGTGTCCATTTTGTGGTGAAAAATCAGAGAGATAGGGTCTCAGACTGAGACAGATAGCAAATAATCCACAAATAACATAGTGTGTGGGTTCTGAGGATTACTGCACATAAGACTAGGGAAGAAGGCTTAGGTTTAATTAATAAATAGAGAGAGATAGGATAAGAGACTGAGTCACTCTGTTTGTCGCACTGTCACAGACTAAACCAGCCAGCACTGCAGTACAGACAGGTTGTATGTATGCTACTAACTCTGTAGCAGTTTTATCAATCAATCAATCAATCACAAATTCACATTTTTCACTGTATACTGTGTGTGTCCAAGAAGTCCAAGAATATACAAATGAAGGGAAAAGTGCTTTTGTCCCTGTTATGGAATTGCCACTGTAGCAATTCCCAAAAAATGGCAGCAACCAGAAAACAGTAGAACAAGCAACCTTATTCTCACACTGCGCTGGCAGATAGATCTAGGACAAACCAAATTTTCTTCACCAGCCGGTTGGACTTATGTTGAATTTAGATGTAGGTTATTGTCCCAGTAGCTAAGTGCGAGAAATGCTCTGCAATTTGAATACAAACCAAGACCCACAGTACTACTCACTAGGCAGGTAAAAACAGGAGAGCTGAATCAAAAGAATAAAATTATTCAGGTCAATCCAAGAGGTCAAAGTCAATGCCAAAATTAGAAGACAAGAGAATATCTAGTAAACAAGCCAAGGCCAGTATAACAGCAAAAAAGAGATATGAACAGAGTTCTGGAGCCAAGCTTACTAATAATTAACTAATAGTAGACACATGAGAAATTAAGAACAGACCTTAAATATCCCTCCTCAACTGCTGATATGTTCAGCATAGCAGAAATCTGACAGCAACAGAAAGCTTCATGTGTTGGCATGACAACCTTAAAGCAGCAGCAGTGATCAGAGCCACACAGTAAGATTCCTAACACTCCAGGAACTGCATGCTGAAGCCCAGGCAAGCCAAGGCTTTCTTCCAAAGTACTTTTCCCCTGCAAATGAATAAAATGTGGATTTACATGTAAATAGGGCTCTAAAACTGAATAAAAGAGGCATAAGGTACTGTAATTAGGTTTATAACAAATTTACTGCTGACAAACTCCCTTTAAGGAAGCTAACCTGCCTTAGAGGGAAAAAAAGAGGAGGAGAAAAGATGATGAAATAAATTTAGACTATACGGTACTGTATTTTCAACTATACTGTATATAATAAGGTTAAAAAGAAAAAATCCCTTATAATATATCATTGACAGAGGCATCACTCCCTGCAACTCTTTTGTATAGATATCCCAACTGAAATGCTGACTATGTGTTTTGAACTATTGTTCAATATGTTTTATGTCAGATAAAATGCTGTGCTTTAATAGTGTGCCCTCAGTGAAATTTCAGAAACTGTTCGTCCAGATCAATACAGTTGACAGAAACAGTAAATTAAGAATTTTGTAAAATAAAAAAAAAAAAGAAGGATTTATTTGTTGCATGTAATATAATATATAATTAATCATATTTAGGGAAAAAAAGCAGCAGCTGCAAACAAGTTTTCATGAACATTTGCAAAAAGCACTCAATCTGAGCTATTCAGAGCTTATGAATTTAGGCTAAAGGATTTTGGAAAGGTTTTTAGATCTACAGACTTTCTGCAGATAACAAGAAGAGTAAAAACAAAAAAGCCAATGGAAAGTCTTTGAAAAAAAAATCACGTTTTTTTGTGCATAATATTGTTAACATGTTGTGATTTTAAAGTTTGCTATGTCTGTATTTAAATAACCTTCAACTGAATATAAATATTTGGGACATTTATATTAATTGACAATGATTTATATTAATTGACAATGAAATATTTTTATTTTAAATGGATCTTAAGCTATTAGTTGGTACTTCAACCTTAAAGGTGAAATACAGCTCTACTTAGAGAAGCACAATCCATGTGGTGACAGCACTGTGGCACCATTTTAGCAATTATACAGGCCATTCCTGGACTTTCCTTTACTCTTATTTGGGGAGAAGGGACACCATTTTTTTTTTTTTGGCCTCAGGCAACAATAGAGTTACCTCTAGAAGAGAGTCTAGCTTGTTGTGCAATAAAAGAACTACTTTGGTTCAGAGAACTACTCAAAATCTAGTTTGTGAGGTTTCTTTCACTAAGGAAAATAGTATAATGTTGTACCGTTTTAGTCATAGAAAGTAGTGGAAGAGTGAAGAAATCAGGCAATACCTTTTAGAGGCTAACTGAGTATATTTGATAGTAAGCTTACAAGAGTATTAATTCTCTTCTTCAGACATACAAGACTGAAGAAGAGAGCTAGTACTCTCGAAAGCCTACTATCAAATATACTCAGTTAGCCTCTAAAAGGTATTGCCTGATTTCTTCACTCTTCCAGTAAAGAAAATAGAGTGTTAAAGTCACATACAGAAGAATGCTTCCCTGAACAAGCACTGATATTGAGCAAGTAGTAGTACTATGTTACTGAGTGAACTACAAGAGGTAGTGTGTTATTGACAAAGTACTGTCTGTGAGAAATCTAATTTTATGTATATGACTAGAAACTTTATTCAAATTTACAATTGATAAAACAAAGAATTATGTTTTATATATGTTGAGCTCTTGAGATATTCCTGAACTGATAACTGTGGCTTATGTTTTATTTTTCAACAGTAAAATATTTCTTACAGAAGAAACTTCTACTCTTCTGTGTAAATCTAGCTGAAAATATGCAAATACACAACACAGAAGGCAATCCATTTGATTTACAGAAAAAGAAGAAACATGGTAAATCTCAAATACAAATAGAGCCCATCGTTCCATTAGACTTTTATTTACAGACTTAGAACTGCTCTAGAAACAGAAGAGGTCACCACACCTAATAATAGTGATATATTTGTCAGGTTCTGTCCTTGACTTTCATTATATGTCTATAACAGTAATAGTAAATGGAGCACAAATCTGAGTTTCTTAAAGATTTAACTGCAAAACGGTCTTTTGCTGAGGTGTAATAAATGAGATGACTGAGGAAAAAAATAGTTTTGCAAAGCGAGGTTCTGCACTTATACACAATTAATACTGTTATTTACAATTACTATAGATTGCTTTGAAAGAGATGAAATGAAAAATAAGAATGGATGAAAGCAAATACTAATGGTGACAATCAGTCATGACCACAATGATCGATGTAAAGATTTGAAGAACATGGTATCCTGTTGGCTTGATTTACTCTACATTGTATAGCAAAGTTAAATAGACTACAGAATGAAACTATTGATTTATGGAAACGAATTGACACAGTATGATCATAAGTAAACAATTGCAAAGTAAAAGTCCAATATTTTCAAGCTTGGTAAATTACTATTAATCATCCTGATAATTCATTGTGCAGGATGAAATTAGCTGTCACAGTATAGTAAACAAGTTGTCTGAATCCTAGACCATCAAAATGTATGAGCACTGAAACACTGAAAGTTCCACTATTTTTCATTACTTTCAACACTCTTCAAAGAACAGGCTTGCAGAAAAGCAGTAAAAGATACAAAAGATTTAATGAAACGTGTTATTAAGTTTTAACTAAAGCGCCATTAACATTTTTGTAAAGACTGAATATTGATCAGGGTGGTGCCTTGTATCATGAGAGGTTTACTGAGGTGAAGGATTGAGCACCATATAGCACATAAGAGGATGTAAGACTTCTCTAAATTTGACCTAACTGTGTGTACTGTACAGAAGGAAATATACTGATCCTACTTATAATTTAATAAATGGATGTCGTGTTACTCCACATATGTTAATGCTACAGGATTATATATATATATATATATATATATATATATATATATATATATATATATCTTACACACACATATATATATAAGTAACCATACTTGTAAAAGGCAATGATGTATTATGTTTTAATTTTTTTAGTTGGTGATGTGTATTTTTTTTTTTACAGAATTTTTCACATCAATATCATAGAATTAAAAAAAACCTTGACATGTTACAGTTTTCACACTGGAAACCAAGAATTACAATAGGCTGACAAGTCCTGTTATGTAAAAATTCACAACAGTCATTTCATTGTCATCACATACAGGATTACAATAAAAGCTGAGGTCAGGACCACACAGGATCCACTGCTGACAATATGTAGCAGGGAAGTGAGCTCTGCATACTATAGGTTAGGGATCATGCCCAGAACAGTTTCTAATTAAAGTCAATGAGTCATTTTGTAACTGAGGTTTCTTATGTTAATGGGGCATATTTATGAAGACTGGCATATTGAATGTAAGTCTGCATAACCCCTGTGTTGGAGGAAAAGCTGCCTGATTTATGAGGAGGTACATACCTCATTAATGCAGTGGCTCCACCATCTTGTGCCTGTGCTGGAGTCTACACCAGCTTGTAGATGACATTTCACTGAAATGTGTGCCATTAAACTGGTGTAAATTATATTAAATCTATGCAACTCCAGGTGCAAAAACCAGTTGCAACAATTATTGTCAGAAATGGCATCCCTGAGTTTTTTATGCCAAAGATGGCTGCTCCCATAGTCATACACAGAAAACAGAACAAAAAGTTATTCAAGTAGAAAATAAAAAATGATTATAAAAATGTTTCAGTGATTAATTTGTAAAAATACAAGTGTCAAATTCCTTTTAACAACCACTAAAAATTTGAATCTCCGGCAAACTCAAATAAAGAAATTTCATCTGTTAGTCATATTACTGGTTTTAATTAAAATATGTATTTGTACTTTACAAAGTTTACTGTATTTTTAAAAAGAAAAAGCTTTTAAAATAAAGCCAAAAGACAGTGCTCCATGATTAAGATTTCATGGCATAAAGTGCTGTTTGTTTCAGTACAGTTGTAATTCTTTGATAAATATTGTTGCAAGTGAATCTGCATAAGAAAAATTGTGCCAAGTGTAAAAGCATAGCAAGTGTTCTAATGGCCTTCATAAATCCTAAACTCATTAAATGCAATAGCTAAACCTCCCTTTACACAAAATATGTAACAATGGCAATTTACATTCATTATATCTACCTCTTAGAAACAAATCGAAAAATAATCCATTTTTGTATGAAAAAAAACACAAAACAAATTGAATGCTCTGCAAAGAACAGTCTTAATCTATATATTCATTTAAGTGTTGTTATGAGGACTTAAAAACAATAACCTATGCATTAATCTCAAAGCCACATTGTGTTTACTGTATAGTCCATTATCATGATATCACAACTTTTATATTGTCATATCTACACATACTTTAGTGGCTTATTTGGTTTTAAAAAAATCTAGTGTTTTGTGTTTTATATTATGTTGAGCTCTTTGCAAGACCCAGAAATGAGCTCTAGAAGATATTTGGTATGTAATATCTACAGTAATGTTTGAAAGTTTTCCTGTGTAATACAAAGGAACATGAAAGTCTGGTGTATAATAACCGGAATGTTAAATAATCTATTGCCAAAACCCTTTTTTTTTTAGCTTCAGTGAGCTTTATTTATGGACAGCTCTAGGTTCACATTATCTGCAACTGGTTCTGTACTGGATAGACTAGGGTCTGAAGTGTAAGAGATCACCCAATTTTATCCGTAATGCCTGTAAGCCCAAAACTAGGTGATGACAGGCACAGTATCTGTGGACAAGTTTGGGTTGGAATGAGAAAATGTTAGGACTAGCTTAGAATAGCAGAGCTCATTCAGAGCAAGTAGATACTAGGAGGAGCATCAAGGAACATGTTTTTCACAAAACCAGGAGATACTAGGAATAAGGCTAGTTGCAGACGACCGTGGGTATTTTGCGGTCCATAAATTAGGAATTAGTCTTCAGTTTTTGCAGATGGAGTGTCTTCAGTGTGTGTTCAGTGTTTCTTCAACATCAGTGAAGTAGGTCCGCAAAAACTGACAGAGTGTCTTCAGTGTGTGATCCTAGTTTGCAGACCCACCATAAAAAAACTCAGGTGACATCTAATTATATCCCTAGCTTGTCCGCGAAAACGGACGGCACACTGATGACACACTGAGTACATCAGTGTGCCATCCGAGGTTTTCAGTCTCCCATAGGCTTCTATGGGCGAGTACGTTCCGCAAAAATTGAATAGAATAGGACCTGTTCTATCTGATGCGGTGCGGAATCATGGCTTGCACACTGATCAGTGAAAAATTTGGTCGTTTGCATGTACCCATAGACATGAATGGGTCAGTGTGCAATCCGCGAAAAACAAGGATGGCACACGGATCTAACCCACGGTCGGCTGTGAGACAACAAGGGATGAGACAGAAGCATCATCAGGAGAAAGAGAAAGGTCAGGACCAGGAATTGCACGTGAATTATCCATTGGTTTAGGCAGAAACAGTTAGGAGTAGCAACAATTCATGCTCCATCTTAGTACTACAAAAATATGGAGTTTATATACCTTCCTCAGCCTAATATAAAAAAAAAAATGGTTATCCTGGACAACCCCTTTAAAGAGGACCTTTCACATCCTCATGTATATGCGGTTTTACATACCGCTAGAAAGCCGACAGTGCGCTGTACTCGTCTCATAGCCCTGTACTGTCAGAGGGGGCGTTCCTTACAGCCCAGTGATGACGCTGAGCTGTGAGGAACGCACCCCCAGTACAGGGCTATGTACAAGTACTGTCAGGGAGGGCGTTCCTCACAGCCAAGCTAGACTGTCAGGAATGCCCTTCTGACAGTGAATGGTGAAATTTAGACCCCCGATAGCTCCAGCCCCGGGGTATATAACGGGAAATCCAGAAACCGCCTTAGAATGAGGCCCCACGTTGCGGAAATGCCACAGAAAAAAATGCAGCGTTTTACATTACCAGCAAAGTGAATGAGGTTCTGACTAATCCCAACAATTTTTATGTTAATTGTAGGGGGAAAAAACCCTGTGGAAAAGCTGCGTTTTTGAAAAATGCTGCAGGTCAATTATACCTGTGGAAATACTCACGTTTTCCCTATAGGTTTATTAAAGGAAGAAAATCAGCAGAGAAAAACTCAACAAAAATGCAATGAAAAATGTTGCATAGAAAAAGTAATGTTTTCCACTGTGTTTTTTTCTGCAGCACATTTTAGCTGCATTCCGTAACATGGAGCCTTAGCTTTAAGGACACGGCCCCATTTTTCAAAACTCACTTTATGTGGCAACAACTTTGAGATGCGTTAACTTACCCAAGTGATATTGAGACAGTTTTTTTGTGACACATTGTACTTTGTTCAATATTTTTTGCATATATTTACTTTAAAAAAATAGGAAATTTGGAAAAATTTGAAATTTTTAAAATGTGAAATGCTCATACCACCCAAATACGTTAATAACTATTGTCTACCATATCTCTGCTTTATGTTAAAAAGCTTACAAATGTAACAGTGATTTTCCACATTTTATAAGAAAATTTCCCATTTCCATTTGTTAGTGACCACTTTTTAACCCTTAAGTGCTGCATTCATTTAGTTTCCAGAAATGAATGAGCAGTTAATAGTGAAAAGTAAAAATTGCAATTTCCAGAGATATGCCATTTCAGTGCACGATATGTTCCTCCAAGCTTGTGTCAGCAGAGACACACACTCCAAAAACTGTTATCCCCTAGGGAGTGACCCCATTTTGAAAACTGCACCCATCAGAGTTTATCAAGGGCATAATGAGCATTAGTTTTCCCAAATGGATGGTGAAAAGTGAAAAAGTAAACTGCAGAGTACATTGGGTACACCAAATTCCCTATTATGCTCCCAGTAGCTCCCATGATTGGGGGTCACTTTGAGGATAATTTCTGATATCTTTTACCTCATAAGCTATAAATCTGGGGTGTACCCTGACATATGCTTGCACAACTTACACATTTCCTTCCTGCTGCGGCCAATTTAGCCCAAAAAATTTGGCGATTTTTGGGTTTTTTGGTTGGTAGTTACAGCTTAGTAAATGTTAATCCTTGTTTAATATAAAATACTGATTTTACTTTTGCCTAATTAATGTTCAATAATTCAAATCTGAACACATAAAAAGGTTACATTTAGTGCCATTGCATGTGCTATATGGCGTTTATAATATATGTCTGTAGATTTTATTCATCATGTAATGTAATTACTGTCAGAAGAATGCAAACTATTTGTACCAAGATCTAGTAGCCTCAAGCTCTGCCTTTGGCATAGTAATCTTTAGGCTAAAGTCCATGTAGCAGGCCACAGCAAAAAAGCGCTGCAGGAAAAACTGCAGCAGCGCATTGCCGGGAAACCATCGACATTTCCGTAGGCATAATTGACATGTTGCCATTTCCAAAACCACAACGGTTTTGGAAATTGCAGTGTGTCTGCTCCGTGGAATTTTCCATGTCAGGAAGGGATTCTCCAGAATCCTATCCACTTTGCAGGGACTGTAAAATGCCCGTATATTGCCTTGGCGTTACTCCACGTGGGGCCCCAGCCATACTCTGCTTTGTCCAACATATTATAAAATGAGTCTAGGAGGGCAATTTTCTTTTCACGATTGTTGTTGCACACATTCCCAGGTATGAATTTAAAATCCAAATTACAGATACACATGTGGTGGAACTGCCCCTGCCTACATCCATTCTGGCACAATGTCCATAGGGTTATCAAGACAGTTTCAGGTGTAGTTCTGAGGGATGACCCTGCCCCCCTCCTCCTCTCCATTTTCCCTCACAGGATTCAAAAACATGTCCGTAAATTGGGAGGCTTTCTACTAGTAGCGGCCAGGACCATAATCCCCAGGCTCTGGAAGTCCACTTCAGTTCCTTCTCTCTCTGATTGGCTCCAAGAGATTCTACATATACGTCATACGGAGGACCTGGTGGCGGACCTCAAGTCCAATGACTGTTCTCACCAGAAAGTCCGGCTTCTCTGGACTACGTTTTTGCTATTCCATCTCGTTTCCCACATCTTTCCATAAATCTACGACCTAACTCCGTCTCCCCCCTTCTGGATCTGACCCCATTTAACTCTCCCACCTCCTTCCATATCTCCTCTCTCTCTGCTATGCCCTAGCTTACATCACTAATTCTGTGTAGCTATACCTCTCTCCTCATTTCTCTCTCCTATTCCCTTGACTGTTTTGCATTTGTTTACTGATATGATTAATATTGCTATTTGTAGCTCTGCTGCGCCAGAACGTATTTCTCCCTTGCACTCGTCCCCCCCTCCTTCTCTTTACCCATCCCTCTCCAAATGTCCCCCCCTCCCCCTTCTGTTTATTCTGCCATTGTTACGGCAGCTACTGTATGTTCATTTACACTGTTCATTTCCTCTCTTATTATGTATCATTTTTTTAAAAAAAATTCAATAAAATCTTTAATGAGAAAAAAAATTCAAAATTACAGACCATGAACCACCCTCTTACATAATTACCAGCCATCCTGGTTCACAAACATTGCTTCCTAGAATTCTTTGGAAAATTATATCATTTTAGGCTCTCTGAATAGTAATACAAAGTGACTGTTGAAGATTCTCTTATTACTGACATACAGTAAGTCAAAAATTCAAACTAGCCATATTGTGAAAAGGTTAAAGCCATACAAAGATTTTGCTAGTCTCTAAATATTCTACATGCAAATTTCTGAGGCAGTCATTATCATCATTTTACACGATGATCCACAAAATGTAACTTGGCTCAAGCAACTCAGCTATAGTAAATGTAACCCTGCCAACAAAATTAATCAGCTAAGCACACATCAAGGGATGTTTATTTGTATTTTCTGGTGTTGTTTCAACTGCTGCGCTAGATGAAAAGCCCACTGCATCTATGGTTATGGCAATATTTAATTTGCATGATTGTTTTAAATGCGTTTCTCTTAAGACAGTAGTCTCATTTTAATGTATAATTACCAAATTCTGAAAAACTCAGCAGAGTAAACTTGTAATTATCATCAATAGAGGATGACTGGAGTAAGCACAGTTTGCGAGAGGGAAAAAAAAAACAAAAAAAAAACCAGAATATTATGTGGTTATAATCTGCCTCCACTTAAACGAGTCATTGATTTAGAAGGCTGTATTTCACATGACTAACCAGAGGCATATAACTGTGGCCATTAAACAAGATAAATCATAAAGCTGTACAACAAGCAGTTTATTGAAGCATTAAGGCACAACAAAGCATGTTTAGAAAGCCATTAAAATGTTCAAAATATACACGGCTCAACTTTACACTTTAAACTGCTTTCAATAGCTGACAATGATTCTACATATTTTTGTATAATTCCTATAAAGACAAACTCTTGTAATAAGCAATAACAGCATCTTGTGTAGTAAAAGCCCAATCATGTTGTCTGTAAACATCAAAAGTAAATGCCGTTTTATCTAATCATGTTCAGATTTCAGGATTCTACTAAATAATAACATTGAAATGGAAATATTTCTTTCAAATAAATGAAAAAAATGAAAATAACTAAGATTAGGTGTAATATAATTGTGCAATTATTCTGTTACTCCTCCTAGAAATTTATGAATAATTTGACAACAGAATATTTGTTTTGCCCTCCAAAACCAGTGGACATCCTGGGGACGGGCATCGAGATTGTGAACACCTATAAGTACCTGGGTTTGCTCCTTAATAATAAGCTGGACTGGGCAGATCATATGGAGGCCCTGTACAGGAAGGGCCACAGCAGGCTCTACCTGCTTAGGAAGCTGAGAGCCTTTGGAATCCGGGGGGCACTTCTTAGAACTTTCTTCAACTCGGTAGTGGCATCAGCCATCTTCTTTGGAGTGGCCTGCTGGGGGAGCAGTATATCAACCAGGGACAGAAATAAACTTGACAAGCTGATTAGAAGGGCCAGCTCTGTCCTGGGGAGCCCACTGGACCCAGTGCAGGTGGTGGGTGACAGAAGGATACTGTCCGTGGTGAGCTCCATGCAGAAGAAGAAGTCCCATCCCATGCATGAGACTGTGATCGCGCTGAGCAGTACTGTCAGTGACCGACTGCTCCACCCTAGGTGTGAGAAGGAGCGCTATCGGAAGTCTTTCCTCCCCACCGCGGTTAGGCTGTACAACCAACACCGACCTAAGCGGAGATCATTACACACTGAGAACTGAAAATATCTCTCTGCCTGTTAAATCCCCCCCCCCCTGCTACGTCCTATCTGTCTGTCTGCTATCAATGTAATGCCTCTCACCTTGGAACATTCCTGTACATGTTGTATTTGTATTTGTATCTGCTTATCTTATCTTATCTTTGCTGCTGTAACACACTGAATTTCCCCATTGTGGGACTATTAAAGGACTATTATTATTATTATTATTATTATTATTATTTAGCAGTGAAGGCTATGTCCCTTTATACAGTGGGGAAAAAAAGTATTTAGTCAGCCACCAATCGTGCAAGTTCTCCCACTTAAAAAGATGAGAGAGGCCTGTAATTGACATCATAGGTAGACCTCAACTATGAGAGACAAAAAGAGAAAAAAAATCCAGAAAATCACATTGTCTGCTTTGTAAAGAATTTATTTGCAAATTATGGTGAAAAATATTTGGTCAATAACAAAAGTTCATCTCAATACTTTGTTATATATCCTTTGTTGGCAATGACAGAGGTCAAACGTTTTCTGTAAGTCTTCACAAGGTTGGCACACACTGTTGCTGGTATGTTGGCCCATTCCTCCATGCAGATCTCCTCTAGAGCAGTGATGTTTTGGGGCTTTCGCTGGGCAAAATGGACTTTCAACTCCCTCCAAAGGTTTTCTATGGGGTTGAGATCTGGAGACTGGCTAGGCCACTCCAGGACCTTGAAATGCTTCTTACGAAGCCACTCCTTCGTTGCCCTGGTGGTGTGCTTGGGATCATTGTCATGCTGAAAGACCCAGCCATGTTCCAACTTCAATGCCCTTGCTGATGGAAGGAGGTTTGCACTCAAAATCTCACGATACATGGCCCCATTCATTCTTTCATGTACACAGATCAGTCGTCCTGGTCCCTTTGCAGAGAAACAGCCCCAAAGCATGATGTTGCCATCCCCATGCTTCACAGTAGGTATGATGTTCTTTGGATGCAACTCAGCATTCACTCTCCTCCAAACACGACAAGTTGTGTTTCTACCAAACAGTTCTACTTTGATTTCATCTGACCATATGACATTCTCCCAATACTCTTCTGGAACATCCAAATGCTCTCTAGCAAACTTCAGATGGGCCCGGATATGTACTGGTTTAAGCAGGGGGACACGTCTGGCACTGCAGGATCTGAGTCCCTGGCGGCGTAGTGTGTTACTGACGGCAGCTTTTGTTATGTTAGTCCTAGCTTTCTGCAGGTCATTCACTAGGTCCCCCCGTGTGGTTCTGGGATTTTTGCTCACCGTTCTTGTGATAATTTTCACCTGACGGGGTGAGATCTTGCGTGGAGCCCCTGATCGAGGGAGATTATCAGTGGTCTTGTGAAGAAGTTACTTGTCTGTGAGAGCCAGAAATCTTGCTTGTTTGTAGGTGACCAAATACTTATTTTCCACCATAATTTGCAAATAAATTCTTAAAAAAATCAGACAATGTGATTTTCTAGATATGTTTTCTCATTTTGTCTCTCATAGTTGAGGTCTACCTATGATGTCAATTACAGGTCTCTCTTATCTTTTTAAGTGGGAGAACTTGCACAATTGGTGGCTGACTAAATACTTTTTTTCCCCACTGTACTTTGACATTGTCGAACCAATGCTGATGCTAGTTTCATCCACAGCAATTTTGGAAATTGCTGCTGCAATTTTTTTCTTTTCAGTCAAAGTCACAAGTGATTATAACAGGAAGGAAAAATATTAGTTCTTCTTCAATATGTTCCATTCCTTTTGAATCCTGTTCTGGCTTTGGCTTTAAAAACTGAATGGTAATCTACCACAAAATCTGTGTCATTTTTCCAAAAACAGTATATTTAAAACTATCCTCACTATCCTCAGTATCCTAAACTATGCAGATACACACCCCTCTGGAATGGAGCTTGGTAACAGAGGAATGGCACATCGTAAGGTTATGATAAAAGATTCTCCTGAATTGTTATTTTATGTGGAATGCAAGTATTTGCTAAAATAGATATGTCACAAGAGCTGACAGAGAGAAAATTAACATTTACAGAAGTTATGCAGAGAAGCGAAAAAAAAAATAACAAAAATATGCAGGGTACACACATTTCTGAATTCACTACTTCTTATACACATTTACTGCTGTTAAAGGAGGGAATGCGATTGTTTTCCATAGTGGGTAAGGACATACATTCAGTTTTGTAATGCAGTTTCTGTAACCAAAAACAGGAGTGGATTAAACAGAAAACTATGGTACCCTCTGTCTTTATAATGCACACCTGATTTTAGCTTCAAAAAATTGCATAGAAAAAAAAAATGAACATGTGTTCTACCCATTTGGATAAGCAAACATAATCCCTCTGTCAACAGCTATAAACATCTATGAGGAGTTGTGAATTTAGAAATCTACTTGGATATTTTGGTTCCTTTTCTCCACTCTGCCACATGTACTGTATATTCACATTAGCAAATTTGTGGCAGAAAATAAGCATGCAAAAATCCATACACACGTTGAAAGGGAGGTGACTTAAGGCCCATGAGCCCTGGTGCAAAAGCTCAGCTTTTCCCACCCTGTGCAACTTCTGCTCACCAGTCGTGTCCCATTTGTACATTTTATGAGAATTTACATTTTCCTTTCCTTCTCTATCTGAGCACTGATGGCCATGAAGACTTGTTCACAACATGTCTGTGCACACAAGTTTCTTATCTTTCTTGCCCCCTTTTGTGCAACAGTCTCCCACCACAGAATCCCTTTCTTGACTATATGGTGCTGAACAACTCTATTTTTTGCCAATAGAGGGGTGATTTTCTCCTTTCTGACAGTGGATGTGTCCACACAGAACCTTATTCCACTTCAACCACCTCAAGCTCTTTGCATTGCATTTAATAGATGGTGCTCTAATTATTCCGGCACAGTTGGAAATGTTTTCTGTACAACAACAAACATTTATAACGCACTTTTCACACAATAGCCTCAAAGCGCAGTCCAGTGGCTAACTAAACAGTATTTTGCAGTATTCCATGTGTAGTAAGGGTGTTATTTGCCCTCAAATGCCAGACTGAAGAGTTTGTTTGGAGTCTTGATTTAAAATTGATCCAGGATGAGATCTCTCTGATCGGTTCGGGTAATACGTTCCAGAGAGAGGGGTTTGCATGGCAGAAGGCTCTGGCTCCAAACTGTTTAAAGTATATCCTATGGATGAACAGTTTATTTGTGCCTGCTGCTCTGAGAGGTTGGCAAGGATTTATGGGGTTTCAGAAGTTCTTATAAGTAGTTAGGGCCTGAATTATTTATAGATTTAAAGGTAATCAAATGTTAGGCTAGATGCACACGAAAGAGGTGCAAATTGTCTGTGAAAAAATTCAATTTTTTACTGCCGTCTTGCACCCGAGTAGCACCCATTTTCACGGATCCCCCACAGACAAAATGGACAAAAATAGGATATGACCTAGTGAAATAACGCTCAAGCCAATAGCCCCCATTAACTGACAGTGAAATTAATGCTGCCATGTGATGTCCATTAAAAAAACCAACGTCACATAGCCAGTTTTCACTGTCATGTGAATGTAACCTTATTTTCCATTTTACAAGCAGCCAATACAGTTAGCGTGGATAGGGGTTATGGGAGCATGTTGGGGTTCTTGGTTATTAGAAAATGTGATAGAGATATCCCAGGAAACAATTAATGCCTCCTCAGTGTAATCTGCCTAAGTGTGTACCACATGATGAAACATGTATCTCTATTAGGACAGAAAAAAAAATATGGAAAGGGAAAAAGCAGACAGAACAGAGGTAAGCGGATTATCCAGTTTCTAAGATTGGTGACCTATCCTTAGATTACTGGTACCGAGGCAGCGCAAACTGTAGGTGTACAAACTGTAGCGGGGAGTGTAGGTACTGCAGTGCTACCCCATTGAAGTCTAAGGGGCAGCGCTGCAGTACCTACACTCACCACTACCATTTCTATGGTGATTTAGCAGAATGTCTCTCGTGCAATGCCTCGGTACTGGTGATCTGTGGGGGTCCAGGGGTCGCAGCCCCTCAGATCTAATATTGATTTCCTATACTAAGGATAAGCTATCAATCTTAGAAACCGAATAACCCCGTTAATATATAAATAATAAATAAAACACAGGAACTACTGTAGACAAGGAATTTCTTATGAAACCTATTTAATACAATATCTTGACATGCTAGCAAAACCCTTGTCAGGCTAAAATTCACATATACATATACAAAGCTTAAATAACATTTCAGTTTGTGATGTCATATTGCAAAAAGTTGCTCATCTCACTGACACACATACTTTATATGGCCATTTCCAGCTAATGGAAAAGGTCAGGAAGGACACATTTGTACATGTCCTATTAAGGAATAACAGTAAAATTGGACAAAATATACATAAAAAAGTGCTTAAGAATGTATTTACTAAAATAAACAATTCAGGAGAACAGACATGTTCTCTCAAGGCTTCCTTCACATAACCACTTGTTTTGTTGCCTTTTTTTCAGATTTGTTTAAAACTACATGATTTACATGTGTTTTTTGCAAGTGAATTTTGGGTGGATTATTTTATTTACACATTTGTCATTTTTTATTCCAGGCAGATTTTTTCTTAAAGAGAGGAGTATGCAGAAAATGCCTGAAAACAAAACACCATGATGCTTGTTGAAGTGATACTGTGGATAAAAGAAGTTACCAAAAGTCAGAAAAAAGGCACTGATTGTGGTGAGTTTCACATACATTACTTTATGGTTAACATCTAGCCACAGATTTTTTTGGAATAAAAAAGTTTTAAGGGAACCTGTGAAATGGACAAGATATAATTTTTGGAAAAAGATTATGCATAACCTTTTCTAGCCTCTTAATAGTTCTGATGCACCTCCCAAAGTCCATGAATTAGAATACCTATGTGTAACACTACCCTAACAGAAATGCAGTTACCCACACTGTAGATCTCTCACCTGATGCTCATAAATAGTAAAAGGGTGTTTTCAGGTTAATATATTATTTTGTATGGACTAATCATGTTATTCAGTTTTTCTTCATTGGTGAAAATTCTTGTATTGGTAAGGGGTAGTACCAGGATAACAATGCCATGTCTGCTTTTCAGAAAAAAAACATCACACATGTCTAAGGGCTATATCTGATATTGCAGCTCAGCCCATGGACACATGTGGTGCTGTTGCTTGGTGAAAGCAGACATGTTTTTCTTATATGGTACAATCAAGTGAAGTATATTAATATTAATGCAAATACAAGAAGAAATTATCTCCCATCCTCATAAATGCACACATTTATTGAACTTCATTGGAAAATATAATTATCCTTAAATGCCACAAAGCACTATTTAAATGTCATAAAAATTATAAATGCATTAATTTTATTTTAGCATACACTCTTCATTATTTTCTCTACAGCTGAAAGCATTTGCCTTTATTTTTTGTAAAACAATGACAGATTATTAATATAAAACCTACTTCTCAGTGGTTGTTAAAATTCTCATCTCTAAAATGCTGTGTAAATTCCATATGGCTTGCTAAATGTGGATTTATATTGTGATTTGTAACCTATAATCCTAGCCTGCAATAGCAGCACTTAAAAGCAAATTCCATAGACTTTATCACAAACTTACAAAACAATGAAAAAGAAAAGATATGTTAAAAACATCACTCCTCCCCCAGAAGCATGATATTTGTTTTGCTATCTTTGTTTTTTTCTTATATTGTATTAAAAACTAGGTCATTATAGCATATACAGGCAAACTCATCATGAAAGATTAGTCCCAAAAATCATGTAATCTACTACACAGTCCTGACTAGGTCCATTGTCAACAGACCTGTTTTTTTCTGCTTAGTCTTCTTCTTTGAGTTAACAAGATTATTAATCTTAAAACTTGACATGCTAGACGTGAATACAGTTAGCACTCCTTCTTGTATCACATACTTACAGGGGCAGATTTATCATGCCATTATCATTTGCACACATCTCCTCATAATAAAGTAATCAGAAAAAGAAACTGCAGGTCACCTCTAGCACTGATAAATATAGATGTATTTACCAAACTAGTGCAGTTAAATCTTTTTATTGGTTACTACCCATTACAGCACCAAACCAAAGCCTACACTTGATAAAGGCTCCAGTTTGGTGCTGAAACTGATAGTAACCAATAAAGGATATAATTGCATAACTTTGGTCCATGAATCTACATCCATCAGTGTCAGAGTTGTACGTACATGATAATTCTGGCACGATAAATCTACCCCAGTAAATCCACAGGCTATGCATTGGTGAATTCATGAGTGACGCTTGAACTTCAGAATTTAACCAGGTGAGCAAATCATCACCTGTTTGTCTGTGTTTTGACAGTGTACACCATGGAGCGCTGTTTTTATCATTTCCCTCCAGTGATTTTCCTCATAAACAAGGTGCATCCTCTGTCAGGTGATATGATGACTGGTGTTGAATGCATCAGTCTTCATAAATCTGCCCCACTGTATGGGGAGCCAGGAAGCTGAAATAGTCAGCTTAGTTTGCAAAGGTCCTCTAACTTTACAGCTGCTTGGCAATAGTGATTTTATATTATTAATGTCTCATGCTCACAGTCGTATTGCTTTATCCAATCTCCAATTTGTATGGAACTACAATTAAAAAAAAAAAAAAAAATCTGCATCCTTCCACAGAAAAATATATAGAAAGTCTCATTCTTATGCAACAGGTATCTTTAGCTACAAACAAGTAAGTATGTGTAGTACTAGCCAGTATTAATATTTATGTAGTGTGGAAGTGTGACTGCTGGAGTGGCATATGTATAGTTATAAAAAGTGTGTATTTCATCCTAGGAAAGCAAAGTGGGAGAGACAAGTCTTGGGAAAGTTGGGTGCTTCATTTGAAATTGCAGACAAATGGGTCGTTAATGATGGTTAAATAGCATCCTTGTTGGAGGGCTCTATAAGGGATGTGGTACCCTTTTACATAACACTCCCTATCTGTGCAAGAAGCAGGTTGTGGAAATTCTGATGTGAACACCATCTTGACCAAGAGATGGGGATACCATGAGCTAAAATGTCACAGAAGTCAAAAACCAGATAAACCAGCGGCAGAGATAGTACTGAAGGTGGCTGGTCACTGCTAGACTACTGGTCCCTGCTGATATCATGCACAGGAAATGGATTAATGTAATAAACTAGATTCACTTGATTCAATAGAAGGTCATTGGCTGATACAGTGAATATTGAAAACTGGCCTTGGAAATTTGAGTGTTTTCCTTTAAACATTTATGATCTATCCACATGATAAATGAAAAATATATGATTGCTGGAGGTCTAACCACTTGGAACCCCACCAATCATGAGAATCACGGTCCCCAAGTCCTCTGTGTGAATGGATCGGTAGTTCACATGCATAATGAAATATATATTAGTTATTGGAGAACTTTAGAATACAGGAGTACTCCAAAGACCCACCTCCCAAGGGCCCCAAGTTCACAGGAGGTGACTAAAAAAGGGTATGAGTATGAGAGACACCTATCCTTGTGAAGTATGATTTAAGTGGATAGACATAGACTGCCCAAAAGGATTCACCACACTGGTTCAGATCGGTTTGCTAGTGCTGTGGGTTCCCAGGTGGTCCAGGACCAGAGAAAAGGGTACCCCACAGTCTAAACCATTCAAAGCCAGGTGCGAAAGCCTAATTACCTCTCAAGGGCCTGATGGGTATTCATCAGTCCAAAGAAGCCACTCAGCGCGAGCATCCCTCAGCGAGGGGAAAGACTGAGGTGGATATGGTCAGAGAACAATGTGGGGAAAAAGCAGTGAAAAGTATGTGCAGAATTTTTTAAGAAAGCAAACAGGCCACAAGATGGGTGTCTAGATTTGAAACAATGGAGAGACTTCCAATGAGAGTAGGGTCCATAGGTATAAGAAAATAGAAATGCAAAAGTAAGTTGAACAGCGGGTAAAAGTATGTGAATTGATGAAAATGTAAGAGCATGTGCAATGTTAGGAGTTGTGTGTGAAACAGGTAGCAGAAAAAGGAAAATTCATGTTATTAGTTAGGCAAGAGGAAAAGTATACAGCAACTATTACAGATTAAGTAGGTGCAGTATTGTGAGTACTGCGGGAAGTACTATAAGGAAAGAGACAAAGATGTTAGATCAGAAGATTGGTAAATCTCTCAAGTGCCAAAAGCATGTGTGACCAAGTGAGAGTGACAAGTATGGGATATCCAATGTGTATGTGGTTCTAAGTGTATGAGAAGCTAAGTTGAAAAATTTTCAAGGGGGCAATTTGGGGCCTATATTAAATTTGTGTTATGTATTTGCATTTGCTAGAATTGATTGAAAATAGGCATTACATGCAGAATGGACAGCTGATGATAAGAGAAAAGGGTGGAGAGCTTTGAAAGGGGAAGGTATATATTGTACATATTACACAGGGACAGCTCATATAAACATGGATGGCATTGTATGCTACTGTAATATATGTTAACTTAGTTTACTGATTAAGCAGGGCTGCACTACTTGGACTGTATGAATTGTCTCTCAGAATGAGATAAAGTGTTTCAAGTTCAAGGCTCTAGAACACTAAATGTAATTGGATGAATCTGCAAAGAATTCATCAAAACAATATAATCATGCCCTAGCCCAAATGTTACAGGAATGGGCCCCAAAAATGCAATCTTAGTATGATGGTGTGGGCAAGCAGCAATTTTCTTTGTTTTCTTTGATGTAGAAGTTTTTACTCAATTACATGAGAAAAAAATACAGCAATGGCCCTGTATTCCTGTATCCAGTGTTGAACCCTACTGTTGACTACTGCAGGTCCCAAAATCAAGAGGAGAGGTGATGTTGGTATGAAAAATGTGATTTAAACAATAGGTAATTTCCTGGTGACACTTCCTTAAAAAAAACAACAAAAAAACATTGGCAGACCAATGTATGAAATGTTATGAACTATGTAAGTGATGATGGTGGACAGCTGGTAAATGAATGGCCCGCAGATAACTGATAGATAAGCAGTAAAGGTTTTATTCATGTTAACCCCTTCCTGACATCCGCCGGTATAGTACTGCAGATGTTGGGTTTTTAAATATGGCGGCCGCTCGGGAGCTCAGGGGATACCAAATGTATATACTTTTTTTTTACATTTTAATCTCTTAAAAAAGTCCCAAACTTTGCAAAAATAGAAATTTCTTGTAGTCGCTATATTCTGGACACTCATAACTTTTTTATATTTTATGTGTATGGGGCTGCATAAAGCTTTTTTTCCAAGGCCAGATTTAATGATGTTTTGATAGCTTTTTATTAAAATGTTTACCGAAACTAATTTTTTTTTTCCCACTATGGCGTTCACCGTATGGGAAAAATATTTTTATAAGTTTGCAGAACGGGCATTTTCAGACACCTAATGTGTGTGTATTTCACTTTATTTTTAGACAAGTTTTTTTTTTTTTACTTTTATTTTTAAACCCCCTAGGGAAGGGTTACTCTACTACTTTTAGTAAAGGTCTGTTGACCGAGGTTCACCATCAAGTAAAAGTCCAAGCTGAACACATATAGTATTTATGGAATTTTTCAGACAAAAAGACACATATGACTATAAGACGCAAAAGAAAATTAGGAAAAAATATTTTCTCTTGTGGCATTATACGTGGCGTGGGAGCACTAAGGAGCATTAAACTGTGGGTAGGGGGCACTAATGAACATTATAGGGTGCGTGGGGACATTAAGGAGCCATTATTGTGCCTCCTCACTGTATGCTCCTTATTATCCTCCCCACAGTACAGTTGCCCCTTAGTGCCTCCACACATAACTCACATTAACAGTGGCTGGGAGGAACATTCACATTAGGGGGGTTAATGCCCACAGACACATGATGGCTATAACAGCTGCTCAGCTCCTGAGCGGCCACCATATTTAAATAACCAACATCCTCCGTACTGGGAAAGGGACAAAGCACATGATCATGTGCATGATTAGAGATAAGCGAATTTCTCAAAAGTTCGATTCTGCAGTTCGATTCGAAGTTCCAAAAAATTAGCTTCGATCCGAATTAATTTGCGGCGAATATCGCTAAAAACCACCTATTCCCTAGCTTCAGAGAGCCTGTATAATGGTGTAGAACACTGTGCCTTGCAGTAACACGCATAGGGAGCCTATTGTGGTAGTCAGTTTGACACACTGAATCGATGCACACTTCACTTATTTGGACATTTACGGGGCCAAAACTGACCAACTAACTCAAGTGTGAAACCAGCCTTACAGGTCCATGTTAGTGCCAGGGAGAAAGAACCGTGCAGAGGCCCAACATCCTACTGTAGAGTGAAAGCGCGCACTCCTTTTACACAGTCATCTGTCAATTCCACATATATGTCTACAGAGTGGCAAGGCGACATAATGTGGAGTTGGCAGCAGCATCAGGAATCCACAGAGTGGCAAGGCAACATAATGTGGAGGTGGCAGCAGCATGAGGAGGCCATACAGTGACCCAGTGGCAGAAGTGGAGGTAGTAGCAGCCTTAGGAGGGCATACAGTGACCCAGTGGCTGCGGCATGAGGAGGGCATTCAGTGACCAAGTGGCAGCGGCATGAGGAGAGCATACAGAGACCCAGTAACTGCGGCATGAGAAGGGCATACAGTGACCCAGAGGAAACGGCTTGAGGAGGGCATACAGTGACCCAGTGGCTGCGGCATGAGGAGGACATACACATGTGGAGAAAATTGTTGGAAACCCTCGTTTAATGAAAGAAAAACACATAATGGTCACAGAAATAACTTGAATCTGACAAAAGTAATAATATATAAAAATTTGATGAAAATGAGCAAATGAAAGTCAGACATTGCTTTTCAACCATGCTTCAACAGAATTTTTTTTCAAAAGAAAACTCATGAAACAGGCCTGGACAGAAATGATGGTACCCCTGAAAATAATGTGACCAAAGGGACATGTTAAATCAAGGTGTGTCCACTAATTAGCATCACAGGTGTCTACAATCTTGTAATCAGTCAGTCGGCCTGTATATAGGGCTACAGATACTCACTGTGCTGTTTGGTGACATGGTGAGTACCACACTCAACATGGACCAGAGGAAGCGAAAGAAAGAGTTGTCTCAGGAGCTTAGAAAGAAAACTATAGACAAGCATGTTAAAGGTAAAGGTTATAAGACCATCTCCAAGCAGCTTGATGTTCCTGTGACTACAGTTGCACATATTATTCAGAAATTTAAGATCCATGGGACTGTAGCCAACCTCCCTGGACGTGGCCGCAGGAGGAAAATTATGACAAATCCAAGTGAAGGATAATATGAATGGTAACAAAAGAGATTAAAGGTGAACCCATAGGAACATCAGTGTCAGATCGCACCATCCGTCGTTGTTTGAGCCAAAGTGGACTTCATGGGAGACGACCAAGGAGGACACCATTGTTGAAAACAAATCATAAAAAAGCCAGACTGGAATTTGCCAAACTACATGTTGACAAGCCACAAAGCTCCTGGGAGAATGTCCTATGGACAGATGAGACAAAAATCGAAATTTTTGGCAAGACACATCAGCTCTATGTTCACAGATGGAAAAATGAAGCATATCTTGAAAAGAACACTGTCCCTACTGTGAAACATGGAGGAGGTTCTGTTATGTTCTGGGGCTGCTTTGCTGCATCTGGCACAGGGTGTCTTGAATCTGTGCAGGGTACTATGAAATCTCAAGACTATCAAGGGATTCTAGAGAGAAATGTGCTGCCCAGTGTCAGAAAGCTTGGTCTCAGTTGCAGGTCATGGGTCTTGCAACAGGATAATTACCCAAAACACACAGCTAAAAACACCTAAGAATGGCTAAGAGGAAAACATTGGACTATTCAGAAGTGGCCTTCTATGAGCCCTGACCTAATTCCTATTGAGCATCTTTGGAAGGAGCTGAAACATGCCTTCTGGAAAAGGCACCCTTCAAACTCGAGACAACTGGAGCAGTTTGCTCATGAGCAGTGGGCCAAAATACCTGTTCAGAGGTGCAGAAGTCTCATTGACAGTTACAAGAATTGTTTGATTGCAGTGATTGCCTCAAAAGGTTGTGCAACAAAATATTAAGTTAAGGGTACCTGTTTCATGAGTTTTCTTTTTTAAAAAATTCTGTCTGACTTTCTGATTTTCATAGAATTTTTATATATTATTACTTTTGTCAGATTCAAGTTATTTCCGTGACCTTTGTGGGTTTTTCTTTCATTAAACGAGGGGTACCAACAATTTTGTCCACATGTGTACAGTGGCCCAGTTCCTCCCCTGTGTGACTTTGTTCGCCCAGGCAAATGAGGTGTAGAACAGTGTGACACCGCTGTGCCCTGCACATGTGGTATGCTGGAGGAGTGCTGTGAATTGTCCCTGCAGTGGAGGCTGAAGAAACAGTGGAGGTTGAGGTGGACATTGTTGCAGGACCAACGGTGGCAGAACATGGAGGTGGAAGCGGCGCCATCTGGCCAAGTTGCTGGTGACAAGGTGACAATGTGAAGTTGGCAGCAGCATGAGGAGGGCATACAGTGACCCAGTGGCAGCGGTATGAGGAGGCCATACAGTGAACAAGTGGCAGCAACATGAGGAGGCCATACAGTGCCAAGTGGCAACAACATGAGGAGACCATACAGTGACCCAGTGGTAATGGCATGAGGAGGCCATACAGTGACCAAGTGGCCGCAACATGTGGAGGCCATACAGTGACCCAGTGGCAGCGGTATGAGGAGGCCATACAGTGACCAAGTGGCAGCAACATGAGGAGGGCATACAGTGACCCAGTGGCTGTGGCATGAGGAGGCCATACAGTCACCCAGTGGCAGAGTGCGCAGGTGGCAGCAGCGTGAGTAGGCCACAGAATGGCAAGGTGACATAATGTATAGGTAGCAACAGCCTTAGAAGGCCATACAGTGAACCAGTGGCAGAGTGAGGAGGTGGCAGCAGCGTGAGGAGGCCATTCAGTCACCCAGTGGCAGAGTGCGGAGGTGGCAGCAGCAGGAGTAGGCCACAGACTGGCAAGGTGATATAATGTGTAGGTAGAAACAGGCTTAGGAGGCCATACAGTGAACCAGTGGCAGAGTGAGGAGGTGGCAGCAGTGTGAGGAGGCTATACAGTCACCCAGTGGCAGAGTGCGGAGGTGGCAGCAGTGTTAGTAGGCCACAGAGTAGCAAGGTGAAATAATGTGTAGATTGCCAAAGCCTTAGGAGGCCATACAGTGACCCAGTGGCAGAGTGTGGTGAGGCAGCATGAATCATTTAATCTGCTGCATCAGGCATTAGTGGGTGGAAATCCTGGCTGATCCATGCCTGATTCATCTTCACAAAGGTCAGTCTCTCCAAATTTTGGGTGGACAGGTGAGTTCTCCTTGGGGTAACTATGGCCCCCTCCGCACTAAACACCTGCTCTGATGCCACACTACTGGCCATGCAGGACAGCTTTTCCAGGACAAACTCGGCCAGTTGCGACCACAAATCCAGTTTGGATGCCCAGTATTCCAGCGGATCTTCGATGATGGGTGGCAGGGTGCACTCTAAGTATGCCACCACCTGCTGGTTCAATTTCTTCTCTGTATCTAGCTGTTGATGAGCAGCTTCTTCACTATGTGGCTGAAGAAAGCTGCTCATCAGTGACTCTAGGCTCAGGCTGTTGCTGATGGAGCCGATACTGCTCCTGCCACCCCAACCCCCTCCCACAGCAGCCATGCCAGTGCAAGTTGAGCGCTCAGGGCCCCCTGGGTCGGACATGCAAGAGAATAGACGATGGCGCAGATAGGCAGCGGCCAACTTGCTACATAACATGTCTCTATAGTAGTTCATTTTGTCCTCCCTCTCAGCGAGTATAAAAAAGGCCCCCATTTTTCCCCGGTAGCAAGGGTCTAACATGGCGGAGAGCCAGTAGTCATCCCTCTGCCGAATAGTGACAATTCGGCTGCCAGCATACATCGGGCTATTTGCGCAAGTGACTCCGAGGAACTCCCTGCATCCATCTCCACTGCATACTGCCACGGTGTGTCTGGGTCATCTGCCTCATCATCCTCATCTCCCTCTGGCTGTTCTGGTTGCTCCTGCTCCTCCTCTCCACCCATTTGGCTACACATTGTTTGTGCTCCAATGTCCTCCTCATCCTCCAGTTCAGCCCCCACAGGGCTCATGTGGCCTTGAGATGTAGACACCTCATCTTCAGTCCCCTGACCAGCCAGATTGAAAAGCATCTTTTCCAGGATGTGAATCAGTGGAATGATGTTTTTCATCCCGTAGTCCTGGCAACTGACTAACAAAGTGGCCTCCTCAAAGAGAACTAGCAAACAGCAGGTGTCCGCTTAGATCATCAAGAAATCGTTTATGGCTTTTCTCTGTTCATATAGTCGATCCAACATATGGAGGGTTGAATTCCAACGGGTGGAAACATCGCATATCAGCCTATGTTGTGGGAGGCGGTTCTGCCGCTGCCGCTCAAGGAGGGTGTGCTTGGCGGTGTATGAGTGGCTGAAGTGCATGCAAAGTTTCCTTGACATTTTTAGGATGTCTTGCAGATGGGTGGAACACTTAAGGAAACGCTTGACAACCAGATTGAACACGTGTGCCATGCAGGGCAAATGGCTCAGCCCTCCTTGACGCAGCACCGACACCATGTTCTTCTCTTTGTTGTCACCATTGTTTCAATTTTAAGTTCTCTTAGAGAAAGCTAGGATTCGATTTCTTGATTGAGGACACGGAGCAGTTCCTCCCCTGTGTGACTTCGTTCGCCAGGCAAACAAGGTGTAGAACAGCGTGACACCGCTGTACCCTGCACATGTGACATGCTGGAGGAGCACTGGGAATTGTCCCTGCAGTGGAGGTTGAGGAGACAGTGGAGAATGAGGCGGACATTGTTGCAGGACCAACGGCATGAGAACGTGGAGGCAGAAGCTGCGTCACCTGTCCAAGTTGCTGGTGTGTCTGGGCAGGCACCACATTAACCCATTGGACCGGAAATTACATATATTGTCCTTGACTGTAGTTACAGCTCCACATGTCGGTGCTGCCATGCTCAAGGACTGGCCCACCTTCTCTTCTACATATTTGTGCAGGGCTGGTACTGCCTTCTTGGCAAAGAAATGACGGCTTGAGACTCTCCACCTTGGCTCGGTGCAAGCCATCAGTTCTCTGAAAGGTGCAGAGTCCACCAACTGGAAATGGAGTGACTGCAGCACCAGCAACTTGGACAGGAGTACGTTCAGCTTCTGCACTGTTGGATGAGTGCATGTATACTGTTGTCTCTTAGATATAGATTCTGTGATCGATTGCTGATGCAATAACTGACTAGCAGGAGGAGGAGGAGCGGGAGCATCACGACCAGCTGATGATTATTGACAATACTGTTTTGATAAATGACCTGCAACTTTATACTGGTAACAAAATGGCGAATATGGTCATTATGTCTTTCCCCACGTTAAAGGCATTACAGATTTCCCCACGTATTACAGATAAGTGCAGATATTATTGGATGATAATTCAGTTTTTTTTGGCACAATAGTGCTGACTAATGTTATGCCTTGGAATAACAGTGAATAAGCCCCTTATAATAAACTCCTTTAAAAAGGCTTTTTTTTACAGATACGTGCAGATATTAGTGTATGATAATTCACTGTTTTTTGCTGTACTGCACTGCAAAAGTCTTGCTGTGTTCTACCTTGAAGACACAGATATGAGTAATGAGCAGCAGTATAATGACAGTGAGTGCTGCAATGTGAATTATGCTGCAAATTCTTACTGTAAATGACCCTGCAACCACCCCAAATTCTTCTCTCAATTCCTCCCTATGCGTTCCCTACAGTTCTAAGGCTCAGCCTCTTTCCCTGAACTTCTATCTGTTTTCTAAGTCTTTCCCTAGCTCCTGCCGACGTCTGTCCCTACAGTAAAAGTGATGTGGAATGACTATACCTAAAATGGCCAAGGGTTTTATAGGGCTGTGACATCACACGTCCGGGTGGCTGCTGATTAGCCGCATGCTTGGCATTGTGGGTGATCCCGCGCTCCCAGAGTCCCTTGCCCCTTGTCCTAACATGTGCGTCGGCCATTTTATAAAAAAATGCGATTCGATGCATCGAAGCGTGAGGAAATCCAGAATCGTGGCGAATCAAAGATTTCCTGAAATTCGGATCAAATTCCACTTCTGCAGCTTCCATTCACTCATCTCTAATCATGATGGATAAAATGCCAACAGCCTTACACATTTTACTAGTGGTGGAGGATGACATGAGATGTATGTTTACTTCTGCTACATTATAGGATTTTACCAGACATTTTTTTCAACAAAAACGCAATTATATAAACACTAGTGTAGTGTATAATTACACTGGGAATTTTTTGACTACCAAAAAACAACCCAAATTTTATTGATACTACTAACTTGAATAACTTTTTTTGCTGCAAAAACTCAATAAAGAGATAGCTGTTAGTGACGAGCGAAGTTTTCAAAAATTTGATTCAGCAACTTCGCCGAATTTTCCGATACGATTCTATTCAATCTGAATAAAAAAAAACAGCTATTTCCTGGCTGCAAAGAGCCGTGGTGGGCCGCAAAATGACGGAACCCCTTGGATGCCGCTGTCATGGGTGATCCTTGAGGTCATGTAATCCTTCTTCTTTACTTTATTCATGTTTTCACATGGCAGTCACCATTTTAGTCAGTCCATGTGACCAAAGCCGCATAAAGTTCAGGTTCATTTGACTCAAACCTTTTCCATGATTTGCACCGAATTAGAGTCATTCGGAACCAGTTTGCTCATCTCTAGTAATGAGCAGGCTTTATCTTAATTACCACACTTGTGTACTAAATACAATAGCAAAACACAAAGAGACATGTAAGGTGGTCTATATGCTGATGGAAAAAATGTATTTCACAGGGAATTTATTCAGTCTTTTTCAATTATCAGATTACTTATGTTGAAATATAGTGCATACAGTATCTTCACATTAGAGCGTAGTTCACCCTTGGCTTACTAACAGGTAAAAAACTGTAAGTATACATCAAGGATGACAGCTTGTTTAGTCAAGGTGGAAATCTATACTAGTACTGTATATCATGGAATAACTATTTGCTATGTTACTTGCAAGAAAACAAGGCTAGAGTTAAAGTGACATGCAGGCAATACTAATTCTAATCTTTCAGCTCCTTGAAAAAGACTGTCATTTGGTAGAAGGATTTCTATGAAATGATTTCATAAGTACAAGTCATTATAACTTCATTAAGTTGTGTATAATGACATTTTAGTCACTGATTCCTATATTGTGTCTATGGAAATGTTTAAACACGAGGCTGTATTTAAATCCATGCAAAATCACATTTATGTCAGAATATTGCTACAATTATGAAATGCCACTCAATGCAATGGCACTCATTAGTCTGTTTGCCAACATAACTAAGAGTATAAATTTGTTCAGTGAAGGATAATGAGCCATTTATTGCTATTAAAAACACCAGCTGAGAAATATTTTGATTCAGTGACTTACAGTGATAAATGTATCAGCTATAACAATTAGTTATGCAATCTTTGGAGTTGTATGATGTTATATTTGATAAATATTGTATATATTTAATATAGATAAGATTTGACTCTTAATCTCATGTTGACATAGGGTGATTTACCGTAGTGTGGCATATACTGTATGTAAAAAAAGAAAAGCCTTCATGCATCTGGGATCCAATCAGCTGTAATGGGTGCAACAGTAGCAGCTGTATCCAGACCCTGGTACCTGTGATGACTCAAAGGCCCAACTGCAACATAAGTAGGTATGGCATATGGTACAGAAGGTGGGGGGCCCTGTTACAAATTTGCAAGGCAGTGCAGGTGCTTTCAGTTACTCTTCTGGATCCAACCCATTTGTTTGGTAAATGTATACATAAAGTAATACAGACGAGAATTAAGTAAAAGGAACATAATAATTAAACTTACAAACAAGTTATTAAACTTGTTTTAAGGGTGACTCTTCTTATCTGAAAATATGATATAAAAAAATATAAGGTTATTTATTGTTTTAACCAAAATAACCATAGCTATTGGCAACTTTAAGGCCAGGGGTCCCACATTGAAAAAATGCAATGTTTTAGCCACGGCAGAAATGCCAGAGCAAAAAACTCTGCATTTTACATTACCTGCAAAGTAAATGGGATTCTGACTAATCCCATCCGCACATTGCAATAAAAAATCTGCAGCAGAAATTCTGTGATTTAAAAAACGCTTCCATAGTAATGGAGAAAAATCATTATCAAATTATTTTGGTCACCTTTGCTTTCACCCCCCCCCCCGCAAAAAAAAAGAAATTGAACAAAAAGTGATCAAAAAGTAATGGTACTAATGAATACTACATCTCATCCAGCAAAAAAGGGGACCTCAAACAGCTCTGTACAAGAAAATGTAAAAAAGTTATGGGTGCTTGGATATGGAGATACAAAGCAATTTTTTCTAAGCTTTTTAGTATAAAAAATAGTAAATCAAGGAAGAAAACTATATAAATTAAATGAACATGTAATTTCTACTGCACGGTGAACAAGACATACTGCACGTAAAAACAAAACCCAAACATACTATGGTAGAATTGCATTTTTCCCATTCCACTCACAAATATTTTTTACTATTATATAAAATTAAATAGTGCCATCATAGATCTAACAGCCATTAAAAATGTCAGTAAGCTATTTTGCATCCGTTTTACATCCATTCCATTCTCTTTTTCCATTTTTCATGGCCAAGCGTCACCCATTTTGCATCAGTTCTTAACTGTCATTAAAAAAAGTGGATAAATTCCATTGGTATTGTTTGACCCAACCCACTGATCCATTTTTAATCAATAGATGTGAATAAGACTTTAGAATACACAACTTTTTTCACAGAGTTAAATAAATATATTTATATTACGATTACTGTTTTGGGATGAATCAGCATTCTAACCTGTTGGACCAGTATATAGTAAAATCATATAGTAAAAAAGTATGCAATACACATTTATGTGCAATAATGATATGAAAGAAAGCATTTTTTTAAATTTTTGTTCCATTTTTTTTGTATTTTCTGAGATTAAGGCTACGGCCCCACGTTGCAGAAACGCAGCTTTTTTTGTTGCAGATTTTGTTGCAGTTTTTTGAGCCAAAGCCAGGAGTGGGTTGAGCTGAAAGTAGAAATATAAGAACTTCCTATATATTTCACATTCCTTTTGTAGCCATTGTTGGCTTTAGCTCAAAAACCGCAACAAAATCTGCAACAAAATAAAGCTGCTTTTCCGCAACATGGGGCCATAGCCTAAAGGTTGGGATTTAATACATTTATACCTAAACTTTCTTACTGTAGAGACATCTTGAAGGTTTAATAGTACTAGGGGAACCCTGTTCAAATAGTCTTTAAAAAGCCATAATTAAACTATGGTACAAACCAGAAACAGCTAATCAATGTAAAAGTTTGATACACAGTAGCAACAATGAAACATGTCTATTATAGATTATGGCTTGTGCTGAAAACATCCAAATCTTAAAGCATCAACGGTATAAATTCTAGTATAATACCAGAAGTTTAGCTTGAAAAAAGTAAAATCTACTTTGCGGTGAAAATAGGACCTATGGGAGTCTTAACAATCCAGAATTAATGACATTTCTTGTAAGTGTGAGCTGACCAATAGTCCCCTGGGAGAAACTCATAAAAACAAACCACAAAACAACAATACAGGCTGAGGAACAGAAGAAATCCTTGAGGTACTGAAGCTTTTGCATTGCTTTTATCTTTTGTGTTACATATTTGTCTCTGTTCTGTTTTACTTTTTTGACTGTAACTGAGCAAGAAATCACTGACTATGAAATGGAAAAGTGACTAATGGTGAAAGGTTTAGCAAAATATTGCAGCACTTTATTTAAAGTAAAGTGAAAGAATTTGTTGTGGATTACTCAAGGGCAAATATGTCTCCAACCTGACAACTACTGGAACTGGTAATTATGCAATTTATGAATCAACATGAAGTCTAAAGAAATATCAGATTTACTGTGAAGTATTATTTACTGTAAAAATAGCACTTAGAGGTTCCAACTACTGTAATGCACAACAGGATTTCATGGTATTTTATTGAAACTTTATATTCATTGAAGTTCTATAGTCTCATAACAGTAATCGTACTGCCATATGTGAAAGAGTGTAAAGTAATTAAATTGGTAAAATGGCTTCATGTCCTGAAAATAAAGCAATTAAGAACACACTGATTTGTGGTAGAAGATTAGCATCACTAGCACAAATATTATCGACACAAAGTTGTTGGTGGAGCTACAATCACCTTGAAGCCTAGCTCTTAATGTCTTATTTATTGCTGGCCTTTGGCTGAAAGTAACTTATCAGATAAAATAAAAATATATTTGTATAAGAACTGTAACAGTGAAGCATATTTGGTTACCTGCATAGGATATTTCCAGTAAAAGCCCAGTGGTCCACCTGTATTAATATTTGCTCATTATATGTCAAATTTTACATATTTTGTGGTAGGTTTTTGTAATTTCTTTTGCAATAAATGTTACATGCCAGTTGTTAATTTTTTAATATGCTGGGGAAATATTTTTTTTTTTATTTCTAGAAGTTTATTTAGCTTGCGGTTTATGCCAGGCTATTGCCAATGTTCAAATATAACTTTTTATTTTTCTTTGATTTATGTTTTTGATTTTTCAAAAAAGGTCTAATTTATCAATACAGGTTAGGAGAAACTATAGCCAATTCTACTCGACCAACATTAGTAATAAAAGAAAAATTGTGTAGATACAAATATCCACATTGGCTCCTCCAGATGGTGTGGTGTACACTCCTTGTATGGTAGCAGAGATAATCAGGGAGGTCCAGTAGGATGTACCCTGTTCTTGGTGTGCTAAGCTGCAGCTCACCCCTGGACCACTTAGGATATGGAGAAAAAAAAGGGGGGTCTATAAGAGCGCTGCTACACCTGATAAATACATTAGAAAGACACAGAATTAAGAGGTCAAAAATATATATAAAAGAATTATAAAAGAAATGATAATAAAAACATACCCATATAGTATATACATATAAATAATATGGAGTAGATACATGTAAATATACGAAAGGGAACATTAAAATATATACACATATATGTATATATACAGTATATATACATACATATATACATATGCACATACACATACACACATATATACAAGCAAGATTTCTGGCTCTCACAGACCTGTAACTTCTTCTTTAAGAGGCTCCTCTGTCCTCCACCCATTACCTGTAGTAATGGCACCTGTTTGAAATTTTTATCAGTATAAAAGACACCTGTCCACAACTTCAAACAGTCACACTCCAAACTCCACTATGGTGACGACCAAAGAGCTGTGGAAGGACACCAGAAACAAAATTGTAGAAATGCACCAGGCTGGGAAGACTGAATCTGCAATAGGCAAGCTGCTTGGTGTGAAGAAATCAACTGTGGGAGCAATAATTAGAAAATGGAAGCCATACAAGACCACTGATAATCTCCCTCGATCAGGGGCTCCTTGGGGTCAAAATGATCACAAGAACAGTGAGCAAAAATCCCAGAACCACACGGGGGGACCTAGTGAATGACCTACAGAAAGCTGGGACTAACATAACAAAGGCTACCGTCGGTAACACACTACGCCACCAGGGACTCAGATCTTGCAGTGCCAGACGTGTCCCCCTGCTTAAGCCAGTACATATCCGGGCCCATCTGAAGTTTGCTAGATAGCATTTTGATGTTCAAGAAGAGTATTGGGAGAATGTCATATGGTCAGATGAAACCAAAGTAGAACTGTTTGTTAGAAACACAACTTGTCATGTTTGGAGGAGAGTGAATGCTGAGTTGCATCCAAAGAACACCATACCTACTGTGAAGCATGGGGGTGGCAACATCATGCTTTGGGGCTGTTTCTCTGCAAAGGGACCAGGACGACTGATCCGTGTATATGAAAGAATGAATGGGGCCATGTATTGTGAGATTTTCAGTGTAAACCTCCTTCCATCAGCAAAGGCATTGAAGATGAAACGTGGCTGGGTCTTTCAGCATGACAATGATCCCAAGCACAATGCCAGGGCAACGAAGGAGTGGCTTTGTAAGAAGCCTTTCAAGGTCCTGGAGTGGCCTAGCCAGTCTCCAGATTTCGACCCCATAGAAAACCTTTGGAGGTAGTTGAAAGTCCGTGTTGCCCAGTGACAGCCCCAAAACATCACTGCTCTAGAGGAGATCTGCATGGAGGAATGGGCCAACAGTGTGGGCCAACCTTTTGAAGGCTTACAGAAAACGTTTGACCTCTGTCATTGCCAACAAAGGATATATAACAAAGTATTGAGATGAACTTTTGTCATTGACCAAATACTTATTTTCCACCATAATTTGCAAATAAATTCTTAAAAAATCAGACAATGTGATTTTCTGGATTTGTTTTCTCATTTTGTCTCTCATAGTTGAGGTCTACCTATGATGTCAATTACAGGCCAGCCTCATCTTTTTAAGTGGGAAAACGTGCACAATTGGTGGCTGACTAAATACTCTTTTCCCCACTGTATGTCAAATAAAAGCAGTTTACTGCCACTTTAGTTCATTACACCTTATTTTTACACCTTACATCTATTTTTTATAGATTGTCAATTTGAAAATCTTAACTGGCTAATAAAAAAGTATAAAGATAAGAAAAAAAGAGTTATTATTCAGTATTTTAATATGTAACTGTGATAAGTACAGTTTTAGAATTTTTTATTACTATATTATTTTCCTTTTCAATCAATAAATGCTTCTAGGCAAAAAATGTGTGTTTTCAAATGTTATATAGCCTTTCATTCAATAGCCTCTTATGGCCTTTATAAATAGCTAGAGCTATACAAAAAAATTGAAAACAAACTCCAATACCAATGTTCCTGAAGGGTGAATGTAACGCAGAGTTCAATCCCTGAATGTATACTTTATATGATGTTTTGATAATTTTTATATGAAATATTTTAAAACACATTTAAAACAAGTTTTAATGTCAAGTTTCAGCAAATGTTATTGTTTGTATGCTGAAAAGTTATGCTATTTTCCAAATTTCTGCTTACTGTTATTTACAGTTTACTCCCAGTGGATAGAAATCAGTCTATGGTCATGTGCTGAACACACATATGCCTGGCTAGTTAAAAGTTGGAGCTCTGATTACTGTTCTATGACTATGACGAGCTGTGTGTCCATCACATGACCATGGAATAGAGATCGGCGAATCGGTTTGCACCAAGCCAGGTTCAACCCGAATATTTCAAATTGGTTTTTACGAAATCGAACAAATGGAGATTCATTACAGACAAACTAAAATGATCACCGCATTATATGTCTTTTAGGCCTCTTCACGGGTTTAGTGCAGAGGTTTGTGACTGGAGCTCAGCAGTGACCTGGGCACGCCAAACGTCATGACATGACACTCAGCATGCCCATGTGACCGCTGGTGGCCTCAGTGGTGACCCCCAGGCTGATGAGAGGCACAAGGAGAGCGTCAAACACAGCAAGGAGGCCCAAATGAGGTAACGCAAGGTGAGTATGAATGTTTTATTTTTTTACACCTCCCCTGAGCCTCCACCTATTATACTCTGGGGTCTGAAGAGTACACCATGGACTAATTTTATTCACTGGAAATGAACAAAAGCAGCAAGCGGAAATTTAGAAAAACATGAAAAACATCTCTGTACTTCTCTAGAAGCAAGTTTCCCTTAATTGAAAAAAAAATTTTATTGGTACGATATGTGGCATTTTTTCTGAAAAAGTGTACTGAATTATTTAAAGATCTTTAGATTTTAGATAATATCAACACTGTTGCCAAGTCTACTGTGTGAAGTTTGCACACAGGAAAACATTTAAAAAAAATAACAATGCTAGCATAAGGCTGAGGTCTGTTGAAATGCAGATTTTTTGTTGCAGATTTTTCTTAATTTTTTTTTTTAACCAAAGCCAGGAGTGATTTCAGCAGATGGTAGAAGTATAAGAGTTTCCTATATATTTCCCATTCCTTTTGTAGCCATTTGGCTTTGGCTCAAAAACGGCAGCAAAATCAGCAACAAAAAAAGCTGTGTTTCAGCAACGTGGGGCCTCAGCCTAAAGGTCACTTTTTTCATTATCTGATGAAGTCCTTTTTTTTTTATTTTTTATTTATTTTTTTTTATACTTCAGATGAGCAAAGTGCACAGCCCAGAGATTCAATTCACTGATGGCATATCCTGATGAAAATACAGATACAAAGAATAATTGTTACACAGATAATTTAATTATATAATGGTGATTTCTAACTTTACAGTTACAAGGGTAAAAAAAAGCAAGGCAAAGGTTTCAGATGTATATATGGATTCAGCTGCATATGGATACCTAAAGAATAAAATCCCCCAATCACCACCCTTACCCCTTCATGGTAACACTAGACACTGCCATCTTGCAATAAAATGTCAACTTCACACATGCATATTCATGTATACATAATAAAATGTGACTGACAGACCCACTTATTTAAACTGGAGCAATGTGAACATATCTTGGAAATATGGAAATTTATTCTAGCTATGGGATAGAGGTGTACTTTCTCTATAACCAATTACCATTAAGTTTAATGCAAGTTATTTCATATTATCATTTTGTTTCTGTTGTAATTCAATAATTAAATTATACAGTGGGAATCCCACTCAAGCCCATAGTCAGCTTCTCCAATTCATAACATAGACCATTTCTTTTCATGGATACTTAAATAGTGTCAGCTCACAATACACACAGTACAACAGTACAAGTTACATTCTGCTCAAGAATCCTTTTTTGGATGTCTATATTACCTGCATAATTCAATCAGGAAAGAAAAATGAAAGTCACATTATTTCTTTCGAAATAATGCAACTCTAACGCTACCAGTCACTGCAAGGATTATCGTCACATAATACATGAAATAAATGCTGCATTATCAGTTTATTTAGAAGATCAACCAAAATGTTAAGCATATCCAGAAGAATTATATGCTGGAAAGGTATAGTGAACATATGGGAATAATCAGAATTATAATGAAGGTAGGATTATCTCTTGATAGCTGAAGGAATTGTTATAGAATATGAAAATGCATTGTTAAGAAAGATGAAAAATAACCTACTAAATGCTAAATGAAGCCTTTTGTACGAAAATGTGTTTCAACTTGACAGCCAAGGAACTGCATATATTTCCTTTTATGCTAATAGCAAAAGTCACATTCATTTGCAGTACAATTGTTGCTAGGGTAAAAAGACCGCTACATTTTTTCTATTTTTTCTATTTTTACAGAGTTCGTCAATTTTTTTTTATGTCATTAATTCCAAGTGGTCTTTTCTTTTGTTCAAATATATGTAACTGTAAAATATGTCCATAAACTATTTTAGAATATCCTGTCACAATGTACATCTACTTGAGAGAGGAAAATGCTTACAGGTACAGTGGGGAAAAAAGTATTTAGTCAACCACCAATTGTGCAAGTTCTCCCACTTAAAAAGATGAGAGAGGCCTGTAATTGACATCATAGGTAGACCTCAACTATGAGAGACAAAATGAGAAAGCAAATCCAGAAAATCACATGGTCTGATTTTTTAAGAATTTATTTTCAAATTATGGTAGAAAATAAGTATTTGGTCAATAACAAAAGTTCATCTCAATACTTTGTTATATATCCTTTGTTGGCAATAACAGAGGTCAAACGTTTTCTGTAAGTCTTCACAAGGTTGGTACGCGCTGTTGCTGGTATGTTGGCCCATTCCTCCATGCAGATCTCTTCTAGAGCAGTGATGTTTTGGGGCTGTTGCTGGGCAACATGGACTTTCAACTCCCTCCAAAGGTTTTCTATGGGGTTGAGAACTGGAGACTGGCTAGGCCACTCTCCAAAAGTATTTGATCCCAAGCACACTGCCAGGGCAACGAAGGAGTGGCTTCGTAAGAAGCATTTCAAGGTCCTGGAGTGGCCTAGACAGTCTCCAGATCTCAACCCCATAGAAAACCTTTGGAGGGAGTTGAAAGTCCGTATTGCCCTGTGACAGCCCCAAAACATCACTGCTCTAGAGAAGATCTGCATGGAGAAATGGGCCAACATACCAACAACAGTGTATGCCAATCTTGTGAAGACTTACAGAAAACGTTTGACCTCTGTCATTGCCAACAAAGGATATATAACAAAGTATTGAGATGAACTTTTGTTATTGACCAAATACTTATTTTCCACCATAATTTGCAAATAAATTCTTTAAAAATCAGACAATGATTTTCTGGTTTTGTTTTCTCATTTTGCCTCTCATATTTGAGGTCTACCTTTGATGTCAATTACAGAGCTCTCTCATCTTTTTAAGTGGGAGAACTTGCACAATTGGTGGCTGACTAAATACTTTTTTTCCCCACTCTATCTTAAAGGGGCATTCTGATTAAAAAAAAAAACAAACACTAGGACCCATACAGATCACGAGTAGTCGAGTGTTTTGCACCCCAGTTTGAATGAAACCACAGGTCAGAAGAGTGCACCGCCACTCCTTTTGTCTCAATGGGACCAACCACAGGTAGCCAAGAGCTGTACTTCGGCTATCTCCAACAGTGAATGTTACGCATTTCTGACCCACACCCCTATAGGGGTCGGACCCCACCAATCACCTAGCTACCTTCTATCACGTGTATAAGGGATAATTTATTGTTACAGTTAATACCCCTTATGCATTGATATTCATGAGTTTACTTATCACATAACTGAAAATATAATTCAGTGAACTACAGTCCTTCTTTCATTTAGTATAGAATACAGGAACTTTCTTGTCAGAAGATTAAAGGTGGGAGGTCCAATGTCAAGAGTAAAGCTGACACATCTAAAAATGCAATTGCATAAGAAATGCAAACTTAAGTTGTCAGCATAATGGACCAAGTTAACATGAAGATCAACGTGCTGAAAAATATTAATCAATAGGGCTTTAAACTATAAATAAACATAGACATATTCTGTGCATAAATATCTGTAGAAATAATACAGACCCAATTCACTTCACTAATGAGAAGTTATGACTTACAGTGATAAGTGATATGCCAGTCACGTTATGTAGAAGTTGTTTACATAAAGCATTTATTGCTATGTTTGCTATGTCATTTTCATGTTTATTTCTCTAATAATCTCTGTGTGTAAATGGGCCTTAAAGCAGTATATCCTTAACAACAACATCTATCTATCTATCTATCTATCTATCTATCTATCTATCTATCTATCGTATCTATTTACTGCATCTATCTACCATATCTATCTGTTTGTACTTTATAGATCTAACTTAAATTTTGTACACATGCCGTAGGACTTCTATTCCTGTCCCCTTTGTATGGACAACCGGCCAGCAATGAGTTTTGATTGACTTACAGTATATAGTAAGCCAATCTGTGCTTGTTGGACTGTCTTTAAACAGGGCAATAATATGTAATAAACAGTCTCACGAATAGTGTTTTACAATGAATGATTATAGGTGTGCCCGTTCATTTGCAGCCTTTAAAAAAGGTGATCAGTCTACAAATGAGCATTGGCCAAGTGTAAAATTAATAAATATGAGTAAATATATGAGTAAATCTTTACCTTGGACAAAGAATCTTATGATATATGGAAGCAGTGTCGAACCATACATTTATCTGCTTTCAACACTGTTCCATTGTCTTGATTGTTATCTGACCTTTGCCCTTTATACACAGTGCAATGACCAGGGATTGTTGGAACATTACTGTCAGTCTTATAAATAAACTGCACCAACGCTCATCATTGTGAGTGGACATTGGCTGGTGACCACTTCATATAGTTTTATTTTTACAGCCTCATCTCAATAAAATGGCTGGACCACTGTATAAGTACTTCTACCTCTTGTGTCACCCTTTCTACGCTCCCATGAGCAGGGCCCTCACTCACTATTGTGTGAATTGGTTTATTATTCTGTAATGTCTCATTTTGTCTGTAAATGAAACCTATGATTTGTAAAGTGTTGTGGAATATGTTGGTGCTATATAAATAAAAATGTATTATTATTAATTATCGTTTGTGTGATCACCCATTACAAATTATTGCCCTGTTTGCAGAAAATGCTACTTGCTTTGCAATTTTGTTCAAACCCCTACATTATATTATTGTCTGCAGCATATCCAACAAATATGAGAATGAGTGTTTGCTCATTTCGCATTTAATTAGAGGCATTGGGGCAATGATAGGAAAGGAACGTTTGCACAAAGTTCATTCTCCATATAATCACCCTGTGTCGAAGGTCTTAAAGAGATTGTGGCATCAATACAGAGGGTAATAAGTAAACTGAAAATACAGTGACCCACATGGTTTTACAGGTGAAATGGCTTTTTTTCCGACAAAATCATGTGGCCACTTAGCCATCTAGTCTGCATGCATGCTGCCCTGTGTGGCCCTATCACATATTTTGCATTTTACAAACTATGCATGTTATCATAGAAAATAAGATAAACAGCACAGCTGCATGCATTCATGCACCTCATCATTTCTATACAATGTTAGCAATTTCTACCTGCATTATATATAATTATACAGGTTTACAAGCAAAAATAACTGTTAACAAACAAGTATAACATTATGAAATATAAACTGTGTTAAAATCTGTCTTCTTTAATGCAGGCATGTACAGGTAAGCACCCATCTTCAAGGACTTTAAATTAAAAGATATTTTCCTTTCAGGTACTTGGTTTACCCTTGTTATGTCCTTACATGAAAACCAATTAAGACAAAGGTGAAGGGAACATAAGAAACTATAGATGTGCAAGCACTTTCTTAGCAGCCCATGAAAGACAAGGAAAGACACAATGGTTGTTTAGCAGGGCCCAATCAATGGTTTCAAATAGCATGGCAAATCCCAGAGTAGGCTCCTTAGCAAGGTGACATTTTCTATCATTTTAATCCACGTCAGGTATGCCCAGCTCTCTAGAAAATACTCCACATTCATAATGTGCTTTATAATAAATGATCTGGTTAGAATTGATTGCATTTAACACAGAGACTGTGTGCGATGTTAGTAAATGTTTGTTTTCTGCAAATGCTTCCAAGCATCACACATCCCAAATATATTTACTTCTAGTTTTAAGCATCTAGACACGTTCCAAATGTTTTCATCCAATGTTAAGCTGCAAAGCTATAAACAGTTTATAATGCTAAGTGGCACTAATGAAAAGAGACTGCCACCTAGCCTCATGTCTATGACTAAGCCAGAAAAAGGCATTTACTTACTAGGGAATAAATACACAGTGTAAAATGTGAACCTTATACCCTCACAGTTCTCATCATTTCCTTTACGTTTCTCTTTATTTTATTTTCATAGAAAATATTAATTTTTAACAGTGGATAAAACAAACATGATTCTTTGGAAATTTTATTTAATATTAGTGAAGAGTTCACCACAATGCATGTGTGATGCATTGGCTTCTAAAACCTTATAGTTAAGAAAGACCCTTGACTCATATCATTTTATATGAATATCTACCCTGCTGAACTAATCTCCTCGTAAGTCACCATGAATCTATGCTACCACAGTGCTGAAATTCATTGCCTTTGTTCTCTGATGTACTTACAGAAATTCTGTTCCGAACACAGATTCACAGAAAAGTAGATATTAAGAAACATTACATTATGGCACTGAGGGAGAACAAAAAGTAAGGAAACCTACGGCTTGGAATAGCAATCTAATATTTATTTGAAAGAGACTACCTAAGGGGAAATATTTACTGAACATGGTATGATTAATGCACTTAATAAGATTTTTTTCTTCTCTGTTTCCAACTATTGTAGTTGGTCTAGAGACATAGCTATATAGTATTTTGGTCATAATTACTCTCATGGGCTACTTAAAAGTAAAAAAAAAAAAAAATTTTTATAGTAACATATTAAAAATAGTAATGTGTTCCCTGAATTTGAGAAAACATCTTATTGACATTTGACAGGATCAAATAATCACATTTTAAGAGTCTGCCAATACTGAAAAACAACTTTCAACACTTACATCAACTTCATAAAAAGCATACTTGTGAAGGGCCTATAGTATGCAAGTTATGGTTCGTAAGTAAACCTTATTGCATCAGATGCTGTTACTTTGGAATTAATTGGATATGTGTATACTTACACATGGTAGATTTGTTGTAGAAATATCTGCAACTGAAAATCAGTTCTATTCATCTGAATAGTATTGCTCTGTTGTACGGCACATGGATTTCTGCAAGCTCCCATGATGAATGGGACAGTCACGAGACATACAGCTCTAAATTGAAGAAATATACTAGGAAGTTGCAGTTGGTATCCTTACTTCACTACATAGATGATCACACACGTAATCTTTCTCCAATTATACGTATCCATAAGATTAATAAATCAATTCTAACTATTTAATTGCTAAAGGAAACACAGCATAGGCCACTTCTGCCTGGTCTTTGTTGTTATCCAGAGACCAAGCTGCCAGACTGCACAGATTTGACAATTAACATATCTTTTTTGGTATGCTATACATTTTAACTTTATGATTATTGTTTTTATATTTCAGAGCTAAACTGATAATGGCAACCCCTTAATTTGGGGTTAAGAACATAAGAAAGCACTGATGCATAGCATGTTTCCAACAACCAAAAAATGGAAATGGGCATTTCAGCTGAATTAAGCAAAAATACCTAAAACTACATTTCTACTCACACATGTGTCTTGCACTCTCCAGTCCCCAAGGAAAAAATGGGAAGAGTCCCACCCAAAAAGAAGTGGGTGTTTGTTTAGATATTGCTTTGTCAGCCAGGAGCTATAAGTTACGATTCTAGCCTCCTTCACTCTTGACCTGGCCCTAATTTCAAACTTTTGGTCTTCATTTGTAAAAAAAGTTAACATACAATATTCCAAATAACACTAAGCACAATAAACATATTCTACACATGTTAATAATTAAAGCTAAAAATGGACCCATGGTCACTCATGTAAGATAATTTTGTAAATAAGCAGTATATATGTTTTGTTTAATGCTTTGGTAAAAATATTTGATTTTAATACACCCATAGGACTGAAATAGAACCATATTTTTTCTTTACATATAACACAAAAGATTTTCCTGATCAGCTGGGTTTACTATTTATATTAAGCTATAGACGCAAGTGATATATGTTCTCTTTGTTCCAAAAACAAAATGGCAATACACCACGGGGAAGGAATCTTCAGCTGCTTATATCTGACCTTTCCACTACTTCTACAAAGGAAGTGAAAATAAAATTCATATAACCCTTCTCACTTCTTCTAACTTCCTGGATTGACTCATTATCACTGCACCAGCCACATTATCTCCACAATGCCCAAGTAATTCTGTCAGCTTTATAGCTGGGTTACATGCAGTTGTCGAAACAAATAGCTACTATATCACTGTTTCCTATAGATTACATTTTAGCAGACGGGCTTTTATCATTTTTAAGTCCCATGCACAGTTTTTATTTCTGGTTGTCCACAATAAAATGACAACGATATCTAAATTGTTACATTTTTTTTATTAAATGTATTTTACAAATTAAACATAAATGTGCACTAACTTCCTGTGCCCCATAAATACCCCTTATTTTATATATCTATCTTTCTATCTATCTACCATTTGAATGTTACCGTCAAACACAGCACAACTATAACCTTTATCCCTCTTCCTCCCTACTGTTATCTGCTTATAACATGGATGACTTTCATTACAGGCAATACAGCAAAAAAAAAAAAAAAAAAAAAAAAACGGGATTTCTTTCTTTTTTTTTACATTATCTTTGTGGTCTCATCTATTCATAATTACTGGGTCTATAATCTCCATCATCTACAAATCTTGAATCTGTGAGTTGACACAATAGTTTGCAATGGGACTATTTAACACCCAAAAGTAAACATGAAAGATTTTTGCTGCTTAAAGAATTATATGGTATATGTTAGGTGTGTCTCTTATAACATTATAAAATAGCACATTTTTATATGTATTTTATAACAGTATAATCAAGTAGAATCCAATTTGATGATCAGTGGTCACATGAAGCACGCTACACATGACCGCTGGAGCGCGTGACATCAGCTGCTGGCCATAGATGCTGAAAGAAGTAGCTGGAGACAGCCAGATGCAGTGAGGTTGCCCAGGAGGTAAGGAGAGTATAACTGTTTTTTAATTTTACTGACCTCCCCTGGGCTTTCCCTTATTAACTCTGGGGTCTGAGGAAACCCTAGAATGCGATAATAGCACCAAAAACAAACTGGAGGTCGAACCTCACAAAAATTCATGAAAACAAATTTTACGGGGTTGACCTGAAGCTGCTCAAGCTCCCATAGCATATTATACTGGAGGGATGAGCTCTTGGGAGCATTTTATACTGTGTGGGGCCACTGTGGGGAGCATAATATACTGTGTGGGGCCACTGTTAGGTGCATTTTAAACTGTGTGGGGCCACTGTGGAGCATTATACTGTGGGGGGCCTCTGGTGAGCATATTATGCTGTGTGGAGCCCCTTTGCAATTTACATCACATGTCATCTCTTTATAGCAGCCGTGCAGTGTTATTACAGGCTGTAATTACATTGCACCATCACTATAAAACAAATACTGTGCGATGTAAACAGCGAAGGGGTCAAAGGTCTTGCAAAAGCACCAAGGTCCCATCAAACAGCTGATCAGCAGAGGTCCCAGGTGTTGTGTGTTAGATCTCTTAGACTGTTAAGACCCTTGCAGATCAGCTGTTTTCCAAAGCATGCAGCTCCCAGCATTATTTCCATGTTGGGCGCAGCGCTTCTGACTCACCGCCTCTGACTTCTTACCACTGCAGCAACCATAACTGTCGCTGTCAAGAATATGTTTTAGAGAAGGGGTAGGGACCCCAGTCAAATTTTGCACAGGGGCCCACAATACTTTAGTTAGGCCTCTTAAACATGACAGTGAAAAATGGACATGTGACATCCGTTTTGACAACACATTGAATTCAATGTGTCTATACACATGTCTGTTTTTTAGACTGTCTGTTTTTCTGCCCCGCACTTTCTTTGTCCATTTTGCCGTCCAAACGGACTCAATGCAAGTCTATGGTACCCGTATGAATGAAGCAGTGGTTTGGGTCAAAAAAGAAAGAACAACGTAATTCATCCATTGTTTTCACTGACGGTCAAAAACTAAATAGCAAAACTGATACAAAACAGACGTCAAAAACGGACATTAATGTCAGTTGTTAACGGACGTTTGATTGATCAAAAACATTGTCGTGTGCAAGAGGTCTTACGCCATTGGTTACTAGTGATAACTACACTCCTGTGAACGTTTAAAAAAATACATAAATAAATTAAATTAAGCACAAAGGTGTCCCTTTAATTAGCATAGAAAAACTAGCCATTAGATACTGAAAGAAAAAAAAAACAATAAGAGGTTTCCTCTGCGGACTTTCTGCTTCAGTTATACCTATAGGGAAACTGCTGGTGTTTCCGATGGTATAATTGACATGCTGTAAATTCCAAAACTGTGACTGCTTCCACTGCTTGTATTTTTCTGCAATGTGCGGATGGGTTTTGCTGCAGCATTTGTGCCATGTGGGGCCCTGGCCTAAAAAAAGCAATGATGTTACAAGCAATCACGATATTTATTGAAAAAAATGAGATGCTGAACAGGTAATACAAAAAATGTATAACTATGTCAAGGAGGACCCAGAAATCAAAAAGGAGTGAATAAGTGAAAAAAAAAAAAATTGTACTGCTGATGCTGGAATCTGAAATGTGTAAGAGAAGATAAGGATATTACCAAATTGCATATGAGTCTTATCGCAGGGGATAATTTGAGCCTTCTCATAGAAACATCCGTTTTAGGAAACTCTGCACACAACCCACATCTTTGCTATCGCACACACGGGGAAACACTACAAAAAAGGGACTGCTGGGATCTATGCACATAGAAACAAGGTTGTACACTGGGTTCCTTATGAAAATTCTTCTGAACTACACAGAGGTAGTTGCTTCATTTAGTGTACATGACTGCATTGATTCAGTAAGGATCTTGGGAAAATAAAGACTGACACACTGACAGTTTTGCTTGGTAGGTCTAATACACATTCAGGGGATTTTTAGCATTTTTGGAAGACACTTCTTATGCATACCATCTGTTCTCAAATACTGCTATAATACAAAACATAATCTGCAGTAACATGAATCCTACTCATAAAGGATTTTTACACCTAAGGCTGAAGATACATATAGCATAATCCCTGCAGGTTAGCCACTGTGAATCTGCTGCGATTTACATTTTCAGCATAGTGGATGGGATTTAAAATCCCATCCACATGCTGCATTAAAAACAGCAGCACAAAGTGACTTTCTCTACAGATTTTTATCTTTTTCATCTAATCTAAAAACATTTGTTATAGTGGCTGATCAGCTTTTGATACCTTCATGACACTTGACACTTCATGTTATGGCAAATAAACAAATCAACACAACAAATGTAATATATGTTGACTTGAAGTATGAAGAAGATTGGCAGACCCTAATATAGATACCTGGTACTGCAGGATACTTAGCTGGCACTGCATTAAGAACTGCACATATCGAATGGATGGCGATAGGTGGAATAAATATATATATACATATTCATTTGTTTTATCCCTGACTGGGATATGACTAGAAGTTTCCACATACTCCACCAATTATATTTTACTAAGTTGAGTCTGATTTGATGGACTGTTTGACTGAATGTCCAAAGCGAATAGCAAGTTTACTTTCTGTGTGCAGTTTGTGTTAGAGCTACAGACATAATTTAAAATAATTATTTTTTTTCCTTTGCTTTGCACCTGATTAATAGGAGGGGTTATTGCTTTAAAGGGGTTGTCCCAGGAGTTAAGATAACCTTAACTGATTTGGTGGGAGGGGAGAGGCTGTGGAAGACCCAGTTGCCGTCATCCATGCGGATACCAATAACAGAATACATGGTACATGGAGGCTGCTTAAGATTTATTTTAGAGAACTAGACTCCAAATTGAAGGGAAAGGCCTTCAAGGGTTGTATTCTCCGGAATACTGCCAGTGCTATGGGCAACACAGGAAAGGCAGCAGGAGCTTAGGGAGTTAAATGCATGGCTCAAGGCTTGGTGCAGGAAAGAAGGGTTTGGGTTCCTATAGCTCGGGGCTGACTTTTTATTGGGGTACATGCTGTTATACACAGATAACTTGCTCCTGAATGGAAGGGGCTCTGCTGTGCTGTGGGAGAGAAATCTAGCAGGGGTGGTGGAGCATTTAAACTTGAAACAAGGAGGGAGGGCAAAGCAGACATTACAGTGGTATATAGGTCAGGCTATAGTGGTGGGTGGAAAAGTGCATTATGGTGATAGGATCAGAGCAGTTGATAGGGAGATCCATATGTTGCGACCAAACAATATAGATGAATCTGGCCATAAAACTTCAAGAATTCACATTTCTGGAAATTAATGTATAATCTTGGATGTTCAAAAATGCCAGAAGTCTAGCAAGCAAATTGGGAGAGCCCGAGGCCCTGGAACAGTAGGAACACATTGGTGTGGCTGAGACATTGCTGGATTCCTTACATGATTAGGTTATTAATATTCAGGGGTTTACACTCATAGACATAGACATAGGAAGGGAGGTAGAGTGTGTATGTAAGTTAGAAGTAGAATGAAAGTGTGTAAAAGAGGTGAAAGAGGAAAAGTGTGAAAGAGGCAAATGTGGGGGAAGATTGTAAAGAACAAGGAATCCTTGTGGGTGGAATTGAATAAAGAAGTAACCACTGATAAAAAAAAACTTTTTAGCATAATCTATAAATCCCAACATAACTTAGGAGTTAGAGGTTGAGTTATATAAGCAAACTGAGTGGGCGGCTCAGGCGGGTACGGTGGTCTTGATGGGAGGTTTTAACTACCCAGATATTGACTGGGGTCATGGTTCTACATCATTTGCAAAGGGGAGGAAATTCATCAAATTATCACAGGACAATTTTATGGTCCAATATGTAGAAGATCCATCTAGAGGATATACTCTGCTGGATCTGGTTATTTATAGTAATGGTGGAAATATCACTCCTGGCAAAAACCTTGATGATAGCAACCATAGCAACAAATACACTTGCCACCCTATCTACTGATACCTGCTCCTACCCACTGCCACCTCCGTTACCTGCTGGAGTTACTACTATTTAATAAAAAAAACACGCATCAGGTGCCCACCGCTGTTAATTACTTATTAATTACTTATTATTAATTACTTATTTAATAATGATATAAAGTTAGGATTAACAGCACTGTCTCTATTTTTGCAGATGACACCAAGCTATGTAGCACTGTGCAGTCTATGGAGGATGTACATGGATTACAAGCCAACTTGGACAGACCGAGTGTGTGAGCATCCCTTGGTAATTGAGGTTCAATGTGGATAAATGCAAAGTTATGCCTCTGGTTAAAAAAATAATCTGCATACATCATATGTCCTAGGGGGAATAAAGCTGAAAGAGTCACTGGTGGAGAAGGGCCTGGATATACTTCTACTTAAATTAAATAATGTACTATCCATAAAGCAAAGAAATGTTTACATACATTGTGGTACTATGGCTCCATGTGGGTGTGAGAGTACCACAAGTATCACTGTAACAACAATTTCTTTAGGCTGGGGCAACATGTGGTGCAGTTGCAGTTAGCTGCTGGTAGAATTGCAAATAGCTAACTCAGAGTGATATACAGTACCAATATATTAAATGGGATTTAAATAAATCCCATCCATACATTGCTGAAAAGACCCACGGGTCATTTTTTTATTGCATGTTCAGCACAGTTTTCAACCCTTGCAATGCAAAGATGAAAAACCTGCATCAAAAACTAGATGACTTTAGCTGACTTTGCCATGGGCAGACCTGCTAAGTGTGGCCTTAGCCTAAGTGATTAAACTCACTCAGGCTTATTTCCAGCCACCCATGTTCAATCTATCGTACTATAAATTGAACATAAAAGTGAAAATAGCTTCCACAAAGTTACATTAGACAAGATATCAACTTGACATTTAACACATCAAGCTAAACCTTTAAAGTAGATTGTGGCGATCTGATCAGTAGCCTCACCGGTCAGCTTTTGAAGAGACCAGTCGCCCATGTCACTAGTGCACCCTTGTCAAATGTGTACATTGGTTTCAGACTGTGCTGTACTTTACTTAGTGGTGCAAAGTATTGAAGCACTGTCCCACTGCAGTGTTCACACAACTGATGCACCCTCTTCTTACAGCTGATCAATGGGGTACAAAGAATTGGACCCAAACAATCTAATATTTGTAGCCTATTCTAAGGAAGTCCATTAATTTTAAAAGGATGGATAACCCCTATAATTTACCAGGTTTAATGGCATGTGACATGTTAAATTTCAATTTAAAGTTTATTTCATCATGGTATGTAATGTGCTTACATTTTCACATCTGTAGAACATTAATTTTACAGACATGGCATTCCTGCCAAGTGTGTAGCAACAGTTCATGTGAGGAGCTGCATAATTTCTCGCTACACTATTTGGTAAATTTTCAGGTTGCTGTGCTATTACATCTATATATTTATAATTGGTAATGTTTCCAGCACAGTTTAACAAATAAAAGCTAAACTCTTGTTGCCATGGACAACATGACTACTTTATCTCTGACACAGTTTTGATATATGGGGCTTAATGAGTCTATATGTAACAGTGACTATCAATGAATCTTCCAGAAGCAGGCCTTTTGCAGCTGTAACATTTTTCATATGACACTGATATGTACTTCATAAAATATACAGATAATATCTCGGACTTCACCATTAGTGTATTATCCATTTTCTGCAATGCTTTATTTCTTCCATTCCTTTACAAACCTTAGTGTAGAAGATATGCTGTAGTAGATACAGATATGTCTAGTAAAACAGCAAAATGTTGCATTTATGCAGTACAGTGTATCTTTAAATAAATGTATTTTTACACTCTCTTATTTTAAGTTATTTTTCCACTAAAATGTGTAGTTTGTCTAATTTTACATACAATGCTGAAATACCCTGGATCAAGCAGTGTCATGATTGAGTCTTATTGGAAGACAGATTTAATTGCAAGAACCAGAGGATAAAAATGATTAGTCTTGAAAACTGAAAATTATAGGCAAAGCAAACCATCCATCTGGAAACTTGAAATGTCCTAATTAGATTTAGAATAAGATACAAGACCAACTTCGCTGACTCGATTGAAACAGACAGTTTTAATATTTGTGGAGACTTTTTGTTGGTGGTAATTTGGCATATGTAATATATTACAGCAGAGCAACAGATGCTGAATCCAAACCCTTAGCACACTGATTCTATGACAAGGAAAATCATATGGCCATTTGCCTTGTAACATGATCTGAATTGCAATGAAAACAATTAGAATACACTATGTTTGCAGTGGAAAAAAAAATCTTTTTATCAAATGTGTTTTCCAGGAGTAAATCCTAGAATGTATGGAAAATCTTTTGTGCAGAAATAGATGCTGCCTGCAACATCTAGCTTTATTCATTGACATAAATGTATCCTGGATATTAGTTTAGATTCTTCATGTTATATGCAATGAAAGTGATTGAATGACAAGTATTCTGATATCATGCAACCACGTACACACCACACATAATGAAACACTGCTGAAAAAACGCCGCAAAATAAAACCAATAGCACAATCCTAAAAATGCCTGTGTTTTTCCATTGCATTTGGCATATGCATTAAATAAAATCTCAGTCACTTTGCTGTGACTGTAAAATGTTGCATTAATTTCCATTTCACTTCTGCAACAGCCAAAATCTCTGTGTTTCCACAACTTGTGCTCTCAGCCTAAGGATATGGCTCTACGTAGAGAGCTGCAGCAAAAAAACGCTGCAGAAAAAAATGCAGTGGAAACGTATCGCATTTTTTTTCTGCAGAGTTTTCCTCTGTGGACTTCCTGCCCCTATTATACGTATATGGAAAATGCCATAATTGACCTGCTCAGATTTTCATGCGTTTTTTTTGGTGGCATTTTTCAAGTCCCATAGAGAAGTCTAGGAAAAAAATGACAGAAAAACTCCATTCTCAGAGTATGCTATGTTTTGGGGAGGAGGGAAAACTTACACAAAAAGAGCTACAAAACACTTTCACTATAGTTAGAAACATTCACCATAAACATTTCACTATAGATATTTATGCACACTGCTTTTTGACTTAAATAATACACAACATAATGACACAGAAAATGCCTAAAAAATTGTTGATTTGCTGTAAAAAGATGACAGCTTAAAATTGTTACTTCATTTTACTTCTTGCTGTATCAAAGTACGGTGCCGTCACCACAAGACGTCTACGTCCGGACTCAGGCAGTGCTATGTAGTGACATCGTGTTTGCCTGCGCTGGGACTCCGACATCCTAGTTATTTCCAGGGCACCTGTAGGCCTCAAGCCTGTGGCCTACAGTTTAAAGAATGGCAGAGCAAGAAGTTAATAGATTCCTGCTTTACCATGTATTTTAATTGCATCAATGTCCTGTAGATGCCGATACAGTTGAGATTTTTGTGTGTGCTTGCAGCGCACCCCCCCAGCTACACCTCTGATACCAATGGATAGACAGACTATACTTAGGTTTTTATTAAGATTTTTGTATTAAGTTATAAGGTAATGCCTCCCATCCACTCATATAAATCATGTTCAAGAAGATACCACAAAGTCAAGAAAGAGTACATTTGTATGTATACAATGATTTAACAGTATTGTGGGAACTGGGCAAAGGAAAATGATAATGCAATTGTAAATAAAATAAATGTAAAATAAAATAAACCTTCAACAATATAAAGGGAATTCTGTACTTAACACTTTTTCAGATGCTACAAAGGTCTGACAGTCACACTACACCCCCACAACAAACAGTGTAGTACATAAAATACGTGTCCTAAAATGTTTAAATCACTCATACAGTAAATATGCAATTAGAAACGTATGTAATTCTACTCTAGATTCTTTTACTTTAAAAGGAGGACTAGACGAAGGCAAAAGGAAAAAATAAAATGTTAACTAAGAAAATAATAGTGAATAATTCCCATTTCTCATTTAACACAATTTCATCCTTCTTTATAAAAAGACATAGAAGAGAACTGCAAATGTGATGTGCAAGAGGACTAAGGCAAGAATCATACACAGTCTTTAGGTTATGTTTTCATAAGATTTTAAGGTTTTTTTTTTTCTTAAACAGGCAGATGTTTTTGGTAAATATGGAAATATGAAGTTATCAAGTCATTGGCCCACATTTATTAACCTATTATTATAGGTTTTTTTGTTTTTTTTTAAGCATATAGAACATTGTCAACATTTTGAGGCGCACATTTGGTGCAAGACCCTTTCTTGTGCCAAACCACAAACTCAATCCACACTCGTCAGCCACATTGTGTAAATTGATTTATTATAACTCACGTTAGTTTTCTGGTATAAGTTAGAATGGAAAAATAGTTCCTGCCTGGCACCTGGATGTCTGACAGATTTATGAAGAGGCTACAACCTCTTCAGGAATTTCCGGCTCCATGTGCCAGTCAGTGTACTATACGCCAGTCTTATTAAATTTGTCGCAATATGTGCCATTTAATAAATTAGGAGTTATTTTGTCACCTCCCTATAATGGCACAAAAATGCCATTATTTATAAATGTGGGCAATTATAGTGTGTGTTTTTGACCACTGTGACAACAACAGCTTTAAAGAGGTTGTCCGGGATAAAATCAAAATTAAACCCTAAACTAAACTACCTCCCCCCACCTAACTTCTAATTTACTTTGTTTAAAAAAAATTTATAATTACCCATATCCCTGGGGCAGTCATGTGACCACCCCAGGCACACTTTTTGATACTCCGATGATGTTCCATTTCCCCATTTCTGAAACGTAATGTCACCAGTACTCCCCCCTTCACCCCATCATACTTATGTGTCTTCCTTTGTGGGAATGGCTCCTCCTCCTTCTTTCACTCTGCTAGCACTTGTGCAGTCCAGAGGTGCCTCTGACACATGCACAGTAGAAATGGCACTCCATCTCTACTATGCAGGTGTCTCCAGCCTGCGCACAGCTAGGAGAGTGGAAAGAAAAGGAGGAGCCATTCCAGAAGGGAAGTCTAAAGAGGAAGACAGGTAAGTATGATGTGGTGGGGGGTGGGCGGAGTTAGTTAGTTGGGAAGGGCTAGTAGTGGGCGGGATAGCTACAAAGACAGGGAGGGGGTATAAGGTAGTGAGAAAGGAAGGGGGTAGTGAGATGGAGGTAGTGTGGAAGTTAGGCAGGAAGCTACACCAAGTAAACAAATACAGAGGATGCCAGGAACTCCCAGGGAAACTCAGAAATCACTCAAAACACTGCTAAAGGTATTTGGGCGCACTTTTTAACCCATTAATAGCACTAACAGACCTTTTTTTTCAAAAAATATTTTTTGCCCAGAAAACCCCTTTAAGCGTAGGGTTTTTTTCAGGCATGTTTCACTCAAAGACCTAACATTAGTAAAAACAATAGAAAATACTGCAAATGCCTATGTGACAAGCATTGTAATTTTTGCCGTTTATTTTATGACCTATTTTGGAGTGCATTTGCAACCCACATGAGAAGGAGAACTAAGTGTTTTATAGATGTTCTTCATTTTAGAAAACATGTGAGAAAAATGTTTAAAAAACCTATTTCATTCTTCCTATTCTTCTCTGTGTAATTTGTTAGGTATTTTCAGAAAACATAAGCAACACTATGATGATATTATTATTCATCTGCCAAAGTTTCAACTATTTACACATCAACAATGGTTGTACCAAGAAAGAAACAGCAAGTAGTTAGAACACCTGGGTAACAAGTACTGTATATTGTATCCTTTGATATCTGCTCTGACTTTTTATCTCATAATGTAGCTTTGAAACATTTTGTTCATTTAGAACATAAACCTTTTCTCTTAAGCGTGTTATTATGTATGCCACTTGGAAAGTATTGTAGTTCTGAAAAATGAATACATGCATATTTAGAAATCTCTCATTATGCTTTCCCAAATCCCACTGGGCTGTGAAAGAAATGCAGTGGTGACAGTATAAATCCTTTTTATGCAACTATGTTAACAAAAAATTCCTCTGGGAAACATAACACTACTTTTTCAGTGCCACTGAACAATGACTATTACAGTATTATAAAGTGTTTATGAATTAGTGTCGTTTTTATCGAATTCATAGAGTGTGCGCTTTATGCCTGCAATTTTATTGCAGGTTAAGAAATAATTGAGATAGTTTACAACAGAAGACAAATGGCGTCCTGTTTAAAATAAGGAAGTGCCCTTATGAAGTGTCATAAATGACAATAGATGGTTTATGCTTCATAAAATAAGAAGAACATTTCATAAAGTTTATAAAAAAAGGTTTTAAAAATGTTCTAGATTTGTGAAGGTTAATGTTAGCAACAAAGTCACACATACCATAATAAACTGCTGTCACTATTCAGTATAATGCGAGTGACAGATCTGCTTCAATTCAGCACTCTGCTCTGAGCTGTCAGCAGTGTCTATCCGCCTCCCACCATGTCGCTGAGATTGAAATTCCCTAAGGGAAAGGATTCCCTCTTGCATTGTTTATTTTATGTCTTGTTCCATTACCCCAAAATAGATTCCTTATCCATTCTTATTCGGAACTGAATATATACTTAATATGAAGACCTACTTTTAATCTTCCATCTTTAATACGGCTTACAACTCAAAATTTGATTTTTATTTTATGTCACCCATCAAATATGACAGTTAATAGAAATACAAGACATTTTCACTCTGCCATGTTAAAAGCCTTTATAGGAAAATAAATGTCAGAAAAATGTATTGCTCTAATTTATTATAACTATGTATCTATCAAGATTTGATATTGTTTTTAAGTTTCAGTATAACTAAGTACATACTGTACAGTAATGCAGCTGTCAGGTTAGGACTCAAACAGACCTGTGTGCAAGAGGCTGTACAGTGGCACACTGGTTTTCTATGACTCTGTACTGCTGAGCCATAGCAACTTTATGTGAAGCTGTATGTTGCTCCAAATGGCACTGTATTCTGGCATTTTAATCTACTAGAATCAAAGCTTCCTGGAGAAAATGGTTCCATACTACAGCATTTACTCCAAAAACATATTTTCTGCCAGATCCTTATGCAAGTCCGTTTGCTGCTAACAGTTAATTCATACCTGCTAACATTTAGTCAGTAGAATCCAGAACAGCGTATGCATCACATTGAAAGAAATATCTGACAAATGCCACACCCTATTGATGTGGCCACAACCCTTCTGGGCATCAACATAACCCCTTTTGGACATTGTCATGCACCTTTTCTCTTGATGTGGGCATAAAATGTACTGGCCATGCCACGTTTTAATGCTCAAGTCACATATAAAATGACTGCTAGCCTAGTGGAGAATAAAGAGAATAACTTTGATTATTTCCTGACAATATCACCTAACAAGGGTTTACACTTCCTAGACCAGTGACTGACTACAGTGTTAAGAAGTTGATGACATGGCATCAGCACTGTAGCCCTGTATGCAAGCACTGGCTGGGAGCGATGCAACCAGGGTGGTGACGAGGTGTGGGAGTATGCAGGAAATATTTGATAATTTATTCTTTTATACTACTTTTCCCATTAGTGATTTTTTTCTATGAAACCCCTTTAAACTGGGGCGTTTTACAGTCACGCAAAGTGGATGAGATTCTGGCTAATCCCATCAACACGTTGCAGAAAATAATCCGCAGCGTAAATGCTAATATTTGAAAAACGCTTGCATTACCTACGGAAATGCTGGTGTATAGGTATAATGGAAACAGAGAGTCCACAGAGGGAAAACTCTGTGGATTTTCTGTGAAAAGCGCTGCGGGAAAAATCGTGATACATTTCTGCCGCGGTTTTTCCCGCAGCGCTTTTTGGCTGCAGCTCGCTACATGGCATCTTAACCTTAAGATTAAGTTGTGGGAAGCAAAAAAATCAGCAAGTGTAGAGATCTGAATGACTTTGAGAATGGACTAATTACAAAGGCTAGACAGGTGGGTCAGAGGATCTTGAAAATGGCAGGTTTTAAGGGATATTCACAATGTCCAGGCATTAGTAGCTACCAAACGTGGCCTAATGAAGGACAACCGATAAACTGGCAACAAAGTCATGGATGCACAAGACTTATTGGGGGTTATTTATCAAGTACACTGAAATTTTTGCATAGTTGCGCCTTTTGTTTGCCCTTTCAATTTCTAGTGTGATTTACCAATCGGGCGCAAGCTATTGATAAATTCCATGCACATGTGTCTTGAGCCTTTTTTTTCAGGTGCAACTACATAATAAACACGACACAGACAAGGAACAGAATGGTATTTAAAGAAGCAGAAACAAGTGACTTCTCTGGATCTGAAAAATGGCTTCAAATCCATTCAGCTTGCCAAAGGAAGAGAGCTCCTCTGATTTTTCTGTCTCCGAGAAAAGTTTGCCCACAAAATCCAAAAAGAAAAATAAATTCTTAAAAGAAGAGTGTGGCCAGGTCCGCCGCATCCTCTACCCCCCGCTAGCTACGCCTCTGCTCTGCATTATTGATGCAGCCTGCAGCCATGCAATTATGCACTTGAGTTGGCAATGCATTTTAGGATTTGACACAAGTAATTGAATATGATTAATTACATTTTTTTAAAATGTTTTACGTTTAATTGTTTTAATTGTTTTAAGTCTGCTAACTTTGCATAGTTTTGTGCGTGTCTTATGCTTCTGCAATTGTTTCCTGTAGTTTGCTTTGTTTTGTACATGACTCCCAGAGTGAAATGATTTTGCCCCTTTTTAGTGCGCCTTTTTAAAAAAGGCATAAATAATAAATCCAGCGAACACATGTTCTCCCGAGCTGCCACGCCTGCTTGTCTCGCCAGAATCACAAAGTGGCAGATGAGGAATTCATACGTAGAAAAAAGGTACAAACACTTCATAAATCTGGCGTAACGGCAAAAAAGGCGCAAGAAAAGTGCAGCTCATGCCAAGTTCAGGCTCAAACACGTTGATAAATGTGCCCCATTAAGTGTGTGAGGTTTGAAGTATAATCAACTGTGTCCAATCCGACAAAACTTGTGGCAGATACAGAACCACAGGACACCCTTAAAAGTCTTATGGAATCTATGTCTCAAAATGACACAGTTGTTTTGGTTGCACAAAAGGGTCCTATTCAATCTTAAAGTTCTGAATAATCAGTCTATGCCTCAGTAACACAAATTAAAGCAATCACTGTTATGTAATAGGTACATCAAAGCTGAATAAAGTTAAAGGTATTCCAAAGAAAATTATATATAGCAAAAAAAAATAACATTGCAAAAGATAGTATTGCTGCAAGACAACTTAAAGTGTACAGTAAATAAACTTTTATTCATAAATCCATAGTGCATATGAAGATAACAAAGTTTGTTATATACTTTAATAAATAAAAGTGTCTGTTCCTCCACTTATTTGTCTCTTTCTGCCACTGATGAAATTTGCATAATGTAAATTTATGGAGAGCTCCTCAAAGCAGACAGATGTCTGCACTATAAAGAGACAGTTTTATTTCACAACACGGCCGGATTATCAGGAGTTTCTATTCAACCTTCTGACAGAAATGACTTTTATAATTCTGCAGATGGCCTCATACAGTTGTGCTAAAAAGTTTACATACTCCGGCAGATTTTTTTGTTTTTTTGGCCTTTTTTCAGAGAATATGAATGATAACACAAAAACTGTTCTCCACTTATGGTTAGTGGTTGGTTGAAGCCATTTATTGTCAAACTTCTGAGTTTTGTCTTTTTAAATCATAATGACAACCAAAAACATCAAAATGACCCTGTTCAAAAGTTCACATACCCCAGTTCTTAATACTGTGTATAGCCCCCTCTAACATCAATGACAGCTTGAAGTCTTTTGTGGTAGGTGTGGATGAGGCTCTTTATTTTCTCAGATGGTAAAACTGCCCATTCTTCTTGTCAAAAAGTCTCCAGTTCCTGTAAATTCCTGGGATGTCTTGCATGTACTGCGCGCTTGAGATCTCCCCAGAGTGGCTCAATGATATTGAGATCAGGTGAATGAGATGGCCACTCCAGAACCTTCACTTTCTTCTGCTGTAGCCAATGACAGGTCGACTTGACCTTGTGTTTTGGATCGCTGTCATGTTGGAACGTCCAAGTACGTCCCATTCGCAGCTTCCTGGCTGATGAGTGCAAATTTGCCTCCAGTATTTGCTGATAACGTGCTGAATTCTTTCCTTGAACTTTGACCAAGTTTCCTGTGCCTTTGAAGCTCACACATCCCAACATCATCAGTGATCCACCTCCGTGCTTTACAGTAGGAATAGTGTTCCTTTCATCATAGGCCTTGTTGACACCTCTCCAAATGTAACATTTATGGTTGTGGCCAAAAAGTTCGATTTTTGTCTTATCACTCCAAATTACCTTGTTACAGAAGTTTTGAGGCTTGTCTCTGTGCTGTTTGGCGTATTGATGGCGAGATTCTTTGTGGAATTTGCGCAGTAATGGCTTTCTTCTAGCAACTCGACCATGCAGCCCATTTTTCATCAAGTACCACACCGATAGTTTTCAGAGAGTCCTGTATATCAGCTGATATTATGTGTGGTTTTTTCTTTGCATCCCGAACGATTTTCCGGGCAGTTGTGGCTGAAATTTTGGTTGGTCTACCTGACTGTGGTTTGGTTTCTGGGCATGTTATCAGGCCAAAATCACCAGGGTATGTGAACTTTTGAACAGGGTCAGTTTCATGTTTTTGGCTGTCATTATGATTTAAAAAGACAAAGCACAGAAGTTTGACAAGAAATGGCTTCAACCAACCACTAACCATGAGTGGAGAAAAAGTTTTTGTGTTATCATTCATATTCTCTGAAAAAAGGCCAAAAAAACAAAAAATCTGCCGGGGTATGTAAACTTTTTAGCACAACTGAATCTATGTCTCTAACCTTCTCCTCCTCCTCCTCCCCTCTCCACAGACTTAATAGTAAACTGACACTGCTTGTGTATTGTGTACGGACTGAAATCACTCAGATGGGAAGTAAACATAGGAGTAATAGTTAAAGACACTTTTCTTTAGTGCAGCATAGTACAAAGTTTGTTCCCTTCACCTGCACTATTAAATTATGGGAAAATAATAGTTTACTTATATGTTAAACAATGTTTAGGAACTATATAATAACTAGTTTAATAACTGGTGAAAGTGGTGTAGCTCTCATTAAAGACAGTTCCATTGAATACTCCTGAAACAGCAAATTGCAGCAAGGTGTATTCTCTTCTGCAGACGACACATTCAATTTCTTGTGCCTTCAGAAAAGCAGAAGTGTGCCTAAACAATCTCAGGTATATGCACAGTGATGCATTTGCTAAACAATATAGTGTACGAGGCACTAGGACACGATGACATTATGAAAAGGTTAAATTAGTGCATTAAACTACACATGTATAGAAGGCGGCATAGGTTTGATATTTCTTTATAATGAGCAGTAATAAAATATCAGCTGGTGTTAAATTAGCTTAACATGGCATGAAATGGAAATCAAAGAGTCTCTTTAGGGAATGCTGTTAGGGTGATAAAAAAAATCTCTGAAAACTGGGATGGACATAATAGCAAAACTAGCTACTATACATTTTCCTGTTAGTGTAATGTTAACACATTAGGCATTATTCATGTTTATTTTTTGTTTGTGTTTTTATGCATAAAAAAGCTCCAAAACAGCAACATAGGTAACTCATACAGCTGGCACATTTTTTGTTAAAATGATGGTCTATCAGTAAAAAGACCTTATAGCAAACTTTATGTCCCAGGAATTTTCTTGGGAAAAAATATTGTGCTTTGATAAAAAATGTTACAAGGTAAAAAACCACAAACAATATGTGCTAAGAACTTAATATACTCCTATTTACTACCAAATAACAGTTTAAGGCTGGGTTCACACCAATGATTGAACTCCGTTCGGGGTTTCCATCCCCGAACCCGCTTAAAAAATGCGGAGAGAAAAGTGCTGCAAGCAGCGCTTTTCTTTCCGCATTTTTTGCCCTTTTCGGGCAGAAACCCGGCTGACCCCATTATAGTCTATAGTCTATAGTCCGCGGGAAACCGCTTTTTTAAAGCAGATTAGGTTTCCATTCGGGGGGTCCGCTTAGACCAAACGGAAACCCGAACGGAGGTGTGAACCTATCTGTTAAGGTGTGAACCTTAAAGCTAAGGCCCCACATAGCAAGCTGCAGCCGAAAAACACTACAGAAAAACCGTGGCGGAAATGCATCGCGATTTTTCTGCAGCGTTTTTCACAGAAAGTTCACAGAGTTTTCCTCTGTGGACTTTCTGTGTCTATTATACCTACAGTGGGGAAAAAAAGTATTTAGTCAGCCACCAATTGTGCAAGTTCTCCCACTTAAAAAGATGAGAGAGGCCTGTAATTGACATCATAGGTAGACCTCAACAACGAGAGACAAAATGAGAAAACAAATCCAGAAAATCACATTGTCTAATTTTTTAAGAATTTATTTGCAAATTATGGTGGAAAATAAGTATTTGGTCAATAACAAAAGTTCATTTCAATACTTAGTTATATATCCTTTGTTGGCAATGACAGAGGTCAAACGTTTTCTGTAAGTCTTCACAAGGTTGGCACACACTGTTACTGGTATGTTGGCTCATTCCTCCATGCAGATCTCCTCTAGAGCAGTGATGTTTTGGGGCTGTCGCTGGGCAACACGGACTTTCAACTCCCTCCAAACGTTTTCTATGGGGTTGAGATCTGAAGACTGGCTAGGCCACTCCAGGACCTTGCAATGCTTCTTACTAAGCCACTCCTTTGTTGCCCTGTAGGTGTGCTTGGGATCATTGTCATGCTGAAAGACCCAGCCACGTTTCATCTTCAATGCCCTTACTGATGGATGGAGGTTTGCACTCAAAATCTCACAATACATGGCCCCATTCATTCTTTCATGTACACGGATCAGTCGTCCTGGTCCCTTTGCAGAGAAACAGCCCCAAAGCATGATGTTGCCACGCCCATGCTTCACAGTAGGTATGGTGTTCTTTGGATGCAACTCAGCATTCACTCTCCTCCAAACACGACCAGCTGTGTTTCTACCAAACAGTTCTACTTTGGTTTTATCTGACCATATGACATTCTCCCAATACTCTTCTAGAACATCCAAATGCTCTCTAGCAAACTTCAGATGGACCCGGATATGTACTGGCTTAAGCAGGGGGACACGTCTGGCACTGCAGGATCTGAGTCCCTGGTGGCATAGTGTGTTACTGACGGTAGCCTTTGTTACTTTAGTCCCAGCTTTCTGCAGGTCATTCAGTAGGTCCCCCGTGTAGTTCTGGGATTTTTGCTCACCGTTCTTGTGATCATTTTGACCCCACAGGGTGAGATCTTGCGTGGAGCCCCTGATCGAGGGAGATTATCAGTGGTCTTGTATGTCTTCCATTTTCTAATTATTGCTCCCACAGTTGATGTCTTCACACCAAGCTGCTTGCCTATTGCAGATTCAGTCTTCCCAGCCTGGTGCAGGTCTACAATTTTGTTTCTGGTGTCCTTCCACAGCTCTTTGGTCTTCACCATAGTGGAGTTTGGAGTGTGACTGTTTGAGGTTGTGACAGGTGTCTTTTATACCGATAACAATTTCAAACAGGTGCCATTACTACAGGTAATGAGTGGAGGACAGAGGAGCCTCTTAAAGAAGAAGTTACAGATCTGTGAGAGACAGAAATCTTGTTAGTTTGTAGGCGACCAAATACTTATTTTCCACCATAATTTGCAAATAAATTCTTAAAAAATCAGACAATGTGATTTTCTGGATTTGTTTTCTCATTTTGCCTCTCATAGTTGAGGTCTACCTATGATGTCAATTACAGGCCTCTCTCATCTTTTCAAGTGGGAGAACTTACACAATTGGTGGCTGACTAAATACTTTCTTCCCCACTGTACATAAAAATTGTTTCTTGATTCTGTGTTTTATACAAATGGTACTATATATAGTAAACCCTTTTAGTACCTGTGAAAAAGGAAATAATATAAGGGTAGACTAGATGGGCCACATAGTCTTTTTTTGCCATCAATCTTTTACATTTTGTAATACACCAGCAGTCCTGGATATAGTTACATGTCTCTGTTTCCTATGCCAGTAGAAAGATTGAAATGAACTTTTGTGATTGACCAAATATGTATTTTCCACCATAATTTGCAAATAAATTATTTAAAACTCAGACAATGTGATTTTCGAGATATGTTTTCTCATTTTGTCTCTCATAGTTGAGGTCTACCTATGATGTCAATTACAGGCCTCTCTCATCTTTTTAAGTGGGAGAACTTGCACAATTGGTGGCTGACTAAATACTTTTTTTCCCCACTGTATACCACCAGCATTTCCATAGGTATAATTGATATGCTGCGATTTATAGAAATGCTCATGTTTTTGAAATTGCAGCATTTTCACTGCAGATTTTTTTCTGCAATATGTGGATGGGACTAGCCAGAATCCCATCCACTTTGCAGTTAATATAAAATGCAGCGTTTTTTGCAGCCATGTTTCTGCAACGGCTAAAACACAGCGCATTCGCAATGTGGGCCCCAGCCTTAAGCAGCGGTTTTCATTAAGTTTTTCTTCCCTTAGTAAATCTATAAGGAAAACATGAGTGAAACATGAGATCCCCAGATAAAATTTGTATGCTGCATTTTTCAAAACGCAGCTTTTCCGCAGCATTTTTTTTTTCCACAACGTGTGGTTATAATTAGCCATAATCTCATTAACTTTGCAGGTATTGTAAAATGCAGCATTTTTTCCTGCTGTGTTTCCTTTGGCTAAGGCTGAGGCCCCATGTTGCAGAAAAGCAGCTTTTTTTGTTGCAAATTGAGCCAAAGCCAAGAGTGGCTACAAAAGGAATGGGAAATATAAAGGAAGCTCTTATAATTACCCCTTCTGCTCAATCTACTGTAGTCCTGGCTTTGGCTTAAAAAACGCAGCAAAATCTGCAACAAAAAAAGTAGCTTTTCCGCAACATGGGGCCTTAGCCTTAGGTCGGGGCCCCACGTGGCGTAAACTGCGCGGTTTGCCCGTGGAGGAAATGCTGCACAAAAACTGCTGCGTTTTATAGTCACAGCAAAGTGGATGGGATTCTTGCGAATCCCATCCCCATTTTGTGGGAAAATATGCACTGCGGACACGTGGCAATTATCAAAACCATCGTGGTTTTGGAAATTGCAGCATGTCAATTATATCTACGGAAACGCCAGCAGTTTCCCTATAGCTATAATTGAAGCAGAAAGTCCACAGAGAAAACCTATGCAAACTTTCTGTGCAAAGCGCTGAAGGAAAAACCTTGATGTGTTGCCACCGTGGCTTTTCCCGCAGTGCTTTTTTGCTGCGGAACACCACATGGGGCCTTAGCCTTAAAGTGCTTTAAACCTAGTCTAAACATTCAGGTGAATTTAGTCTTAGAAAACATTTTCTTAAAGCAATTGTACACATTACTGGTTGGGGATAAGTACCATCGTTACAAAGGCCCTGTGCTACTTTTACTAACTTTTTCTGTATTCTCATATTGTATCAGAAAACCTAGGTAGTACCCCATAGTAGGAAATGTGGTGCATGTACATTTGTGCAATTTTATATATATTGAACGCTTTTATTGAGGATGTTAGATTAATTTTAGCTTTGTGATCTAATTTTTATTACTATATGTACTGAAATAACAGACATTGGCTATGGATAAGTGCTGTTTGAGGAAAAATACATGAAAATAATGTGTAAAATATTTTCATTCAATACCTCAATTGGGGTGATCCAAATGTGACGCGAAGAGCCAACATACAGATATAGAAAAGTTAATGCGAACTTCTGCAATTGGTTAAACTGCTGAAGGATGATATTTTATCACAGAAGACAACAAAAAAAAGAAAAGTAATTGAAAAATGTTCTTACAATGATTTTTCTTTTTTTTTGTCTTCTGTGATAAGATATCATCCTGCAGCAGTTAACCCATTTGCAGAAATTTGGGTTAACTCTGTACATAGCTTTAAAACAGTAAAGAATATAGGACACATATATGTTAAAGCATGCACTGTTAAAAATTAGAATTATTTCAGAAAAAAAATACACTTTAATGTTTCACATTTAAAAATGACAAATTATTCAACAAAAAGAACAAAAATAACAACAATTAAAATAAGGAGCTAGAATGTTGGACTGAATGGTCCCAACAGTGAATAAAAGTTTACTATGGGTTTGTTTGTTTTTTAATATCCCTTCTATATGATTCTTGGTGTGTGTCTTTTGACCTTTATCCTCTGTCATTTATAACTATTCAGGTGTACTAATATGATTGATATGCCTATTTGTTCACACCACACTCAATTCATTCCGAAGTCCTTTTATTTTATTGAACATCTAAGCTCACCATGGATTTATTGACAAAACACATGCTATTATTATGGTAAAAATAGCCTAAACTTTGAAAAAAAATAACAAACTGACATAAAAATATAATAAATTTGCCATTGTCAACTTTGAAATCTACAGAATTTCTACATAAAGTTGTATGAAGATAAAGGTAAATTAACTTAACTCCTCTTTGGATAAAATAATTAAAATCGTTAAGCATCTAAAATCAAGCAAAACAGTCATTTTAATTAAGATGCAGATTTGGGGCATTAACATTAATCACTGCAATCCATGTTTTCGAAGCCAAGCACTTCTTTAAAGTTCTATTCAGCTGTAATGTCAAGAATACAAGAAACACATTTCTTCTAAACCTTCAAAGAAGACTTTATTCCCCTGTGTCATTTTAAATATATATTCAAAGCTACTGTAGATTTTACTTTTATCTGAGAATCCGTGGAATAGAACTGGCAAAGTAAAATTCTAAATACAAAGTAAGCATTCCAGTTCTTTTGGCAGATTAGCTTCACTTCAGTTGAGTTCATTAGCAGTTTTCTTCAGACCAAATTGAAATTCATACATTGCTCATAGTGAGAAGTACAAAGTGCAATGCTTTTACTGGCTATATCCCAGAAAAGTAGATTTCCTTAGTGATCTTATTCATGCAAGGAAAATAGTAAAATGAATGCAGCACAAGAGTTATTTATACTATTGGAAAACACTTAGAGTACAGTGATCATTGTTCATGCTCTATACTACCATCCTACTATCGGTTATAAAATTAATAAAAGCATTTTGTGACAATATTTGCCATCGTATGAGTAGCAATATGTTCCTTATCACTATTCACTGCTGTAACTTTAATAGGGGCATAAATAACCATAGGTATTTATTACAGAAATTTATAGCATCTTTTCTAGGCATAAAATAAAAAGTAAAGCAGCTACATATGACAGGACTATAAAAATTAGAGGTCATTTTGTTAATGGACTAGTTACGTCTATTTTGTCCATCATTGGTCAAACATACAGAATGGCTTGGTATGTGTTAAACTATGTTCACACGACAGTGAATAATGGCTGTGTGACGTCTGTTTTTTTTAACGGATGTCACACGGCAGAATTAAATTGAATGTCTGTGAAAGGGGGCTATTCACATTACTGTTATTTTGACATGTCCTATTTTTGACTGTTTTCACTGACCCCTCCATACACCTCCTCTGATGCAAGATGGTGTAAAAATAGACGCTTTTCACAGCTGTTTTGCACCTCGGTCATGTAAGTGTAGTCTTAACATAGATCTTATGTGTTCCTCAATTCTTGTCTTTTAAAGCATTTGTTAATCTTGAAGAGCTAGATAAATAGGATAGGAGTAGTTTAATTAAATTATTCTGCCAAATATATCAACAGGAAATTCATGTTTATATTAGTTTTTAAAATGGCATACCCGACATGGCATAATGTTGCACAACTTCCTAGTCATGTTAGCAATGTTCTCATCAATGCTGACCTACACTTATACCAACATATCCTTAGTAAATTTACTGCATTTAGGTCTTCACTTTAAGGGGTTGTGCCATTATTAACATTTATCCCCTATCCAAAGTATAGGGGATAGGTGTCTGACCATTAGGACTTTGTCCGCTGGGTCCCACAGCGATCTGGAGAATTGGGAGACCAAAAGTCCCCGTAAAGTCTCCTTGTCAATGGACTGGCACTCCACTCACGCCATTCACAGTGAATGAAGCACTGGTCATGACAACACAGTCTCTCATTCTCCTGATCTCTGGGGGACCTGGTGGTCAGGCCCCCAGCAATCAGACGCTTATTCCTTATCTTTTTGAAAAGAACAGCACATATAATACCTGTAGCAACACCAAATACCATATTGCAGCACAAAATATCTCCCCAGCAGTGCCAAATCACAGCATAAAAGAAAAAAAAAACTTCCAGAAGAGGCGAACACCACACTGCAGCACAACATCTCACACTAGCAGTGCCAAACAAATACCACTGTGCAGGGCATAATTCCTCTGCAGTATTTCCAAACACCATAGTGCAGCAACACATCTAACCCCAGCAGTGCCAAATACCACTATGCAGCACAAATTAACTTTGCAGAAGTGCCAAATATCACAGTGCACATTACTGATAGCAACACTGCCCTCAACCTTCCCCTCTCTTTATCACAGGTACTATCTTCACCTTCCAAATTTTCAGCAAATATTTCTCCAATTCCACATCTCCCACATGGTTAGGAGCATCCCCATAACAGAAAGAGGAGACAAGAGAATTGCCTCCTACCTCTATTACCAGCAGTGTAATTTTATTTGAAGATCCAATTGAAGTGAATGGGAGACTCGCACCTTACCAGCCAGTAAGCTGTGCCTCAAAGTAAGTCACGCCTCACAGTTTGAGAAGCACTGGGTTAGATTGTCCAGGTTTCTAACAATGTAAAGAAATTGCTGAAAGCCACTTTTATCAGCAGATCTGACTGCTTCCCCAGATTCTCCATAGCCCCAATGCTACTAGGTGTACACTGAAGACATAATCAGCGCAGTCGCTTCATCTTCAGATATGCAGTCGATTTTCCATGGCAGCTTTCAGCGCCTTCTGTGTTGTGTTGGCATGTTAAACTGTCCAAGCCTCATTGATCACCTACAAAGATGACATCATAAGTGACTGGGTGAGAGGCAAGTCAAGTACCAGCATGTGACATTAATGATGCTTGAAATCTTTTCCAACTATAAGATGGCATATAGATTTCACTATAGGCACACTGGAGAATGAGCTTGATTTATGAAGAAGTGTGAGTTTTGTCAGAAATTAGACTAATTCTGTGGCAGCACAGAGATGATAAAAACCAGCATATAAAACACCAGTTTTCATAAACCCACTCCTATATTATGTGTCACTTTCTTTAACTATAAGTTAATTATGTCCTCCATAAAATGGTTTGCAAAAGTATTCATACCCCTTGAATTTTTCACATTTTGTCACCTTACAACCATAAACTTCTCCACAACTTTATCTTTGACCTGTCTGGCAAGTTCCTTGGTCTTCATGATGCTGTTTGTTCACTAGTGTTCTCTAACAAACCACTGAGTCTTTCACAGAACAAGTGTATTTATTCTGAGACTAAATTACACACAGCTGGACTCTATTAACTGGCTTCTGAAGGCAATTGATCGCACTGGATTTTATGTAGGGGTATCAGAGTACAGGGGACTGTATACTTTTAAACGTCACACTTTTCAGATTTTTATTTGATTAAAATTTTGAAAACTGTGTATAGTTTTCATTTCACTTCACAATTATGTGCTACTTTGTTTTGGTCTATCACTTAAAATCTCAATAAAATACATTTAAGTTTGTGGTTGTAAGGTGACAAAATGTGAAAATGTTCAAGAGGTATGAATACTTTTGCAAGCCAATGTATGTAAAAACAGATTCATTTAAAGACTTTTTTTTTAACTAAATACAGTAGTGAGGAAGGATTATTCTGGAGGAATAAAAGGGAACAAGACCTTTAAATGGCATTGTACCAGCAATAGTGTTCATTTACCCAACAGTATTTGTACAAGGTTTAATAAATTATTCCCAAAATATTGGAACATTTGGATTTAACTGAAATATCAGAGTTTGCATTGTAGAATTGTAAAGTTTATAAATACTTACATGGGTACGCAACATGATACCTAGAAATTACTTAAAAAAACATGTGTTTATGCTTTGTAAGATAAAAGTCAAATAAATCATCAGAGTAAGTTACTGTTGCATTTTTGCAGAGGCTATCCTGTCACAGGAGTGATGATTAATCCCCATCCAAGAAGAAATAATAGTGCAATGGATTTATATGTTCTGCTTGTAGCAGAAATAGCTAAGAGGTAGTTACATTTTGTCAAGTCATCTTTCTGGTGCTAACCTGCTTTTATGTTTTTTTACAAGAGTTTATCTCAAGCAATATGTTAGTAAATAAATGCAGTATAGCATCAGTATCAGAAATGTCATTTTCATAGATCTACTTAATAACAGAACAGAGAAACATCTTTTTAAGATTGAACACAGAATTCAGTTTTTTCTTACTGAATACTAAGATTATCTCAGCATATCATTTGTTTTTATTGTTTCTCTGTACTTTTTCCATTTTTTCATTATATTCTGATGTTATAACTCCTTTTTTTAAATTATGACCAGATACGTTTTACCAGTTTACCACATACTGGATAAATTACTATAATGACTTTAGATTTTTTATTTTTATTTTGTCTAGCATATTAGAATCCCTAAAAGGTCAGTAATATTTTTTAGAGAAAAATCCAAGAACACAGTGTGTGTCTCTAATATGGACTAAACAAGATAGCTTTAACATTTAATAAACATGTAGCAAACACATTGCACCTTTTCTATGTAAATATGTATGTCTAACTCATAAATAGTTTAAGCCTTTAATGACACAGGGTAGTTTGAGCTTTTTCATATTTTCCATCTCTGCCTTCCAAAATTCATAATTTTTAAAAAATTTTCTTTCAACATGAGTGTGTGAGGACTTTGTGCAGCAGCTTGTCCTTTCAGGACTGTTGAGGGCTCCTTTTTTGTGGGGCAAATTGTAGTTTTTATTAGTACCAATTTTTGGCATGTACAACTTTTTGATCACTTTCTATTGCTATTCTTGGGGGAGACTAAGAGACAAAGACATTTTAATTTGCACATTTGTGGGAAAAACCATGGCGGAAACTTATTGCGCTTTTTCCTGCAGTGCTTTTCATGGAAAGTTCACAGAAAGTCCACAGAGTTTTCCCTCTGTGAACTTTCTGCTTCAATTATACCTATACAGAAACAACCAGCATTTCCTTAGGTATAATTGACATGCTGCGTTTTCCAAGAACACAATGGTTTTGGAAATGGCAGCATTTCCGCTGCAGGTATTTTTCTGTAATGTCTACACTTTGCATGGACTGTAAAATGCTGAGGTTTTTGACACAGCCAAATCATGGCATTTACGCCACGTGGGGCCCCAGTCATAAAAAGGTTTAGAAGTTGAGAAAAATAATAACAGAAGTACTACTTACCTGTTACTCCTTTCTGATGTTTCCTTAGTCTCCCTACCGACATGGCAATGGGACCACTTTGGCTGTAGTGTGAAACTGCTATAGATATCACATTATGCACTAGGGTCACAGTGCAATTTTTCTCCTGCCTGCACAACAGTCTCTCTGATAGTAGTCATTAAATAGCTCCAGTCTGCAAGTAGCTATAGTTCATATGGCTATTATAAAGCAAGCCTCTAAATGATGTTAGTAGCTTAAGCAAGATGGCTGTCCCATAACTATGTTTAATTAAAACTGAATAAAAATCTATAATCAAAAAGTAAAAACAGGTTAAAAAAAAATGATATTTATTAGTTTCTAGTTAATCTAGTCTAATTAGTTTAATATATATATATATATATATTATTAGTTGAAACGTTCTCTTCAAGCCAGTTGGCAACTTTGGAACACGCAAATGTCAGACTTGTACAGTATAATCAGCAATGTTTTACTTCTGTACATATACTGTTTCCAAACCTCTTCAGACCCAGGGTACCCCTTGAAAAAAAATCTCCTTGGGGTACCCTTACCAAATATTTTTCGCCAAAAGACAAAAAATGTCCTAAGGATGCAGATAATGTTGCATGAAGGCATGTGGTCATCTTCCCAACCAGAATGTAGTTCCTCCCAGGTGGGTTTCCAAGACACCTTTGTTGGGAATATCTGCTGTGCCATATACAGGCAGCAACAGATATAGCATAGTTTTGTTGCATATTAAAATGCATATGAATATTTTGGATGTTAGCCCGTGCATTCTTCAAGAAATGACACAGAGGTTCTCAAATGTAACTGTATTTCTATAAACCACCCAAAAATGGTATGGTAATTCATCACCCCGTCTAATACCTATTTTGGTAGTGGATCTTCATCTATGTGATCACTAGGAGTCACCTCTTCTTCCTGGGAACCCCTCGGCCTAGACTGGACCACAGGATAAGTAACCCTCATGAGAGTGTATACTTTCCAGTTTCCCCTCCCTCTGATATAAACTAGAGTAAGATAAGGAGGGAAGCTGAAGCACCTCTACTAGGCCATTCCTCTTGGAAGCTGACTGCAATCCCCCCAATGCAGCATTGGTTATAGCCATTCCAGGCTCAATTTGGTTTTACAATTTCGGAAAACGGCTGAATTGTTGAAGATGATAAACAAAGTAATTGTTTTTCTCCAAGATCTGAACACAGATACATGATCCTGTATGTATGCAGTTATGATCAGTAATTGTCAATACACGAATTATAAATTGATTAAATAAACATGGAGTCGGCGAATTAAGTTTTAAGCCTCGGTGTAAACACTTGTTTTCTAGTTTCTACAAAAGCTCAAAGTCAAATACAAATGTCTAAATAACATTTAACTTTAATTGCTGCTTGCTGAAATGAGTTAAATGAAGGGCATTTCAGAATTAAGCTAGCAGCAGGATTTCCTCCTGCATACTCAGCATCATCCTGCTAAGTACCATCAGCTGAGAGGTCTATGTATTCACTAAATTAATAAAATGTCAAAATCTTTAATTGAACCAAAAATCAGGGTTATTGTATTCCAGGAGATTGGCATACCTATCCTAAAAATCACAATGTTTCTATGTGCAGAATAAGGCTCATATTATTAATGTACATTTTCATTTAACATGTACTTGTACCAATCCATGTCCAGTACACAAAAACAGAATACTAATTTATTTTACTTATTTCACAAGTCATACCTCTTGTTGGCATGATAATGATATTTATGTAAAACATAATTTAGTTCTAACTACAAGTAAAATATAAACATACCATATATACCATATACTGTGTACCAAAGGTAAACAAAGGTATATACAAAGACTTAATGACCTCAAATATGTATTTGCATTTATAAAATTTAATCTATCTAAAATTAAAAGTTTACAGATCCCACCATTTCCAGACACAACAGTAAATGGTTGCCAATATAGGTGCCATAGTCATCCCAAACACCATAATGGCAAATATGCTTATACAGTGCCTTGCGAAAGTATTCGTCCCCCTTGAACTTTTCAACCTTTTGCCACATTTCAGGCTTCAAACATAAAGATATAAAATTTTAATTTTTTGGTGAAGAATCAACAACAAGTGGAACACAGTTGTGAAGTGGAACTAAATTTATTGGTTATTTTAAACTTTTGTAAAAAATAAAAAACTGAAAAGTGGGGCGTGCAATATTATTCGGCCCCTTTACTTTCAGTGCAGCAAACTCACTCCAGAAGTTCAGTGAGATTCTCTGAATGATCCAATGTTGTCCTAAATGATTGATGATGATAAATATAATCCACCTGTATGTAATCAAGTTTCCGTATAAATGCACCTGCTCTGTGATAGTCTCAGGGTTCTGTTTAAAGCGCAGAGAGCATCATGAAGACCAAGGAACACACCAGGCAGGTCCGTGATACTGTTGTGGAGAAGTTTAAAGCCAGATTTGGATACAAAAAGATTTCCCAAACTTTAAACATCCCAAGGAGCACTGTGCAAGCGATCATATTGAAATGGACGGAGTATCAGACCACTGCAAATCTACCAAGACCCGGCCGTCCCTCTAAACTTTCATCTCAGACAAGGAGAAGACTGATCAGAGATGCAGCCAAGAGGCCCATGATCACTCTGGATGAACTGCAGAGATCTACAGCTGAGGTGGGAGAGTCTGTCCATAGGACAACAATCAGTCGTACACTGCACAAATCTGGCCTTTATGGAAGAGTGGCAAGAAGAAAGTCATTTCTCAAAGATATCCATAAAAAGTCTTGTTTAAAGTTTGCCACAAGCCACCTGGGAGACACACGAAACATGTGGAAGAAGGTGCTCTGGTCAGATGAAACCAAAATCGAACTTTTTGGCCACAATGCAAAACGATATGTTTGGCGTAAAAGCAACACAGCTCATCACCCTGAACGCACCATCCCCAGTGTCAAACATGGTGGTGGCAGCATCATGGTTTGGGCCTGATTTTCTTCAGCAGGGACAGTGAAGATGGTTAAAATTGATGGGAAGGTGGATGGAGCAAAATACAGGACCATTCTGGAAGAAAACCTGTTGGAGTCTGCAAAAGACCTGAGGCTGGGACGGAGATTTATCTTCCAACAAGACAATGATCCCAAACATAAAGCAAAATCTACAATGGAATGGTTCACAAATAAACGTATCCAGGTGTTAGAATGGCCAAGCCAAAGTCCAGACCTGAATCCAATCGAGAATCTGTGGAAAGAGCTGAAAACTGCTGTTCACAAACGCTCTCCATCCAACCTCACTGAGCTCGAGCTGTTTTCCAAGGAAGAATGGGCAAGAATTTCAGTCTCTCGATGTGCAAAACTGATAGAGACATACCCCAAGCGACTTGCAGCTGTAATCGCAGCAAAAGGTGGCGCTACAAATTATTAACTTAAGGGGGCCGAATAATTTGGCACGCCCCACTTTTCAGTTTTTTATTTTTTACAAAAGTTTAAAATATCCAATAAATTTGGTTCCACTTCACGATTGTGTCCCACTTGTTGTTGATTCTTCACCAAAAAATTTAAATTTTATATCCTTATGTTTGAAGCCTGAAATGTGGCAAAAGGTTGAAAAGTCCAAGGGGGCCAAATACTTTCGCAAGGCACTGTATATGCAGTGGCATACCTTCATAGCACTAGCAACCCTTATTGTAGCTGTGAGCAGAAGTTTCCTGTTATTATTTGAATAGGAACCTTTCAGATTGACTTGGGGTAATAAACCACCTTATGGACCAATGGTTTAGTCCCAAATAGCTTTGTAAAATAGCTGTCTGTAGATGTTTCTGCCCACATAAAAAAAAAAAAAATATATATACTTATACTTATATAGCATCTGTACTCCCGGTGTCTGTACATTTCTCTAGTGAAGAAGCTAGTATACTTCTGCTTCACTAAACAACTGCATAGGCACTAAAAGCACTACAGAGATGAGTCTGATGAGACCGCTCCATAAGGCTTTGTGTCCCAAATTGACCTGACAGGTTTTATTTAAGAAAAGTTAGAAGTGGAAAAATATATATAACTAATAAACATGAGAAAACAATTAGATACCTTCAAAATAAAAAAAAAAAAAAATCTTTATTTTTATTTTTCTTAGCAAAATTATTAATACAATAAATACACTTAAATCAATGAATTACACACCTAACCACCCCCACCCCAAGGAAGGAGGAGAGGAACAAAAAAAAATACATATTAAGTCCCCATCCTTTTCATTTTTCTGGGAGCACAAATTGCCCTATAGACTACAAATTAATTGTGATACCTTCTGAGATGGGAATCTAGAGACCCAAGGTATATTCTTAAATATCTCCTTACATTGCTCCCTTATCTCAAATCCTTACCCCACTAATCTTTCTGTGAGCTATCCCTTTAGTAATACCTTTCTTCATCCTACTACTAAAAACTACTCTTTAATCCAAGCTCTTGGCCTAGTTCATAAAATTATTTAATTATATTCACTTATATCAAGTGCCACAATAGCATAATCCCTCTTCTCTCCCAATTACCCAAATCTACCAGTTTACTAACCCCTGGCAATGCAGGGTTCCTCCAGAGGGGAGTTACTTCATTATATTCCTCCAACTTTATCTTATCTTTAACCATTCTGCACACCATCAGTATCATTCTGCCAGTAGGAAATTCTAGTCCAACCATTTTCCCACAAGCGGATTTTCTAATAATATCTCCTTTACTAACCTATATCCATTATCTCTGCACTGTATCAAACCCCTTCAACTAACACATCTGGCCAGCAAGTAATTTTGGGAATTTGGTATGGCCAATTCTCTGTCTCCCTTCTTCTTTTGCAAACCTTAAAAGCAATTCTTGGAGTTCGTTTTTGCCAAACCAACTCATGGTATATAGCCATTTCCCTACCACTTCATGAATCACCTATAGGTTAGTACCCTTGTCCGCACTTTCATATATGAATTAAGCAAAGAGATTGGTCTGTATGATGAAATCTTTTCAGCTTCCTTCTGTGGCTTGAATAGTAACCCTACTGCTGCCTCATACATAGAATAAGGTAATTCTTCCTTCTTCAAAGCATTATTAAATATTTTCAATAATTGGGAAAAAATAAATAACCATACCATTTATAAATTATTCACCAGTTCCTGCTGCTTTACCTCTAGGAGTATCCCAACAGCTTTTTGAACTACCTGACTTGTTATCTGTACATCCAATAAACATATAGCTTCTTCAGGCTGGGGCCCCACCATTGCAGTTTTGGAAATCGCAGCATGTCAATTATACCTACAGAAATGCCGGCAGTTTCCCTATAGGTATAATGGAAGCAGAAAGTCCACAGAGGAAACCTCTGTGGACTTTCTGTGAAAACGCTGCAGGAAAAAACTTGATGCGTTGCCGCTGCAGTTTTTTCCCCGCAGAGCTTTTTTGCTGCGGCCTGCTACATGGGGCCTTAGCCTCAGACAGAGTTGGCATTACAATATTCTCCAAATATGCTATTATTTCTATCCTACCATCACCAATCCTTGTTTTATACAGCTCCTTATAATATTTATAAAACTCCTTGAGGGTCCCTAAGAATAATACTTCCTTGAATAGACATAATACTGTCTTTTGTATATTGTTTTCTTATTTGCCAAGCACATCTTAGCCCCTTCTTGCAAATATCTATGTTCTCTATATTAATTTTTTATTTTCGTTTTTTCCAACATACAACTCTTCCTGTGCCTTCTCCCATTCCTGAAAGTTTTGTGAATTTTGCTCCTGACTATTTTCCCTCTCTTTCTCCTGCACCCTAATGATATAATCTGTGCCTCTTCTTTCCCAGTTTGTCTTTTTATTTTACATATTTCCTTATTTACTATTCCTCTTAAAAATGCCTTTCCCGTATACCATATTAGATTTTCTGTCGCTGTGCTTCATTAGTTGATTAAACTATATTAAATACAAGCTTATACTATAAGTTTGCATATACAGGTGCATCTCAATAAATTAGAATATCTTTGAAATGTTTATTTCTTTCAGTAGTTAAATTAAAAAAGTGACCTCCTATATTTTCTAGATTCTTTACACACAGAGTTGTCTATTTCAAGTGTTTTATTTCTGTAAATGTTGATTATGGATTACAGGTAATGAAAACCCAAATCTAAGAAAATTAGAATATTGTAAAAAAGTTCAGTATTGTAAATTCAGTGTGTCACCTGCCAAGGTTTCCTAAGCCTTTAAATGGTCCCTCAGTCTGGTTCAGTAGGACACACAGTCATGGAAGACTCTGATTATGAATTGTATTACTGAATCACTGAAATGAATGAACGTTTCAAAGACATTCTAATTTATTGAGATCCACCTGTATGTCATCCAGTGCAGATTCAAAACCCATTTTTTCCTCCCTGTGGAGGAATGATTAACAAGTACATTTACTAAAAAAAATTTTCAGTTTTTGCTGAGAGACTCTTTAACAAAATGTGTATTTATTTGATAGGACTTTTGTACAACATTTTTACTTCTGCAAAGTGCCTGTGTAGAGAGACATACAGACTGATGGAATAATGACAACCTTTAGTGGAATTTTCAAGTGTACAGTAGCTGGAATTTCACAGCATTTGATTATTCCAATTTTAAAAGTCCCACTGGGGAATGCAGCCATACTTGCAAGTGGTCCTGAAGCCTTTGCAAGTGTACAACTTTGAAGGCATTGCCTTCAAAGCTCCTATTATTATTTATATATGAATATTATATAATGTTTAGAAAAGGCTTTTACAAGACAGGCTACCGACATTATTCAGTTACCTAGGCTACAAGACCACTCACTTTTCCAGCTTCACTTCTCTGTGCCATTTTTTAAAATTCATGTAGGATCAATGAACACCATGTAACAAGAGCTACACTTTAAAATGACCCACAGCAGTAAAACTAAAATTGTCCCTATATCAGTATAACTATTTCACAGTTGTATAGAGGTGTATTGCTATTATTCCTCTTTTGTTGCAGCAGGAAGTGACGTCATATTGTTCCTCACTTTTGAATTAGCTTCTGATTTGACAATCAATATGACTGAACATAACATGGCTGCTACTTTTGTAAAAATAACCAATGCTTTACAACTAAAAAATGTCAATTCATTAGTAAAACTGCTTTAACATTTGATTTACTAAGACTGTATATGGCCATTTGTTTTTGGTGAGAAATTCTCTTTAAGAATAATACAACAAAATTCCACCATTAAGTAGTACACAATGTATCCAAGATGTTATCCAAGAAGTGTCCAAGATGTATCCAAGATGTTAAAAGGTCCCTGGACTGATATGGCAAATAGTGTGCGTCCCACAAAAGTACAAATTAAAAATTTGCAGTGGCAGGTTGCCTGATGAATCAGGAAATGGGATCAAGCTGGGTCAATTAATACATAATACAAAATTAATTGTTGCACAAATAGAATAAATGAGGGTAACTGATGAAAGACAATATAACAAAATGATCTCAGATTTAGTTCTGTTTTAGCAAAATATCTAATAAAATATTATTTTAAATATATTACATAGAAAATATATTTCTAGCAATACTGAAATATTTTAGTATTTTTTTTTTTTGTTAGTGTTTCTCTGATAAGATGAGACTTTGTGATTAGTATTCTGGTTGTGCAGAGACAGAGTTAGTAACAGTGTATGGCTGAATGGAAGGAGGATAAATTGAATAATGCCATAGTTAAGGAATAGGCCATTTGTATGATCAACATCATTTATTGTACCTGTATTTCACAGATGTTAAAGTTGTACTGCCAAGTTTGTCTCATATTCTGTTATATTATAAAAAATCTCCTCATAGCAGTACTGTAAGCGGTTTAAAACCAATAGGGGTTTCTTGGTTTGGTATGTGAATCTAACAATGCATGTGATCTTGTTGTGATTGTTATATACTAGTTATGCATTCAGGCCAGTACCCAGGCCATAATGTATAATTCATTTCACAAAACAGCATGAACTTTGCTTTTTATCAACAGTGTATTACAAATACATTGTTATCCAAAATAACTGTCCCAGTAGGGAGTTATATAAAGGTATTACAAATATTTTGTAAATTAAAAAACATTCATACATATGAAAAATACAATATAAGAGGTTTTAACTCAGCTCAATGTGTGTCATACACAAATACTGCTTAGAAAGTAATAATTAATAGCTGCACTGCAATAAACCAAAGAGAATCCAGAGCATAAATGTAGTGCATAATCTGTATATATCACACATTTTTCAAGCACAGTCTAAGAACAAAGCAGAACAAGGGGGTATTGTGTTAATGCATTTTTAGCAAATGACAAGAGTCTCATGGTACTCACTGGCATGGAGGTAAATAGGAAGCCATAAATCATTTGGAATGTCCTGGAACAATTTTTTGGCTATAGTAGATATGGCTCTTTGAGAACAGTTCATAAATGATAATAAAATAGATTTTCAGCGCAAAATATAATTCTAGCAGCCAGACAAATGAACCTCTGTGGTCTAAATAACTAAACAGATTGGGAATACAACACTGTATTTAATAAATTATTTCTCCATTGATTTATATATCTGTCTGTGAAACTTTTATTCAAAGAGGACCTTTCATGTCCTCATAAATGTGTGGTTTTATATACTGCTAGAAAGCCAACTGAATATATATAAATATATATATACAGTACAGACCAAAAGTTTGGACACACCTTCTCATTTCAAGAGTTTTCTGTATTTTCATGACTATAAAAATTGTAGATTCACACTGAAGGCATCAAAACTATGAATTAACACATGTGAAATTATATACTTAACAAAAAAGTGTGAAACAACTGAAAATATGTCTTATATTCTAGGTTCTTCAAAGTAGCCACCTTTTGCTTTGATTACTGCTTTGCACACTCTTGGCATTCTCTTGATGAGCTTCAAGAGGTAGTCACCTGAAATGGTTTTCACTTCACAGGTGTGCCCTGTCAGGTTTAATAAGTGGGATTTCTTGCCTTATAAATGGGGTTGGGACCATCAGTTGTGTTGTTCAGAAGTCAGGTGGATACACAGCTGATAGTCCTACTGAATGGAGTGTTATAATTTGTATTATGGCAAGAAAAAAGCAGCTAAGTAAAGAAAAACGAGTGGCCATCATTACTTTAAGAAATGAAGGTCAGTCAGTCCGAAAAATTGGGAAAACTTTGAAAGTGTCCCCAAGTGCAGTGGCCAAAACCATCAAGCGCTACAAAGAAACTGGCTCACATGAGGACCACCCAGGAAAGGAAGACCAAGAGTCACCTCTGCTGCGGAGGATAAGTTCATCCGAGTCACCAGCCTCAGAAATCGCAGGTTAACAGCAGCTCAGATTAGAGACCAGGTCAATGCCACACAGAGTTCTAGCAGCAGACACATCTCTACAACAACTGTTAAGAGGAGACTGTGTGCAGCAGGCCTTCATGGTAAAATAGCTGCTAGGAAACCACTGCTAAGGACAGGTAACAAGCAGAAGAGAATTGTTTGGGCTAAAGAACACAAGGAATGGACATTAGACCTGTGGAAATCTGTGCTTTGGTCTGATGAGTCCAAATTTGAGATCTTTGATTCCAACCACCGTGTCTTTGTGCGACGCAGAAAAGGAGAACGAATGGACTCTACATGCCTGGTTCCCACCGTGAAGCATGGAGGAGGTGTGATGGTGCTTTGCTGGTGACACTGTTGGGGATTTATTCAAAATTGAAGGAATACTGAACCAGCATGGTTACCACAGCATCTTGCAGCGGCATGCTACTCCATCCGGTTTGCGTTTAGTTGGACCATCATTTATTTTTCAACAGGACAATGACCCCAAACACACCTCCAGACTGTGTAAGGGCTATTTGACCAAGAAGGAGAGTGATGGGGTGCTACGCCAGATGACCTGGCCTCCACAGTCACCAGACCTGAACCCAATCGAGATGGTTTGGGGTGAGCTGGACTGCAGAGTGAAGGCAAAAGGGCCAAGAAGTGCTAAGCATCTCTGGGAACTCCTTCAAGACTGTTGGAAGACCATTTCAGGTGACTACCTCTTGAAGCTCATCAAGAGAATGCAAAGAGTGTGAAAAGCAGTAATCAAAGCAAAAGGTGGCTACTTTGAAGAACCTAGAATATAAGACATATTTTCAGTTGTTTCACACTTTTTTGTTAAGTATATAATTCCACATGTGTTAATTCATAGTTTTGATGCCTTCAGTGTGAATCTACAATTTTTATAGTCATGAAAATACAGAAAACTCTTGGAATAAGAAGGTGTGTCCAAACTTTTGGTCTGTACTGTATATATATATATATATATATATACCTGGAAAGCCGACTGAATTAAGTGCACTGTCGGCTTTCCTGGTATGCACCCCAGTGCTGGAGATATAGGTGCCGATATTTCCCCACTGTCAGAAAGGAGGTGGGCCTTGCAGCTAGGGTTGGACTGGCCCACCGGGGAACCAGTGAATCCCCCGGTGGACCCCGAGCCCCAACTATATTTAGTCCTCATTTTAACAATCCAAAGGTCAGGGGTCCAATCGGGATGGTTAGGGGCCCGATCAGGCCCCTAACCAATGGACAGTGGCTTAAGGATCATGGTCGCAGTGGGTGCCACCGCGACCGAGGGGTACGGGATCCGTGGCCAGCTGGAAGTGGCCAGGGCCCCGGACTACCATGATAGTGGTCGGGGAAAGCCTGGTTCCCCGACCGCTACGCCTATTGTTAATGGAAAGGCTATGCCAGCCCAGGGAAAGTGACAAAAAAATAAAAAAAAACCTCACCTGTCCTGGGCTCAGCATCGTCTCTGGCACTTTTCTGGCCTCACTGCAGGGGCCTATGGTTAGGCCCCAGTGGTGACATGGGTGCGCCGGCATGATGACGTCATCACGCCCGACGTGACCGCAGAGGTCCAATCAAAGGCCCCAGCGGTGACGTCTGGGGCACAGGACGTGGAGACCAGGGTGTGAAAGATCCTCAGTGCGCCAACACCGCTTTGGCTCACACCTGAGTCTTCTTTCATAAAAAAACCACACTCACCGCCAGTGGGTGTTGGGTTCACAAGATAAATACAAGACAAGCTTTCTAAATTTTATATATTTATTAACCCCTAAATGGGTCGGTATTAACATCTAACACATGCAGTTCAGAACAGATATGTAGATATATGCAAGCATTAACAGTTACTAGTTACAAGATACAGTGCAATGAAATAAAAGGGCATAAAAGTGAAATAGTTACTTTACCACGCATCTCCTTGATGTGGCTCTATAATCCAACACTCACACATGCTCTGTCATGTGTGAATAACCAGTGGAGGCTTCTTAGCATGTGGCATCAACACAACAATCCAGCCTGCATGCTCTACACAGTGGTCTGTCTGTCTGTAAAAACTTCTGTAGTCTGTGATGGTCTGTCTCACTGACCTCTTACCTCATCTTTTATACCCTTGATGACACCACCCAGAATGAGGTCATCAACAACAGCAAGTCTGATTGATTAACGCACTCAAGTCACGATTCTTTGTATGGAGATGAGACCAAGCGAAATGATACAATGTTATCAACCATGTCTGATCTACCAGCTCAGGCTGACCAATGCATGTTTGTTTGATCACTCAGGGCTGAGTAGGAATTCAATGGAGCCCTGCTGGGATGGATACAAAGCCCTATTGTTCCAGTCCGGCCACTATTGGCAATATACCTATGAGTAGGCTGTGCACATTATGAATAAATGCAAGTAAGAAGGGAGATACTATACCCAGAGATCAAAATACAGCTTTGAGTTATAGCCATATTTAAGCGGAATCATCACACAGGGGACCCAAGAAGATGGGAAATACAGCAGGACGGAGCAGGATGCCCCGGAGAGGTAAGACAAGGTGAGTATAAGTGTTTGTTATTTTAAGCACTTCTCCTGGGCCTCTACTTATTATACTCTGGGGTCTGAGGAGACACCATAGTTTTTAGGAAGCCCATAGCATCAAATGCCTTGCTGCAATACAATAGCTTCCATCTCTCTTATGTTAAGACTGCAGTCCCTTATAGACAATTTGTGAGGCTTAGAAGAATAAACAATAGCAATGAGAAATTTCTAGAACAGGCCACTGATTTGAAAAATTGCCTCTTGTTAAGAGGTTATTCAAGACATTTAATAGAAAGGGCCTATCAAAAGGCAAGGGCCCTTAATCGCATGGCTCTTCTAAACAACACACAAAAAGGGAAAAAGGATAATGTTGGAAGATTCATTTTCAAGTATAGTCTTATGGCCTCACATATTTGAAAAAGTGGACAGCTAGAGGAGGATACGGTTTTACATGAAAAGGCTATTAAGAAACCCCTCATCACTTTTAGATCTAGTGGTACCATTAAAGGTCGGATTGTTAGGAGTGGACTTTCTCCTCCAGGACCTAATTGGTTACAAAAAATGACCCTGTGGGAACTGCCTGTTCTTTAATCACAATCTAAAAGCAAAATATTTGAAATTTGGAGGTTGAGAGCATAGGGTAAATCAATTCATCAATTGCAAAAATGTGTTTGTAGTGTACACCATATTTGTCCCTGTGGTTTCTTCTATATTGGGAAGACCATTAGGTGTCTATACATTAAATTTTGTGAACACTACAAATCAAATGCTTCTGGGGAAGGGTTTGGATTAATTAACACATTAGAGAGGTACATAGTGGAAATGCTAGGTGGGGCCTTAGCCTAAAACTAACCATCAACTGTTCACACCTCTCCCCCACATTATCGCACAGGACATGATGCCTTTATCTGAATGTAACCCTGTATGACCAGGCACTTTGGATGTGTTCATAAAAGGACACTGGCTGGTGACGGCTCATACAGCTTTTTTTGTTTAATTATAGTAACCTTTTTCATAAAAAATGTCTGGTCCACTGTGAAAGCACTTCTACCTCTTGTGTCATCCTCATCTACCTCATAGATTGTAAACTCTTGCGAGCAGAGTCATCAGTCCTAGTGTGTGAATTAATTTATTACACTGTAATGTCTCATTTTGTCTGTGCATGAACCCTATGATTTGTAATTTGTTGCGGAGTTTGTTGGTGCTATATAAACAAAATATTTTTTATCATTATTATTATTATTTTTATTTTTATTATTATTATTATGGCAGAAAATTGGTGTAAATGATGCTGGAAATGCATGGCAGCTATGAGCTGGCATGCATTTCACTCCAGGTGCAAGGACCAGCAGCATGTGCCTCGTCATAAATTAGGTGCAACCTCTTCCTGCGCAGGGAATATGGAGACTGGCGTTGAAAATGCCACTCTTGAGTTGTTGAAAGCCCAACAGTCAAGAAGGGTAAAAGAAGCTTTGTACCAGTTAGACCAGTGATGGCGAACCTTTTAGAGACCGAGTGCCCAAACTGCAACCCAAAACCCACTAATTTATTGCAATGTGCCAACACAGAAATTTAATCTTAATACTTTGTGCATCCACAATTGCGGACAGTTACGGACCCGTAAAATATGGTTGTGTGAATGGGGCTTTACAGAGCTTTCAATAAAACAAACAACTTTGTACTGCATTTGGCATAATTTTGAACAATTAGTGCTCACACAGCCTGTAATAATATCACATATCTGCTATAAAACAGATACTGTGTGATATAAATAGTGAAGGGTCCCCACGCAGTACAATCTGCTCCACAGTGGCCCTCACGCAGTACAATCTGCAACACCTTGGCCCCCACGCAGTACAATCTGCCCCACGGTGGCCCCCACACAGTCCAGTATGCTCCACGGTGGCCCCCACACTGTACAATTTGCTCTAAAGTGGCCCCCAGACAGTACAATATGCTCCACAGAGGCCTCCACACAGTACAATATGCTCCACGGTGGCCCCCACACATTACAATCTGCTCCACAGTGGCCCCAACACAGTACAATCTGCTCCACAGTGGCTCACACACAGTACAATTTGCTCCACAGTGGCCCCCACACAGTTTAATTTGTTCCACAGATGGGTGCCCTCAGAGAGGGCTCTGAGTGCCACCTCTGGCATGCATGCCATAGCTTCGCCACCACGGAGTTAGACCTTTACATTTTTACCTCAATCTGCCTTAATAATCATATTTTCTAAGAAATGCACATGTAAATAAGATTCATTTCTAAAAAGTCATGTTTTTTTCTGGTCAAATGAAATAATCAAAATGCATATGTAAATAAGATTGTCATTTCTAAAAAGTCATGTTTTTTTCTGGTCAATCAAAATAAGGAGTGAACATTGTTTTGCATTTCAGCAGATCTATATAAAAACCTAAAACGGTATGCTAAAAAGAACTCAATAACCATCATTTCCAAGTTGTCTGGTTATACTTATTGGTTACTGATTTATCAAAGAGCATTCCTTTAATGAGCAGAGCATGTCAGTATATATAAATGTTGTGGTGACTTACTGTGCAGCTGACTTGATGAACTGTCAGCAGATTATTGATCTGACAATATAACTCTATAATGCTATTTTGCTGATGCTGTTACTTTATGTAGGCATCATAAAGTCAGAGGTATCGTTTGTCAGTTGAACTTCTCCTAATAAGATTTGATCCTGCTTCTTAGATTTATCTCTAGTCTCCCTTTTAGAAATTGGTAATTTATTTCCATTAGCTGCCAACTCATTTGAATATTGCTAGACAGGTGTACCATAACAGTACGGCAGATTCATGCAAACAACCATATGCTTTTTGTTTATAAACCAGACAACTACAAGGGTGTGCTGATTATTATGGTGCCTGAAATACTTGGAAAAATGCATCATCTCTATCTTATGTGAATAAATGGACGGCAACAAAAGAACATCAGATAACTTGGAAATGCTCCAATTATTTTGATGAATTCCAATAGTACCACATAAATGCATTCATATGCTATGGGAATTCCAATGAAAACTATTATTAGAAGTATCAATAGTAGTTTTATTTAACTTCATTTATAAACAGATTTAGGTATAATATTGCCTGTCAGCATTAATAACTTGTAATCTACAACATATATCTGTACAGTATATGCATTTATTGTAAATGATTCCTTGTGAACTGATGCATTAATTTTATTAATTTGCATATTTGTAATTTATTCTGTATGCCTAATAATGAATGCACTTTGTATTCCCAGGTACAGGTATGTGTACAAGTCTCAAATAGAATTTATTTGTGTATTTGGGGAAAGAATGAGTACTGTACTTGTAACGTCTGCACCCATTCAGACTTCAACACCATCCTCTGGCCGCATGCTACAGTGCAGGAGGCGTGTCCGGCTATGATTCTTTGCTTTAGGTTCTTGTGTACCCTGTCTGAACACTGTCCTATTCCCTCACCTCTGCAACTGATTTTCCACCACACCCATCTCTTACACCTTTGTTTTCCTCTGCTCCTCTAATAGTTAATCTCAGCTTGGCCTTATGATTGACAGCCTCTCTGCCAACCAATCCTGGGTTCTGCACTTCCTATTTACAGTCCATGAGCCCACACTTGGTTTCTGGCTATTTACTCTGTCCTTGCAAACTGTTCTACTTAGAGCTAGAGGATAATAATATACGTGCATCAAACTAGAAATTCACAAAAATCAAAAGAAAAATTGCACTAAAACCTAACTTTTAATAGTAATTGTAAAAGTAGAATAAGAACCCAAAAGACCAAAGGCCTAAAGTCTGAATTATACCAATAGACAGGCACCCAGTAGGCCAAAAATATATGTGTAGTATAACATAGATGCCGAGTCCCAGACTAAGGGCTCAATATCTATGAGCACTAATGTTAGGTGGTACATAACCCACATAAATAAACAGCTGTGGGATCCCAGAATGCCCGACCTCATCAACATAAAGTATAGTTCCCTCAGTGATTCAATGAAAAACTGCTCCTAATAGAAGAGTGAAAAGCATGATGAATGTAGTTCAATTGCTGGTCACTCTTAGCCCCAATAGCTGCATATACATACATATAGGAGACACAGTAATTGCACACACACACTAACTAGAGGGTCAGTAAAAGACCAACCCAGGTGCTGACTATCCACTAACTGGAGAGCTTACATTACACTCTCCCAAAGCTAGCTAGTAACACAAACAGCATACATCCATAAGAGCCCATAAACCAGCCTGACGCGTTTCTACTGGTAAAAAGAAACCAGCTCATCAGAGGCAGTCAAAAACTAGGGCAGAGAAACAACCCCCATTGAGAGGTTTGAAAAAATAATTCAGACATAGGGTGTTTCCGCCCGGTCGGCCGTTGCGTCCAAACATCTCTATGCTCTATGTCTGAATTCTTAGGTTTTAGTGCATTTTTTGTTTTGTTTTTTCTAAGTGTTCTACTTGCTCTTTATTGTATTGTACTTACTGACTTCTGACCTTTGGCTTTTATTGTTACTACTCTTTTGGATTGCGATTTGGTACTGTTTGTCTCTTTGGTTTGACCTCGGCTTGCTGACTCCTCTTCTATGTTGTTTTGTCTTGTCCTGTTCTGTGTCACACTTATCATAAGAAGGGACTGGTGCCCACTTGTCCGCTGTCACCTAGGGCAGTGAGGCAAGTAGGCAGGGACAAGGGGTGGGTCGAGTTTAGGACTCACTGTCTCTGTCATTCCCTTCCTCCCAGGTTTCAGCAGTAGCACTGGAGAATTGCTCAACTGGCAATTCCCTTACAGTACTATTTTAATACAGGATCACACATAGGCAATGGTCATAGATCCTCCTCTCCTGCTCTGCACTATGACCTATGCACAGACTACAGAGCGTACCTAGAAATGAATGGGTTGATTTTTTAAGACTGGGGCAATTGTGTGTTGGTGTATGTTGTGCCAAAATTATTAAGAGGCTCAGTCCTCTTAATAATTTTGGCGCACCACGGGGAGTTCCCATGCACCAGAAATGAAATGTATGCCAGTTAGGGACTGGAGTAGATTTCTTATGTAACTCACACTAGGTTTCTGGCATGAGTTATAGTAAATCTGACAGCCTGAGGCATACCTTCCTAGGCTTGCAGAGATCTCCACCCTGTTCTGCCTACTTTTTGGAAAGTGATGAAAAGGGCACAAGTCACATTTTTAGCACAAAAACACACACATGTGCAACAAACAGAGCAAATTTTCCTGCCTTATATCCCAGGAAACTTGAAACCACGACATGATGAATCAGACCCATTGACTCATCTGCAGATTACAGATTTCTATGGTCCATGTTGCTGCTGAGAATGTTGCATGTTGTTTAAAGACTCAGTCAAGATGGCTGCCTCATAATCATGTACAAAACATATGGAAAATAAATATCAATTAGAAAAAAATATAGGGTTGTATTAGTAAAAAAAAATATAGCTGATACATCTCCTTTAAGACTGAAGCCAAACGTGGCGTAAACGTGTAGTTTGGTCGCAGCAGAAACACCTCTGCAAAAAAACGTCCCTGTAAAGTGCATGGGATTCTAGGGAATTCTAGGGAACAAATTGCAGAGAAATGCTGTAATTTCCAAAACTGTCGCATTTTTTTAAATCGCAGCATGTCAATTACACCTGCAGAAACACTGGCAGTTTCCATATAGGTATAATTGAAACAAAATGTCTGCAGAGGAAAACTTTGCGGACTTTCCTTGAAAAGTACTGCAGGAAAAAGTGCGATTTTTCCCCCAACACTTTTTCGCTGTAGGGCTTTAGCCTAAGGGAGAGTTAAAAAATGTCATATAGTGCAAATCTCGAGAATGCACTAATGAGACTGCAGTATATAATCTCTCATAACTGGTACATCGGGTGAAAAAAAATCAAGAGTTAAACTGAAATATTTTGTTGTAAAAGTGACAATGACTTTATTTTTACTTAGAAACAGTGTATAGAGGTGAAAATGAAGGATGGGGACATAAGATTCCCTCGGGGAGAAATGCCTTGTTCCACAACACGAACTCAGCTACAATAACACCTCCAAATCGTTTTTCTGAATTCTTTCAAAGTTATGATAAAGAAGTGCAACATAAGAAGAACACATGTGAGAGAGGAAATTATTGTAAAATGAATAATGAGCTGTATAAAAGCAGCATCTTCATTTTAAAGTAGAGTGGTAGCAATTTGCCGCCTGGAAGTATACAGGTGGCAATTCTAACTATCCTATACAAGCACCTGCTTGCCTGGATTCTTTTCACAGCTACATTTAATTACTAGTCACAGAAATGTAATGGCCTTCAACAAATTAGCATATGGCATGCAAATAAAGATACAACGTGAACTTATAAAAATAGGGAGACAAATTACCTGCATTTACATTCTTTCTGTTATATTTCCTTGGGGGAAAATAACATACCTTAAACAAGAACAAATTAATATAACTAACATAATGTCTAAACATCTCATGTAAATGCCAAAAAGGGCTGACATATCAAGTGTTATACAATATCAATAAAAACAATAGAACTGTAGAAAAAGAAAAAACAGGTTTTAGTGTACCATTAACATGGTCTTTAGTAAAGGAATATCCTATTTTATCTCCAACCATAATAATGTTCACTTAGGCTGGCAATATATATTAGGAAGCTGTTAGTCAAACGCTTATTTGGCCAACAGCTATTTCTCCCCATCATTCCTTTCAGACATATGTATGCATAGCCGTGCAAACATGTGTAGGTATGAGGAAAGGGGAGTAAGATACTGTCAAACACCTCTGGCTGCAGCTCATCTACCCAGGAACAATAAGGAGAACTAAAGGAATGGGCAAATCCAACAGCATGATCCTTCTCTCCCTAGACACCTGCCATTGTGGAGATTCGGGAAGCCCACATACATATTAGGTGGTCAGCTTGTCCCATCAAAATCAGTCAAGAAGTCAGATGTATCTTACTTCTGCTTATTTTCATTTCCCTGCTAAAATAATGTGCACATTCAGCCAAACAATAAGTCCATGTTTATGAGTATGGCTACCACCAGTCTGCACACATTTAAATGTTTAAGAGTTTTTCTATATATACAGTTGCAAAGACAGAGTTGCAAGATTTTTTGTAAAAATAGCTAAATATTTTAGCAACATTTTAGGGAAGAAAAACAGACATGGACCTCACAGCTCAAAATTATACATTGTTTTTTTAAATAGCAAGAGACTGCATAAGGGATTCATCTACTGGCTCCCAGTCCTCTGACTGAGGCCACATGGTAAGGTGAACTTTTTGAGATCTGTTCACAATGTGCAGTACTGCATGGTGTCTGGCGTTCCTGTGGTTCTGTGCATGTAGAGTGGTTACTGGGCTGCTCTCCCTGTGGGCACTGCATTGCGGTGGTGGTGGCCACACCCAGTAAAGTAGGGATCCACTATATAGAGGTTGCCGTGAAGTGGCTAATGGGCATATACACCTTGATCAAAATGTATATTAAAGGGATTCTATCATTGGGAAACCCTATTTTCACCAACACCACATCGGAATAGCCTTTAGAAAGAATATTCTTCTCCTACCTTTATTTTTCTGATCTGCGCCGCAGTTTCTGAGAATTTTCGTTTTTCTTCTTTATGTAAATGAGTCTTCAGAACGCACAGGGGCGTCCCCTGTGCTCAAAGAAGACGCTCTTTCGAAGATCCAGCCCCGCCTCTCTCTTCTTCTGCCGACACCTCTCTGCCATGTCATCAGCCGCTGAGTCTATGTTCAGGATTCAAATCCTGTGCATGCTCAGTCAGCTCTGCCATTTCGCGAAGAGAGACTCGGGGGCTGATGACGCGGTGGAGAGGTGTTGGCAGAAGAAGCGAGAGGCGGCGCTGGATCTTCAGAAGAGCATCTTCTTTGAGCACAGGGGACATACCCTGTGCTTTTTGAGCACAGGGGGAATGCCCCCTGTGCTTTCTGAAGACTCATTTGCCTAAAAAAGTAAAACAAAAATTCTCAGAAACGGCGGTGCGGATCAGAAAAATAAAGGTAGGAGAAGAATAGTCTTTCTAAAGGCTATTCTGACGTGGTGTTGGTGAAAATAGGGTTTCCCAATGATAGACTCCCTTTAATAACCTTATGTTCATTTTTGTAGATTTTGCTGAGAAACATAAGATCAATCCATATTGGGATGGATGTCTGTTTTTCTTCCATGTCCATGTCTTTTTTTTTCTTCTCCAAAATAATACTTTAGGACAGTGTTCTGGTTTCTCTGCCAACTACATTTGTAGACCTTTCTCTAAACCCACTCCTATCACCTTAGTTTGAGATCTGGGGCTATTGAATGCCAATAGCCCCCACTCCCCTGTCACCTTTGTCTTGTCAAATTAATACACAATCAGAAGGCACTGCCTCACATGATGTGATCTGTTATATGTATTTAAATGGAAGGCATAGCCTGGGTAAAATAATTATAGTTAAGGCAAAACATACATTTATAAAATGTAGTGTTGTTTATATAATGTTTGGAGCTACCGTGGGCCTCTAAATAAGAAATGCTATTTGCAATTGAATCACAAGTTGTTTTTGTACTATGCTTGCAAAATGAGAGTTAAGACACACAAGCAACTATGGTCACCAGAAAACAACACAAGGAGGGGAGTAACAAACAATTTAATACCTGCTGGTTAATTTTCCTACACATAGAGAGACAGCTTTAATTATAGAAAACAGATTGTTACAAATCAAAACATCAAGTTTGATTGTTTATGTGGTGCGGTGCAAGAAGCATCATTAATTTAATTAATCTAACACTTAGGGAAGAAATTGCAATCTAAATATGAATGCAACTAAAATGTTTTATGGAAGACACTTTATACTTTTGCCTGCGCTGGTGTGGAACATAATAAATAATATTAACACTTAATGATAATGGTGACGACAACAACTACATTTTAATAACTAGCTTGTTAGTTGTAGAGCTGCTAAAAGTATATACTTTGGCAGAAAATCAAATTGGATTCTGAATGATTCTAATTAGTCACAATAGGAATACAGTAACAAATATGCTGTGAATGGAGTCGAAAATTAACATTAATTGCAGTGAAAAATAATGAGCTTTCAATTAATCAGACAGCATTCCTGTTATAATTGTCACATTGATTTTGCTGAAAGGTATATATGATTTTAGCAAATGGAAGGACATGAATTATTATTTGGGAGCACTGTAATTATTTTAAGAATTTTTACAGTTTGTGGTTGTATATACAGTGTATATATATATATATATATACATATATACAGTGGGGAAAAAAAGTATTTAGTCAGCCACCAATTGTGCAAGTTCTCCCACTTAAAAAGATGAGAGAGGCCTGTAATTGACATCATAGGTAGACCTCAACTATGAGAGACAAAATGAGAAAACATATCTCGAAAATCACATTGTCTGATTTTTTAAGAATTTATTTGCAAATTATGGTGGAAAATAAGTATTTGATCACCTACAAACAAGCAAGATTTCTGGATCTCACAGACCTGTAACTTCTTCTTTAAGAGGCTCCTCTGTCCTCCACTTATTACCTGTAGTAATGGCACCTGTTTGAACTTATTAGTATAAAAGACACCTGTCCACAACCTCAAACAGTCACACTCCAAACTCCACTATGGTGAAGACCAAAGAGCTGTGGAAGGACACCAGAAACAAAATTGTAGACCTGCACCAGGCTGGGAAGACTGAATCTGCAATAGGCAAGCAGCTTGGTGTGAAGAAATCAACTGTGGGAGCAATAATTAGAAAATGGAAGACATACAAGACCACTGATAATCTCCCTCGATCAGGGGCTTCACGCAAGACCTCACCCTGTGGGGTCAAAATGATCACAAGAACGATGAGCAAAAATCCCAGAACCACACGGGGGAACCTAGTGAATGACCTGCAGAAATCTTGGACTAACGTAACAAAGGCTACCGTCAGTAACACACTACGCCGCCAGGGAATCAGATCCTGCAGTGCCAGACGTGTCCCCCTGCTTAAGCCAGTACATATCCGGGCCCGTCTGAAATTTGCTAGAGAGCATTTGGATGTTCCAGAAGAGTATTGGGAGAATGTCATATGGTCAGATGAAAGCAAAGTAGAACTGTTTGGTAGAAATACAATGTGTTGTGTTTGGGGGAGAGTGAATGCTGAATTGCATCCAAAGAACACCATACCTACTGTGAAGCATGGGGGTGGCAACATCATGTTTTGGGGCTGTTTCTCTGCAAAGGCACCAGGACGACTGATCCGTGTACATGAAAGAATGAATGGGGCCATGTATCGTGAGATTTTGAGTGCAAACCTCCTTCCATCAGCAAGGGCATTGAAGATGAAATGTGGCTGGCTCTTTCAGCATGACAATGATCCCAAGCACACCACCAGGGCAACGAAGGAGTGGCTTCGTAAGAAGCATTTCAAGGTCCTGGAGTGGCCTAGCCAGTCTCCAGATCTCAACCCCATAGAAAACCTTTGGAGGGAGTTGAAAGTCCGTGTTGCCCAGCGACAGCCCCAAAACATCACTGCTCTAGAGGAGATCTGCATGGAGGAATGGGACAACATACCAGCAACAGTGTGTGCCAACCTTGTGAAGACTTACAGAAAACGATTGACCTCTGTCATTGCCAACAAAGGATATATAACAAAGTATTGAGATGAACTTTTGTTATTGACCAAATACTTATTTTCCACCATAATTTGCAAATAAATTCTTTAAAAATCAGACAATGTGATTTTCTAGATATGTTTTCTCATTTTGTCTCTCATAGTTGAGGTCTACCTATGATGACAATTACAGGCCGGGCTCATCTTTTTAAGTGGGAGAACTTTCACAATTGGTGGCTGACTAAATACTTTTTTTCCCCACTGTATCAACAATTGTGATTGTGTAGTGTACAGTTAGTGACATATCCTGCCACATCCTAGCAATGTGAGACAGAATGACATGGATGCAAAATAATTGAAAAAAATTGATATGGGCAAATTGACAATGATTAACACAGATGACTTTCAGATATTTTGATATTAATTGCCCAGCCTTACTAGGGAAGTACTAAATATAAAAAAAAAATCTATTTATACAACTCAAAAAAACAAGAATTCAGTAGGAGAAGAAAAGATAAAGAGGTTGTTCAAATTTAGAAGAACATTGCTGCTTCCTTTCAAAAATAGCACCACACTTGTCTACAGGTTGAATGTGGTATTACATTTCAACCTCATTCACTTTTATAGAGCTGGTGACAGGTGGGGCAGTGTTTCTGGAAGAAAGCAGGCATGTTTTTTCTAATCCTGCATGACCTTTTTAATTAATAAATTATATGTACCTTAAAATGGTGCCAAAAGAATTTATAACTCATCTTGGATAAAACAAAATCGTGCAGCTGCAGGACTGGCTGAAACTCCATCCAATAGCACACAGCTATTGGAGCTGCCATGATGCAGCTCACCTCTGACATGGCAGTCAAGTGATCCACAGGGAACCAGGACCCAGAGCAGCTCTTCAGTAAACTGTAGGAGGCTGCATTCCACCTTTTACTGGGGCTAAATGTATCAGCTCAGTTACAAGGGAAATCAGCCCCCTCAAAAAAGTACTGTCCTTCAAAGGTCTATTATGACCTTATGGGGGGCGCAATGTAAAAGTAAATAAATAAAAAGACAAATATAAAATAAAAATTAAAGTAAAATAATAAAAAAAGCCAATATTATGCCCATATCACAGATTCTAGCCCTGCCCCCAGCGACACAACAGTGCATAACAATTACTGCAACCTAAATAAAAAACTATTTTAGGCTAAAGACCCATGTAGTGGGCCACAGCCAAGAAGCGCTGCGGGAAAAACTGTGGTGGAAACACATCACATTTTTTCCTGCAGCGATTTTCACAGAAAGTCTGCAAAGTTTTCCTCTGCGGACTTTCTGCTTCAATTATACCTACAGAGATCTATAGGGAAAACGTCAGTGTTAATTGACATGCTGCGATTTCCAAAAAACGCAACAGTTTTGGAAATCGCAGAATTTCTGCTGTGGGTATTTTTCTGCAATGTGTGGATGGGATTTGCAGTCCCACTTTGCAGAGTCTGTGAGATGCCCTGGGAAAACCGCAGCATTTACGCCACGTGGAGCTTCAGGCTTATAAAGTTTTTTAGTAGCTCTCTATGCTATTACAAAAAGTGAAACTTTTAAAAACATTTTCCCTCCTTTTTTGTTTACATTTTCCCAGATATTAAAAAAATAAAAAACCTGCAAGAATAAAAATAATAAATCCCTATGTATCACCACAAAAAGAATGTAAAAATTATTTGAATAATTCAAACAAAAAATGTTATAGCCCTCAAACCGTATAAATAAGAAAAAATACAAAAATCTTTGGGTCCTGAACCAGGAAAATTGGCCCGGTCCAGAAGTGGGTAAAGGGGTTATCTCAAAAAAACGCTGCAAAATCCGCAACAAAAAATGCTATGTTTCCGCAATATGGGGCCTTAGCCTAACAAAAGTGTAGATCAGTGGAGACATATCTTTTAGGCTAAGGCTCCATGCAGCGAATTTGTGAATGGGATTAGCCAGAATCCCAACCACGTTACAGGTAATGTAAACCGCAGCACTTTTTGCCAAAGTGGGGCCCGGCATTAGGGTATGTCTACAAGGAGTGGTCATCACGCGGCCAAGACAGTGCAGACCTGACTAGGAACACTCAATAAACAATCTGTTGGTAATGAATTAATACAATTCTATGGCAGATGGCATGAATATTCAGTTTTCATCATCACCACGGGCCACATCTTGGCCAAGTTGTGACTGCATCATGTGATCATACCCTAAATTTAGAACTGCCAAAAACTTCCCTTCTGAGCCACAAAAAAAAAAATCTATTTTATATGCCGTAACAGGTCTAAATATATATTTTACATAGCACATGTCCAGAGGTATAATTGTAATAGATTTAAAATTTTATTTCAGCTAAGGGCTTTAGTTTACGTTTAAGCACTTCATGCCTTGTCTATTGTCATTTTTGTATTTCATTTAAAAGGGAAAAACCTCAAATAACACAGCAAATAATATATAACTAGTTTATATGATGGATTAGTAGCACAGAATAAAGGGTGCTACTTCAATTTTAACTTTTAAGCATAAAAATGTGGGGTTGCCCAAAGAAGATGAAAGAAAATTGTAACTCTGTACTGGTTGTACTCAGTACACACACTATACAGTTAATAGTTGAAGGCAATTTATGGAAGTGAGAAATCAACATTGGTGTAGCTAAAGAATAGATTATCATAAATTAGCAATTTTAAGAATAGGATGTGTTAGGTGTGGATTAGCAAGCTTTGTGGAAAGAAACTGTAAGGAGTGTGACGTGTGGTACATCATTTAACATTCTGAGCAGGAAGTGGATGTGAAACTTTCTTGACAAAGAAATAATTTACAGGATAATGAATTTAGTTATTTGATAAATGTGTGTAAAATATTTGCAAAATTATTGTCTGAAAATTAATGTTAACAATTGCTTTAAAATTTTGTAAAATGATTACTTGGGTCTTGTGTTTTTTAGGCGTTGTTGTAGAGATTTCAAAATCCAAAAAAAAGCTTAAAAAACAGTGTGCACAAAAAAAAAGCCAAGATAAAAATTACCCAAACAATGCCCAAAACAGCAAGAAAAAAAATCCTCTAAGTAATGTAGAATTTTTTTTAGACAAAAAACCCAGGATAAAAAGTCAAAGTCTGAGGCCACCCCATGTTGGAGAGGCAGCTTTTTTACGCAGATTTTGCTGTGTTTTTTTGAACCAAAGCCAGGAGTGACGTCAAAAGGAAAGGGAAATATATAGGAAAAACTTATACGTCTCCCTTCTGCTAAAGTCACTTCTGGCCTTGGCTCAAAAAAACACAGCAAAATCTGCAACAAAAAAGCAGATTTTCCATAATGTGTATCTTTAGTCTGAAGCCCCTTGCAGACGACCGTGGGCGAGATCAGTGTGCTATCTGTGTTTTTCCCGGATAGCACACTGACCCATTAATTTCTATGGATCCATGCACACGATCATGATTTCCATGGATCAGTGTGCGGGCTGTGAGTCTGTGCCGCAAAATATAGAGCAGGTCCTATCCTGTTCAGTGTTTGCAGAACGGACTCACCCATGGAAGCCTATGGGAGACTAAAAACCACGGATGGCACACGGATGTATTCAGTGTGTCATCAGTGTACCATCTGTATTTGTGGACAAGCTAGGGACATCACTAGATGTCTCCTGTTTTTTTTTTTTTTTGCAGATCTGCAAACTCGGATCACACACTGATGACACACTGTCCGTTTTTGCGGACATACAGCACTGAAGCTGAAGACACACTGATGACACACAGTCTGCAAAAAAGGAACACTGATTACTAGTTTGCGGACTGCAAAATACACACAGCCGTATGCAACTAGGCTAAGGCTCCAAGTTTTGGAAAGACTGCTTTTTTATTGCAGATTTGGCAGCTTAACTTTTTCTTATTATTATTATTTTGATATTTACAAAATTTTATGAGGATTTATGCAAGACAAAATCTATTCTCTAATGGCATAATTTAATATTATGTACAATATACTAGGAAGCTGAAAAAAATAGGAAGCTGAATTGATGGAATTGGGAAAAAACCACAATTACACCATTGTATTTTATTTTTATGGCGTTTTCTGTGTGGTAAAAATTTTATGCTACCTATATTCTACGGATGAGTATGACCACAGAGATATCACATTTATAGTTTGTTTCATGTTTTTTCATGTTCTTCATGTTTTAAAAACTTTACAAAAATTTAAAGCTTTGAAGAATACAAAAATTTCTTTCATATTCTGACGTCTATAACTTTTTAAATATTTCCATGTATGTGCTGTGTAAGTGTTGTTTTTTGGGGGGGGAGTTTGAGTGGAGGAAGTTGTAGACTTTATTAATACCATTTTTGGAATTATGTGATTTTGATTTTTTTCCCCACTAAAGTGGGAAAGGGTCTCTAGGGTGTTTTAAAGCTAGGGAGCCTGATTGCCCATACAATATACTGTAATATTATTGTATATTGTAGCCCCCAACAAAAAGATATTTTTCTAAATATGACTAATAAAAAAAATTATAAAACATATTAAATCCAAACATTAGGCAGATAACTTGCATTTTTAGTTTAAAGTTATCATTTTTCCTTTTTGGGAAAACCAAGTAAGAACATGTTGTGGTGTTACAACATTATGCATCTGATATCACAGCAGAAGTGCAAAGTTAGATCTTGTACATCATTTCAACCAGTAGGAGTCCGACACAGTAGTGACAAAAAACTGAAATATAAAATAATAAAATCTAAATAAGTTTTAGCAGTATACGTTTATCATAAAGTGATCTAATGATCCCAGGTTTAGTATTATAGCTTAAATTTGTCCAGGTAAGATATACCTCAAATGATAGAGCAAGTAATATTTTTTGTATGGCTAAGGCTGTGGTCACACTTTGTTCACAAAAAACTTCTTTGCATTATCTCAACACAAAACTATTTAGGCTATTGAGATTATGTACTGAATTTTGTCAGCCAAATTATTATCCTTTTGGAGAAAAGCTGTCTGTAATGTGCACAGATGGTAAAAAATAGTATGAAGATTAAAGCTTCCACACAGTAAAGCACAAGTAATTGTCTACACAGCAGACAAGATCTGTTCACCTGAGATATACCTACTGTATAAAGAAACAGGGTACTGTTTCAAGCAGCAGATTTTTGGGGGAAGTTAAAACTGTTGGCAATTTCTTGGATATAATTCTGGTGTTCATAAGGAGTGTCTATTCCTAAATGAACAATAATTGGCCTGTAAATGTTTTAAAGCTTCTTGGATTGCTGCATAATGTACACAAGACAAAGAGGTGGCCAGGGAATTATAGCTGCTTACACAAATACATTTAATGCCATCCACACATTGCATAAAAATACGGATATGCTGCGATTTCCAAAACAGTTGCGCTTTTGGAAATCACAGAATGTCAGTTATACCTACGGAAATGCCGGCAGTTTCCCTATAGGTATAACTGAAGAAGAAAGTCTGCAGAGGAAACCTCTGCAGACTTTCTGTGAAATGCCCTGCGGGAAAAACCACGTTGTGTTGCCACCGTGGTTCTTCCTGCAGCACTTTTTTGCTGCAAACCGCTACTTGGGGCTTTAGTCTAAAGACATTTCCTTAGGGAGCCTGTTACCACTTTTGGTGCCCCGAATACATCAGCATGTCCTATATACGGTTTAGGAGCCCCAAACCTGCTTAATTAATTCTAGTGTTCTTATTAACGAGTTTGATAAGTTTTAATTTGCCAGAGACAATTTCCCATTCCCTTATCCTCCTGCATGTGCATTGCGGTACTGAAATCGATGACAGCGCACCTCATTTACCAAGTTTGGGATCCTAAACCCCAGCATCATAAGAACACGAGGTTGGCTTGGTGTCCCCAATCTTTGTGATAGGTTCTACTTAAATTTAAAAAAAAATTAATAAACACACTAAAAATCAACCTTTAATAATATTCTTTAAAAGTCAACAAAATATTGTCTTAAAAACTATGCTCAAGAGCATTTATCAGCCCTAGCCAGGTGGGATGTGGACAACCAAATATTTATCAATGTGCAGGTAATGACCCTGATCCCAGGACAACCAGAACCATCTTTAAATATTGCTGTTTCATGTCCCACGTTTTAGTGTATAGTAAACCTTCAGAATGTGGAATCCATTCACACTTAGCGATTTTCGTTCCACAAATCATGCATATATATCGCATCCAACCCTGGCTAATGGGTCAGTAAAAGACCGATCCCAAGAGGTGCTAGCTAGTTTGCTGACTGAATCGCTTACATTACACTCTCCCAAATAATCTAGCCAAATAACGATATATGTGCATGAGCCCGCCTGGCTAGGGCCGATAAATACTCTTGAGAATAGTTTTTAAGACAATATTTTGTTGACTTTTAAAGAATATTATTAAAGATAACTTTTTAATGTGTGTTTATTAAAAATTTTTATTTTTGTATAGTTCCCTCTAAACACACGTACCATGAGATTTGAATTTTGTTAGTTTAGGTTCTCCTTAATAAATGAACAAAATCTAGAGACAATGATTATTGTTTTATCTTGAGCTATTTGTATTGCAAATTATTTGGAAGAAATAGTTGACATGAAAGTATGAATGTTCATTTCATACAAATTTTATAACAGATCACGGCTAAGAAATATTGGCAACATTTAAAACTAAAGAGTTTGGACATTAAATGCATAACTCTCAATTCCCTGTACTCAGGATGAAGTAGCCTTAACTCTGCATGACTCACTATGACTGACATGTCTCCTTATTTCTGTGTAGTAAGAGATCTGTCAATCATGTCAAGCTTGGAGGAGAGTGAAATCCAAATGCCCAACACAACACATTGGCACTATATTTTCTCTAAAACATGAATAATGTCTTCTCATGTGTAAAATATATAAGTAATGTGCAGAACAAGCTTTAAATAATCTTGTTTTCTGATGATGTAGCAGTTTTGCTATGCAGAATCCTTATCTTTATTCAGTATGATGCTAATAATGTCCCATGCCTTCTACCAGTTCCCTAGCATACACCATAGAAACATTAGATATGCATTTTTTATATAAGCAATAAACTACCTATGCTCAACAACACTGACATTTAGAAGAGAATATGTTAAAGTGTACCTCTAGTTATAAAACTCACATACTGTACTACTTACTATAACCCATGTAGTGGATGAGCAAATTTACTTAATACAATAGGAACAGTATAATGAGGCAACATACACAAATAAATGGCATAAAGACAGGGCAGAAGGTTCTGTAAAAATCTTGTAAAGGATGAAGAGTTTTCTCTCTGAAAATCCTGTTGTTTCCATCTAGAGAAGGACAGCAGGTCACATGACTCAGATTACTGAAGTCTTGTGAAATCTATGTAGAGGGAAAGGGGAGCAGTTAGAAGAAATTGCAGGGTGTAAGGAAGCAAGATAGGTTTAAAATCACGCTGGACCTAAATATGAGCTTCCTGTCACAACCAAAGCACTTTATTCACATTAGTACAGGTGAGTACCTTTATATATGTCCTGCATGGTTCACAGGCTGTTTCTGAGTGAGTGATACAGTTATGGAGTTGAGGGGAAACTGCTAAATAATGTAGAATACATGTAGTGTAATGATCAGAAATAGTGTTAGTCATGTAAACACATAATAGCCTATCCTGAAATGTCAAATGAAATTAAATGAACTCTTTAAAGTTTATAGAAATCAGTGCCGTTTATGATTTCTTATATGTAAAGTTTTAATGCTGAGTAAAAGAAATCACGTCTTCAGAATAAAAATCACTTATCACTTCTCCCTCGCTAGTAAAAACTTATTTTTAAACCACATTTATGCTATTATTTCAAAGTTGCACTTATTCAATGTAACAAATGCAGTAACTGCACCAAACTGCCTGTATGAGTAAAAAAAAAAATAGCACACAGATCAGATGAGAAAATACACAATGTTGTCAAGAAGACACATTAGTATAAATGACATACCATACAATACCTCCACATCGTGCAAAGATGTAGGTATTGAGCTTGTTGATAGTAGCATAGAAATCAGCAACTGAAGCAATGTACAGGTGAATTGGGAAAAATAATGACTACACTCACAGATTGCCAACTTTTTTCCCCAGGCTCCAAGATGTTTGGTCAACCTTCTAAAAATCTACAGATTGCTTTGCTGCACCAAATGTTATCAAAAAGCATTCGCCTTTAAACATGAAAAGATGAAGTCAAGAACAATCTTGGTGTATTAGTTCTTAACAAACAATGGGCTCCTTTATGAGAAACCCATATGTTTTCTTTGTCTAGTCACAACGATGTATGCATAAACTAATGTTATTTTGGGCATTCGGGATACAGAGGAACAGCATCATTTGACTTGGTAAAGAGGAAGTACAACCATCTGGATTCAATTACTTCAGAGCTGTGTTGTTTAGCCATTGCCAAACACAGTATGATTATCAGCTGTGTCTTTGGCTTTATGTCATGCATATATCGTTGTATAAATGACAGCACAATTAAAATATTTTACATGACAAAGAGGGCCATGTTTTAGTGGAATCGATTGACAAGAAGTACAGATTCATTTGTCTTTGAACCCTTGTGTTAATAAACAATGTGAGTTTGGCCATGTAAATCTATTTACATTCCACTGCATTATTATGAAACATAAGAAAGTTCATTTTTTACTGTAGGTTTCCAATAAACTTTGCAAAATAAATATATCATTTTATGCAATGTAAAGTTCAGTAATAATATAGAGAAAGTAAGAAATGTCAAATTTCTTGCCTTTAGACATGATTATAATAGAGCCAGAAACATATGAACTTGGAGATCCATATAAAAACTAAAAAAGAGCTGAAAAAATATACTACAATTACTCTCATCAGTTATTTTAGAAGTAATCTTCGTCCATTATGACATCTATTATTTACTCATTTATTTTGCTTGCTTATATAGCTCGAACATATTCCACAGCACAGATTTTGTTATCACTTACTCTCCCAAGTAGAGCTTGCAATCTAAATTCCCTATCAGTATATCTTTAGCGTGTAGGAAGAAACCAGAGTATCCGGAAGAAACCCAAGCAAGTACGGGGAGAACATACAAACTCCTTGCAAATGTTGTCAGAATTGTCCCTAGTAGGACTCACAATCTAAATTCCCTATCAGTATGTCATTAGACTGTGGGAAGAAAATGGAGAACCTGGAGGAAACCCAAGCAAGTACGGGGAGAACATACAAACTCCATACAGATGTTGTTGAACATTAAGTAATAAAATATATGAGAAATCATGCAGGGGTAGTCACTTAGTTTTTCACAAACTCTGCATGGCAAACACATCTATGTTTATAGCATGTTACATACAGTAGTAAAAATGGATATTTTTATACCATTCAGGTCCTTTAGAAAGCACTGTGACTAAAGGTATTAAAACTGAAAATCCTATTTATTTATTTGTCTTGCTTATATACCATTAACACACTCTGCAATTCTTTACACATTTTGTCAGTATTCTTTGCCCCTAGCAGGACTCACAATCTAAATTCCCTATCAGTATGTCTTTGGAGTGTGGGAGGAAACTCAAGTATCCAGAGGAACCCTACACTATGCAAACATGGAAAACTAATATTAAATAGTAGAATTCTTAGCACAAGAGTACAGCACAAGAATTAATATTTCCATATATTTCATTCAAGAGGAAATATTCTTAAATTAAAAGGATATTCCCACCACAGACATTTATGGAATATCCCCGGGATATAAGATATAACAGTCTGATTGGCCCAACTACTACCCCTGTAGCTTCAACTTCTCCATTTGGTGGTCAACTCATTAGGACAAGAGCTGGGAACACCCATTTTCAACAGGTGGGATTTAGACATTTATTGCATACCATGTGCATACGCCATAAGTGTTTGAGATGGAAACACCCCTTTAATAAAAATATATACTTACTCTGGCTACATCCTATATTTTGGTAGCATTAATTATGCATTATGAATATTTATTTTATGGCATGATAATCCATTGGTTGAAATTTTAAGAAAGACAAGACCCAGCATTTTCTGAATCTTTGTCTTTTTAGCAAAATGTATCATAGTTGATTAACCTTATTTCTTATCATTCACCTGCAGTAGACTTCCACAAGCACTGCAAGCAATTTTATGAGAGAAGTGTATATACTGTAGAAGTGGTGCCCCTCAGTCACTGCTGTCAAGGGAAGCAGGAAAATAATCTGGAAATTTTCTCTCTCAGACAGCCAGAAGTTGTGTGCTTGAGAAAAATAGCTGCGTTTTCCACTTGTTAAAGCTTATTGAATAGATCTCAAATTGCCCATTTATGGGAATATTACCAGATCTATAAAATGCAATAGATTAGAACATTGCACAATGTATATCTGCAATGTCAGACACAGTAATGGGATTCTAGACAGTTTTTGTAAAATGAAATAATTTTAAATAGTGTAAGTAAAAAAAGATGAACAGGTTATATTCACATGACAGAGAATAAGCATCGACAGAATGTAAAATATTCATGTGACAAAGTAAAAGGTCTACAGAGGCTTTAACTGAGTTACAGTGTCAGGTGCTAGTGACCCTGAAAACATCACTTTGCCTCCCTTTGAGATACACCAAAGTCTTATGGGAGGGATGTTATTTAAAGTGTACCTCAAGCTATAAACAACTCTGCATAAATGAATAGTTGAGGTGAATATTTATCAGACCGAGTTACTTTCTGCATATAAGTGTATGAAGAGAAGAGTGGGAGGAGGAGGATGTTGGAAAATACACTTAAATAATTAACCAGCCAAATGCCTCCTTCTCCCTCCTCTCCCCTCTATAGAGTTGTGTGTGTGAGGTTGGATACAGAGACAAATTTCTATGTATATAAATAGTCTGATGGAAGATAAGGATGGGGAAAGTAGGTTAACTAGTGAAGGTTTCAATTCTCCTTAATAAGATATATGACAAAGTTTCTTATATTCAACTGTACAACTCATTTATGAAAAGTTGTTTATAACTGGAGCTATGCTTTAACACCTACAAGCTAACGCCACTTTCATTTCTGCACTTTTTTTTTACTCCCCATCTAAAAGCCATAACTTTCTTATTTTTCGTTTACAGAACCTTATGAGGGTTTATTTTTGCAAGACAAATTGTACTTGATAATGGAAAAAAGCAATTATGCCATTTTCTTATGGGTTTTGGTTTTACTGTGTTCTGGTTTCATAGTAAAAGTGAGGTTAGCCATATTTTGCAAGTTGGTATGATTATAATCATAATAATAATAATTATGACAATACCAAATTTCTATATTTTTTTATGTTTCAATACCACATGTTGACACCAACTTTTTTATATGCAAGGCTCCATTCTGATGTGGAAAGCTGTTTTTTTTTTTTTTTTCATTTATAAAGATTTGTGGATTGTCTAATGTTTTGATCACTTTTGTAAAATTTTTGGGTAAGGTAAAAGTCAACAAACATTGATTTGGCCATTTTGCCTTTTTCCTGCTATGGCATTCAATGAGTGGGTTAAATATTTATATGATTATAGTTTGGCCATTTTCAGATGCAAGAATATCTAGTGTGATTGTTTGTTCTGTTCATTTATCATTACATGTTATCTAATGAAAGGGGGTGATTTGAAATTTTTATTTATTTATTTTTTTTACACCCCCTAGAACACTTGAACCCTAGGGGGTCTGATCACTCATGCAATGTACTACAATACTACTGTATTGACTAATATTACATGCTGCCTACAGTATTGTAGCATGTCATAGAAGCACACTAAGGATTGGCCTGTGATTCTTCAATAGGTGTCATGGTAAATGTTAATGGATTGCCAGCCCTGGATTTTGCCAGTGCACTGATGTGCTTCAGAGGTCTCAGTCGCATATGATTGAGGCATCTGATAAAATGATTGCCCACTATGAGTTAATTCTAGGTCCACAAAGTTGATGCTTTCAACACTCATTGTATATGTGAACTGGAGTTTAAGGTTATTATCATTGAGCCAGTCATTAAAAATCACAAGTTCAATTACTGTGCCATTCCAAATCACCAATATATCACTGATGTACTGCAGCCACTGGACAACATACTGTCTGAACTAGTGGCTATGATACATCACAAATTCCTCCCACCAACACAGGTGAAGGCACGCATGCAATGGGGCACAACCCATAGTAGTGCTCTGCACTTGGAGGTAGTACTTCCCATCAAAGGAGAAGAAATTGTGCCTCAAAGTACTCCAACCTCTCCAAAATAAATTCATTTTGGTCAGACCACGCCAATCACGGAACAGATGCCCCTGTCATGAGGAATCAATGTGTACAAAGACTCCACAGCAATCCCCACTAAAAGGCATCAGTGCTGTACTATCAGTATTTCTAATTTCCTAAGAACATCATCTGTATCTAGAACAAAAAAGGTAAATAACTTACAAATATAGACTAAGAGTGTTTTGTGTAATTTGGGGAGTAGATATAGAGTTTGTACTCTTGGACAAAATACATTTAAGTACTCCAATTTCTGTTTATTAATATAAACATTATATACACTATATAATCATATGCTAGCATCAAATCCAGCAGATGCGCCGCCTCAGCAACATAATAATCCTCTTTCCACAATACCACATTCCACCATTGTCAAGTGAGATTGATCACTAATCCTGACAAATCAAATAATCCCTGAAGCGGAGCAGAGAGTTCAGCCATGTTGCGGAAATGACACGGGAGAAAACGCCTGGAAAGTGGATGGGATTCTGGCTAATTCCATCAAAAAAATTGCAGAAAAAAAAAAATCTGCAGAGGAAATATTGCAATTTCAAAAACGCAAGGGTTTTTGCAAGTCGCATCATGTTAATTATACCTAAGGAATTTTTATCTTTTTGAAAGCCACACTCTAAATGCAGACTATTAGATAACAAAATGGCACTTTTACATAATCAAAGCCTAAATAATGCATGCAGGCAGGGAAAAAAAAATCCTACAAAACCATTTCTACTTGTTACATCTTATATATATATATATATATATATATATTTTTTTATATATATATATATATATATATATATATATAAGCAAAAACAAAATGAAGCAGCACACTGCAAACATTAAATACAATGTGTAATGTTTGAAGTATATTACAGAATATATGTATAGTCAAAAGAAGATGTTATAAACGTTCTGTTTATAGCTATCTGTAAGCATTATTATGAACAACTGCAGGACTGACAAGTCTCATTTATTTCAAGGGAGAATGAATAAGTGACAACAGAAGCATAATCCCCTTATTCTCAATTTTACTGGGGTATATGTCACCAAAATCTACCTTTACAGGCTATATTTCTTTTAACAATCTAGGCTCTGAAAATATAGATTTTTTGACCCAATAACACATAACACTGTGTTAGTAAGTAACCCACATATTATCATTGACCCTATTTTGTCACGATTTCACTGCAGTACTGCAACAAATGAATGAGTTAAAAATATTGTAGTGAAAGAAAGGAAAAAAAAATGTGTGCAACCAACTGGTTACAGATGTACCAAGGTGCATATTGATTTACCCATTGAATTATACCCCACAGACACTCCATATCATAACTACATTGTACACACTAGAACCAGAAATATAATTGTTTAGTCAGTGGAATAAACCCTCATTCAGCAAGTTTTGCCCTTCTACACATGATAACAAAACGCTTGGAAAACAATTTCATGTCAGTGTCGATAAAGCACAAAGTATTCAATATCTGTAGACCTGATAGTGTGACAACAATGTTCAAAACCCTTATACTCAAACATACTAAATGGTTTCTTTTACAATGTATTGAGAGCCTTAAAATGATTCCGCAACACAGTTATAAATTGAGAAGTATAACATGTCAAAAGCATTACAATGCCACAAGTAGAAGAACTCATATAGCCACATGATCACACTGTTTACTTTCAGCCATTTCCAATTTTAAGGCAATAAATCCCATCCATAGGCTGTCAGTTTAGAATGAGCACACATAGTTCTACAATATGACTAAGTAATCACCCTTAACAGATCAAGAATAAACACTAAAGAATAAAAATAAACTGCACATTATACCTGGAGGTCTTCCTTGTAAGGAAAGAAACAAGTATTATGATAGTTCAAAGAAATTAAAACGAGCTGCTACGAAGAGAGAAACCTCAAGGAAAACACCATATAAAGCATCAACACTGGTTTTAAAATTGGAAACATAGCCCCTAGAAATAGCACAATGATAGTATAACCTCCAAAGAGATGAAAGATGAAAACTAATTTTTTTTTATCTATTTGACTGATAGACAATATGGATGCATAATCTAGATAGATAGACAGATGTGACATCTATACAACACGTGTAAAACTTCATTTATAAAAACAAAACAAAACACATAAATATACATGAATACTATAAAAAATAAAGGCTCTTATAAAGGCAGAAAGAAAGACAGTAACTATTGACTCGTGAATTCCTGCATGGATATTTAATGCTCCCCCACCTCTTTCCTCATCCCTATGCCCCCTCAGGACAATGATTGACAGGCTGCTACATGTGCATATACAGCTGTAGCAAGCTTATACTTCACACTTAATGTATTTTAAAACATAACTGCAAAAAAATTTTAACTTAAGGTCCCACGTAGTGAGACACAGCTAAAAAACGTTTTCCGGAGTTTTTCATTGAGCTTTTGCTGCATTTTTCTTTGTGTGTTTTCTTCTCTTATTACATCTATAGGGAAAATGCTTGTGATCTTGCAGCTAAAATGAACATGTTGAATTTTTCCACAACGTGTGGATGACATTAATGAAATCTCGTTCACTTTGTACTGTGAAAACGCAGCATTTTTTTCCACTGTGGGGCCTTAGCCTAACATACCTTTTTGAATGGCTTTATATGTGCAATGTAACAAGCTAGGACACTGCAGCAAGTTATGAAAGGCGAGTTAAAGTTTGCTATATCGTATACGTACAGCAGCTTCCTTCAGTGCTCTTAGTAGCTAAATAGCACATATGTTTTGTGCTGCTTTTGCTATCAGCTCTTACATAGGGCAGAATATTAAGCTGACAGATTTACTTATAAGTATTCTTGGTTTTGCTTATATTCTATAAAAATATCTTATTTTCCAAAAACCAAAATGCCATAAAAATCAGATCACTTTTGCAATGGTTAATTAATGTAGCAATAAATAAAGCTGGCATAGACTCAGCAGTGTATTCTGAAAAAGACTTACAGGCCCAAAGGCATTACTGTCAAAGCTATGTCCATGATGGTCACCTTCTACCCACATGTGTCCACTGGGTATCTTTACATATTGATTCTTGTGTCCCATTGTTCTGTTCGAGAAGAGAAGAATAAAGAAACATATTGTTATTAAAAGATTTTCTTTTCCTAAAGCCATATACAAGGTTTCTGAGACTGTATATACAACTCTTATAGGACTGTATATTATTAGGTGTAATAATTGCCTCTGAATCCACAAATGGACTATTTGTTCTTCAGCTTTTTATGTCTAGTTTTATACGTATTTTATACACTGAGTAGACAAATCTTTTATGTTTGTTCAAATAAGGGATAGAATAAATAGTCTTATCCATGTACAAATAACTGGGTATTCTGAAGTGTCTGCATAATCTTTTTTCATTGTTCTCACCTTCCTTCACATCTTCAGGTTTCATTGTAAATAAAATTACTATATAAGAAAGGAATTAAACAAAACTTAAGAAAATCCCATACAAAAATATGAAAGTTACATATAAGAAAGTTACATTCCTGTAGACTTTTGTCTTTCTACATCTGTTGGGGGAGTTTAAAATGATGCATACTGTAATTGTGAACAACTAGTCTTCTGTACCCTATGTTTGAGATATAGTTTATTTTGGTGCAATTTGGGAGTAAACACAATATAATAAACAATTATCTTTACAAATATTTACATTTCTAAACTGCCTATACAATTGTAGAATACACCAATTTGAAAGCAAAATAGAGATGTACATTGAAATAGGATATTAACAGTAACTGTAGCTTTATGTCACTTGAAATGTCACTTTATAAGTTGAAAATAAACAACAAAATTTTTAGAGAAAAAAGTAGTTGTTTCTGCCAAAATAGGAAAAACAGTGAATATTAGTTTCCACAAACGAATATGTTAAATGAAAGTTTTCAGGCTGTTGGTTTGTAGGTAACAGTCACGGGATGAAGACCAGCAGTACACAATGTAAAGTGCAGAGCACTGTGGAGAAATGTAATCTCTGGAAAAATGCCTCAGTATCCCAATGGCAAGAGCTTTAATTGGGCACACAACCTGACACAGCATGTGCTCATTAAAATTTAAATGAGCTCTCTTGATGATATGTGTGCTATATCATGATTGCTGTTGTAGAGGCCTCCCAGGACACGGGCTAACAGAAGGTAGCAGCGCACAAGAAGCAAATTAAAGTAATAACATTGGTGTACTTTGGAAGTAATGCCTTGCAAACACATAATAACAGCATAACATACAAAAATATGTGTTAAGATCAAAAGTCTTCTACTAGACACTCTGTATCCTCTAATTATTATTTGTATGTTATGTACATTAAAGCCATTTAGTAACAAGCATCTATATATGGATAATACAAACACATACTATACATAAAACACTACAAACCTAATACTACACTACAAACCTAAAACACTACAGAACCAAAGAAAAAAAGATGCAGGTCTTGAAAAGATGCACAACCCAAATAATGAAAAAAAAAATATTGAGCATGTATTGGAAATTTTTTAAAAAAAACATTTAAAACAAACAGAAGAGCCCATGTTAGGGTATAGAAATAAATTTGGGTCTATAATAATATATATCTGAATGTGCACTATTTGCTAGATAAAGTGAGAATATGGCTCTCCCTCAAGTGCTGTCCCTATAATATAATAGTAATTACAAATATGCCATCTGAAAAATATAAAAAGGAAAAACAACAAGAAAAAAATATAATAATAAATACACACGAACAGTGCATGAAATAACCAGTATTGCTGAAGAGACAAAATATATCAGCTGTGCAATAATGAAATACAAACAGTGAAAACTTATCTAGCAAGGTGCATGTTATATATGCACATTTAGAGTTACATAACAACAGAGCAAAAAACAGAGCAATAAAAAGGACCCATTATAACACATATGGTATTAGAACCTACCCATATGAGACTCAATGAACAGTTACCAGTCATGAATCCTCCATTAGGCTTGGCCTACAGCCACTATGCTTATACTATCCTTTTCAGTAACTCCCTCCCACCAAAATAAAAATGATTACAGACAGGAATCTGACAGATATATGACTAAAGGATGTTCTATTAATACTAAGCACTAAGCAAATGGATTCATTTGTGCAATCTTACTTGTTTCCTATTGTACTGGTCCAGAAATCAGAAAGTTGAGTGTTATACTGTATAGGCTAAGGGGTGGCAAAAGCCTTATGTGAGCCCACTAAGGGATAGAGCAGTAGCTAAAAAATAATGACCCCCTTAACACTTTGTGGATCTCTGCATTTTTTAGAAGAGGTATTGTGATGATTCTGCCTAAATATGGCTATAATTCAGGAATGTATTTTGGTCTCTGGGTAGCGTATTTCTCTCTAGTTCCATTTATTCATACTGTGCGCAGCTATAAGCCTAGGTGTATATTGGCAGTAGTGGCAACACTGGAACAATAGGGCTCCATTGTACTCCTACACAGACCTGAGTGATCAAACAATAGGGCATTGTTCCAGCCTGGGCTGTTAGATTAGATATGCCTGATAATATTGTATCATTCCATTTGGTCTCATCTACATACAAAGGGTCTGGACTTGATTGCATTAACTCATCAGACGTGCTGCCGCCGGTGACCTCATTCTGGGAGGTGGCAAAAAGGGTATAAAAGATGAGGTAAGAGGTCTGTGGGAGGAGATTATGCTATGGAGATTATGCTATGGAGACTGTGCTGAGATGATGCTATGGAGATTATGCTACAGAGTTGTTACAGACAGACCATGAGGAGATTTTTGTGATGAGACTATTGGACTAATGCTGAGAGACTGTGAAGAGCATGCAGGCGGGATTATTGTACTGTGATGCCACATGCTAGGAGTTAATGCCACATGCCAAGAAGCCTCCACTGGTGACTCACACATGCATGTGTGAGTGTTGGACTATAGAACCACAGCAAGGACATGTGTGGTAAAGTAATTATTTCACCTTTTATCCCTTTTATTTTATTTGTACTGTATCTTGTAACCAGTAACTGTTAATGCTTGCATATATCTGCATATCTGTTCTGAACTGTATATGTTAGATGTTAATACCGACCCATTTAGGGGTTAATAAATATATAAAATTTAGAAGGCTTGTCTTGTATTTATCTTGTGAACCCGACACTCACTGGCGGTGAGTGTGATTTTATATGAAAGAGGACTCAGGTGGGGGCACAGCGGTGTTGGCGCACTGAGGATCTTTCACAGGTATCCTCACTTCTGTTTCTAAATTCTTTTAAGTTAGATGCAACATAAGATTAGTATTGCTTTTAACTAAGGATATTCTTCATGACTGAAACCATATCTTCAGTATACCCCTTTAGGGGGTAAACAACATTTATCTCTGGAGGTCCATTGCTGGGACCCTCATGGATCACAAGACCTGGGTTCCCAGAATATCCTGCATGAATAGAATGTTAATGTGCAAGTACAACCACGACTCCACTGAACTTTTTCTCTGTCAGTCCCATAGTAGAGACCAGAGTGGTGGTAGTGCACAGTAATATGCAAAATAAGTGATAACCCCAAGAGGCAGATGTCAATTGTCCCATATTTCAGAAAAAAAAGGAACTCCAAATACTGCAATTAGAATATCATCCTGAATCAGTCTTCCATCTCAGGCCGGAGCCCCACGAGGCGTAAATGCCGCGATTTGCCCGTGGAGGAAACGCCGTGGAAAAAATCACAACGTTTTACAGTCAGAGCAAAGTGGATGGTCTAGCGAATCCCATGCCCACTATGCGGGGAAAACCACGCTGCGGACACGCAGTGATTTCCAAAACCGGCGCGTTTTTGGAAATCGCAGCATGACAATTATACTTAGGGAAACACCGGCAGTTTTCCCATAGGTATAATTGAAACAGAAAGTCCGCAGAGGAAACCTCCACTCCAATGGATCACGCCTTTAAATTCAAATGGAAAATGGACTAAAACATCAGGAGTCAGATGAACACAGTTACAGTACATTGACTGAAAGTATTAAAAACAATATATTTTCAATGAGTAGCTTTGTTTGTAAAAGATCCACTTCATCAACATGTAATACAGGTGTTGACATCATGGACTGGCCATATGGTTTCTAGTGGATATATACATGCAAACACAAAAAATTGTAGCAGAACTCTGCTACAGCACTATGAATATTGCTGCAGTGTCTATCATATATATAGTCATGAAAATGAGGTTCTTAGTACAGAATTTGATACACTTGTGAGAGCCCATCTGCAAGTTACAAGGAAACCTCTTTAGATGGAACCCTACACTACAAAGCCTCATCACTCTGGACCTAGACCTAGGACTGCAAATGTATTTAGGGGAAGTGTAGTTAAGCTATATTCAGCATTAATATAAAAGAGCCTTAGGCAGAGGAGTGGCATGCACAACCAAAAATGGATTTAGCTATAGCTTCATATGCATAGTGCAACAAAGAAAGAAACTTGGTTAACACTGCCAAACAATGTGAAATATGAGGTGCACACTGCATATGACTGCAATATACCTGCAGAAACAAAACAATACAACAGCACTCTGCTAAAGCACTAACAATGTTACTGTTATGTATACTACATACCGTATATATTGTTATGAAAATGAGGTTTTCACATGGTCACAGAAATAACTTGAATCTGACAAAATTGGAATTTGCCAAACTACATGTTGACAAGCCACAAAGCTTCTGGGAGTATGTCGTATGGACAGATGAGAAAAAAAAATCGAAATTTTTGGCAAGGCACATCAGCTCTATGTTCACAGACGGAAAAATGAAGCATATCTTGAAAAGAACACTGTCCCTACTGTGAAACATGGAGGAGGCTCTGTTATGTTCTGGGGCTGCTTTGCTGCATATGGCACAGGGTGTCTTGAATCTGTGCAGGGTACAATGAAATCTCAAGATTATCAAGGGATTCTAGAGAGAAATGTGCTGCGCAGTGTCAGAAAGCTTGGTCTCAGTCGCAGGTCATGGGTCTTGCAACAGGATGATGACCCAAAACACATAGTTAAAAACACCCAATGGCTAAGAGGAAAACATTGGACTATTCTGAAGTGGCCTTCTATGAGCCCTGACCTAAATCCTATTGAGTATCTTTAGAAGGAGCTGAAATATGCCGTCTGGAAAAGGCACCCTTCAAACTCGAGACAACTGGAGCAGTTTGCTCATGAGGAGTGGGACAAAATACCTGTTGAGAGGTGCAGAAGTCTCATTGACAGTTACAGGAATCGTTTGATTGCAGTAATTGTCTCAAAAGGTTGTGCAACAAAATATTAAGTTAAGGGAACCATCATTTCTGTCCAGGCCTGTTTCATGAGTTTTCTTTTTTTAAAAGTTCTGTTGAAGCATGGTTGAAAAGCAATGTCTGACTTTCATTTGTTCATTTTCATAGAATTTTTATATATTATTACTTTTGTCAGATTCAAGTTATTTATGTGACCATTGTGGTTTTTTCTTTCATTAAACGAGGGGTACCAACAATTTTGTCCAAGTGTGTAGCAGCAATATTCTTGTTTGGCAGAATGCTGCTGCAATTTTTTTGTTTTCATTTGTACTGCAGCTATATTCAGCGTTCCTCTGCACACATACTTCATATTGTTTGGCAGTGCTGCAAGTTTCTTCCTTTGTTGTACAGAGAATATATATTGTATAGTCGTCTTATTAGTATATACTGGTCTAGTAGAAGATCTGTCACTACAGCTTTAGTAAGCCCTGCTGACCGTGTAACAATTCATTTGATTAATCAAGACCTGAAACTCTAATTGTAATTTGTACCCGCACGGGCACCTCCGGCCCTGTAATAATAAACATCTGTCATGTTTCCAGTTTAGTTTCAAAGTGATTTATCCAGGCAGGCAGTTTCTTATATACTTTTTAATAGCTGCACTACACAACATGTCAGGTGAATTTCTGCTTCAATGGCGTAAAAGAAGACAATTCCATTATAAAACAGATTAAATTTATTAGCAATAATAAGCGGTGATAGGGCAGAGATATACACGCTAATGTTCTGCATTTATCAGAATACTTGCAAAGCATATACAGTATATTGTGAGATGACTATTGCTATTACTGTAAATCCTTAAAAAGAAAAAATAATTTTAGAATGCTGCCCTTTACCTCTGAATAAAAACAGAGGCAGATATTTACAGAACTTGAATGCATTTCAATAAAGGGTATTCTGAGACATGCCACAGTATGAACCTAAACACTCGCACAAAGAACTGTTTTACCTAACATTTCACATATATGAAAGTGAATCATTTCACAAACACTGCTGCAGATTTATGCTATTTCAATATGAAATTATGACACTTGGATTTGTTTATGAAGAACCAGTACCACTTTTTCCAACATTTTCAAATGAGTCTAAAAAGTTGTCAGGCTTAGAGCAACACTCCATGCCACCGGACAGTGTTTTTAAATCAACCTTCCACTCCTCTATGTACAATGTAATTTTGGTGTCTGACACACTTGCTCTTGGGTGGATCATCTGTGAGCAAGTCTCAGACTACCAAAGCTCAGCATATATAAGAGTACCCTGAGAAGCTGGTGGACATTTTACTGAAATGAAGAGAAGATAGGGAATTGGAGAAAATTCGATGAGAGATATTAAAGTCAATTATTATAGCTAGATATTATACAATTATTGGGATTTTTTTTTTTTTTATTGGGGATTGGTGGCTTTTGAATGGATGGATGGACTTTATTTTGTATTCTTCCAATGAGCACGGGCCGCACACAAATGTCATCATCACACGAATGTCCTGAGTTTTGCCGCCCGGACTGTTGGCCTGCACACTGATCCGTGTAATACATGGTCATGTGCCGACAGACATGAATGGGTCAGTGTGCTTTTGTCAATATGTAAATGAACTCTTTGGAGCAATGAGGGCATTGCCAGTGCTCCAAACAGGTAAGCAGAAATACCCCCATAACCCCAAAAAACTAACTTTCATATTTAAAAAAAAAAAAATTCCCATTAAAAAAAAAAAAAAATCAAAAAAAAAAAAAACCCCATTAAAAAAAAAACCACACCCTTTCTACTGAGGGCTGGGTTGATAGCGCTAGTGCACACTCCCGTTAGCAGGAAATTGGAAACCACCAAAAAAGAAATTCTTTCCGGTTTGTGGTGCGGGGGGTGGGCCACAGTCAGAGAGTGGATACACCCACCACGCATACCTTGTGCCACATAACAGGAAATAGAAATGGCCACAGAGAATTCCTCCCCGTCGGTAGTGTGAGGCCACATTTGAAGAAAAGTAGGGGAACGGGCAAAAAAAAAAATTTTTTTTTTTTTTTTTTTTTTTTATGGCCAATATTAACAGGAAATTTTGGGTACCATCCACACAGTAATTTCTTGCAAATATTTACCAGTTGTGTATGCCACATTAATAGGTAGTTTTTCACACAATACATTCATAATAAAAAAAAATATAAGCATTAGAATGTCTGAAAAAAAGCAGGACAGGGAGAGGGCAAAGGAGGAAGAGGAAACACACATTCTATTGTACCGCCATGCACCTCTGCAAGTAACAATAAAAATGTGGTTAGCACATTACTTAACATTACTTTTGGTCTCGGCAGCTCCAGTAACCATAGGGTTGTTGTAGTTCCTGCGAATAAAGAAGATGTTGTTGATTACTTGACTAGCCCACTGCAGTCACAGCAGGATGTTACAACTAACAGTGATGCCATGATTTTGAGACAGGGTTCTGTGTTTTACTCTTCTTCCTCTGTTATCACTTAATTTACGAAGGAACCATTCTGCTCTGTCAACTCTGTGTGCATCTTCACTAACATTGATCCCTAGTGACTATAAGGTGCCTTTCTTGCCCCAAAAGGACAACACTTGCACTGTTGAGAAAGATAATCCTCCTAGTTCTAGTCTTTTGGTTCTTAATGAGTTAGATGAAAACAATCAGCATTTTGATGTCGAGGAGGTAGAGGTGGAAGACCTTACTGTTGTTGTTGGTGACAGTAGTGGAAGGGGGTAAGGTACTTACTGGTAGGATTGCTGGTAGAGGCACTTGGGAAAAATCTGGAGGTGAGAATTATGAGGGGATGCAAGAATCCCATGGAAATGATCATAAGTATGAAAAAGGTGGCTGGGAAGACAGCATCACTGATGATAAGTGTATTGTGGACAAAACATTGGCAACTGAATCAGGGTGGCAATGAGAAGATATCAGAGGATTAGGGTGCTGTCAATGGCTATAGTAACAAGCAGGGTCAACAAAAACATCTGCCCGGGTAGCTAAGGAAAGTGTGTTCAGATGATAGTGGTGGTGGTAGACACCAGCACTGCTGGTGGCGGGGGTGGCTTTGTGCAGTCATATCCCAAGTGGGAATTTTTTTAAATATTCCCAAATAACAAATCCATTGCACTGTGCAAGACTTGCAAGCAGAAAATAAGCTGTGTCACAAATGTAGGAAGTATGTCTCTCCATACTCACATGAAAAGCCATCACCAGCTCATTTAGCAAAAGAGAATTGGCAGTAGCAGGCAAACTGAGCAAGGCCATTTTAGTACTTCTCCCCATGATCTTTGTTATAGCCAGACCATATCCTAGCACATAGTTGTTGTTATCATCATCATCACCATCTGCTTTCCTCTTCATAAGGGAATGTTTGTCCTAGAAGCATCAATATGCGTCCAATCATCTAATGGTTTGTCAACTTAACACACCCCTAGCCAAGTTGCTGGCAGTGCTGTTGCTGCCACTTAGTGGGTTCCACTGCATTTTCCTAAGTGATGGCATGCGCTCAGCCTCAAAGGAGGATGCCTAACTGCCACTATTTCTCTTAAAAAGCTGTACCTGCCTTATAGGGCTACATGGTGCAGAATGTGGCCTGCTGCTTGGATATGTCAATGTGAGGAAAGGTTTGTGCCACCATCGAGAGCTACATGACCCACTGGGTTAATGTTTTAAGCAGTACCCACAGTCCCCAAGCACAACAAGACCAAGTGCTTTTACTGACACTGCCCTTTTTGTACAGGCCCACTTCCAACACCAGGCAGCACCCACTTTCTCCTCACTGAACAACTTCCTGCCTGCAGCTTCACCAGGGCACCCCTCCTTTGTTCCATGAGTGTAAGGTGAAACAAAGCCATGCAGTTTTACAGTTAATGAGCCTGGAGAAGCCACAGAGTGAAGGAGATGCTCCACTGTATCCAGCAGCAAATATCCTCCTGGATGTTTCCACACCAACTACAACTGATCAGAATTGCCAGTAACAATTTAATGATTACTATGGTTGCACTGCAGTTGGGTAGAATTGGTGGCACACCACACGTATAGAGGCTTAAAGGGGTTGCTTCTCATGGCCAGAAAAGTGTCTGCTCATCTCAGCTGTTGTTATGTGGACATGAACACCTTGATGGACTTGACAGACTAGTCTGACCTTGAAATGCCTCATCTGCAATGTTCCAGCTTGCTGGAATGCCACGCTGCACATGCTTGAGCATCTATCTGAGCAGTGGTGAATGATTACTGCATGTAGAAAACCCCAGGAACAATGTTTTACTTTTAAGTCTGCCATTGAGGGTTCATGTGGGAAGTATGTCACCTCCTTTAGCCCTTTAAAGAGGTCACCAAATTTGTCAGTAGAGAAAACTGAAGCATCATTTATGGCATCACTTTAATATACACTCATTGATGAAAAAAACGATACACCAAAAAGAAGTTGATGGAAGCTTTATGTGTGTGAATGTAATGATGATATATGTACAGTGGGGAAAAAAGTATTTAGTCAGCCACCAATTGTGCAAGTTCTCCTACTTAAAAAGATGAGAGAGGCCTGTAATTGACATCATAGGTAGACCTCAACTATGAGAGACAAAATGAGAAAACATATCTAGAAAATCACATTGTCTGATTTTTTAAGAATTTATTTGCAAGTTATGGTGGAAAATAACTTTTTAAGTGGGAGAACTTGCACAATTGGTGGCTGACTAAATACTTTTTTCCTCACTGTAAGTGATTATAATATTACTGAGAGCATGTTTGTAACACCTAGATGGAACAAACTGTCGACCACAGGCATGGAAAAATTATTTTTTTGAAAATGAATCAGACATGGATTCATGAGGTTTTTCACACACTTCTAGCTAATGCCAAAAAATAGATCTGCATCTGTCTATCTCTGTCATGTTCTGTATACTAAACACAATATGGACAGGTAATAATGTTAACAACTATGTGCTGGAATGCCAACAATATATATACAAAAAGACCAAGCACCAAAATTAAAGGGATATTAAGACATATTTGTACATTAATATAAAAAACCTGAATATTGACATAACACGGGTGGGAAAACCACATAAAAAAGAAGAAACTCCCCTCATACAGAAATGAGCAGGTAAGACATGTAAACACTGGTGAGTAAACAGATATAGGCACCCATGCAATAATAATCAAATGAAATTGTAAAATGTATATACAGGCAAAAGGACATGTACCGGTAACACTTACATCATGAATGAAAAACTACCAGCACTTCTGGAGAGGGGAAAGAGAGGATGCGCCCCAATGCGTATTTTCGTCAGATGTAAACTTCACCATAGAGAAACAGACAGAAGGCATAAGGAGAGTCTTACAGATGTTATTCCTTGCTTCATGACTCTTAATAAAGCAGACCTGGTCAGTATAAATCAGGCCTGGCATCAAAGGGGAATGCTGGTTAGCGAGCAACTTAGCATACAATTTAATATCAACATTAAAAAGGGATATTGGACGGTAACTGGCACTACTAGTCGGGTCTTTACCGGGTTTCAGGATGACCGTGACGAAGGCCAAGAGGGATTGACAAGTGAATGGTGTGTCACTGTTGAGGCTATTAAAAAAACCACGTCAAAGTAGGGACTAGGAGGTCTCTGAAGCTTTTAGAAAGCTGAGGTGTGAAACTGTCCAGACCATGAGATTTACCCGACGGGGATGCATGAATAGCCACAGAAAGTTCCTCCTCGGTGAAGTGAGGTCCGGTCAGAGTATGAACTGGTAGGATGGGCCATTTCAAAAAGTAGTCCCACAGTTTAGTCCACAGGGACTCCAGGACTAGGTCTGCTTCAATTTTTTATTCAAATTCTTTAGTTATCACTACTTTTCACCACTGCCCCACTGTTGGCATAATTAAAACAAAAGCAACCCAATGCTTTCAGTACGAAGACTATGTACAGTAGATATGGCATCTGCTTGCACTTTCCAAACAGGCACACTGTTGCATCTGCTGATAATTTTTGCCCTTTTTTTCTTTTTTGAAGTCACTTCCATTTTCAACCAGTTACACTGACAGTCTGTCAGGCATTATACTTCTTTAAGTTCTATAATTGTTGTCACTCCTCCTCACCACAGCCACACTGTTGTAATAAAAAACAACATAAAACCTATAACTTCTTCAAATACAAACACAGTATATGAAAAAAGCATGGGCAGTCATGTTCCAACGTATTGGCTAATTTTTGGAGCATTTTTAATTATCAAATTTTCCTTCCATTTTACTGGTAATGATGATTGTTAATTGTATTCTACTGCACTTTCTATAAACCACTGATTAATAATTGAATTTACATATGCTCTACATTTATCTATGGCACTTAAAATGCAATCATTATATATTCATATATATATATATATATATATATATATATATATATAGCTCAGTTACATCTTTTTTATCATTCTGCATGCAAACTTCTTTCTACTCTAAAGCAAGTTACTTCAACATTGAAATTAGATGAAGGAGACATATTTCTGCTTTTTACACACAGTCATTTAGACAGTCCTGCTTGATGTTTTTTAAAGCTACCAGTATGGTGTTATGTAGAGATGGCAGGTTGATTTGAAATATTAACATTCATACTCTATCTTGAACGTCAAAAAGATCTAAAATAAGAAGCATTATGCTTTGCAAAATGCAGTCAAGCTTTGGATTAAAGAGACTCTAAAATTCACTAAGATACATCTGGAAATCAAAAATGATGTGCACAAGTAATACTTGTTCAACAGCAAATATCAACATAAGCAGCAAAATTATTCACGTGTATCATGAATAAAGTCAGAAATTTGACAATGTCGACATTAAAGTATTAAAGGATGATGGGAAAATATCTTGCTGTCTTTGGATTACTACCAAGGTATTTGTCACAGTGGTAGGTAATCATCCAAAATACTAAGCTTTAATGCAGTCAAATATATAATTCTACAACTTAAACAGATCCAGTATTAGAGCAGGAGCACACATTAAGCATTTATAAAGAATAACAGAAACAAATAAGTATTATTACCAATACAATATGTGATCATGCCAATTCTTACTTCTATTTATCCATCTGCAGTACTAACTGTTACTATATTGTAATATAATAAAAGTACTACTAATAATTGTAATAAGTGTAAACAGGAGCCAAACTGTAAATAAACTTTCGGACAACTTTTGATTTTCTGGCAGTATTTGTGTCATTAACACATTTTTTATTATAATTTATTAACAAATTTTGGCTCCTTTCTGTGACATCCTGCATTTTATCCCTCTTTCCCTTGTTTCTGTATTGAGAGCTGTTTCTGCCTCTCACTGAATGTTACTGTGTCTGTAGTACGGGCTGTAAAATGCAGAGATAATGAGGGTAGGGGAGGGTTATTTCAAACAGTTATTTCACAGACATTATAAAATTTACAAACTCAAGGTTGCAGTGCTATCTAAATAATTTCCAGAGATATCACTGGTTGAATCACAGTCATGATTGGGATTTTTATATCGTATATATGATACAGCTGCATATAAATATCCTAATCCAGACTGTGTTTTCAACCAGTGATATCTCTGGCAATAATTCAGATAGCACTGTAACCTTAGTGTCACATGAAAGAAGAGAATCTCTTCTTTCATATGACATAAAAAGTTTTGTACATTTTATAATGTCCGAGAAATAACTGTTTGAAGTGACCCTCCCCTACCCTAATTTTCTCTGTATTTTACAGCCCGTACTCCTCGTACTCAGTAACATTCAGTGAGAGGCAGGATCAGTTCTCAATACAGAAGCAAAGGAAAGAGTGAAAAAAATTTAGGATTTCACAGAAAGGAGACAACATTTGTTAATAAAGTATATCACAAAATGTATTAATGACACAAATACTGCCAGAAATCAAAAGTTGTCAGAAAGTTTAGTTTCACTTTAAAGCATTCCTATCATTTCAGGTGGCTTTTTTTTGAATGAGCTGTTATGTGTGCGAATGAGCTCATCACTTGCCCATAAGAGGCTGCAAAATCTGCAGTTCTGGGCAGATCCTGGGAGTGAGCAGAGGCGCCTGGGTCTGTCCTGGAGTGCTAGAGTCTGGTGAGCTCTGTGTGCGCCCTGTCTCTGCTCTGGTATTCTGTTCCCCATTCCGTTTATATTAGATTATAGTCTATGGGGTCTGCAGATTTCTGCGGGTAACCCCTTTTTTAAGCGGATTAGATTTACGTTCATGGGGTCCTCAAGCTGACCCCACGAGTGGAAACCTGAATGCAGGTGTGAACCTAGCGTTAGAAGCTCAGACGAGCAGGATTTTTGTTTACCTTTTGTAACTTAAGTAAGGTTTATTTTGTTTTACTGTTTTTTTTATAAAATTGCAGATTGCAATTATTATAGCGAACAGGTCTTTTAGTTGAGGTGGAAAGCGAGTAACAGATGCTTCCTGCAATGTCATGTCCCACTGTTGATCATCTTCGATCAGACCACGCTTTTGGCATGCTTCCCTGTAAGTTTGACACAGCTCTCCATCAACTATTTTCAAATCTGTGAAAGAAGTTGGCCCACAGACAGTGTGAAGCAGTAATCGGAGGTCGTAACATTCTGCATTGTTTGGATGCACTGTATACACACGTCCAAGAGCATCACTGGAACGTCCGTCCCATCCTGGGACCCTTGCACCTTGTTTTCTCTTGCAAAATACTATTCTTGATTTATTCCATGTATAATATTTTGGAACATCTGAATATAGTAAAGTCCTTGCAAATGGATCTGCTTGACATAGGAGAAAGAAAACTGTCAATGTTGTATTGGGTGGTCGAGCAGCTCTTTCCTCTGCATTCTTGGGAGTAAAATAAACTCGTCCATTTTCAAGATGGACACTGAGATGAACTACAGTCGGATGTCTTTCATGGATGGGAAAATTTAGTAATCGCCACACGGCTTCATTACTACTTATATACCTTCCCATCTGATAGAGCATAATCTCATCAGATGTACATTTTGGATTCTCTAGCTGGAAAACTGCCATATCATTGCCCTTGTTAACATATTTGCAAATGTATTTTTGAAAGGAGTGGAGAGTAAGGTACAACCCATCGATTATTTATTTCAAGATCTGTGTTTAACCCGTTTTAATCTGATGGTTGCAGTATATCCTTCCTGTTCAGGTTTCCGATTTCTGTAAAGAGGATAATCATCATCTCCTGTTTGTGTTTCTACAATCAAGTTGCAAGGATACTTTTTAGTACATTTTCCTTCCTTCATACATGGCGATCTTGGGTTAAGTGGCCCACATGGCCCATGGATCATATTTTTAGAAATAGTTTCAAAAAGTACTGGATCCTCTTCTGGATTTGGAAGCTCAGCAGAAATAACACTGTCAATTTTATCAGGGTGTATCTTATCCTTTAGCCATATCAGTAAATGAGCATGTGGAAGACATCTTTTTTGCCATTCAATTGAATACATCCAACACTGACTTTCACCAAAAATGTAACACTTTGTAATTACGTCCAAGAGCTTGATCAGTTTTTGTTTAAAACCCTTGCTATTAAATCATGTCGATCAGAGTGGCCCTGACCATTTAGAAGCTCTTCTTTTATCTCTGGCCAAGTTGGATTACATGTAACTGTAATAAACAAATCAGTACGACCATATATCCGAACATATGTCATGGCGTCCTGAGCATACTCATGCATATACAATATAATATACTATATAATTATACAATATACTCATGCAGAATACAATATAAATTTATCACCCTCATTCACAAGGCTCTTCATAATGCTGCACCTCCCTACATTTCCTCCCTCATCTCTGTCTATCGCCCAACCCGTTCTCTCCGTTCACTCAATGACCTAAGACTAACATCCTCTATTATCAGAACCTCCCACGCTCGTATACAAGACTTCTCCCGAGTTGCACCACTTCTCTGGAATGCTCTATCCCAGACTGTCAGATTAACCCCCAATTTCCACAACTTTAAGCGTAAACTAAAGACACATCTTTTCAGACAGGTCTATCACAACTCCTAATGTAAAAACTTCCATAGTTAGAATCCCTAAAACGTACCCTCCTCTGTTTATGCTTCAACATTACCTCACAGGATATGATGCCGTATCAGACTAGCTTTATATGTCCAGGCACCATCTGCATGTTAAAGGACACGACTGGTGACGGCTCATACAGCTTATATATGTGTAATGACAGTAACCTCTATTACAAAATTGTCTGACCATTGTATAAGCAATGCTACATCGGTAGCCGCCCCTGCTACCTCTTGTGTCACCCCCTCTACCTCATAGATTGTAAGCTCTTGTGAGCAGGGCCCTCAGTCCCAGTGTGTGAATTGACTATTTCTTTGTAATGTATCTTTTTTGTCAGTACTTGAACCCTACAAGTTGTACAGTCCTGCGGAATATGTTGGCGCTATATAAATAAAATGTATTATTATTATTATATGTCTGGGACTTCCAGTAAATGTAGCCGGTAAAATAAACATATGCCCAATGTCAGCCACGTTGCCATCATTATCAACAGCATCCCTTAAATGAATGTATTCATCCACTCTAAGTTTTTGTTGGTTCAATCGTATGTACAAAAGACGCTCACTTTCTACCTTGGCATGCATATCAACTATAAATTGATGAAAAAGTTGCCTACATTGTAAAATGTGGTTAGAAGACCCATCTCTGATCATTATTTGGTAGGCATAAAAGTCCATGGCTGATATTTTTTTATTGGTTGGCCTAGCAGTCTTGGGATCAGTATGTGTTAGATTAAAGTGATAGCTATCTTGGCCATTCCAAAATATTATCAGATATTGCAGAACATCATATGATCTATGAGTTTCTGCAATATGCTGAAGATTGTCGTTTTGTCGCTGAATAACTATATCTCGGCTTTGAAAGTCCTGTCCAACCAGTACAATAACTACCTTGTTAACAGTGGGAGAATTAAATCGCCTTTCATGCTCACCAAACGGTGTCTTGTCTGCTCTTATTACAACTTGATATTCATCATGTGGCATTCTTTCTAAGGCTGTTTCGAAAAGGTTTACTAACTGATTGTGCTGATGGAAAAATCTTTGCAAATTCAACACAATCTCTTTTTTGTCTCAAGTATAGCCTCACAACATCTATCAGCTTGCATCTGTTCATCTCCCAAAAAATAAATTTGTAAAAACTTTGGATCTTCATTTGCTACAGGAAGCGTTGAACCGATTTTGTGATATATTTGGCCCTGGACTTTAAAAGTTGGCATAAATCCTGCTTCCTGGGGTCCAGCTGTCGTACCAAAGGATGTCATCTGGAAAGATGAATTGTATCTCCTAATATTTTGCAAAAAATGCTTTGACTCGGGAGTTGTTCCTGACATATATGAAAGAAGTGGTTTAGGAGGTAGATCTAAAGGTGGCAAACTGACTTTGCCATTTGAGCACCACATACCAGGCGATTCCAAGTTAAACTTCTTTGCTTGACAATGTTTGCATATTATGTCCATTTTGCCAATTATGACTTTCTGATGTGACCTATAGTCTTGAATTGGGTTGTAGAGAAATGCTTCCAAACACAAATCATCCTACCTACATCTTTACACATGTTGCATATGTCGTTTGCGGTCATTTTCAGAACGTTCATCCTTTTGTTCAGATGTTTCCATATTCCTTGCTTCAGCCTGCCTTATCCGATTCTTGTGAAGACGACATTCCCGTTTCTCTGATGTCTCAGCTGCCTTACATTTAGCCTGTCTCATCCGTTTCTTTTCAAGCCGCGAGTCACGTTGTTCACTTGCCTCAGCTCTTTGACACAATTTTGCGTTCTTAGCGTTTGGATGAACTTGTCCAATAGATGGTCATTTTTTGAGCGGCATTTTAAAAAACAGTCCTTAATATTATGACCCTTTAGTCTTCACCTGACACTGATAAGAGATGTAATAGGATGAATAGTAAATACAGAGCAGCCCTCATACAGTATTACTATGACCTGAAGGAGCTCACATCTCAGTAATGAAAACTGCCTCACAGGCAGACTTGTGTAGTTGCCCATAGTAACCAATCAGAGCTCAGCTTTCACTTTACCTCAGCAGCTTCAGTGATGAAAGCTCCCTGTATAATAAGCAATAATGACAATCTTACTATGAGGCAGTTTTTGCCTGACCAATATTGCTGCTCAGTAAGGCTGCTTGCACACTACAGTATTTTTCACGGGTCTCTAAGCCGTGGATTCTACAGCTCCATAAACATTCTATGGAGCCTGAAAAATTCACAGCTTTGTGCACAAAGAAGTCTATGGAACCGCCCAATCCATGGCCCGGAGGCCCGTGAAAAATACTGTAGTGTGCAAGCAGCCAGTAAGGATATCAGACATGTTTTGTCAATGCGTGCGTGTATGTGTATGTGTGTGCATGTGTGTGATCCATGTGTATGTACAGTGCCGGCCACAAGTATTGGCACCCCTGCAATTCTGTCAGATAATACTCAATTTCTTCCAGAAAATGATTGAAATCACAAATGCTTTGGTAATAATATCTTCATTTAATTTGTCTTCAATGGAAAACCACAAAAAGAATTGTCAAAAAGCCAAATTGGATATAATTCCACACCAAACATAAAAAAGGGGGTGGACAAAAGTATTGGCACCCTTTGAAAAATCATGTGATGCTTCTCTAATTTGTGTAATTAACAGCACCTGTTACTTACCTGTGGCACATAACAGGTGGTGGCAATAACTAAATCACACTTGCAGCCAGTTGAAAAGGATTAAAGTTGACTCAACCTCTGTCCTGTGTCCTTGTGTGTACCACATTGAGCATGGAGAAAAGAAAGAAGACCAAAGAACTGTCTGAGGACTTGAGAAGCAAAATTGTGAGGAAGCATGAGCAATCTCAAGGCTACAAGTCCATCTCCAAAGACCTGAATGTTCCTGTGTCTACCGTGCGCAGTGTCATCAAGAAGTTTAAAGCCCATGGCACTGTGGCTAACCTCCCTAGATGTGGACGGAAAAGAAAAATTGACGAGAGATTTCAACGAAAGATAGTGCGGATGGTGGCTAAAGAACCTTGACTAACATCCAAACAAGTTCTAGCTGCCCTGCAGTCTGAGGGTACAACAGTGTCAACCCGTACTATCCTTCGGCGTCTGAATGAAAAGGGACTCTATGGTAGGATACCCAGGAAGACCCCACTTCTGACCCAGAGACATAAAAAAGCCAGGCTGGAATTTGCCAAAACTTACCTGAGAAAGCCAAAAACTTTTTGGAAGAATGTTCTCTGGTCAGATGAGACAAAAGTAGAGCTTTTTGGGAAAAGGCATCAACATAGAGTTTATAGGAAAAAAAAAGAGGCCTTCAAAGAAAAGAACACGGTCCCTACAGTCAAACATGGCAGAGGTTCCCTGATGTTTTGGGGTTTCTTTGCTGCCTCTGGCACTGGACTGCTTGACCGTGTGCATGGCATTATGAAGTCTGAAGACTACCAACAAATTTTGCAGCATAATGTAGGGCCCAGTGTGAGAAAGCTGGGTCTCCCTCAGAGGTCATGGGTCTTCCAGCAGGACAATGACCCAAAACACACTTCAAAAAGCACTAGAAAATGGTTTGAGAGAAAGCACTGGAGACTTCTAAAGTGGCCAGCAATGAGTCCAGACCTGAATCCCATAGAACAACTGTGGAGAGATCTCAAAATGGCAGTTTGGAGAACACACCCTTTAAATCTCAGGGACCTGGAGAAATTTGCCAAAGAAGAATGGTCTAAAATTCCAGCAGAGCATTGTAAGAAACTCATTGATGGTTACCGGAAGTGGTTGTTCGCAGTTATTTTGTCTAAAGGTTGTGCTACCAAGTATTAGGCTGAGGGTGCCAATACTTTTGTCCGGCCCATTTTTGGAGTTTTGTGTAAAATGATCAATGATTTGACTTTTTTTTTCATTCTCTTTTGTGTTTTTTTATTGCAAGCAAAATAAATGAAAATATTATTACCAAAGCATTTGTGATTGCAATCATTTTCTGGAAGAAATTGAGTATTATCTGACAGAATTGCAGGGGTGCCAATACTTTTGGCCAGCACTGTATGCGTGTGTGCATGCACGTGTGTGGTCCGTGTATATGTATGTGTGTGTGTGCACATGTGATCCATGTGTTTGTGTGTGCGCAGTGCAAGTGTCCATGCGTGCGGTAGGTATGTGTGAGTACGCATGTGCTCTGTTCGTCCGTGTGCGTAGGGTGCAACCATCTCAGTGTGTTTGCGTGCGTGTCTGGTCCTTGCGTTCGTGTGTGTGTGTGGTGTGCATGTGGTATTTATGGAGTGGTGTTGTGGTATTTGTGGGGTGGTGTTTGTGTTGTGTGTGTGTAGCGTGGTCTGGTGTTTGTGTGGTGTGTTGTGGCATTTGTGTGGTGTTGTGCTTGTGGGTTGGTGTATGTGTGCTGTCTGTGTGATGTTTGTATGGTGTTTGTGAAATGTTTATGTGTTGTGTGTGGTGGTGCGGCTCCTTTAGCAGCGACGTCGCTATAATCTGTCTCTGTCAGTCACAACTGTTGTTTTCCCCTCAGCACTGTCACTTTCACCTTCACATGTCCCCATTATATGTATAGGGCCTAACTTCGGGGGCCCCAATCTGATGACTGGGGGACGCTAGCAAGATTTAACGAGCGCAGTATTCTGCTCCTGTGGGTGGAGAGGGGGCGTGCCAAATTTCACCCAAATCGGGCGAGAACTGTGAATTTGTATAGAGCAGGCTACTACAGATTTTGAGTTTTTTATATATATATATATATAGATATAACAAAGACAAGGCATACCTTTCTTTTAATGTTCCAAATAACTATTGCAGGTATATCTTACTCTGACACATATATGAGAAGGAAACATTCACATATATCTTTACTTGCTGAGACATTCATTTGTAGCTTTGCATGTTATTTTTGCCCTTTATATAAATGCAGTGTGCTCTATATATTAAACTCAGTGTGACATTTTCAAGAATATGCTACATGTGATCAAGTTTGTGCTATTTTCATTGATGGAAAGTTATACTGAAACAACACTTGTACAAAGGAAAACCACTATAATAAACTGTCATTCAGGCCTTGGAAGCACAAACAAATAAATCCAATATTACAGATTTGCATGTGACAGTCTGTATTGTTTTCAGCATACAACAAAAAGCTTTTAACACTGTTTTTACATTTAAAGAGATGAGAATCAGAATATATAAATGGCTAGAGGCATGAGGCATATAGCAGTCACACATCGTATTATAATCTGCCACCTATAGAATGGACCCATGGACCGTGCAGGACCCATTATATTATATTGGAAGCATGCAGAGTTGTTTTGCTAATGGTTTTATGTGGAATCCCAGGCATAGAAACATTGTGGTATGTTCCATCATACAGTATATTACATATACAACATACTCTAGAAGTAATGAAAAATTATGCCCCTCATGGAGACATTGTATGGTAACATGGCAAAAGATTGGTCATGGTTATCCAGAGTTGTAAAAACAACTGTGACCTACAGAGGGCACACCTTAATGAACAAAGTATATACATTAGAATAAAATAGAAAGCAAGAAATTCATTTGGCAGTTTGTAGCACAAGAGGAAAAAACTCTAATCGAGCTTTCTTTCAAAGACAGCTGGATTATTTCGACTGTATATATAATTCTGTTCATAGTATAATATCGGAATACTGTACTTATCATTGAACAAAATTGCTATACAACTTTAACAAAAGAAGCAGCGATAATACAAAGGCAAGCTGTTATCATCATCTTGATGCTCTAATGATTATACAAAACACAGTAGAATTAGAAGGTTGTTATATGAGTTTCTTACTCATAAATCATTTTATTCTTGACATTTTGAAATGAGAAATACTTGGAACCTCTGCCAACCGTGTATAATGTGAGAGGTCTGCTATTAAGGAGCAGACATTGATTGTCCAACAGATGAACAATCACCACTGATATGATCTGACATTGAAATCCAGATCCACTGTAAAAGATAGATGGACAGCGCTGCTGAAAACCATAGTACACAAAAACAATTGTTCTGACTGGTTCATCATTACAGTTTCTAGTGAAACATTTTAATACCAGAGGCTGGAGCTACCACATATGATCACTGACAAAATTCCAATTAACATTATTCTGAGCATTGAAATGGCATGTTTGTAGCTGAAAATATATTCTTATTCGAGCTCAAAAAAGTAATAAGAACTTTTAAAGTGGCTAGCATCATGCAGTTAGGTCCTATTTTATCATATCACAAAAAAAATAAAGATATGACCTTAGATGACCCTTTGCTATCAAATAGCATGTTACAAAGTTCTCTCACATTTTTATTGCAGTGTATTCATTAACAGACATTGTTGCGAAAGGATATGTATTTTTTTTTTTATTAAAAATTAAACAGAAATATAAAGAGATGAAAAACAAAGTGAACAAAGCTTTCACTAAATTTAGGTTTGTCTCTTTTACTAAATATGGTGCTTATCATTAAAACTATATTCTTTACTTAAACTGGAATTTAAAAAATCCTCCAGTCTTAGTAGATATTTTCACATTCTCCTCTGGCATTGATACTTTTTGGAACAAAATACCCCTATATTATGGCATACAGGTTAATGCGGTATCCATAAGGAAATAACCTCTGCATGCCTCTCTATACAATCAAAGGCACATGGAGATTCAATAAGGTCCCATAACAATTTATTGGCACTGTATTACTGATTTAAAGAAAGACCCATAATAAGGTTTTGTGTAAACACAATAAGAACTAATTCACACTAAGATGGCCTAGGGCCTTAGTGATGGTATAGACAGGGCCGATTCTGGCTTTTCTGCTGCCTGAGGTGGAAATTGAAATGGTCCCCCTCCCCAAGTGAGAAAATTAGGCTTGACTACCACTGCACATGCACACCACTCAGCACTGAAGCCGTCTGAATGAGATACATCATTGAGCGCCCACCCAAGTCATCTCAGAGTTTATCTAATTCCTGGAAAACCCCTTTAAGAATAATGCACATAGAGCAAGCAATATAATGTCCCATAGTGGTCGTCAAACAGTCCCAAAGTGGCCCTTTTGCACAGTATAATGTCCCATAGTGGCCCCTGCAAACAGTAGAATGTCCCATAGTGGCCCTTACACACAGTATAATGTCCCATAATGGCTCCTCCACACAGTATATTGATCCACAGTGGCCCATTCACATAGTATAATAATAGCAGTTTCATTTTGGATGTGTTTGGTTCGAACAAAATCACTGGGCAACTTCACCCAACAAATGCTGTCAGTGCCACCCCCTCAGGGACTCGACAATCTTTTCCCTGAGGCAAGATACTCATCTTGTCTCATGGCAGATGTGGCCCTGGATATAGTTGATAATTATACCTCTTTCATGGCAAAATTTATGAAACTTGCTAGTTTGCCTTGTTAGTCTGATTTTATAGTTTTACTTTTTATCCACTTTATTGATATTCTATATGTTTTTCCTACAATTTTCCTGTTGTTCTCAATCCCCAGAGGAAACATGAAGTGAATTGTGCGTTGGGGTTGCTGGTGTGTATAGCCTACTATTTTGTACTGATTTTATACCATTGTGCCTTATTACATGTAATTGTATCCTGGCTATTATAACATATGTGGTTATTTATATGACATTGTAGTGTTAATATTATCAATTATGTGAGCACCAGTTATAGTGGTTTTGTCTTACAGATCCGTTTTATTTTTTACTTTCAATAAAGACGTATCTATTGTGACAACTTGGGGAATTAAACTCAAAATGGCGGCTGCCTCCTGGTCCGGACAGCGGTGGTTCGTGGTACTGGGCGCCGGAAAGATAGCTTTCAGACGGTCCAAAGTGTAAATAAAAATGGCTTTATTCAGCTTAACTGCAACATAACAAAACAACAAAAACCTATGCCACAGTTAGGGCCTAACTCACTCCTTGAGCCCCTAACTGTCCTGACTGTTGCTCAGCTCCAGCAACAGTCCTCTGTGGACGCCAGCCCTCTGGGACAGAGCCTATCTCTCTGTCCTAGCTGTTCCACTCCTGTGGACGCCAGCCCTCTGGGACAGAGCCTCTCTCTCTCTGTCCTAGCTGGTCCACTCCTGTGGACGCCAGCCCTCTGGGACAGAGCCTCTCTCTCTGTCCCAGCTGGTCCACTCCTGTGGACGCCAGCCCTCTGGGACAGAGCCTCTCTCTCTGTCCTAGCTGGTCCACCACTTCCTGCTTCCTGCAGGACACTCCAGCCCTCCTGGAGTTACGTACCACCCCCAAAGGCATGACTGAGAGCTTTTTCTGGCCTGGCCTGGGTCGCTCAACAGCGCCCTCTGGCTCACATACTTACATACCCTCCCCCTCAGCTCACTACCCATGGGGTGAGCTACAATGGGACGAAACATCCTATGATGAAGTCCCTCTTCAACCAAGTATGCCTGTCCAGTGTCTCTCCAGAAGTCCCAATCTGGCGGTCTCTTCTTCCAGATTCCGGTTACTTGACACTTCCGGTTTCTCATCACTTTAACTGCTATGCCAAGATCCTGGCCATTCTGTGCAAAGGCAAGTTTTTCTTCATCGTCTTCACAATTCGCCATACAGGGGATCACATCATTTTCATTCCATTTCTCGTCATAGTCTTCAGCCATCCCATTGCATGACTTTGATTCATCTTCACCTATCATGAATTCACAGGAGCTCAGAGACCAACTAACACGTACTTCATGCACATCAATGTCTTTAGAGTATAACTATCACAGGAATTTTTTTCATAACCTTCATCTCAAAGCAAACTTTTCCATCACCATCAAGGCTTAGAAGTTTAGGAGACATAGGCCGCTTGCTCTCCTCTTTGTTTGAGATACACAATCTCTGTACTGCAATATCTTCTCCTTCTGCACGAGGGCCATACCGTACACCCTCACATAATAGATTACGCTGAACTACATTTTCTGGCATGTCTTTAACAACTGTCACATCATTGGTGACATGTAACCATCTCTTACTTCCTGACTCCCCCTTCACAGACAACATGGAGTCATTATTCACCATTTGTCCACCAGACATTTGGCTAGAGACAGGTACAGCAACACCGTTATCCACAATGGCTTCAGACACTTTAGCTGTTGGGACAACATATGCGTGGTCAGTCTTCTTACGGACTCTTGTTCCACACTTTTGGTGACCCTTCACCTTATTTACCATCTCACGTGGTTTCATCATAATCTGATCATTGGTATCAACATCAGTGGACAGGTCACTCATGTCTGTCTGACTCAATGATTCTCCTTTCTCTGCCTCTATGCTGGCAGCTTTTTCTAATTCTAACGCCTTCTGTAGCGCACAAATCTCTGATTCCAGCTCCAGAACTTTCTTTACTGCGACATTTTTCTGTGCCGCTTCCATCTCAGTCTTTACTAGTGCACCTTGCAGCTCTGATTCTTTAGAGGTTAACAGGTTCTGCAGCGAATCCTTCTCAGCTTCTAGTGCTGACAGCTTTGAAGATAGGGCAGATGCCGACTGTTCAGTATTGGATAGAGACTGCAGCAATCGATCCAATTCTTCTCTTTTAGATTCCACTTCGGTTTTTAACTGTTCAATCTGAACAGTGCGCTCTTCCAACTTTATTTCTGACTCGCGCTTCACGTGATCCATCTGAAACTCCAGCTGTTTCTTGATGCGTGCAATTTCCTCCTGCTGGTTCACTTGCACCTTTAGTTTAGTGACAAGCATTTTTAGATCTACAATCTCAGCAGACAAATTAGACAGGTTTCCCTCAAACTGAATCTTCATGTCTTCTATCTGGAGGTCCAATTCTCTCTTGGCCTTTTCCAGCTTGTCATAAGCATTAGCTTTGTTCTCATACAACATCTGCACAGATTCCAGGTTTTTCTCAGCTTCATCCCTGGAGCTAACCAAATCCTCCATTTCAGTGCACAGTTGCTTGTTGAGCCTCTCAAACTCGGCCTTCAATTCAAGGGCCTCTGCTTCAGCACGGTCACGTTCTTCTGCATATCTAGCAGAAAGAGTCTTTTCTTCGCCAAGCAGCTGATCAAACTTTTTCTGCTTCCTTTCTAAATTTGACACCATCCGACGTTGATGATCAAGATCTACACCTACATCTTCTAGTTCCTGCTGCAGTCTAATTTTCGTCTTCTCAAGTTTGTCATAAGCAGCAACCTTCTCCTCAAACCGTTGATTTGAAGCTTCTAGCTCCTTTTGCAACTTTTCCTTTAGTTCTTCGACAGAGTCCAAGGACCCAATACTATCCTCCATTTTTTTCTTCATATCAGTCGCCTGAGCCTGTAGTCTGTTTGCCTTGTCTAGCAGCTCTGCTTGAAACCTGTCCCCTTCTGTGACTTTTAGTTGCATCACTTGAAGTTGAGTCTCTACTTTTTTGTGACTCTCCTGTAAGGTTTGCACTTTCTGAGCATGGACAGACGACATCTCCATCAATTCTTTGTCTTTATTTTGCACCAAAACAGACTTCTCATTATCTTCACAAGATCCTGACAGCGCCCTCTCCAGGCTACATATTCTAGCTTTGAGTTCACCTTCTCTTTGTTCCAGAACTCCAGCTTTACTTCGCCATTCGTGGATTTCACCATTTAGGCGAACCTGATGCAAGTTTTGCTCTGACTGCAATGTCTGCACCACAGATTCTAAATCACTCTCTCGGTCAGACACATACTTCCTCAGCTCTGCAATTTCATTTTCTTTGTCAGTTAAAGCAGCCGAAAGGTTTACACACATCCTAACTTGGTCATCCAGACATTCTGACTGACTCTGCAAAAATTCACTTCTCTCATGTTTAGCAGTTTCAAGGTCATCTCTTAATTTTTTAATGACACTCTCTTTGGCAATGGAGTCTTGAACATGCTGCTCCTTTAAATCCTGCAATTGCTTCTCAAGCACTTGCTTTTGCTCTACACTCTGTATAACTTCCTTAGACAGAGCACATTTCATTTCTGCAAACTCCTTCTTAGTGACACAGTCCATTCCAGGCAAACCCAGTACCACATTTTCACAATGACTAGGATATAACCTCTTCATAGAGTCAAGCTCTGACTTTAACTTAAGGTTCTCTCTTTCTGATACCAAAAGTTGCCATTTCCAATCAGATATTTCATTCTCATACATGAACCTGATGGTTTTATTCTCATCTTGAAGCTGCTGCACCATAACATTTTCATCTTTGGCGCGTTCATGCACTCCATTATGAGACACACACTCAGCAGGGACATATTCCATCATAGAACAGAGGTGCTTTAGAAAAATTGAATCACCATCATGCAACCCTTTATCTTTTCTTGCACTCAACATGATCTGTTTCGGGTTTTGTGTCTCTCTGCATTCAGACTGCTGCACTAATAAACCTGTGCATAACTTCTCTTCTTTTTTACAAGCTGAAATTCTCTTTTTCTTGCCCATGGTTTACTAACAAGATTACACAATATTCCACAGCAACCTTGGGTTCAACCGGCAGCAACTTTTTGCTATCTTCTGCAGTCACCTGTATTCACACAGTTAACTTATGTGGCACTACAACAACCAGCATTTTCTTCTGTCTTCCACAGAAAACACCAACATGGCACCATAGCCTTTCACATAGACTGTTTATGTGGCACTACAACAACCAGCATTTTCTTCTGTCTTCCACAGAAAACACCAACATGGCACCATAGCCTTTCACATAGACTGTTTGCAATATCCATCTTCTATACACATTGCATACTTTCTTGCCATCAGCAAGCACTTTGCAGACTTCTGTACCACAGTATACACAAAGTCCATTCCCTGGATTCCTCTTCCAGAGTTTTACTTTCACCAGGTTTTACAAACACCTTGCTATGTTGCAATTCACTCACCCCTTTCTGGGCTTCTCAGTTGAAATCACCGATTTCTTCCAGCTGTAGGCCACAATGCACACTTAGCAGTACTGCAGTCACCATTCACTTGTCTTCCAGGACTTGAGTGGATCTCTTTATGCGCGCGGTCTCCACCATATGTGACAACTTGGGGAATTAAACTCAAAATGGCGGCTGCCTCCTGGTCCGGACAGCGGTGGTTCGTGGTACTGGGCGCCGGAAAGATAGCTTTCAGACGGTCCAAATGTAAATAAAAATGGCTTTATTCAGCTTAACTGCAACATAACAAAACAACAAAAACCTATGCCACAGTTAGGGCCTAACTCACTCCTTGAGCCCCTAACTGTCCTGACTGTTGCTCAGCTCCAGCAACAGTCCTCTGTGGACGCCAGCCCTCTGGGACAGAGCCTCTCTCTCTGTCCTAGCTGGTCCACTCCTGTGGACGCCAGCCCTCTGGGACAGAGCCTCTCTCTCTGTCCTAGGTGGTCCACCACTTCCTGCTTCCTGCAGGACACTCCAGTCCTCCTGGAGTTACGTACCACCCCCCAAAGGCGTGGCTGAGAGCCTTTTCTGGCCTGGCCTGGGTCGCTCAACAGCGCCCTCTGGCTCACATACTTACACTATCTATTTGTAAATTGTTTTGGCTATGTATTTTCTTGATAGGAAGTTATTGTTTTTTTGTGGTGCAATAATGCTGCTGGTCTTTGACACCATTACCAGTTAAAGGTATTAAGTGAAATGGATTATTAGAATGATCACAATGGATTGTATACGATAAATCCTTCAGTGCTGTAGAACTGTGTTATGTACATGATAAGAACAAAAAGACCAATTTAACTGATTATCTTTTAATGTTGGCAAAACAGAGATTCGGTACATTCCAGAACAAGTTGTTTTTCCCCACAATATAGGCTGTCAAGCTGTAGTACAAAATCTGACTGTCCTCAGGAACTGCATGGTGCCTTTACTGGTGTCAAACATCTGACAAGTGATAAGGATGTACAGGCTTAGTTTCCTTGCAGGTATTTACTTCAATTGAGATTTTCTACTTTCACTTAAATGACAGAATGGTGTGCGAAACAAATGTCGATTCAGCACAATTCAACCGCATGCTGTAATATAGAAACTATTAAAGTATCTAGACTATGTGCACAAGTAACCTGCATTCAGTTTTAACATAACTTATTATCATCAGGATCTTCAATCTCCCTTTCAGGACATAAAAGAAAAAGACAGAATCAGATTTATTTTAGTGGCTCACTTAACACTTGTACAGTGCATCAAATGTTACATTTGGCCACAAGTTTATTGCCAAAACCATTTTCTAGCACTTATTGAACCGCATGTATACAAGTTGGAAAACATATTACTGCTATCAGACATTTGTAATCATTTTCTAATTTATCTAGAAAAACATGGACATTGATCATATGCCAACCCAACTTTAACTCACAATAAAAAAGCATTACTTAGCCTATTCCCGTCGCAGCCGATTTTTGCTTTTGACTCCTCATCTTCAAAACCCTATAACTTTTTTTATTTTTCAGTTCACAGAGTCATATGAGGACTTAATGTTTGTGGGACAAATTGTTCTTCATAATGGTACCACTTAATATTTCATACAATGTACAGGGAAGCTGGAAAAAAATTCAGAATGGGGTGGAATTGGAGAAATAAGTGCATTTGTGTGACTTTCTTACAGGCTTCACTTTTACGGTGTGCAGCCAAAATGACATGTCACCTGTATTCTATAGGTAAGTACAATTCTGGGGATACCAAATTTATATAGTTTTATTTATGTTTTACACCTTAAAATTTTTTTTACTTAGAGTCCCCATAGCAACTTTTTTGCAGGGCCAGGTGTACTTTTTAGTTATACCATTTTGGGGAATGTCTATTGCTTTGTTCGCTTTTTATTAACATTTTTATGAAAGGCAAAACAGTGAAAAAATGGTGGTTTCGGCTCTTTTGATTCTTTTTCCAGCTACGGCATTCACTGTATGGGAAAAATATTTTTATAAGTTTGTAGACTGGGCATTTTCAGACACAGGGATACCTAATGTTTATGTGTTTCACAGTATTAACGAGGGGAGGGGGTGATTCAAATGTTTAATTGTTTTTTGTATTGTTTTTTTTTTAACTGTAGTTATGAGACTCCCTAGGGATCTTGAACCCCAGGGTGTCTGATCACTAATGCAATGCATTACAATGCTAATGCATCTCAATACACTACAAATTTCAGCACTTCTATTTCAGGCTACATAGAGCAGCCTATAATTGAAGATAATGCCAGACAAGCATAGCCTTCAATAGGCACCTGGCTGTCATGTCAATGGATCGCCAGCCCTGGATCTCATTCTGGGCGCCAACTATCCTCCCCAAAACTCGCCACCAGGAAAATGGTGTCTCGGTCAACTTTGGTTAGCACCAGATCTCTGGTGTATAATACAGAAGAGAGCTGAGTGGCCACCATATTTAAATACCCAACATCAGCTGTAATAGTATGACAGATGTTGGGAAGGAGTTAAAGGGTTTGCCATTAACATAACCAAATTTCAATTTGTAGACAATTAAAAAAACGTTTTTGCAAATATAAGAAATTAAAAATGTTGTAGAATTTTAAAGATTTTCTCTACAGGATTGCAGAGAAAATTCTATGGTCTGACACTTGTCAGAACGCCAGCCACCCTCATTAAAAATAGTCTAATGGAGTCACCTGCATCTCTAAAAGCAGTCTGGCTATGTTGTCTGGACCCTCTCTTATTACAGCAGTCTGGTTTTACAGCTTGACCTCCTCCTATAGCAACAATATAAGGCTGTGTTCACACAGAGGAATTTGCCGTGGATTTGGGAACATATTTCGCCCCTGAATCCAGGGCAGATTCCTCCCGGAATCCACCTCACATTGTTTCCTCTTCATTTTCCGCAATGTAAACATACCCTTACTGTGTAGTCTGGACCTCCTACTTTAACATCAGTCTGAAATACACTGTAGCTGGCAATTTTATGGGGGGCGGTGTGGCTGGAAATTCTGCAAGAACAGTCTAGCTGGAAATGCTCTTGAGACACTGGAGCTATTTCTGTATTGGGGGGGCTTTGGTTGAAAACACATGGGGACACTGTGGCTGAAACTCTGCCATTTACCACAACAAACAAAATGTTATAATTCTGCTATAACAGCAGGAAGAACAAGATGCTGATGACTGCAGTAGTGGAAATGTTAGTAAAATAGATTTTTTTTTTTCATTGATCTTGACTGTTCATGAAACTGTAAAAACGAGTATCACCTCAACATGATCAGTCTACTAAATGCTGTTTATAGTGACCTTTATATAGGGTGTTACCCGCATATTGCTTTGTATAAATGACACACCTCACACTGCTGTGGTTGTTATGATGGAGATGTCTATCAGATATTTTCTCATATCTTTCATATTAAATTTACATGTATTTATCGTTTGATACTGTTTAGATAACCTGTCCTAACATTATGCAATCAAGACCATTATCGCTGGCTGTTAGAATGGTTGTATGGCTGTAAATTACAGGGGCCCTTGATCTGTTGATGAAAAGGTCATTAATATTGGATCAGTGGAGATCTGAGACCAGCAGTGGCTGTTCTATGCTATTAATGGGAACTGTGCTGAATTAGCATGGCATAGTCATTGCACTGTGTACAGCGCCTTCTGCTTCTGGCTCCATACACTGTGCAAATATCAACTGATCTGTGGGGGTGTTGGATCCCCACTGATCTGATATTGATGCTAAGGGTAGGCCATCAATATGAACTCTTTAAGACTTTCTACTGTGTAGAAAACGTGCAAGTGGGGAGAGGTGGCAACAGGACATATGAATACCCAGATCTGTTTCAATCACATGCCATTAATATCTTTCAAGTCTACATTGCAGTCCACTGGGACGGTAAAATTGAATGGCAAGTAGGGATTATTTATTCAGAGCTCATAACAAATGTAAATATACTAAAACTCACTTTCAAACAATGTTCTCTGTATTCAGCAATCTGGCACAGTGGAACTTAGATTGAAATAAATTAGAATTAATTGAGATATTTTATAAATTAGAAATATTTGAGATATTTTATGTGCATGTACTATACACACTTCTATTGTGGAAAACGATGCTGGTTTCCTTTCTTACCTACTGAATAGTGTGAATAATAGCACCGACAGGGTAGTGTTAAACATCTTCTAATATCTAATCCCCAGAACCTGCAGTGCATGACTAAAAAAGCATAATGCAAAAGAATCTATCAAAGAAGCGGAGCACAGATTACATAATAATGTGCTAGCTTTACATGATTGTAAATGCACCACACATACAGTATGATAGCTGTTAATTGCTTTGTGTAGGTGTGCACTATTCTGTATTAAACACTCAAGTCTTTCATAAAACTTTGAATTTGATTCACACAACCCCACTCAAATCTATGACTAAGTTAATTCCATGTATCTTAACCACCCCTGGAGAAAGCTTAGGTTTAGCGATAAATCACTGAATAAAGAATGTAGATATTAACCATATATTATCTCAAAATACATAGACACACATCCATATAATGCTTATCCTACTGAGGGTGCAGTGAATAAGAATGCTGTATTATTAACCCCTTGAATCATATCCACAATTTGTTTTTTTGCGCTGCAGTAAATTATTATAGCACCTAGGTGAGTTGTATTACATGCATCCTTTTTTGCAGATCAGTTAACCATAGCATATGTTTATTAATATATGTAGAGTATACCTCTTCATCCCTCATTTCACCGTTCCAACATTTTGTACCTACTAATATAGCTTTATTACAACTAAGACTTAAGATGCTACATTTTTTGCTATTAAACTGTGAGCACACACTGTAAATCAAACAAATGATCTTCTATAACATGTCCCTGTTTACAATATAGAAAGATAAATTAAAATGTAAAAATAGTAAGGTATGGCTAAGCTCACAACTCTGTCGGAAGTCTGTCTGGTACAGATCCATCAGAAATCCCAGACAAAAAAGTCCAGTAAACCTGATTTTTTTGTTTTGTTTCCATTTTAAGGAAAAATAAATGGACACCTGATGGGCACCCAATGAACCCCTTTCAACAAGGTCCTTCAGGATCTGTTCGTTTCCATCATTAGATGGACCACTTTTCAATTTTTCTAATCAAGTGACAGACCAGTAGGATGGATAAACCCGATGCAGATGTGAACGTTATTGTAAAACATATTGATTAATCAAAAAAAAAAAAAAAACTTTAATAGAAACCTTTTTGGACAGTAACCCACTTGAGATATATATTTGTGAGAAAACAGATTTGAAACTGACAAAACATATGACAAAAAGCTAAGATGAAATAAATTGTTTCAGTAAATCACATACAACAATGCAAGTAAACTTCAAAAGGTAATATTGTATTAAAAGATGATACATCTCAGATTTATTTTGATGATATTCTTTCCTGATTCTTAGAAGGTGCCTTGGGGTGTTGGTTGATACATTTCAAGATTGCATATTGATTTTTAAAAGTTTAAAAAATAAAATGTATTTTTCTCAATATCTGGATATTAGTAACTGCTTTTCACATATGTAAAGAGGTTTATTGAAGCTCAATGACTAGGAGCATTAGGAAAATATGACTGTAAGAAGGAATCCAAACAAACTTCTGTTTGACTTGCCGCACACAGTTCATTATATTAAAGTCTATGAATCTAAAAGAGTTAGCTTCTACTTTCATCTACCCATACAACAAAATCATTAAAATACACAATCATTGTATAACGTATCAAAGCCTAAATGTTTTAGGCTATGCATTCTTAAAGGTTACAGTACAAAGTGTTCTCCCCTACATTTCTTCTTGGTGAGTTAACACAAAGGGAAATGCTAACTATCCTATTTGTGTCTATGCTTTGCCACTCTGTGTGGGGTAGGGATTGTGAAGGCTATCAAGGCTTTTGTTACAATATTGTGATATTGAGTTGAATTGGCAAAATGAGAAACTGTATTAGCTAACTAAACTGTAAATCATTAAAAGGAGTATTTCCACATCTGCAAATCATGAGGAGGAAATAGACGAGGCTCCTTCTTCCAAACCTATGATTGAGAGTTACGTAAAAATTTGAATGCAGTTGTTCTATGCCTTTTCCATAACTCTCACAGAAATAAATAGGAGTTACGGAAACAGTGTGGCACGTTAAACTATGCTGTTTGCATAACTCTGAGAGTTACAGAAAAAAGCATAGGTCAATCTGCTATGTTGCTTAAAGAGAACTTAATGTTACTGGTGACTGAAGATCAAACTAAGTAAACGGTGACCACAAGCAATGCCTGTTCAACTGCCACGGTGTCTGGTGTGTCTCATTTGCACTCACCATCAATGGCACCTAGAAACACAATCACTCAGGAGACCCACTGCAGGGAATGCCTGGAAACCTCTACCTTAATCCTGGTGTAAAAACCTCAAAAACTGTACTGCCCTGGGACCTGTAAAACAATTGGGTGACAAAGCCACTGTGACACAAAAGGGAGAGAGTAGCCACCATTCATTTAATTTTGTAGGAAATAATGTTACAGGGTGACAATATTAGGATCTAGTTATATCAATAGTTCACACAGTATATAATGTACACTGTGAAAAATTTGTGCCTGATTATGCACAGCCCATAATCCTAGTATGCAAGCTGGCCTTCATAACAGCATTTCTTTTTTTTCATATTACATGTTTATTAAGTTATTTGCATTACAGAAGAAATATCTTGCGCATCATAAAATGCATATCTCTGTTTGAGTTTACAAATAAGGTAAAATAAACTTGACCAAACCGCATGGGGAAGTACATAAACCTAAACAATGTAAGGCTAGGACCCCACGTAGCAAAAACGCTGCAGAAAAAAACGCAGTTCAAACAAATTGCGGTTTTTTTTTTTGCTGCATTTTCTATTTTTTTGCAGAGTTTTTCTCTGTGGACTTTCTGTCCTTATTATACCTATATGGAAAATTCCAGCATTTCCGTAGGTATAATTGACATGCTGCGATTTACAAATACGTGGCCGTTTTTGGAAACACAGCTTTTCCGCTGCAGATTTTTTTCTGCAATTCATAGATAGGATTAGCCGGAATCCCATTCACTTTACAGGTAGTGTAAAACGCAGTCATTTTTGCTGTGGCGTTTCCGCTGAGGCAAAAACGCTGCGTTTTCACAATGTGGGGCTTCAGTCCAACACAGGAAAATAGAAAGGTATAGGAAAGTCCATGATAATTGATCATAGTAGAAAACTTCCAGGTGAAGCTTGAAGAACGTTTATATGAGTCAAAGAATCACCTTAAAGAGATCAGGAGACAGTTCAGGGAAGTAACAGACCCTGGGATTTCACATGGTATAAAAAAAACTTTCATCTGTCAGATTTTAAGGGCAAACAACTTTTCATACATACAATGTGTGGAGATCAATTCAATAAGAGAGTTAATAGTAGAATGAGAGAGAGACTTTGAGTGTTTAGCTCTAAAAAATGTAACTGTAGAAGGTATGACTCACTATCTTTCTATATCTGCTGGAGTATTGAAGTATCAATTCCAAATAATAACAGAGCCATAACTGGATTCAAAGAGGTCAGAATCTTACATAATTTAATAAGCAAAGAGAAAACCTGTCCACATAGGAATCTGTATTGGACATTCTCAGGCAATGTTGAACAGAGAAACTATGTGGCCACACTGTCTCCAACACAGATATAAGGTCTCTGGAAACACATGTGAAAATTTCACCGGAGTATGATACCGTCAAGTGAGGATTTTATAATGCACTTTAAGTAAATTAGCACATACAAAAATTCACTAGGTCTCTAAGCAAGACCTACTAAGATCCCTTTCCCAAATATGCATGTGTGTCTATTTGGAGTCTCTATAGACCTGTAACTTTTTATATTTGTGTGTATGGGGATAAATAAAGCAACTTTTTTTGCGGGGCCAGATGTACTTTTAATTTATACCAATTTGGGGAATGTCTATTGCTTTAATTGATTTTTATTCACACTTTTATGTGAGGTGAAACAGTGAAAAAACAGAGTTTAGCTCTTTAGATTTTTTTTTAGCTACAGCGTTCACAGTATGGGTAAAATAAATTTTTATAATATACTTTCTGTATCAATTCCTCACGGTGTTCTACATATCTGCTTGTTGTCATTCATTCAGCTTACTCCCAGTGGATAAAAATCAGTCCATGGTCATGTGATGAGCACACAGGTGAACAATAGGAAGAAAACAGAATGAATGAAAGCAAGCAGAGATCTACATCCATCGGGAAATAACCCAATCTCCAAGCAGCATCAGTCCCCTTCCCTCCCTTGCTCCTGATTGTAAACTCTCATTATTTGACCCAGTAACAGAAGAAGAAGTCTCCCAGCACCTTTCTTCTTCTCGTCCTATTACTTGCACAAGTGATCCTATCCCGTCACACCTCTTCCGGTCTCTGTCCCCTGCTGTTACAACTCACCTTACTAAAATTTTTAACCTCTCTCTTTCTTCTGGAATTTTTCCCTCATCCTTCAAACATGCTGTCATAACCCCACAACTGAAAAAACCCTCCCTTGACCCATCCTGTGCTGCTAACTACCGACCTGTCTCTAACCTCCTCTTCATCTCTAAAGTCCTGGAACGCTTGGTCTATTCCCGCCTAATCCGCTATCTCTCTGATAACTCTCTTCTGGACCCCTTACAATCAGGTTTTCGTGCACTACACTCTACAGAAACGGCCCTTACAAAAGTCTCCAACGATCTCCTGATGGCTAAATCTAAAGGAAACTATTCACTCCTTATTCTTCTGGATATCTCAGCAGCAATTGACAATGTAGACCACCAACTCCTCATCACTATGCTTCACTCTATTGGCCTCAGTGACACCGCTCTCTCGTTTTCTTCCTATCTTTCTGACCACTCATTTAGTATACCATTCTCGTTTTCTCACCGTGGAAACATCAAAAAACCTCATTGTTGCTCTGATTCTCTCTTGTCTTCATTACTGCAATTCTCTTCTAATTGGGTTTCATCTTACTAATCACAGGCCTCAGCAGTGATGCCATGGCACTCAACATCACGCCATAATGAGGCCCAGATGAGGTTAGGGAAGGTGAGTATAACTGTTTGTTATTTTTTACATCTTCCCTGGGCCTGCCCCAATTATACTCTGGGGTATAATAATTTCACTACTGGTTCTATCTGAACATGTTTGAAGAAAAACTAACCTTTGGGTCTTTTCATCCAAACTGAAACAAATCTTCAGAGGTTCGCCCATCTCTAGTAGCACCCTTTTAGGATTGCAATAATCTCATGAACATAGGCAAAGTATGGCACGTAAATCATTCATCATTGGATTTGTGATCCAGGAAAGAACAGAACACTGGTGCAGACAGAATAAGGCTGCTTTCACACGTGTGAATTGGTCTGTGTAAGTGCTAGATTTCCCGACCTGTACATTAGGGACTCCTAGCATTATACCTATAGTTATGTACGATGCTAGGAGTCCCAGCGAAATACTGTTCTGTAGTAATTAAAGTATTACAGTACTGTATGTTGCTGAATGTCAGGGACTCCTAGCAACATTCACAACTATAATGCTAGGAGTGCTTCTTCCTGCATAATGTACAAACTGGGAAATTTGGCACTGACACAGTTCAAGTCTCACGTTTGAGACTCGGTAGTGTGAAAGCAGCCTTAATAATGCAGTGTGTTTTCTATGGGAAGCAGTCTCTAGCAATTCCGTGAACTGGTTGTTTTCAGTGTAGATCACTGAAAAGGCAGTTCACCATGCATGAGTGGCCTGTTGGTATTTAATTTAATTTCAAACCAGGTAGATAATTCTATAGGTGGGCAGCACTGTGGAATGTAAAGTAAATGCAGCGTTTAACCGTTTAGCTTTTTACAATTTACAGTTGTTTCCTAAAGAATAGAAATAATGAAATACTGAAACAATTTTCATCAGAAGATATGTCATTTCAGGGCATTGTTTTAACTTGAACCTCTAACAAACAAGTTGGATAAAATTGCAGACTGGATAAAGAATGCACTAAGAGACTAACCTCATCTTATTGTCACCTCTATTAAATCACATTACTTAGTTTTCCAGGAAAAAGCTGTCAATAACCATATATGAGGAAATGCTAAATGTGCATTCTTCAAGGCACAGAAGTAGTAAAAAGTACTGTACTATTTATCAAGATGATGGCTAACAGTAATATTATAAGTAAAAAAAAACATCTTGTACATAGAAAAGAAGGGAAAAATGAATCTTTTATTGTATTTTGTTATGTCAAAGCGACTTCTCCATTCACCTCAGAGCCTTTTTATGACATGAAATACAATTTTTTTCATGCAAAGAAAAGTGTATTTAAAGAACAAAACCAAGTCATTGGATTATGTTATTTGAAGTGGCCCCTACTGACTAAATTCAATTACTAATTCTTCCCTCAATTATATAACACCTCTCTGGTGCTTGAAGCTTTTTATTACATTTTTAAGATATGCACAATCTTTAAAAAGAATTTGCATTAAACATTAACCTCTTTATTTCCATAAACCCTACCTTACAATTTACTGCATTTGCTTAGTCTTGGCACAATAAGCTTGTAGTATTATAAATTATTGGACAAATAAAAGTTATACACTTCAAATATAATTAAAGAAACAGGAGAAACATTAAAAAATTCCCACTGGTTTTAAAAATTAAAAATTAATAATACATAATGTGAGGGACGGAATATCTGTATAAAAACAGATAATGGTTAATTCAGCCATCTTGTTCTGTATACTCCATGTTTAAACTCATTAAAAGACTTTTGCTGAATGAGCAGCCTTGAGACAATCTTCAAGGTTTAAGATAGTATTTTCCGGGCGCTTAGCCATGTTTCTAGGAGTGTGGCCACAGTGTCCTTTGATGCTGCTTGTTACCATGAAGGCCGCACCTGGTGGCTAGTGCATTTCCACATGTTTCTATGTTTATGAGCTTATGTGTATTAATCATGTAATGTCTGAGCCCTCCACCACAGAACTGCGGATGCATGATGATAAGAAGTTAGAGCTCATTAAAAAGTGCTTTATGAGATTTCCAAGGCCATATCATCTATCATAGCAGGATGTGCTAATATGGTCAGATGCTAAGATGGCGGACACCGGAAGCGCACGCAGTGTTCACGTGCTAAGTCATGACTGTCCATTCAGTTTTTAACCAATTGTATTACATGCTTGATATGATGTAGTGTGTGATGTGTAAGCTGGCATAAAGCCATTATTTTCCTATAGAGATGCCTGACACTGCTCAATAAACTGAGATCTACTTTGGAAACAGAACTGTGTGTCTGTGTCTCTGTACATCTCCCGAGCTCGATATTCTGCCACACCTATCTCTAATTTGGCACCTCACGGCATTCCTGCAGATCAGAAGAGTCCCCAACAATAATATCTGAGAGGTGTCTTTTAGTGTTAATTAATGAGTACTAATTGTATCCAAACCATAATTACTGTGCTCACTAGAAGGTGGTAAAGTGTTACAAAATGTCATAAATGTCATAGAGCAGCTACTCCTAAACTGGGGTGTAACAGCACCGACTGATACCATACAAACCTGCTAGAGGTCCGAGATAGAGATGAGCGAATTTCTCAAAAGTTGAATTCGGCACTTCTATTCGAAGTTCCAAAAAAATTTGCTTCGATCCGAATTACTTTGCGGTGAATATCGCTAAAAAACACCTATTTCCTAGCTTCAGAGAGCCTGAATAGTGGTGTAGAACACTGTGCCTTGCAGTAACACGCATAGGGAGCCTACTGTGGTAGTCAAACAATACTGTGAGTCCGAATAACGCACATGACAGGCGTCGCTCTTAGAATCGATGCACACTTCACTTATTTGGACAGTTATGGGCCAAAACTGTCCAACTAACTCAAGTGGGAACCCAGCCTTACAGGTCCATGTTAGTGCCAGGTAGAAAGAACCATACAGAGGCCCAACATCCTACTGTAGAGTGAAAGAGCGCACTCCTTTTACACCCTCGTTTGCAGATTCCACATAGATTTCTACAGAGTGGCAAGGCGACATAATGTGGAGTTGGCAGCAGCATGAGGATACCATACAGTGACCCAGTAAAAGTGGTATTAGGAGGACATACAGTGACCCAGCAGTGGCAGTGGCATGAGGAGGGCATACAGTGACCCAGTGGCTGCGGCATGAAGCGTACACAGAGTGACCCAGTGGGAAGCAGCATGAGGAGGACATACAGTGACCCAGTTCCTCCTCTGCGTGACTTTGTTCACCCAGGCAAATGAGGTGTAGAACAGCGTGACACCGCTGTGACCTGCACATGTGGTCTGCTAGAGGAGCATACATTTAAAGGTGTTTATTAGTGTGGAAACCCATAAGGAGGACCATATTTGCCATTTTGTTCCCAGTATAACGTTGCAGGCCATTTATAAATACAGTATTGTCAATAATTCAATAATTTGGAGCCACAAATCTCTGCCTTTATCACACTTTTGTTATAGGTGTTCATTAGTGGGGAAAGAAATAAGGGGCATATTTGCCATTCTCTTCTAAGTAGAAAATAACAGGCCTTTTTGCCCTTTGCAATTACGTTTTTTCATCGAACAGTATGTCAGACAGAGAAGCGAGAGGCCATGCATAGGGGAGGGCCGCAGACCTAAATGTTGCTGACGCAGGCACAGGTCGCAGCAGAGTAAGGGGGCGTGGCAGTAGGGGTCAGTTACAGAGGCCTGAGCTCCCAGTGTCAAGTAGCGGTCGTGTCTTGACCAGCAACCCAACGGTTGTAGACTGGTTGACTCGGTGATCCAATTCATCCCAAGTCACATCAGACACCCCCAGCTAAGAGTCGGTGGGTTCGTCAGACACAACTTGCAACTGTCCTCAACTTGCCTCTGTACATTTCTGTTCCCTCAGAAGTACTCTATGCTGTGGGCTCAGATGCACTGTACAGTGAGGAGGAGGTATTATTATTATTATTATTATTATTATTATTTATTATTATTGTTTATCTATATAGCACCATTAATTCCATGGTGCTTTACATTTGAGGATTTACATACGGTACACAAGATATACAAAACAGATAATACTAACAGTGACCAATTGGCACAGTGGGATACAGGGCCCTGCCCGCAAGGGCTTACAATCTATGAGGGAAGAGGGATAGAGATAGAAGGTGGGGGTAGAGGCTGTTCAGGGGGTGGTATGGAGACAGTAGCGTTATTGGGGGTTGTAGGCCTTCCTGAATAGGTGAGTCTTCAAGCCCTTCTTGAAGCTTGTGATTGTGGGGGTTAGTCTTATGTGTCTTGGTAATGAGTTCCAGAGTATGGGGGATGCACGAGAGAAGTCTTGGAGACGGTTGTGTGAAGAGCGGATAAGAGCAGAGCTGAGTAGGAGGTCTTTGGAGGATCGGAGGTTACGTGTGGGCAGGTAGTGGGAGATTAGATCTGAGATATATGGAGGGGACAGGTTGTGGATGGCTTTGTATGTCAGCATTATTAATTTGAACTCTATTCATTGGGCAACGGGTAACCAGTGAAGGCATTGGCAGAGGGGAGCGGCCGATGAAGAACGGAGGGAGAGGTGTATTAAGCGAGCGGCACAATTTAAGGTGGACTGGAGGGGAGCAAGAGTATTTGCTGGGAGGCCACGGAGAAGGGTGTTCAGTAGTCTAAGCGGGTGATTATGAGGGCGTAGACTAGCATCTTTGTAGTTTCTGGGATGAGGAAGGAGCAGATTCGATGGATGTTCTTGAGTTGGAGGCGGCAGGAGGTGTTGAGGGTTTGGATGTGCGGCTTGAAGGATAGGTCAGAGTCCAAGGTTATCCCAAGGCAGCGGACCCAAGGACCAGTCAGCAGCTACTGCTCAGCTAAGATCTGGAGGAGACATCCGCCGCTTCCTCCGGTAGGCAGGCAAGTAGTGATGAGGAGAGTGGCATGGGAGCTGGTTTTGAGGAGGACATCAGTGAACTGCAGACTGTAGTGGATGACAATGTAGCCGATCATAATTGGGAGGGGCTTCATCGTCATCAGGAGAAGAGGGTTGCAGCTTGTGCATGAGCAGCGGGGGAGTCACCAGGGTGGCCGCAGTGGGAGTTCGGGAGCTTAACATGCCTGGGGTAGACCATCGCTTCGCAGCAGTCTACCTACCTGGAAAGCAGTGGTGCAGGGGTTCACGGAGGCAGTGGCGGTAAAATCACCTACTCGACGGTGTGACAGTTTTTTGTAAAGCCGCCGGGGGAGGTCAACATGTTCAATCTGTGGGTAGAAGGTGAAGCGTGGCCAGGGTGCCAATGTTAGCACCACAGCCCTACATCAACATATGCAGCATCACCATAAAGTGGCCTGGGAGAGCTGTAGCTCCAATGTGGTGGTCCAGCCTGCTGCAGCAACCGCTGCAGCACCCAGAGGCATGCACGCCATTTCAGGCAGTCAAGGCTCCACCATTTCAGCCAAAGGAAGCTGTGTGTCCTTCCCATCATCTGCTGGTCATGTTGCTCATGCTCCTCCTCCTCCTCCTAGTCAGTCATTGCGTCAGCAATCCATCACAGAAGCAACTAACGAAGAGACAACAGAATGCGTGTACTCATCCAACAGTGGAAAAGCTGAACATGCTCCTGTCCAAGTTGCTGGTGCTGCAGTCACTCCCTTTCCAAGTGGTGGACTCTGCACCTTTTAGAGAACTCATGGCTTGTGCCGACCCAAGGTGGAGAGTCCCAAGCTGTCATTTCTTTGCCAAAAATGCAGTACCAGCCCTGCACAAATATGTAGAAGAGAAGGTGGGCCAATCCTTTGGCACAATACTACTGAAAAATGTTATGCCTTGTAAAAACAGTGAATAAGCTCCTTATAATAAAGGCCTTTAAAAAGGCTTCTTTTGCAGATGCATGCAGATATTAGTGTATGATATTTCACTTTTTTTTGCTGTACTGCACTGCAAAAGGCTTGTTGTGTTCCACCTTGATGACACCGATATGAGTAATGAGCAGCAGTATAATGGTGATGTGAATTATGCTGCAAATTCTTGCTGTAAATGACCCTGCAACCACCCCAAATTCTTCTCTCAATTCCTCCCTATGCTTTCCCTACAGTTCTAAGGCTCAGCCTCTTTCCCTGAACTTCTATATGTTTTCTAAATCTTTCCCTAGCTCCTGCCGACGTCTGTCCCTACAGTAAGAGCGATGTGGAATGACTGTACCTAAAATGGCCGAGGGTTTTTATAGGGCTGTGACATCACAGGTCCTGCTGGCTGCTGATTAGCTGCACGCTTGGCATTCAGATTGAATTCCACTTCTGCAGAATTGATTCGCTCATCTCTAGTCCGAGACACGACAGTGGCAACATGACAGCTTAACTCTTGGCACAAGCAGTGGGCTGTATTACATTTCCAAGTTCCTGTTTCAATGCCCAAGATCGGAAATAACATGGGTGTTTAACCCCTGAGATACTGAGTCAGTAGTGATCGTGGCATCTAAGGGGTGTTTCACAATGATGTCCCAAGCTTTCCAGCCCTACATTCTTGAATTCATCTGTGCTGGTTCCCAACAAGAATGTATGTATGAGCTTTTCAAAGATCTTTTCCAAAGGTTCTCTGAATGTCCTTTAAGGCTGAGGCCCCATGTTGCAGAAATGCAGCTTTTTTTGTTGCAAAGTTTCCTGTGTTTTTTTTTTATCCAAAGTCAGGAGTGCATTGAGAAGAAGGGAGAAGTATAAGTACTTCCTATGTATTTCCCATTCTTTTTGTAGCCACTCTTGGCTTTGGCTCAAAAAACCGCAGCAAAATCTGCAACAAAAAAAGCTGCATTTCTGCAACGTGGGGCCTTAGCTCAAAGCCATGGCCCCACGTTGCGGAAATGCAGCTTTTTTGTTGCAGATTTTGTTGCGGTTTTTTGAGCCAAAACCAGGAGTGGATTGAGCAGAAGGGAGAAGTATAAGAACTTTCTATATATTTCCCAATCCTTTTGTAGCCACCCTTGTCTTTCGCTCAAAAAACCGCAACAAAATCTGCAACAAAGAAAGCTGCGTTTCCGCAACGTGGGACCACAGCCTAAAGGAGTTTTCCTGGCTTATCAACTGATGACCTATTCATGTGATTCAACTGAAGATCAGCAAGGGTCTGATAGCGGGACCCCACAAATCAACAGTTTGAAGACACTGCAACATTTGGTTGAACGCTGCAGCCTCTTTAGAGAAAACCAACCACAACATTATATATTGTATGGTGGATATGCTTGGTATTGCAGCTCAGCCGCATTCATTTGAATGGGATTGAGCTGCGAAAAGGACATTTGACAGATAAATATGACGTCACAAGGGAGCGCTACTACTGTTTTGAGGAGTTGATCCACAGGATTCTGTGTCAGACACCTGCTGATCTTCACTTCATAACCTATCTATAGGCCTCATGCACACAACAGGTAATAAAAACATTGAGGTGTTTTTTTACATTGCAGATTTTGCTGCATTTTTTGAGCCATAGTCAGGAGTAGATTTAACAGAAGGGGGAAGTATAAATGCTTCCTTTATATTTCCCATTCCATTCCAAGCTATTTTTTTTACTTTGGCTCAAAAAACCACAGCAAAATCTACAACAAAAAAAGCAGCTTTTCCACAACATGGGGCCTTATCCTTAGTCTTAGAGACTCTCAGATCTTTCAGATAGGTAAGATTTCCCATACCATGCCACAGCATATCAACCAATTCAATGAGTAAATAAGAACATGCACATTACATGTATGTCAGTCAAAGTTTCTTAAATCCATCCAATGTGTATTGGGTCCTCTAGACTCTCTCCTGATGTCAGGGGAAATGAGGATCAGGTAATTTTGCTTCAACTGCTTGAACTTTTTGTTCTTGGAGACATAAGCAGTTACCATACATGTTTGGCATTGCCTGTCCAAGTTCTTACACATACTTGGCTCATTTGAGTGCATAGGAAAGTCAACCAATATAACAGTCATTAGGCCGATATGGAATACTTAAGCAGAAGAATAGTGGAAAGAGACAACATACCAAATGACAACTGTAGCGTATACACTTACTGCCTACTGGTTTTATGGCTTCATATGAACAATGTTTTATAATTCCATTCAGGAGTGGGAACAAACCTACTACTTCTCATAGACTGTTTGCTACAGTTGTATAGAGATAAGTCAATCCTTTCCAAGCAACATTTTATCATCACTCATGATGTACTGGCAACTTGCATTCACCAAAAGCCTGTTCCAGTAGTTTTGACAGCATTTTCAGACAATTGTCTAGCAAAACAATGTAATTCGTTTAATAAAACGGACAACGAGATGACACCACATTGGTGCTTATTTAAAGAGGTTTCTCATGGTTCCCATTCCTCTTTTCCCACATAAAACTGTATTTTTATAAAAACATAATTCCAAATGAAAAGAAACATGGGAATGATTTAATTAAGTCATATAACGTAACTTAGGCTAAGTTCACAACTGCGCCATTGGAGACTCTGCCGCAGAAATTGCCAGAAATCAGCAGAGAACTGCGCGGAGAACTTTTCTCTCCACCAGTTTCAGTATAAAAACGGGAGACACTTTGCGGACACCCGATAGACCCCATTATATTCTATGGGGTCTGTCGAAGTCCAAGAGTAACTTCTGTTTTAGTAGTCCAGCTCTCTGTCGTTAGTTGAAGAGCCAGGCACAGATTTGAACCTAGCCTCAAAGGGATTTTCCCATGAACATAACCATATTTAAAATTGTAGACATTTGAAAGTTAACCATCTTTGCAATTATAGACAATTAAAAATTTAGCTGAATTTTAAAGATTTTCTCTAACCATTTCAGTGATGACAGTTTGTTGTCTTGATCGGATCTATGCTCTGAAACCTAGCCATGATTTCCTAGTTGTGACCAGATTATCTTCTCATACATGTACTGTCCCTACCTGATAACACAGCCACAATAAGGAAATCATGGCATGGATTTTCTGATAAGTGCCAGACCATAGAAAGTTCCTGCATTCATGGTTAAATTCATTGGAATAAAAAAAAGACTGTCACCACTATGATGGTTAGATAAAATCTTTAAAATTCTGAATTTTTTTTCATTATGTATGCTGGCAAAAATGTTTAACTTTTAATTGTTTACTAATCTAAATATGGTTATGTTCATGGGAAAAAAACCATTAAGAATAAGACTTATTGAAAATAAATGGTAACCAACAGATAGTTAGATAGGATGATACAACAGAAAGAATCATGTCTACATGGATGTAGGTCCCACATCCTTACCAACTCTATTTATAATGGATAATTTTTTTCTTCCAAGTAGAAATCGAGCAAATTTTTTTCTGGCCCAAGATTTGGCACTTCATGTAATCATGATTTAGTGGAGACCTATAGTTTGATGTACACTGTAAAGATACAATAACATAATGGGAACCCAGCTAGATAAAAGATTCCTTTTAATGGCATCCATTAAAGATTAGTCCATGTGCCAAGAAAGGCTTACTGCACTGTTGGTATACTAAGAGGATAAAGTTTCCAATGTCAATACAGACCACATGAATCGTACTCTACTTACGCACCTTAAAGTTTTCTATTATACATTGCTCATTCTAAAAAAGAAATACAGAGCACATTATCAATTGGGTTTCCAGATTTATTCTTGATTTTTTTAAATTTCAAAATAAAAAATAAATGTCAGAAATAAAATGTAAAAGGTTGGCTTATTTATGTCAGCCATCATTAAAATAATATAAAATGTATGTGTAATCATTTGTGAAGTCCCACCACATCTCATGTAATGTTCTTAATAGATTAATATGCTAGATAATATTGTAAGAGTCAGGCAAACATATGTTAAGAATCGCTGTTGTATGCATAGTGCCTAAGGCCCAGTTGTGCACAAATCAAAAATTCAAAGAAATTTTGCAGCCTTTATAACACAACAGAAATTCAGTAACGAATGGCATATTGTGTATACACAATATTGGAAAAGGCGGCACACAGATGAAATGCTGCATACACATGGACATATGGATCCCTAGGAATACTCAGCCTCAAAATTACTGAACAAAAACTTGCTATTTTGAATTGTAGTTGTACCTGAAGTGGAGACAGCCTACCATAATATACATACATAGAAAAAGTGGTCCACAATGCCGCACTCCCATGTTAGAAGACTTAAAACACTAACTACTTTGTATAGTTATTGCCATAAATAATTACACCACTGTGTCCAGTGTGAATAATGCCTTACTTCCACCATATTCTCCAACAGTGATTGAAAGCAGCTGATTGGTAGGTGCAGATATTTTTGTGCACTAGTGGTGCACCAGGAATATCATAGTAGTACTTAATGTTAGCCCTAGGATTGTAACCATAACATTGGCAGTAACACCAAAGTAAGGCTACATTCACATGAAAGCGGTCAACATTAATTTCACTGTCAGTGAATGGGGGCTATTCACATGATCGTTATTTTGACATTCCATTGTCACAGACTGTCAAAATATAGGTTATGTCCAATTTTTGGCCGTTTGACAGATCCTTCCATGCACTCAAATGTATGGGGGATCCTTGGAAACGGGTGGCTCTCAGGTGCAACACGGCCATGAAAAATGGATGTTTTTCACAGCTGTTTTGCACCTCGGTCGTGAGCATCTAGCCTAAGGCTAGGTTTTAAAAATAAGTCTGTGTTGTTAAGGTACTTATAGGCTGCATCCTTAAGGGGTTAATATAATTTTTTACTTTTACTATGCATTTTGGCTCAGCCATAAACAAGAAAACCCCCTGCAATAGGTTGGTGATCTCTGGGGTACAGTTTTCCAGAGAAAAATATATCTCCATGGTTGTGCAGCGTTACTTACCTTGCTTCTGTATCTCTGAAGTTATGTATTTGCAGTATAATATAGTTGACCTAGATATATAGCTTTCTATAGAGCCCCATTGACTTACTTTGTAAGTAACAGGAGTCAGTTGAGGTCAATTGCATTATTGAGATTTCAGTTTACACTGAAGCACAGTGACAGTATGTTATAAAGTAGCGTAGTAGAAGGATGTGTCATGTGCAGCGTCCAAAATGTTTCACGCTGTCAATATTGTTTAATCTAAAGCCACTGAAATAGAATAAAACAGAAAAATATTCCTCCGCTTGAAAAAAAGCACAATTTTAAAGGTTTTATGCTGCCAATGAAAAGATCAAAATGTACTTTTTGCTGTGCTGGAATTTCAATTGATTCCATTGTGATGGATTTTTCAGATAAAACCTACAGATTTTTTGTTGTGCGTACTTCAAGTATCAAAGCTGTCGAGATTGCTGAATTTGGTAGGCAGAATGTATCTCCTCAGTGATGGTCACAGTACTTTTCTGGCCTTCACAGCAATTTTAATTTTAATAGGAGACAGAATTTGGTAGTTTGTCAAGCCAACTCATAAAAATGTTATTACTGTTTTTTTTCTGATTCTCTATTTTCAAGAATCATTTTCAGAAAAATAAACTTGTGTTCAGCTTAGCTGAGGCTTCAAATAATGCTTAAATTACAATACAAATCAAAGGCATACTCGGGATGGAAGCCATCAAAGTATGTAAGGGAATTCTTAGTACAGTACAAAGTTAAGTAAAATGTAGTAAAATGCATCATTAGTACAATGGTTGCAAAAGGAGCTCACACACCAAGAGCAAAAACACACATAATTGGCCATTAAAATAAGGTAAAACATTCTAAAGAAACAAAAGATATCTTGGAGGACATCCCTAGCATCAATAGTGCAGGAAAAAAGTCTTGAATAGCACATTATTGTAGAACATGGCAAATTAACATTATGTTATGTTTATAAAGTAACTAAAAACTTTAGCAAGCTTTGGATATGATTTAGAGCAACAACAAATAAAATATCAAGCATCACTGCACTGCAGTCCTTACCTCCTTATTGCTTGTATCAAAATAGGTTGTGTTTTGTAGGAAGAAGTTCTGTAGCACAATTGTTGTTTAGGGGATTTGGGTGTCATTGTTAAAATTGAGGTCTTAAAATGCACCATTAACATGCATTAGTGATTATTTCCAATTAACAATTTGAGTCTACTGAGTGTCCCTCTCAGTTATATGAGTGTATATCATGCTGTGTGATCACTATCTAAACTATTACATTATGGCACTCTCCATCTTCTCCCCATTGTGTGAAATAGTTCTCTAGGCTCAGTTGCATAGGGACCTAGAAAGTAAAGTGGAGGACTCTGTCAGCTAAACACAACTTCCCTCTGCAATAATGGATTTCAGGGCTCACAATTACTGGTGGGTGGTTGCAGAGCAAGAATCTGTGATGGCCCTGATGGGCTAATCGAGACTAAAGGAACCATAGACTGTTCTTGCCATCTGTGTCTTTTTCTGGTAAACATAACATACTGCTAGGTGTTTGCTAATTTCATCTACTATAATATCTTACTATACAGTAGAACCCAGGGCTCAGAAGACAAGTTTGGAGAAACCAGTTAAAGATACAGTACAATATAGCCATCACCTGCTACACAATTGTGCCTTTTAAAGCAGGACTTAATATGGTGATAAGAATACCAACATTTAGACCTGACTGTTCCTTTACATTAACATACCACCTTAAGGCCAGGGCCCCACGTAGCGTATATGCCATGATTTAACAGTGGTATTTTACAGTACCTGCAAAGTGGATGGGATTCTAGCTAATTCCATCCACACATTGCAGAAAAATATCCACAACAGACGTGTTGCTATTTTTAAAAACCATCGTATTTTTGTAAATTGCAGCATGTCAATTATACCTACAGAAATGCCAGCATTTTCCATATAAGTATAATTGAAGCAGAAAGTTTGCAGATCAAAACTCTGCAGACTTTCTGTGAAAAGCGATCCATCCACACATTGCGGGAAAATATGCGCAGCAGACACGCTGCAATTTCCAAAACTGTTGCGGTTTTGGAAATCGCAGTGTGTCAAGTATATCTACGAAAACACCGACGGTTTCCCCATAGGTATAATTAAAGCAGAATATCCGCAAAGGAAACTTCTGTGGACTTTCAGTAAAAAACACTGCAGGAATAACTGTGATGCGTTGCTGCCACGTTTTTCCCCGCATCGCTTTTTTTGCTGCGGCTCGCTATGTGGGGCCTTAGCCTCAATGACTTTTTATTGGTTTTTGTTGTCTTCTCTGAGAAGATATCAAGCTGCAGCAGTTTAACCAATTGCAGAAGTTGGGGTTAACTCTGCTACATCTGTACAGTGGGGAAAAAAAGCATTTAGACAGCCACCAATTGTGCAAGTTCTCCCACTTAAAAAGATGAGGCCGGCCTGTAATTGACATCAAAGGTAGACCTCAACTATGAGAGACAAAATGAGAAAACAAATCCAGAAAATCACATTGTCTGATTTTTAAAGACAATAAAAATTGTTTCTTGATTCTGTGTTTTATACAAATGGTACTATATATAGTAAACCCTTTTAGTACCTGTGAAAAAGACAATAATATAAGGGTAGACTAGATGGGCCACATAGTCTTTTTTTGCCATCAATCTTCTACATTTTGTAATACACCAGCAGTCCTGGATATAGTTACATGTCTCTGTTTCCTATGCCAGTAGAAAGATTGCTGTGAGTGTAAGAGACAGCCCAATGATGTCCCAAGCTTCATTTGTCTATTTAAACTGTTAAAGTTGAATGTGTTTCTGTGATTCTTGTTTGTTAAGACAGCAGCCATTGTAATTGTGACATGATTCTGGAGTGACACACTCCTATGATGTCAGTCTGTCTGTTTTGCAGACAGAGAGGAATTAGAAAAGCAGGAAGTGACGAGACAGGGAGCAACAGCCATCTTGGCAAGAGAAAAGACAGGTGTCTATGCTGTATTGAGAGTTTGTGGAGATCTCAGAGGATTTTCCTGTGCAGTTAAGCTGTAGATATTTCAGTCCAGAGGCAAACGGAGTATAACGAGACAGTACGTCTAGTGGGGCCACAGTAAAAGGACTGTGCTCGGTGGCTAATCAGTGAAACTGACATTGTGGCTGTGTATATTGCCGCCATAGCTAGAGACTCGCAGTGCTGTTGAGTACCGGACAGTAACTGCATAACCACAGCTTACATCCCAGCTCAGTGTATGGATTCTGCAGGACTGTCAGTGTGCTGAGTGATATCTGCTGTTGGATTCCATTGCATCCATTTGGTTTCCCTGCCTGCTTAGCAGGATTTCATTACTTCAGATATCGTGATAACCGTGAGGAGAGGACTCTTCGCTATAAAAGAAAGGAACGACTTTGGGCCCCACCGTGCGCTTCTACGGACTGTAATCGGTCCATCTGGACCACTGGGAAAAGGGGGGTGTGCACCCAAATGTGAAATCAGGGTCAGTTAGGGATGGTTTTGGGTATATTGTTCATTCAGTGTCCGTACTGCAGAAGTGGACATAGTAAAAGTGGAAACCATTGCAGAATCTGCCTTGAATTGTTCATACTATACTGTGTATTTTGCTTGTCCTTCTTCCTGTTATTTTACCTTTAACTTGCCTTTATTAACCTGTAGTAAATGCATTTTTCTTGAACTTGATCACCACATGTGCGTTCATTTCTGGTTGCGGAGCCTAAACCACCTGCCTTGCTCTCAGTTCACATGAGCATGTAAATTAATTGGATTGCCCAATCCTGCAAATTGATGACCTACGCTGAGAAAAGGTTATCAATATCAGACTAGTGGGGCTCCACCATTCAGCTGTTCTCAGCATAGGGTATAGAGTCAGATGACTCTGCTCAGTGTCTAGTATGTAGTGGCCATGCTGTAATATGACAGCTCAACTTCCATTCACTCTAACGATAGGCTATCATTTTTACAGACTTAGACAAACCTTCTAAAATCTGTTTTAATATATATATATATATATATATATATATATATATATACATATATATATACAGTACATACTGTATCTATTCCCCTTCCTAATTTAAGGCCATAACAGAATAGTTTCAAAAGCCTATTCTTCAAAGAACACTTGCACATTTATGCAGGATTAAGTTGTAGGAATGTCTGCCAGCCAGCACTTGTAAATATAAGTGTTTTGTAATATATACAAAATGCGTTTTCAGGAGAGGATATTTTTCTTAAATCTGAGTATAACAGTTGTGTTCACATGTAGTGAATACATGCAACATCCACTAAAGAATTGGGCCTGCTTTTCCTGAAGCTTGCTATATCGCTGTTCCAATTACACACACATTATGCACAGTATATATTTTGTTTCTATGCTTTATGTATTTCTTTGCTACATGTATTTTTCTGTATAAATATTGATTTGTGCTTAGTGCATCATGATATGGCACTTTAAGAAAAGCCAGCATATAACCCATTCATCTGGAATCTGTACAGTGGCAGAAAAATACATATTGGAAAAAAATCAGAAACTGATATAATGCCAGGTAGGCTCTCAACGCCTCAGCACGAATGTAATGAAATAGATCATTATTAATCAGTTCTGGCAAAGTCTTGAATTTCAAATTGAACTTAATCCACTACACCCTGAGCTGATCTGCAAGTATGAAATGATCAATTGGAAGTTTGTGCTTGGAAGCTAGTCTCAGTATCACCCAGCCATGCTTTCAAAGAAACATCTGCATTATTCTGACATGTACATACACCAAGTGTCACTTTCAGTGCAACCTTCTTATTAAATACAATTTATATTGCTCAAATACCAATATACCATAATGAACTAGGGGTTGCATGGAATTCAATTGAATTCAGAATTTTAGAAAGTAAGAAGATTAAAAACAAAATGCTTAGAGAAATTATTTTCAAATACTTCATTACGATATTCTGAATTAATAGGAGGGTGCCGCAATCAGTACCATGATTCTGTTAGCCAGCGGAGAGAGATAATACAAAGTTTCTGTGTGAGGCTTTCACACTAACTATCCATTTTGTGGACAGACCCATAGACTTAAATAGCCCCAATGAGTAGAGAAAAGAGAGAAAAATAGTGTATGAATAGAGAAAAGGGGGAAAAAAGGGAATAGAGAAAAGAGTGAAAAATAGTGCATACCACAGTTTTTTCTCAATGTATCTTAGTCTGTGAAAAATAATGTACATGTGCTCCACTCACTATAATAGGTCAGTATGCTGCCTTTTTTTTTTTTTTTTACGGACAGGATATGGACAGAAAAGGCCATATATTCTGAAGGAAATTATGTAATTCTTCAATTTCCCTGTGGTGGCACTGCAGTAGAATGTCTTGTTTGCTAGTTGTTTCAGCAGCTGAATACTCTATGAGTAGGTTATTGCCTGGGGGGAAATGTACAAACTCCTTCATTTAATGGCAAGTAATATTATAACTATGAAAAAGAATGACAGCTTTTTAAGTGCGGGCATTTACCTTCCAATGTAAAAGGAAAAGCCACCATCTGTTCAGCTGTTTTTAGTAGTTAACATGTTAGTTTACATTCTAATCAATAACTTTAAATGAGGAGGGTTGAACCTACCGCCTTAGGAGATCTTACTGTGTGCCAATATAGGACTTTAGTACTATTTGTCGTCCTGGACTTTAAACATGCCTTGCTCTATTTTGACTTTTTGAATAACTCACTGCCCATACCGTATGTTTGCTTATAATTCACTGCCTATACCGTATGTTTGCTTATAATTCACTGCCCATACCGTATGTTTTCTTATAATTCACTTCAATACCATATGTTTGCTTGTAATTCACTGCCGTCCAGTATGTTTGCTTATAATTCACTGCCACACTTTTATTTGCTTATATTCATTTTGTTTATTGGACAAATAAATAAAACCTTTAAAAAATATTTTCAAATGAAATTATTTATACAAGAAAATATAGAATATATTAAGTCTTGCAGTACTTTGTTCAACAGTTGATACCCATGACATCTGTGTTAGCCCCACCCTATCACTATTTATACCAGAGGTCGACAGCATACGGTTCTGCAGCTGTTGTGGAAATGCAAATGCAAGAGCAAGAGCCAGATTTTGTAGTCTGATAACAGATGGAGTGCCACAGGTTGCCCATGTCTGATCTATAGCATCACTTCAACCACTACTGCTATGCAAATTCATTTTACTGGTTCATACTGGTTCAGTGTATTTAAGGTTTTCAGATTGCCTTGCCTGTCAGACGGCAAAGATGGAGAGATATATTAATACAGTTGTAAAAACATAATTATATGAGATGGTAAAATGGTATAACATATGCATGATTTATGAAAAGGCACACATACTGTAACATTATAAATGTGCTTTATAAATGACATACGCATAGTTACCAACTTTGCACTGGTAAAAATAAAGGTATTTAAGTTCGGCTTACAAGACTGCCAAAGTCCATACAAGAAGACCCAATCATGGGCAGGATTATGCTGGGACAAGCTAAAAATGCTGGGATTCTTACTAAAAATTCTAGATAGTTCTGGAAAATTCAGGCTTGTTGCCAACTATGCATAGATTCCAGTACTTTCTACCAAAAAATGTCACCACCATTTTCTTAGCTCCATCTATTTTTTATTCTAGTCTATTTTTTCTATTTTACAAAACTGTCAAAGAAGGAGCAAAATATGATTAAAACTAGCATGGTACCTGCGGCTCTGGTTAGCCTAGCATTATGGTGCTATACAGCTTCCTGTTTTCCATTTTGTTCCATCCATTGCTCCTTTTTGATGTTATATATTTGAAAAACTTTAATAAAACTTGATTAAACCTAAAACTAGCATGGTATGTACGCTTTTGTTTTACTTAGTAAATCTTTCCTACTGACTCCTCCAACTGTGTTGATATGAATAAATGAGCTGTCCATCAATGCATTATTACCCTTTGGAAAAGGTTAGGCAAAGCTCCCCATGTGGACCCAAAGAACGAAAACCTGAACGCTAGAGAACTTAGCGTAAAATCAACAGTATATTCTAAATCAGTGTGACTTCTGCACTGAAAAATGAACATATAATGACTGTTTTTGCTGCGTCCATCACACACCAGTTAAATTAATTAAATTTGTATCTATTCCCATGTCCGTTTTTCACATCTGTCAAAAAAACTGACATGCACTATCTTTGGCCTTTAGATCCATAGAAAACATCAATGTCGTGTGGAAGAAGCCTTATACTTCTATTCATTTAGTTTTATTCATTTTGCAAAAAACAAAATGGCAATTTTATACCAGGACCACGCCAAGACATGCACTACTGAAACATTTAGTATGCCTTGCTTATATTCTTAATAAATAGGGCAACTTAGCCTGACAGCTTAATTCAGCAAATAAATCCGTAATACATAACTGTAGTATAAAGAACTAAAGCAACACTGTAAGAAAATAACACTATATATTAACTCAACATTTTTCCATTGCTTTTAATGACTTTTGTTATGAATTATCATGGTGCAACAAGTTATCAGTTTCAAGTTGAAGATAACTATATCTGAATATATTTGTACAATCTATGTATATAATCCACACACACACACACACACACATCTGGCTCTTATAAGGTACTAAAATTAGGTGAACATGACCTTAGAGGAACAAAAACACATGACAAATTACAATGTGTCTGTTTCAAGTTGAAGATGGCTACCTCAGAGGAACAACACATCAAAAATTATGACAATTAATGACAATGTGTCATTAATTATTTTACAAAAACTACAACAAAATGAAGAAGCAATGTGTGAGAAATGAAGTATACCCTTACTTCTTCCACAGAAGTTCAGAGGATAAATAAGTGACAGCCAGGTGCTGCTGATAAAATGCTCTTGATAGATTGATCATCAGCAAGTGTAACCACCTCTATAAAGAAAGTTGTAAAGTTGCATCTGAACAACCACAAGACTTCTGGAACAATGTCCTGTTGAAAGACAATAACAAAGTGGAGATATTTGGCACAATTTGGTAAATCACAGTGGTGAAGGAGTGATGGTTTAGGCTTGCATTGGGTTGACTATTCTTGTATAACACCATGTCTGAAGAAGAGAGCTAGTACTCTCGAAAGCTTACAATCAAATATACTCAGTTACCCTCTAAAAGGTATCACCTGATTTCTTCACTCTTCCACTACTTTCTATGGCTAGCACGGTACAACATTATACTACTATGAATACCAAAGTATTCTAGAGTATTCTAGAGTGAAATGTGAGACCATTTATCCAATAGCTAAAGCTTGAATATTTACAAAGCTTAGAGAAACTGGGTGATACCATGGAAAAATTATCCCAAGCACACCAGCAAATCTACAAAAGTCTGGAAAAGAAAATAATCAAGGTTTTGCAATGACCCAGTCAAAGTCATGACCTCAACCCAAATAAAATATGCGCACAATTTGGATATGACATTGAGGCAGTTTCTGCCTCAAAATCTGCTTCTAAAAATACCTGAAGATTGTGCCCAAAACTCCTACTGAAATGAATGGTAGGCATATTTTGAAATGTTTTTAGGCGAAGGCCCCACTGCTTTTTTGTTGCAGATTTTTCTGCGTTTTTTGAGCCAAAGTCAGGAGTGGCTTGAAAAGGAATAGAAAATATAAAGAAAGCACATTTACCTTCTGTGTAATCCACTCCTGACTTTGTCTAAAAAAAAAAATGCAGCAAAATCTGCAACAAAAAACACTGCGTTTCCACAGGTGGGTCCTTAACCTTAAGCAGATTTTGGAGCAGTTCTTCAGAAAACGAATCAAAATTAGCTTCCAAAATCTGACTCAGGCTAAGACTTCACATTCTGTTTTTTTTTCTGAAGCGTTTTTCACAGAAAGTCTTTAGTGTTTTCCTCTGTGGACTTTTTGCCTCTATTATACATATACAGAAAATACTAGCTTTTCCATAGGTATAATTGACATGCTGAAATTTACAAAAACGCAAGCATTTTTTAAATCACTGCATTTCTGCTGCAGATGTTTTTCTGCAATGTGTGGATGGGATTAGCCAGAATCCCATACACTTTGCAGGTTATGCAAAACGCAATGCAATGTGGCCCCCAGCCTCAAGTTCCTGTAGCAGATTTTTCTGCTTGACCAAATTCTTCCATGCAAACATACCCTAAAGATAGAAGGGGCTCGAGGTGGAGGTTGTGGCGGCCACCTGGGTATTTATTTATTTATTTATTTATTTATTATCATTGGGATGTTTATAGGTCCTGAATGGATTATGGTATTTTCTAATGCAATACATGTGTATATTATCTTGTCTGTTTAAATATAATCTTGCCTGTTTGAATACAATATTGATGTGGCTATATGAATTATCATATTGTCTATACTATCCATATACCTATGGTGATATATAAACTTTTATTATCTTATATTATATCGATGATATTATTCCTATATATATGCTGATATATTGACAATTACATCAGTTATTGTTAGTGTGATTTGGCAAACAAGATATGTAATTTTTTTCCATACATATTATTCTAATATGCCGGATGATGCCACGACCTCCACTTTTTGTGGTGGTTTTTAAATGTTTTTAGATTTTGAATTTTTCCTTGTCTCAATAAAAATATTTAATATTTTGTATATTTGATTGTGATGGTGTAATTCTTTGGTGGTATGGATTCTATATAGGTTAGGTTATGTAAAACACAATGCAATGTGGGGTCTCCGGCCTCAAGTTCCTGTAGCAGATTTTTCTGCCTGACCAAATTCTTCCATGTAAACATACCCTAAAGATAGAAGTGCATAACCTAATGCCCACACACCTCAATAAGCTGAATCAAAATTGTAAGGAAGAGTGGGCCAAAATTCCTCCAGAATGATGCAAGAGACTGATAAAGTCATACAGAAGACAATTACTTTAAGTTATTGCTGCTAAAGGTGGTTCTACAAGGTACTGCCATGAGGTGTACTTAGTTTTTCATACATGGCTTTCATATTTTGACTTTATTAAATAAATAATGAAATTGTTGAATCTGTTATGCAATGTTACTTATCTGATGTTGTATTTACCCAAATTTAAGACCTTAATTATGTCCTTATACATAAAATCACAAAACTTTCTTTTTCTCGTTGCTGTATATACAGTGCCTTGCGAAAGTATTCGGCCCCCTTGAACTTTTCAACCTTTTGCCACATTTCAGGCTTCAAACATAAGGATAGAAAATTTTAATTTTTTGGTGAAAAATCAACAAGTGGGACACAATCGTGCAATGGAACGAAATTTATTGGATATTTTAAACTTTTGTAAAAAATAAAAAACTGAAAAGTGGGGCATGCCAAATTATTCGGCCTCCTTAAGTTAATACTTTGTAGCGCCACCTTTTGCTGCAATTACAGCTGCAAGTCTCTTGGGGTATGTCTCTATCAGTTTTGCACATCGAGAGACTGAAATTCTTGCCCATTCTTCCTTGGAAAACAGCTGGAGCTCAGTGAGGTTGGATGGAGAGCGTTTGTGAACAGCAGTTTTCAGCTCTTTCCACAGATTCTCGATTGGATTCAGGTCTGGACTTTGACTTGGCCATTCTAACACCTGGATACGTTTATTTGTGAACCATTCCATTGTAGATTTTGCTTTATGTTTGTAATGATTGTCTTGTTGGAAGATAAATCTCCGTTCCAGTCTCAGGTCTTTTGCAGACTCCAACAGGTTTCCTTCCAGAATGGTCCTATATTTGGCTCCATCCATCTTTCCATCAATTTTTTTATATAACTGTAATTTTATTGAAAAATTTTTCATTAACAAGGAATAAAGAAAAACAAAAAAACAATAATAATCAAACAAACAGGAAGCATTGAGGCAAACAGAGGCCACTGCCTCCTCCCCCTAAGCAATAGCACCTAAATTAAGCAGGAACAAGGGAGGGGGGAAGGAGGGGCCAAGAAGACAAGGGAGGACCAAAGGGAAGGGGGGGAGGGAAGGAGAGGACCAGAGACCAGAGACCCGCAAGCACGAACAGTCCCAGGGGCCCAAAAGCCCCAAAGGCTTCCCGGAAAGTAGGCCAGCAGCAGGATCAAGACTCCTCACACCTCATCTAGCCACAAGCTCAAGACTAGATGGGGGACCACCTCTTCCAGTTCAGCAGAGAGTAGCGCAGACAAAGAGCAAGAAAAGCCGGATGACATGCTCAGGTTTCTGGGGGAAGGTTCAGGAGATAAAGAAGAGGGTCAAGAGGAACCTCGCAAAAAGAGAGCAGCGTCAGAGTCCGACCTCCCCCAAAAACCGAGGAGAGAGGGCACGCCAAAAGAGGGAGGGCACCCACCGCAGCCCACAGCGCCAGCACCACGGGGGAACCAATGGGCCTAAAGTATGAAGGAGAGCGGAGCAGACACCAAGCATCAACAGCTTATACGCGTTTCCCAAACGCAAGCACGAGATGATCTCGGGCCCGAGACCACACAACGCCACGCGGGAGAGGGCCACCCACGCCCCCCCATCCAAGCAACAGCGAGATCAACAGGAGAGCCGTAGCCTGTGAGTTAAGAAGTTGGCAAACAGAGGATACAAAGCCCCTAGTGGACGGCCTGCACGGCAAATCCTTTCAAAAGCGGGGGGAGCGACACCCCAAGAGACCCACGGAGGGAGCGGACAAAGTGAACCACCCGCAAGCAATGGAACCATTCAGTACCCGGCAGGCCCCGACAGCTGCAAGATAAGCAAAGGACCTGAGCCCAAGGCTCCAGGGCCAACCACACCAGCAACCGGAAAGGCCACCCAGACCACACCCAGCAGGCAGAAGAGGCCCCGAGAAGGGGGCGAAGCAGGAGACCAAGAGAGGGACACAGGAGAACAGCACAACAGGCAGACCAGAAGACAGCAAACGAAGGCCCAAAGGCACGGCAGGGGGGGGGGAGCGACCCACAGAAGCGCGCAGGAGCAGGGGCCAGCCAAGCCACGCACCCACGGGAGCGGCAAGCGCCAGAAGGGAAGGCGAAGGGGCGCCCAGTAATAAGCAACAGAGTGGGAAGCCAACCCAGACCCCCAGCCAGCAAACAGACCAGGTACGGGGCGCCTCCAGATAAACGGAAGATAGCCGAGGCAACCCCCGCAGGAGGGAGCCAAAAACACAGCAGCGGGAGGAGAGTCATCTGACCGCAGCAATCCCCCAAAAGGGAGAAGGCAAGGGGCCAGTCCAAAGGGCTCAGCTCACAAAACAACGGGGAGGCCGAGAGAGGGGCAAGGAAGGGAAAGGACTCCCAGGAGCGGAAGAGGACCCGCCACGGAAACGTAAACGGGAGGAGAAGGAGAAGGTCCCGGGGAGTAAGGGGAGGCCCAGGGGTTCACCAACCCGAGAGAACCAAGGCTCAGCGAGCGCAGAAGGGAAGGGAGAGAGGGGAGGGAGAGTGAGGAGTACACGTCCGCAAAGAGAGATACAAACCACGGACCAGAGCCCTGATATAGGGTCTCGCCAACGCCGCTAGCGGCAAGCAGAGGGCAAAAGATGGGTGACAGGGGCAACCCGCCAGGCCAGAAAGGAAGAAGGGCGAAGAGCAGGGAAGCAAGCGCGAGGGTAAGGAGTAAAGGGCCGGAAGCGGAGAAACGGTCCCGAAGCCCGAACGCCAAGCGAGTAGCATAAACGACCAATAGCGGTCAAAAGCCCAGCGTCCAGGCCAAGAGAAGGGCGGAGAAAAGAGGCCACCCCACAAACCACAGTCCTCCGGGTGTCACCACCCGACGACAGGGATGAATCCCACCGGTCCTAGGACAAGCAGAGGGAGCCAAGCATTCAGTCGGGCTAAGAGTTGGGAAAAGTTCAGGTCCGTGTCAGCAAAGCAATCGGTGGAGTTAGCACAATCCGCAAGTCCACCCGGTTAGGGACCAAGTGAGTAGTGAAGAGAGCAAGTCGGGGGAAGGGGAACCGAAAGGAAGGAAGAAGAGGGACAAAGATGAGCAGAGAGTCACCCGGAAAACCAAAAAGAAGGAACCCAGCGGCGGAGGCCCAGGACCCCCAGTTCCTCCCGAGGGCAGGAGGAGGGCCCAGGAGGAAGGGGGGAGACAACAATCCAAATAGTCTCCAGTAGTGGAGTCACCCCAGGAGAGGCGGGGGGAAGGACAGCAGAGTAGAAGAGGGAACGCCAGGCACAGACAGGGAGGAAGAGAGGGGGCCACGACAGAGGGGGGGAAGAGGCGAGATCCCAGGGTTCCGCCAGAGGGAGAGATTATTACCTCGTTCAAAAAACGCACGGGAAAAGGAGAAGTGCCACAGGGCCCAAACACGGAGGTGGGCAGGACCAAAGGAAGAACCCCCAGGGATGGACGCGCCAAAGTGTCGAAGGGACGAAACGGGCCGAGGAGGCCGGCCGCGTCCCCCAAGCCCAGAAGCCAAGAACAGCATCCCCAGACGCCCCAGGCCCCAGAGAAGGCAAGAGAGTCCACCGAGCCCAAGCCGTCCCCAAAAAACACAAGGGTGCGCAGGGTCCGAGGGAGGTGGAAGAGCAGGTCGTTAAGACGCCAAGACAGGCGAGTAGGCACCGGAGTCGTAGATAAGGTAACCAAACTGGGGCAGATCAGACCAGGGAGAGGGCCAAGTTCGTGTCCCAAGCAAACGAAGAGCGGGAGCATTTCCAAAGAAGAGCAAGGGGGAGGAGAGGGTGAGAAAAGAAGGTGTAGGAGGGAGGATGTCCACCGCCAAAGGTCAACAAAGAGTGGGGGATCAGCCTGCGGAACTCCCGCAAGGGGCCAACCAGGGGGGGGCCCAAGAGAGAGCCCGTCAGAGAAGACCAGTTAAAGTCTCCCCCCACCAGCCAAGCGAGGGGAGAGCGCGCAGAGGAGAAACCGGCGCAAGAAGGGACGGCGAAGGGGGCAAGACAGCAAAAACAAGGGCACCATAAAGGAGCCCCCCAAGATAACAAACGGCCACCGGGTCAGGGGAAGTCGTCACGAAGGGCAGGATCGAGAAAGAAGGATAGCCACCCCAGCTCTGCGTCGAGGGAAGGCGAAAAAGCTACGGGAAAAAATGCTAGCGAAGGCAAAAGTACCAGCGCGGTCAAAAGAGTCTCCGAAGAAACGCCACACCGCTCGTAAGGAGCGGAGTTCTCAAGGACAGGGAAGTGGAACCCAGGCCCTGACATTAATTGTCACGCACCTAACCAGGGACCCAGGATTGGAGGACAGTGGCGGATTGCAATAAGCTCACCCATCTCACATGACGCTGGCAAGTTTCCCCGGAGAGGCAAAAGGGCAACCACAAACAGGAACCCAAAGTGAGGCAGGGCCAGACAGGGAGGGGGGGAAAGAGAGGGAGGGAGGGAGGCAAAAGACATCACAAATGACAAAGTAAAAATAAAAACAGTAAACAAACGGGGAGGCAAGTCACTCGCCGGGGACCAAGAGGGCAGCCAGAGGTCCAACCAGGATCAACGGCCGCACAGTCCAAGTATCCCCTAGGGGGAGAGCGGACAGGAGGTCGGAGGGGAGGCGGGGATCCCCAACCACCAGTAAAAAGAAGGAAGGAAGGGGAGTCACGAACCCCACCCCGCCCCACTCCGCAAAACAATCCAAAATAAGCATAATAGATGAGACCCGTAGACCTAAAAAAGAAAAAAGAGAAGCAAACATAACATTAAGGCAGCAGATTCCAAAGCACCACCGAGAAAAGGAGAACGTCTCAAGGGGGCAGCCTCCTCAGGGACAGTCTCCAGCCGGGGCCTCCGAGTGGTTACCACCGCGGAGGATGCATGACGTCGTCTGGGCTCCAATCGTTGCCAAACCGGGGTGGGGGAGGGGGAGAGAACAGCTCCCAGTCTGTCAAACCGGCAGGGGAACATCCAATAGGCCACAGAAGAGAGGCAAATCCGCAAAGGAGCGAAGCGTAGCGAGCGACCATCCCCACGAGCAAGAGAGCAAACGGAAATCCCCACCGGTAAGGAATTTGGTGCTCCTGAAGAATCTGGAGGAGGGGTCGGAGATGGCGGCGCCCGGAGGGTGACCAGCGACAGATCCGGATAGAATTGCAGTGGAGCTCCCCGAAATCGAAGTCCCCGAGCCCGCACCTCGCTCATACAGCCTCTCAAGGGTGAAGTCGCGGAGGCAGCAGAGACACCACGGGGCGCGGCGGAAGACCCCCGGGCCGAAGGGCTCGATGCGCCCCATCAAACCCAACCTTGTGGGACGGGGCTCCTGCAGCATAGTGTTGAAGACAGCCTCCAGCAGAACAGGCAGATCCCCAGACCGGTCAGCCCCTGGGAGTCCCCCGATGCGTATACTGTTGCGCCGGCCCCTGTTGTCAAGATCCTCCAAGTGGCGCCGCATGCCCCGCACAGCGAACCCCGCCCAGTGGCAGCATCATGCAGTGAGGCAACATAGTCCCTGGTAGTGTCATGGTCATTCTCCAGCGTGTCCACTCGGTTAGCAATGGAGTGTAAATCAGTGCGGAGGGTAGCAATTTCAGATCGGAAGGATGCTGTGATTTCCGCAACCATACTTTTAAGGTCTTGTTTAGTAGGAAGTTGAGGAAGAAGGTCCGCCATGGATGATGGTGCTGAAGATGGGCCTGGAATGCAGCTCTGGGGGTACAGGACTGGAGGGGGGAGCCATAATCCTTGGGAGTGTGGGGCGGAGGAGCCCCTACACCAGCGCCCTCCACCGCGCCATCCCCCCTGAGCTATGGAGGGGAGGGGCGACGGGGAAGACAGAGATGGGGGGCCACAGAGACCAGCTCCGTGGCCACAGGCCGCAACTCACAGCGGTGTAGGAGGGAGCAGAGCCACCGACCTCAGAACTCCCTGAGAAGCTGGAAACATCCGGGGTCCCCAGCCGCTCTGCCAGGAGTGCTGGTGTAGCAGAATGTAGTTGCTGGGACATCCCAGGGTGAGGAGACTGTGGGAGCACTCGGCTGGGGAAACTCTGGGTTGCCCAGGCGCCGACAGGGACTCTGTTGAAGCGGCGCTCCGCTGCTGACAGGGGGAGCGCGGGAGGAGAGAACTGCGCTGCGACCCCTGTGCCTGGAGAGCGGAGGAAATCCAAGATGGCCGCCCCGCAGCAGCCTGGCCCGGTAGAGAAGGCCGCTGGGCCAGAAAGGCGTCCAGGGTGGCCCCCCCAGACCCTCCACGGCCTGGGGTGCCCGGCCACCTCCTCGGTAAGCGTTTGCCCATACTCGCCCTAGGGGTCCACGGGTCTCAGTAGCGAGCGGAGGAGCGGAGAAGGACCTGCGCGCGTGCTACTCCATGCGTGTCCAGGCCACGCCCCCCGAGGCACTATCTTTCCATCAATTTTAACCATCTTCCCTGTCCCTGCTGAAGAAAAGCAGGCCCAAACCATGATGCTGCCACCACCATGTTTGACAGTGGGGATGGTGTGTTCAGGGTGATGAGCTGTTTTGATTTTACGCCAAACATATTGTTTTGCATTGTGGTCAAAAAGTTCAATTTTGGTTTCATCTGACCAGAGCACCTTCTTCCACATGTTTGGTGTGTCTCCCAGGTGGCTTGTGGCAAACTTTATGGATATCTTTGAGAAATGGCTTTCTTCTTGCCACTCTTCCATAAAGGCCAGATTTGTGCAGTGTACAACTGATTGTTGTCCTATGGACAGACTCTCCCACCTCAGCTGTAGATCTCTGCAGTTCATCCAGAGTGATCATGGGCCTCTTGAGTGCATCTCTGATCAGTCTTCTCCTTGTTTGAGATGAAAGTTTAGAGGGACAGCTGGGTCTTGGTAGATTTACAGTGGTCTGATACTCCTTCCATTTCAATATGATCGCTTGAAACAGTGCTCCTTGGGATATTTAAAGTTTGGGAAATCTTTTTGTATCCAAATCCGGCTTTAAACTTCTCCACAACAGTATCACGGACCTGCCTGGTATGTTCCTTGGTCTTCATGATGCTCTCTGCGCTTTAAACAGAACCCTGAGACTATCACAGAGCAGGTGCATTTATACAGAGACTTGATTACACACAGGTGGGTTATATTTATCATCATCAGTCATTTAGGACAACATTGGATCATTCAGAGATCCTCACTGAACTTCTGGAGTGAGTTTGCTGCACTGAAAGTAAGGGGGCCGAATAATTTGGCACGCCCCACTTTTCAGTTTTTTATTTTTTACAAAAGTTTAAAATAACCAATAAATTTTGTTCCACTTCACAATTGTGTCCCACTTGTTGTTGATTCTTCACCAAAAAATTAACATTTTATATCCTTATGTTTGAAGCCTGAAATCTGGCAAAAGGTTGAAAAGTTCAAGGGGGCCAAATACTTTCGCAAGGCACTGTATATAGTACAGCAGTGAAATATGTAGCAGAATAATGAATCATAACTTACTGTAGTACTGTAAACTAATCAAAATGCCATATGGGTGATTTTTTTTTACTTGATATCAAATCTAATACTAAACTTGAAATCATTGGTAGGCAGATCTGCATAATGACAATGTATGATTTCTAACTGGCATTTATAAAATTTCAGGAGCCTTCTAAAAAACTCCAAAAAACACCTTTATTGAACTCTAATATTAGCAATTGAAGTGATAAAAACGACATGCACAGAAAGAAGTTCCATTACAGGGACACACTTAAAATATGTGTATCTGCACAGCAGCCTTGCAGACAAATGTATGCATTGGTGGTTTATAAAAAAAAAACAAAACACTGCACCATACTGTCTATTAGACCATATTTAAGGAGTTACACTTACAGCAAGAAGTCTGTTGCATACAAATAGTTTTGTTACCTCTCCTCAAGTCACAGCCAATCTCCCAGAGTGGCCATTTGAAAGGGAAATCTCTAGTGACAACCTTGCCCAAAATTAAGGTACTCTCTAAACCTTGTGGGGGAAGAGAATTACTGGGATATTTTCATAGCTTTTTTCATGTGCGTTATTAAAAGAGTTGTCCCAGAAAAAATTGTTAAATCCAGTTTATGCTTAGAAATGTTTTTTTATGTTTATACTTGTATGCATTTATCTCCAGCTATTACAGGAATAAAGTTAGTGGAAGTGTGAAGTAATCAGGCGATACCTTTTAGAGGCTAACAGAGTATATTTGATGGTAAGCGTTCGTGCGTACTAGCTCCCTTCATCAGACATGGTGTTATACAAGAAACTGAAAATTTACAGTTTTTTTTATACCCTAAAGACATGGACCTTCAAAGGATCTTAGAATCATTAAAAAAACAAAATGCAATATAAGTAGAGAAGTTATTTACAACAGGTCAAAAAATAAACATTCTGGAAACTTGTGGGGCGTGACGGAGAGATCACTAATTCTTGCTATCTGTTTGCTGTCACGTGGTGATTTGTGACCGTCACAGTTCATACACAGTGTGACATGAAACTGGCATGAATATTAAGTCCAAATTGCATAGTTTGAAATTTTTGCATTAACTTATATTCCCATTCTTTCCTCTCCCTCTGCATCTTAAAATGTCCCATTAAAACCACAACCCGCAAATATTCAATAGAGTGGTCTTCTCCGGAGAAATGTGCGGCCACTGGAAGATCTGTTCTGCTGTTATTAATGGTGGATTTGTGTGAGTTCATGCGCTAAGTCTCTGCCCTATTTTCCTTACATAGAGGCCTGTGGTGGGACATTGCACACACATTATGAGATACACCACATTGGAAGACCTGCAGGAAAATGTCCCCTAATCCTGTGCACCTGTTGTGACTGTGGGATAGCTACACTGTCAGCGGTGTGGATGTGCCAAGGTGAGGTGCCATTTTCAGTTGGGGCCTTCAGGGAACTCCGGACAATAAGGCCGTAGGTTTGGTGGTTGCCGAAAGGAAAGGAGAGGGAGGACTGGAAATATATCCTTGAGTCTGTTGTCCCTATGTAGCACAGGTTGGAGCTCATTGCCAATCCTTCGTAGGATCTCCAGCTGTGGGTTGAAGGTGACAACTAGGGGCACTCGGGCTTCATTCTGGGTCTCTTTATATGTGAGCAGACTGTCTCTTTTAATGGCTGTCGCCTTGTTTAATTGGTTGTCCATCACTTTTGGTTTGTATCTCAATCGAAGAAATTTCGTCCTAAGATCCAGGATCCCGTCCTGCTGAACTGCATTCAGCACACCTGAGATCACTTCAATTACCTCACACCCACCTCCAGTGAGTGTTCTGGGCCAATAGGATAATACCAAGGCAAGCTTTTTAAATTTTATATATTTATTAATCCAAGTGGGTTGGTACTAAGCATTAACATATACAGAAATATATATCAATGACTAAACAAGCAGATTACGGATAAAAGTCAAAATTATGGTACAGGAAATAAAATGGGAAATAAAAGATACCGGCACAGGCTTGTAGTCCGTTTCTCTAGGCCACAGCAGTTTCTTGGGCCTAGGGCACTTCCTTCAGTGAGTTACAGAAACATCTCCTCTACATGCTGTCCAGAACAAAGGACAAGGCTTCAGGCCTCAATGCTAGGACCATGCTGCATTCCACAGTAGGATAAGCTCTCTCATCTTCTCCCAGATCAGAGCTGCTCACTGCCTCTTTGCTGAGTGACCAAGAATCTAGGTCTCCATTCAGCATATGGCTAGTGCCCCACCCACACCTCCTCCCCAGGAAGCCCCCCTTCTCACTCCTTTGCAGAGCCCTTGGAGAGATGGGTACCTTCCTAGGTGCTGGGAGAGATGTGTGTCTGTGAGTGAACTTAAGGTCTTCTCTCCCCCATGGACATCTGTCCAGGCATAATAAAACTGGCCGGCTAGCGCAGGCCATCTCCCATGATACACACATAAAACCACTGAAACAAATTGTCCAGCAGTGTAAACCCAACTTAAGCACAATATTCCTACAAGTAGGAGGACTGATATGAGCAAGTAAAAATACATTTCTAAGAAAGATATACAACTGAGAGTCAGTTCATCACACCTTCCCTTTTTAGAACGTGTCGGGAGGAAAGACGATCTTAAGATCACCCTCCGCGGACACCTTGGCGGCCTCATCCTGCCAGGTCCTGCGCTGGTCTCTGACCATATTCCTGGCACACTGTTACCCTCTTCCTCTCCAGCCTGAGTAGAGACACTTCTAAGGCTCAGGCTCTGAGCAAAGTACACCTGGCTACCTCTTGCCTGATCTGGGTCCCTCCCCTGAGTGCTGGCGTCTCTCAGACCCACACTCACAACCCCAGGTCCTTGGGGTACCGGTGCAGAGACCCCATTCCGGCAGTCTCCGCCCACCTGGCTACCCCCGGCCTGCACTGGGACCTCGTTCTGAGCACTGGCATCCCACAGATCCACACTCGCAACCCCAGGACCTTGAGACACCAGTTCAGAGACCCCTTCCCGGAAATCTCCGCATACCTGGCTACCTTCAACAAGCTCTGGGTCCCCTTCCGGAGTGCTGGTATTCCACAGATCCCCACTCACAACCCCAGGCCATTGGGGTACCAGTCCAGAGACCCCATCCCGGCAGTCTCCACACTCCTGGCTACCTTTGGCCTGCCCTGGGTCTGTTTTCAGAGTGCTGGCATCCCGCAGATCCATACTCACAACCCCAGGTCTTTGAGGTACCAGTTCAGAGACCCCACCTCGGCGGTCTCTCAGGGTTTCTCCTGCACTAGCCGCTAGCTGGGAGAGTTCTAGGGGATTCTGCACCTCCCCCTTTGCTTCCTTACCTGGGGACACCTTTGGTTCTGGCACAGGTCTAACTGGACCCTGTCCTCCCTCCCAGACACACTGTCCCTCTGGGCCATCCTATTTAACAGGTAGCCCTATTCTGTGCCCACTTCAGTACAGATGTGTCTAGTTTCTTTTTATTGATGATCAAACCTTTAAATAGGATATCAATAAAAGATCAATGGGAGTCCAACACCAGGGACCCCTACTGATCAATTGTTTAAAGAGACTGCAGGACTAGCGCGAGTGCTATGACCCCTTCTCAGTTTACATCACACACCATCTGATGCATACAGTATGTCCAAACCCCACTGATCTTTTATAGATAAACTATATAAAGGTTAGGTCATCAATAAAAAGTTGAATAACCCTATTTCATTAAACCAATTCAATACAATATCATAACATGCTAGCAAAAACTTTGAAAGTCTGCAATTAACAAAACAACCTCTGAATTCCCACTTATAGACACATATAGAATAGATAGCTTATCACTTCAGCCAAAGCAACTATTAGGATTTTTATTAGTCCCCATTTGCAATGGTAAGCCATCAGCACTCCATGATCATGTTGCAGGCAATTGGATAGAGGGAACTTGTAAATCTGTCCAACGGCTAAAATGCCATGGCAGGTAAGGTATTAAAACGCAAGGATCTGAAATTTCCCCAATCCCTGTAAACAGTGGCATAAGTACCGGGGTAGCTGCGGTAGCGGCTGCCACAGTGACCAGTACCTGGTGCTTTTTGGTTTTTTTTAATAGGTCGTTACCTGTTGGAGTAACCGCAGCAGGTAACGGGCCCTATATACTTACCTATCCTCACTCCTGCTCATGACCACCTCCGCTTCCCCTTCCACATCCATATCATGCCCCTGGAGGGCAGAAAGGGAAGTGGACGCAGCTGTGAGCAGAAGAGGGGATCATTAAGTAAGGCCATGGGCCCACGAACCCCAACAAATACTACTATTATTATACTCTGGAGTATTTTCAGACCCCAGAGTATAATGATCAGCGGGCCAGCGGAGGTGAGCAATCATAAAAACCTGTGTTGCTCACCTCTCCTGCACTCCAACAGTCTTCTGGCCTGTTTGTTGACGTCCTAAACGTCATGTGAGCCAGGCCAGCGCCATTATGCTTTGTGATGCCAGCCTGGCCCACGTGATGTCTGTACCAACATTGAAGAGGGCCGAAAGCAGCAAGGAGTGCGCCGGAGCCTGGAGGAGGTAAGTAACAGTGGTTTTTATGTTTGTCACCTCCCCGGATCTCCGATCATTAAACGCTGAGGTCTGAAAAGACCCCAGAGTATAATAATAGTTCATGGGTGATCCACTATGGGGCAAAATACTGTGTGCAGGGGCCACTGTGGGGCATAATACTGTGTCAGGGGCTGCTATGGGACATTTTACTGTCTGGAGGGCCCTTTAGGACATTATAGTGTGTGCAAATGGGGTTTTATACTGTGTGGGGGCCAGGAAAGGGGGTGCTATTCTGTGGGGGGGCCCACAAGTCAAAAGTTTGCTGGGGGGCCCAGTCTTTGCTAGTTACGCCACTTCCTGTACACTTAGTAAGTAACAGCCTGCTCTTGCTACTCATCTCATGGAAACAGTGGCAGTATCCACAAGATTATTGTGACATACTATATATGCAGATGTAGCAGCCATTAACATGCTGTAACTGTTTCAAGGTTATGTTATCAAGTTTCTCAACTTATGTTATCAGAGACTCAGGCTGCTCCAGTTGCATTGTAAAGAGGCAATGAGTTACATTATCAGCACGGTGTACCGCGATATTGTACCATTATTGTCTTCTTAATGGTTGCTACATCTGTATATCCATGTAGTAAAGCACTCACTTGTGAGCGATATGTTTTTCAGTATACGCCATAGAGCACTATACGCTCTAAAGAATGATAGTTATTGTATTATCTTTCAAAATAAAATCCATTTTGTTTTCAGAACAGCAAGCATCAAGAAGAGATGTACTTTTCATCAGTAGTTATACTGAAGTGGCTTTTTGCATTTTTTAGCAAGCATTCATATAAACACAGATAATATGAATGTGACACATCAACAGCTCAGCAGCAAAGTTTGCATGCCTAAACAGATATACAGTCAAGAAAAAGTTTGGGCACCCCTATTAATCTTAATCATTTTTAGTTCTAAATATTTGGGGTTTGCAACAGCCATTTCAATTTGATATATCTAATAACTGATGGACACAGTAATATTTCAGGATTGAAATGAGGTTTATTGTACTAACAGAAAAGTGCAATAGCATTAAACCAAAATTTGACCGGGCAAAAATTTGGGTATCCTTATCATTTATTGATTTGAATACTCCTAACACTTTACTGACTTACTGAAGCACAAAATTGGTTTTGTAACCTCACTGAGCTTTGAACTTCATAGCCAGGTGTATCCAATCATGAGAAAAGGTATTTAAGGGGCCAATTGCAAGTTGTTCTCCTATTTGAATCTCCTCTGAAGAGTGGCATCATGGGCTCCTCAAAACAACTCTCAAATGATCTGAAAACAAAGATTGTTCAACAAGTTGTTCAGGGGAAGGATACAAGAAGTTGTCTCAGAGATTTAACCTGTCAGTTTCCACTGTGAGGAACATAGTAAGGAAATGGAAGACCACAGGGACAGTTCTTGTTAAGCCCAGAAGTGGCAGGTCAAGAAAAATATCAGAAAGGCAGAGAAGAAGAATGGGAGAACAGTCAAGGACAATCCACAGACCACCCCAAAGAGCGCAGCATCATCTGCTGCAGATGGTGTCACTGTGCATCGGCAACAATACAGCACACTTTGCACAAGGAGAAGCTGTATGGGAGAGTGATGCGAAAGAAGCGTTCTGAAAGCACGCCACAAACAGAGTCGCCTGAGGTATGCAAAAGCACAATGGACAAGCCAGCTTCATTTTGGAAGAAGGTCCTGTGGACTGATGAAACAAAGATTGAGTTGTTTGGTCATACAAAAAGGCGAGCATGGCGTCAAAAAAACACAGCATTCCAAGAAAAACACTGCTACCCACTGTAAAATTTGGTGGAGGTTCCATCATGCTTGGGGCGTGTGACCAAGCCGGCACCGGGAATCTGTTAAAGTTGAGGGTCGCATGGATTCAACCAGTATCAGCAGATTCTTGAGAATAATGTACAAGAATCAGTGACGAATTTGAAGTTATGCCGGGGATGGATATTTCAGCAAGACAATGATCCAAAACACAGCTCCAAATCTACTCAGGCATTCATGCAGAGGAACAATTACAATGTTCTGGAATGGCCATCCCAGTCCCCAGACCTGAATATCATTGAACATCTGTGGGATAATCTGAAGCGGGCTGTCCATGCTCGGCGACCATCAAACTTAACTGAACTGGAATTGTTTTGTAAAGAGGAATGGTCAAAAATACCTCATCCAGGATCCAGGAACTGATTAAAAGCTACAGGAAGCACTAGAGGCTGTTATTTTTGCAAAAGGAGGATCTACTAAATATTAATGTCACTTTTCTGTTGAGGTGCCCATACTTTTGCACCGGTCAAATTTTGGTTTAATGCATATTGCACATTTTCTGTTAGTAAAATAAACCTCATTTCAATCCTGAAATATTACTGTGTCCATCAGTTATTAGATATATCAAATTGAAATGGCTGTTGCAAACACCCAAATATTTAGAACTAAAAATGATTAAGATTAATAGGGTGCCCAAACTTTTCATATGACTGTATAATGTGTGAACAGGCAATTTCTGATGTAACCTCACACCTTAATTATCTGCAATATATAACAAAAGTAAATGTATTTTAGTGTACCTAGAGACAAAGAAACCAAACACTCTGTCCAATGTAGTGACTACAAATAGCATAGACATATTTCATACTCTGAATTAACCTTGGTTTTAATTTCAAGCTTAATGGGGTTGTGCCATTATGGACACTTACCCTCTATCCACAGTGTCCAATTGCTGGGGGTTTGATCACCAGGTCCTCCCATGATCAGGAACACAGGGGATTGAAACTATCACTAAAGACTACTTTCGAATTTTAGCCCCAGTGCACTTGCGTGACCAGTGCTCTATTCACTTCTATGGGACTGCCAAGACTGTTATCTCTGACAGTGCCTGCAGGCCCATAGAAAAGAATAGAGAACAGATCACGCAAGGCACTGGTGCTCCATTCACAAGGAGGCCTTGGGGAACTCCCCAAGGCCCCCATTATGCATCCCCATGTCCGCGAACACTGTAGTGGGAAAAAAAAATCAAAAGAGCCAAACCACCGTTTTTTTTGCCATTTTGCCACCCATAAAAATTTGAATAAAGAGCGATAAAAACATCAGACATTACCCAAAACGGTAAAACTAAAATGTACACTTGGCCCCGTAAAAAAAAAGACGCCTTATGCATCCCTGTACACAGAAATATAAAAAAGTTACAAGTGTCAAAATATGGCAACTCCAAGAAATTTTTTTTTTTTTTTGCAAAGTTTTGGATTTTGTTTAAGGTGTTAAAATGTAAAAAAAAAAAAAAAAAAAAAAGGATGAGAAGCTGGCTGATTAAGCTGATTGGCAGATTTGGAGTCAGAAACAAATTTTCCACTTGACAAGGGTCAATTGGTATTAGCCTTATGTGCTTTTTCTTTTTTTTTCCTCGGGATCATCACTGTATCATTCTAGGTTGGACTTGATAAACATGTGTCTTCTTTCAACCTCATCTACTATGTTACTATGTTACAAAAGATTTGAAAGGCTCTAATTCACCATTCCCTATTGGGTGGTCACACATAGACACATATATCTGTGATAATTTATCACAAAATTTTATAGAATAGCTGCCCAACTTATGATGCATATATCTAGACATGTCAAGAGGACAGGCACCGGGTGATCTGTATATTCTTTACATGGAGCAACAGGCACAGAATATTGTTAAACAAACTACTTTTCTACTATTTCACTGAATTTCCTATGTTCGTCAAAAAATTCATAAGATGCATACAAATGATAATAAATTTACCCTCTACTTTCTTGACCTTTTTAGCACAGTTAAAAAACAATGTGCCAACTTATGTCACCCAAACAAATGTGAAAGTGAGACTATATTGGCATATGTCAGGCTGATTATAGGCTATGGACATGTTTAGCATGTGTAAGGAGATTTTCTGAGGTGTATGGCACAAACAACATTAAACTTCGAAAACTGGAAGTGTGTTAAGTAAAGTATACATCTAAAAGGATTGACCTACATATCATTGCAAAATAAAAACTATACAGTAGGACAACTGTATATTAGCCAATGGGGAATTATTTTATGATTTTTAAAAATATGGTGGTGTTATAAAAACATCTTCAGTTATAGGATTTAGAAGTCTGTGAAAACTGGCATGTTTTGATTGTGAAAAATGAGAAAACTTCTCTTTCCATAAGGCTGTCATCAGAGAATGAAAAGATGAAGAACAATAATTGATTTGGCCTGTATGAAAAAAATGTTCTGTCTGCTTTCACAGTGTGCTGGGACATATTGGGATGTTCAGTCTCCAGGATACAATATTGTAAGAAATTGAACACTGATATGGTTTAAGTATTTTTTAGAAAGTGCATTGCATTGCTGTAGAGTGGAATGCGAGATTTTAACACTGTTTTATAGAACAGAAAATCTGTATTACAGTTACAATATTATTAGTCTTCTACCTGCATAGTTTATAGTGCAAAGTAAAAATCTTGAACCACCGTATAAAAACTTTACAATCAAAATGAAATTTTTTTTTGCCTTATGAGGGAGTTTTGTCTGGTTTAGAACCTTTTTTAAGGATGGAACTAAATGACTGTTACTTTATGATAACTTGCCCTGAAACTATGTTGTGTTTGGAAAAATATCTTAAACTGTGATAGACGTATCTAGACATGTCCAGGCAAGAGGACAGGTTAGGGAGGACACATCTATATTTATGAGGAGCCTCCTAAAAGACAATGGCTGAACTATAATCTTCATTAAATAATTAAAAGGAAATGCCAACATATCTTGCAAGAAATACGGTCTTCTAAAGCTATAATGCCAAAAAATAAAAGTTGTTACTAACACAATGACAAGGCAAAAGCATTTTTACTGGTCTATACTTGCCTGTGTCTGTTGTTAATACCCAATAATAAAATCATAATTAGCCATTATTTCAATAAAACTTAAAAGGAAACTGTTAGCCATTTCTGAGTCCATATATTGCTATATTTTTTCACGTGTCTTTATTTGTTTGAAAATTACAATTGAGTAGGAAGTGCTTTGGCCAACGCTGTATAATGCCACCACTGAGAGCACCCACTGCTCCTCCTCGCCAGATGCCTGCCAGTCTTTGTGGTATCCCTACATTGATTGTAACATATCAGTAACAGCCTATAACTGGTCACACTTTACATTTCATGCAAATTAAGCTACAGGTGTGAAAATAAAGGCAAGAATAGGCAATGAAGTAGAGATGAGCAAACTGGTAATTGTAACAAGCCAGGTTTATTACAAATTTTCCAAATTCCAAAATGCTAATTTTCAATTTTCCGCATGTTACAAGGGAGGCTAGGAGAGGTGAGCATTTCAGTGTTTATTATTTTACTGCATTTCCTCAGAGTATAATAAAAGCACATTCAATTCAGAACCAACAAGTTCTGTCTGAAACTAAACTGGAAGAGGAAACATATGAACATTAACAAAATTAATCTTGCAAGTCTCACCCATCTCTACTGAGGAGACTGTACCCTACAAGGTAATGTGGCTGGTTGAAAAAGCAGTTCCCAGCTGATAGGCTCCCTTTAAAATAATTTAAACCAGACAATTGCATTTTTCAAATATTTACTAAATACACATTTATAAAAAATTCTGTTTGAATTGCTGAAAATGTTTGAGTCCTTAGTTTCTATTCGTTGGTTTACACTAAAGCCTCTAATACTTTTTGCCTAACAAAGAAATAGCCAATAGGTCTTATGGCACAAAAGATATTCCAGCTGAAGAGGTAAACAGATGGATATTCACACAAGATGTGCTCAAAATGATAACCTGAGCTAAAAGTAAAGTTTTATACTACACTATGTGATCACAACTTCATTGGTAGCAGAAAATCTAAATAGCTTTTAAATTCAGATGCATGCATTTTCTACAGCAAAGCTTTCACACAATGTATTCAACGAGGAGAGAAAATAACACTGGAAAACATAAATCTTCAAAAGGAAAACTAATCCTTTTAAGCGTGCACCTTCTCCTGAGGATTGTCCTTCACACTGCTCTACAAATACCTGATTTGTAACTCTGCTCTTAGGGGAACAGCATATCCACTAATACTCAAAAAAAGAGAAAATCTAAAATTATGTTTACAGAAAAAAGCAAATATAAAAAGGTTTCAACTAAAGAAAGCTTGGCTCTTACATTGGCTGTAATACAAGTTGCTTTTTTTCATCCTGAAATATTATAATGCAGTAACATGAGCTGCAAGTATTTAGTTTCAGAAGAAATATGTAAACTATGGGAATGATATTGAACACTAATCCACAGAGGAGATTACAAACGTGCTACAGTACGTTTTTACTGAATATCAGAGGTCAAAAACAAATCTGCTTTATGTTATATAGTCATAAATCCAACACGTACTCTTAAATCTCTACAATTGTGTCTAGTTGGCTCATTCGAATTCTAAAAAAAACCCAGCTCTATCCACCCCTTAATCCTTAGGTTGATACATTCTCAAGTGCAGAGTTTCAAGCGCTGAGATGTCCATGTTTGAAAACACTTTTATGGTTTACTTGTATAATTAATCTACATACAGGAGAAAGAGAAGTACCTTTGTAAATTCATTGCATATATGCATAAACAGCACTCAAACAGGATGAAAGGTACAAGTACTTACTCATACGGTCTACTGTCAAATGTTCTGCAGTACAAGTGTACCCAAAAATGATGCAGGATTTCTTTTTTTATATCAGCAAATTTAATTATTGAATACAATGTAAAGTTTCAGACATAGTTCATCATTAGTTTGAGATAGTAATGTATCATTGGGAGATTTTGCTAACACACAGTATAAACCGAACAGGCACCACAAGAAGAGTCTTAGAGTCAATCTCAATTTTGCAGGTTCATTGTCTTGCATGTGAGATTATCTTTTTAGCTTGATGTAGTTTATGCTTTATTAATAGATAATCAATTGCTTAAACCATAAACAAATCAGCCCATCTTCTTTAGATACAATTGTTAATGAATTGCATTATTTATCTTGTACTGGTCTTCAGTTACTGCTCTTACTAATGTCCAGAGCTTCGCAATTTTACAATTCTTTTAGCATCAGAGATGAAATCCCCTAGAATTCCTTAAATAACTGCAAATAACTGCACAAAGCCTACCCTTATGATTTACATTTTTTGAAGTTCTCAATAGAACAGGCACTGAACAAACACCTGATAGGAGAAATATACTAACCCCAACTGTTTTAGAGCTACTGAATGGGATAGCAGGATGATGCATATATAGTAATAGGTATAATTCTTGAATCTTGCTTTCAAATATAATTTTACAGTACTTTGTATAGTGCAAATTTACAAAACCTACAGTATGTATTACTCATCATAAACCAACTGATCCCATATTAGGAATTTCACTTTACACAAGCGTAATTTATTTTTAGCTAACTATAGCAATGATTAGGATAATACTGTTCATAACAAAAATAGTTGGTTAAAAAGGTTGTCTCAGCTAGACAATGCCAACCCATGCCATTAGAATGTACTGTAACCTTCCTTTTATCATTCAAGGACTGCAGGTATAGTAGCAGTCATATTGTATTAATGAACATTTGTTTAGCACTAACAAACGTTCATTCATTTTGTATAACAGTGGTTATTTTGTAATGCTTCATAGTGTGGAAATGCAGCAAGAAACATCTGTATCTACAGAATATCGATCAATATCAGATTGGTAGAGGTTGGGTCACCAGGACCTCCGCCAATCAGCTGACTGTTTACCAGATATAAAATTTGTAGATCACGAAAAACCCATATAATGATAATATGTTACCATTTGTTTTTATGAATATGAACAAATCACAATTTGAAATTTCATTTTCACATATAATTTTAACTCCTTCCTGCCACAGGGATTTTTCAGTTTACATTTTTGACTCCCTGCCTTCCAAGAGCCATAACTTTTTATTTTTGTATTCACAGAGCCATATGAGTACTAAATTTTTGTGGGGCAAATTGTACTTTGCAATGGTAACTTTTAATATCCTGTAAAATGTGCTGGATATAATGAAGTGGAATTTCCTGCACATGTTTTGGAATAAGGGGACACATTATTTGTTAACATCTATTTTTGTTTATTTATCTTTATTTGAGATATAGGGAAAGGGGGTGATTTGAATTTTTATTTTTTTTTCTATATTTTAAAAAAACTTTTTACAATATTTGTTTTACTTTTTTTAAGCCACTGCAGGGAACTTGAACCTCCAATCTTAAGATCACTTGTCTCATAGGCTGCAATGCTACTGTATTGAAGACTGTGAGCAAATTGGCATATGTTTATTAAGGCCTGCAACAGGCAAGCCTCAATAGGCATATACAGTGGGTACGGAAAATATTCAGACCCCTTTAAATTTTTCACCCTTTGTTTCATTGCATCCATTTGCTAAAAGCAAAAAAGTTCATTTTATTTCTCATTAATGCACACCATCTTGACAGAAAAAAAAACAGAAATGTAGATATTTTTGCAAATTTATTAAAAAAGAAAAACTGAAATATCACATGGTCATAAGTATTTAGACCCTTTGCTCAGTATGGAGTAGTACAGCCATGAGTCTTCTTGGGAATGATGCAACAAATTTTTCACATCTGGATTTGGGGATCCTCTGCCATTCTTCCTTGCAGATCCTCTCTAGTTCCGTCAGGTTGGATGGTGAACGTTGGCAGACAGCTATTTTCAGGTTTCTCCAGAGATGCTCAATTGGGTTGAGGTCAGGGCTCTGGCTGGGCCAGTCAAAAATTGTCACAGAGTTGTTCCGAAGCCACTCCTTTGTTATTTTAGCTGTGTGCTTAGTGTCATTGTCTTGTTGGAAGGTGAACCTTCGGCCCAGTCTGAGGTCCAGAGCACTATGGAAGAGGTTTTCTTCCAGGATATCTTTGTACTTGGCTGCATTCATCTTTCCTTCAATTGCAACCAGTAGTCCTGTCCCTGCAGCTGAAAAACACCCCCATAGCATGATGCTCCCACCACCATGTTTCACTGTTGGGATTGCATTGGGCAGGTGATGAGCAGTGCCTGGTTTTCTCCACACATACCACTTAGAATTAACACCAAAAAGTTCAATCTTTGTTTCATCAGACCAGAGAATCTTATTTCTCATAGTCTGGGAGTCCTTCATGTGTTTTTGGCAAACTCTATGTGGGCTTTCATATGTCTTGCACTGAGGAGAAGCTTCCCTCGGGCCACTCTGCCATAAAGCCCTGACTGGTGGAGGGCTGCAGTGATAGTTGACTTTGTGGAACTTTCTCCCATCTCCCTACTGCATCTCAGGAGCTCAGCCACAGTGATCTTTGGGTTCTTCTTTACCTCTCTCACCTTGGCTCTTCTCCCATGATTGCTCATTTTGTCTGGATGGCCAGGTCTAGGAAGAGTTCTGGTCGTCCCAAAATTCTTCCATTTAAGGATTATGGAGGCCACTGTGCTCTTAGGAACCTTGAGTGCTGCAGAAATTCTTTTGTAACCTTGGGCAGATCTGTGCCTTGCCACAATTCTGTCTCTGAGCTCCTTGGACAGTTCCTTTGACCTCATGATTCTCATTTGCTCTGACATGCACTGTGAGCTGTGAGGTCTTATATAGACAGGTGTGTGCCTTTCCTAATCAAGTCCAATCAGTTTAATTAAACACAGCTGGACTCCAATGAAGGAGTAGAACCATCTCAAGGAGGATCAGAAGGAAATGGACAGCATGTGAGTTAAATATGAGTGTCACAGCAAAGGGTCTGAATACTTATGACCATGTGATATTTCAGTTTTTCTTTTTTAATAAATTTGCAAAAATATCTACATTTCTGTTTTTTTCTGTCAAGATGGGGTGCTGAGTGTACACTAATGAGAAATAAAATGAACTTTTTTGCTTTTAGCAAATGGCTGCAATGAAACAAAGAGTGAAAAATTTAAAAGGGTCTGAATACTTCCGTACCCACTGTAGCTAAAACAGGCCTGGGAGCATTCTTAAGGCCGGGGACCCCACGTGGCATAAACAGTCCTTACAAAGTGGATGGTATTCTATCGAATTGCATCCACACATTGGGGAAGAATATGCAAAGCAGACATGCTGCGATTTCCAAAACCATTACGGTTTTGGAAATCGCAGCATGTCAGTTATACCTACGGAAATGCCGTTTCCCTATAGGTGTAATGGAAGCAGAAAGTCCACAGAATAAACCTCTGCAGACTTTCTGTGAAAAGTGTTGCGGGAAGTGCAGCGCTTTTTTGCTGTGGCCCACTACGTGGGGCCTTAGTCTAAAGCTCCAGGCTGTCATAACAACTGTACAGCTCTCGCCACACGGGAACTGTACTGTGAGAAGAACCGGAGGAGGCGGTCGGGGGAAAACAGGTAGGCCCTGGTTTTCAGTTTAGGGGCCATGAGGAAAGATTTAATACCTGCAGCCACCTCTAGAGTAGGGGCAGGGGGCTTGAACCTGTAATCTTAAGATCGCTTGTCTCATAGATTACAATACAACACACAGTATAATGTCTCATTACAGTCCCCCACACCATAGTGCTCCTTAGTGTCCTCCACACAGTGTAATTCCCCATAAGTGTCCCTACACTACATTGTGTAATTATACTGTGTGGAGGCACCAAAAGGACATTATATTATGTGAAGGCCACTAATGGGGCTTTTTGTGTATGTGCAATTTAACTGTCAGATTTTTCTTCCATAGCATACCAGTTAGTGACAATGACCCCTCAACTCAATTGGTCCACTTGGAAAGGTTAAATTAATATGAAATATCATTTCTTAATTTCTCTTGTCTAACCTGGGGTGTGTCTTATAATCAGACCTGTCTTATCATTCAAGAAATACAATAAATACTGGATATATTGTGCTACTGACCAGCTGAGACCTTCATCTGATGGCAGACACCATCAGTAAACCTTTACTACTGTAAATGTATTTGAGTATCAACTACTGTCAAATTAAATTTCAGTGCGTCAAATGTAATTTCTAGTGCAAGGGAAGCTCTACCTTACCTGTCTGTTATGGTTCAGTTCTAGGAGCTAATAACACCAAAATCATAAGCAGAATCAAATCAAATCAAAATCAAAAGCAGAATCTGGCTGATAACTGCGATCAGAAGAACAAACTATTTAAATCCAGCATAGTGTTGCAAGATAGTCTCAGACCCCCAAACACTTTCACCATCTCCAGCCGCAAGGCCAGATGGACTTTGGGGGTCCAAGTTAACACCACCAGAAACCGTATGAGAAATAAACGATCCACTTACTGAAAACAAAACCAGAGCCCAAAATTCACCTACTAAAACGTCTGAATCATATCAGGAGGACAATCAGGAAGCTGAAGACCTGGTAGCAGTCTGTTAAGAAGTGACGTCTGAACCAAGAGAAAGCGATAAACCGATAACAAGACAAAAGGTCATATTCCAAGAGATCACGTCAGGACAAGAATCAGTAGACAAGACATTTCTAGTAACAGATGCCAAAGGGTCTTTATTCCAAGAGATCATGGTAGGGTTTGAATAAGCAGACAAGAGTTATCTAGTCACAAACCAAAGTTCGATTTTCCAGGAGATCAGTCTGATGCAGTGAAACCCAAAAACACAGGTCACAAAGGACAAACAAGTAAAATAATTGAAAGCAGGTGGCTGAGGAGCGAGAAACTTAAATATGCATCCGCAGCTGGTAATTAGACAAGACCAAAGAACTCTGACATTAAAGCAACAGTGGCAGAACTGATACTTTTGAGACTGTCCACTTGGCTTGACATGCCCAGATGTACAGGTATGTGTCACAAGTTTAGCAGCCTTTTTAAAAGCAACAAGGTCTTGTGACAACTTATCACATAGTGATATGTTAACTATGCTATGATATACAAAGTCTATGTATGACCAACCAGTGGAAGAATGTGAACTGTAGCCTTGCAAGGCTTTTATTAGCATGTTGTAATATTGCACTAAATTGGTTCCAAGATACATTAGAGTCCTTTAAAGAGGTATTCTGGTTCTAATATGCATGTATTGTAAGATTTTGCTCACATATCTTTTTTTTTTTTTTTGTATTAGTGCAGTAGTCTGTTGCTAATGAAAAAAAATGGAATAGTCCATTTTTAGTCCTTTGAAATGTATCTGTAGGAGAACTGAATAAGGCTAAACATGGCATTAGTCACACAGATCATGTGACCCCTTGCAGTCAGTTAATTGTCTAGGAGATTGGTTAATAGTAACATAATGACGAGCAGATACTTTATTACTACAATATCACCGCATCATGTGGAGAAGAAAATCTTATATTCTTCTTCCTGTATCTTCTCAGTTTGGTTGTTGTGTTGATTTTTTTTTCATTTCATTTCAGTCATGAACTACATGACAACATTTCCTAGAGACAGTCATGTTACAAATAATCTAGAAACAGATAGCCATGTAAATGTACACATATGTAGCTAAACTTTCAAACAACTAGATTTTTTGGCAGCATTCGTGTCATTAATGAATTCTGTAACTTAATTTATTAACAAATTTGGGCTTCTTTGTATGAAATCCTGCATTTTCTTTATTCTTTCACTTGCTTCTCTATTGAGAGTTGTGCACTGCTTCTGACTGTATACAGAGTACGGACTCAAGTGTCTAAAGCAGGGAAAATAAGGGTGTGGGAAGGTCACTTTAAACTTGCAATGGGAAATCTAGGTCGTTTTGGAGATTAGTTTCTTTTGATCCAGTTCATGCAAAAGATGAATACAAAAGATTAGTTCGCTTTGTTCATTTAGCTCATTATTTCTCTGGCTCTGGGCTAATGCTGAAAACATAAATCTTGTTATGAAATTGCCTAAAAGGTGATTAAAAAAAAAAAAAACCTGCAGGAACTGGCTGATAGTAGAGAACAGAAGAACAGGCTAACTAAATCCTACACAGCGCCAGAAGATAGAGTCTATGGTTGCTCAGACGGCTTCACCAGAGCCTGCCACAAGGTCAGTTGGTTTTTGCAGAATCTGAGGCCCAGGTTATTGCCACAGAAGCTTAGTGCAAGAAATAGATGCCTCTACAATCTGATCTGAAATCCAGAATCCACAGCAAAACTCACAATGCAGGTCAAACCAGGAGAGCGGAATCAAAAGAGTAAACATATCCAGGCCAAGGTCAATAAGAAAGTTCACAATCAACACCATAGGCAAGGGAATATCTGCTAAACAAGCCAAGGTCAGTGTAACAGCAAATAGGTATGAACCTAAACTAGAGCCTAACTCTACAGCCTAACTTAGTACAATTAACTAATAGCAGGGCCATGAGACTTTGAGAACTGACTTTAAATATCCCTCTTCAGTAGCTGATCAGTTCAGCACCTCAGAGCTCTGAAAGCTGCAGGAAGCTTCATATGTCGGCATGGCAACCATAAAGCAACAGCAGCAAACAGTGCTGCAGTGAGGAGAACACACACTAAAATTCCTAACAGCTCTAGATTATTATACAAAATCACTAGTAGTTCCTTGAATGAGTTATATTTCGTTTGTTTGTTTGTTTGTTTGTTTGAGTTGGAAGGGACCTCAAGGGCCATCGAGTCCAACCCCCTGCAAAAGCAGGAATTCCTAAAACATCCCAGCTATATACCTATCCAGTTTCCACTTGAAGATTTCAATTGATGAAGAACTCACCACCTCCCGTGGCAGCCTATTCCACTCTCTCACTACCCTTACTGTTAGAAAGTTTTTCCTAATGTCTAATCTGAATCTCCTTCCCCTTAGTTTCATCCCATTACTTCTCGTGCTTCCTTCTGCTAATGAGAATAGGGTAGATCCCTCTGCACTGTGACAACCTTTCAGATATTTAAATACCGCTATTAAGTCTCCCCTTAGCCTTCTCTTCTGCAAACTAAGCAGTCCCAATTCTTTTAGCCTCTCCTCGTAGGACATGGTTTGTAGACCTTCCACCATTTTGGTTGCTCTTCTCTGGACCTGCTCCAATGAATCGATGTCTTTCTTAAACTGGGGCGCCCAGAACTGTACACAGTATTCCAGGTGGGGTCTGACCAGGGCAGAGTACAGCGGAATAATTACCTCTCTTGATCTAGCTACAATGCTCGTCTTGATACATCCTAGAATTTGGTTAGCCTTTTTAGCCACCGCACCGCACTGTTGACTCATGTTGAGTTTGCGATCTATTATTATGCCCAGATCCTTTTCCCCTGTACTCTCACTTAGTACTATTCCTCCCATACTATATATGCTTCTTGCATTTCTGTTACCCAGATGTAGAACTTTGCATTTGTCCCTGTTGAATACCATTTTGTTCACCTCAGCCCATTGTTCCAGTGTGTCTAAGTCCTTTTGGATGCACTCTCTCTCCTCTCTAGTGTTGGCCATTCCTCCTATCTTTGTATCATCTGCAAATTTTATTAGTTCCCCATTAGCCCCATCATCCAGATCATTTATAAAAATATTAAAAAGTACTGGGCCCAGGACAGAGCCCTGCGGCACCCCGCTTTTACTTTCTTCCAGTTTGATGTATAGCCATTTAGAATTACTCGTTGTGCCCGATCATTAAGCCAATTGTGAACCCACCTCACTGATATTTTATCAAAGCCATACTTGATCATTTTTTCAATAAGAATGTTATGTGATACTTTATCAAAGGCCTTACTAAAGTCAAGATATACTATGTCCACTGCATTCCCCTGGTCCAACCATTCAGTGACTTTATTATAGAAGGAAATAAGATTAGTCTGGCAAGATTTATTAGGCATAAAGCCGTGCTGGCTTTGATTAATTAAAGCCTTCCCATCCAGGTACCTAATTAAATGTTCTTTAACGATTTGTTCAAAGATTTTTCCTACTATCGAGGTCAGACTTACCGGCCTATAATTTCCTGGGTCGTCCCTATTCCCCTTTTTGTAGATGGGGACCACATTTGCCCTTTTCCAATCTAGAGGGACCACTCCTGTCTCCCATGACTTATTAAAGATTATTGCAAGGGGTTCTGTTATTTCCTCTGCTAATTCTTTTAAAACTCTAGGGTGTAAATCATCCGGTCCTGGGGACTTGGTTTCCTTAATCTTAGCTAAATGTTCTCTTACCAAACCTTCACTTATAATCAGCTTGGAGTCCTCATTCCCCTCATCACTATCACCATTAATGTTGATATTTCCATCCATTTCTTGGGAGAAGACGGATACAAAATATGAATTTAGTAACTCCACTTGCTGATCCACCATGTTAACTTTTTCACCCTTTTCGTTCTTTAGGACTCCAATGGTTTCCTTCACTTTTCTTTTGCTCTTAACATATCCCCAAAAACCTTTTACATTACTCTTAACTTCTTTTGCAAGCTTCAATTCGTATTCAGCCTTGGCTTTTTTAATGCTTATCTTGCAGAGTCTGCAAACTGCTGTATACTCTCCCTTAGATATAGCTCCCATCTTCCACTTGTTGTAAGTTTCCTTTTTCTTTTTTAGTAGGTTATGTAATTTTTTGGTCATCCATCCTGGAGTTTTTAGGTGATTCCCATTTTTCTTGCTTCTAGGTATTGTTAGTTCCTGTGCATTAATGATTTCCCTACGGAAAATTTCCCAGCCCTCATGTGCATTTTTGTGCTTAAGTAATTTTCGCCATGGAATTCTACTAACCCTTACCTTTAGGCCCCTAAAATCTGCCCTACTAAAATTGAGTCTTCTAGTCTTTGTCTTCTCAGGTCTTCTTCTTCTTACAACCCCAAACTCGAGTATAGCATGGTCGCTGAATCCCAATGTCCCTGCTACCCTTAATTCCTTAATCATGTCCTCCTTATTAGTTAAAACTAGGTCCAGAATGGATGTTCCTCTTGTGTTTTCTTCTACTAACTGGGCAATGAAATTGTCTGCTAGAGAGGATAAAAATTTGATAGAGCTTTTACTCGTAGCTGTGTGAGTTTCCCAATGAATATCTGGGTAATTAAAGTCTCCCATGATAACAATTTCAAATTTCTTCGAAAGCGTGGTCATTTGCTGTGAAAAAATCTCATCCCTGTCTTCTGTCTGTCCTGGTGGTCTATAATAAACACCTATTATGATGTCCTTATCATTGTTCTTCCCCTGAATTGTTACCCAAATATTTTCCAATAAGTTATCATTTTGTAAAACTGTGATTTCCGTGGAAATGTGATCTTTTTTAACATACAATGCAACTCCTCCCCCTCTTTTATTAGTTCTATTTTTTTTGAATATGATCAGATAGATTTAACATGTCTGATCATTATTAAAGTTTTATAAGGACAATCACTTATACCACACACTAGCACTGTCATGTAGAACTCTGTTGAACATTTTCATTAGTATAACGTTGTACCGTTTTAGCCATAGAAAGTAGTGGAAGAGTGAAGAAATCAGGCGATACCTTTTAGAGGCTAAGTGAGTATATTTGATAAGTAAGCTTTCGAGAGTACTAGCTCTCTTCTTCAGACATGGTGTAATACTAGAAATTGAAAATTCACACTATTTATACATACACAAGACATGGATCTTCAAAAGGATCTTGGAATAACAAAATGCAATATACGTATAGAAGTTATTTACAACAGGTCAGGAAATAAACAGTCTAAAATTTGTGGTGCGTGACAGAGGGATCTGTTATCTATCTGTAATCAAGTGGTGATTTGTGACCCTCACAGGTCATACATAGTGTGACATGAAGCTGGCATGAATATTAAGTCCAAATCACAGGTCATACATAGTGTGACATGAAGCTGGCATGAATATTAAGTCCAAATTGCAGAGTTTGAAATTTTTGCATTAACATGTACTCCCATTCTTTCCTCTCATTCTGCGTCTTAAAATGTCCCATTAAAACCACAACCCGCAAATCTTCAATAGACTGGTCTTCTCCGGAGAAATGTGCGGCCACTGGGAGATCTGTTCTGCTGTTACTAATGTTGAATCTGTGTGAGTTCATGCGCTGACTAAGTCTCTGCCCTATTTCCCCCACATAGAGGCCTGTGGTGGGATATTGCACACACATTATGAGATATGCCACATTGGAAGACCTGCAGGAAAATGTCCCCCTAATTCTGTGCACCTGTTGTGACTGTGGGATAGGTACACTGTCAGTGGTGTGGATGTTCTTGCAGGTCATGCACCTGTTTTGCAGGCAAGGTGAGGTGCCATTTTTAGTTGGGGCCTTCAGGGCACTCCGGACAATAATACACCTCAGGTTTGGTTGTCGAAAGGAAAGGAGAGGGGAGACTGGAAATATGTCCTTGAGTCTGTTGTCCCTGTGTAGCATAGGTTGGAGCTCCTTGGCAATCCTTCGTAGGATCTCCAGCTGTGGGTTGTAGGTGACAACTAGGGGCACTCTGGCTTCTTTCTGGGCCTCTTTATATGTGAGCAGACTGTCTCTGTTAATGAATGCCGCTTTGTTTAATTGTTTGTCCGTTACTTTTGGTTTGTATCCCAATCTGGAACCATTGTATAATCTGGAATTACTGTCCAGCAGTTTGGTGAGAATATATAAATCACAATATCATAATAAATCACAAAATTGTGATAAGAACAAGGAATCACAAAATTGTAATAAGAACAAGGACAAGATACCTGGTGGAGTAAATAGATCTACAATACAATCTATAGCATGCCATGCGACATTCAGCTCTGCATCCTAAGGAGACTGATAGGGAATAAATATATCATGTTACTTGTGATGAGGTTTATTCATGATGAACTAATCTTTGCCAATAATGTGAACTAGATGAGTTAGTTAACTATGAAGTTCATTTTGAACTAATAGTTTATGAAGTACCCATCACTACTGGAAAAGTTATATCTCGGGCCTTATAAATTGTAGAAACATACTTGTTGGGTAAAAGAGGATATTCTCAACTTATAGTTATATCTATATTATTTCCAGAGATATCACTAGTTGAAAATACAGTTTGGATTGGGATATTTATAAGCTGCTGCATAGAAGTACCACAATGCTGATTATATTTTCAATCAGTGATATCTCTGGCAACAGTACATGCAGCACTGCAACTTTAGTGTCATATGATGCCTGAGATATAACTGTTTGAAGAGACTCTCTCCCACCCGTATTTTCCCTGCTATATGCCTCCCTGCTTTATGCACAAAAGGCCATACTCTGTAGACAGTGAGACACTTGGGTACAGCTCTCAATAAAGAAACAAGGGAAATTATAAAGAAATGCAGGATTTCACAGAAAGGAGCCAAAATTTGTTAATAAAGTATAGATTTCTTACAAAATTTACTAATGGCACAAATGCTGCCTGAAAATCAAAACTTCTTTGAAAGTTTAGTTATCCTTTAAGAGTCATGGTATACTTTGAATCATCTGTATAGCAATGGAGGGTGTCTAGTTACCATGTACTGGGTTGAGAGAAAACCACCTCACCTATCCTTAACTACCATGCTTCTGGTGGTTTAGGCGTTATTGGCACTTAAATCCAGCTAACTGCACAAAAGTATATTTCTGTGTGATGTCTCTATACTGTATAATGTGTATGTGTGTGTCTGTATATCATGTACATACGTATACATCATGTACATACGCATATGTATATATAAGGTGTTTGCGTAAATAAAGTGTGCATATAATATGTACAGTATATGTGCAGGGGCGTAACTACCAGGGTAGCAGCGGTAGCAGCTGCCACAGGGCCTGGGACATTACTGGGCCCCGCGGACCCTCGATGCTTTTTTTTTTAAATAGGCCGTTACCTGCTGGAGTAACCCCAGCAGGTAACGGGCCCTATATACTTACCATTCCCCGGGGTCCCGCTCACGGCCGCCTGCGCTTCCGATTCTGCGGAGCCGACTGTGAGCAGTAGCGGGGATCGGTATGTGAGGCCACGGGCCGAACACCAAAATCTCTGCTATCATTATACTCCGGGGTCTTTTCAGACCCCGGAGTATAATAATCGGAGGCCCAGGGGAGGTGAAGGAACATAAAAAACAATGTACTTACCTCTCCTACGCTTCTCCAGGCTCTGGGCCTGCTTGGTGACGTCGCAGACGTTAGCGGACGTCATTTTGCGTCGTGACGCCTTGCCCGCATTACGTGATGCCGGCCTGGTCCAACATTGAAGGCGGCCGAAGCAGCAGGGAGTGGACCGGAGCGAGGAACAGGTAAGCAATGTTGTTTTTTTATGTTTCTATCCTCCCCTGGGTCTCCGATCATTATACTCTGGGGTCTGAAAAGACCCCACAGTATAATAATTGTTCATGGGTGGTCCACAATGGGACATATAATAGTGTGTGCAGGGGCCACTATGGGGCAAAATACTCAGTGCAGGGGCCACTATGGGGAATAATAGTGTGTGCAGGGGCCGCTATGGGATATAATACTGTATACAGGGGCCACTATGGGGAATGATACTGTATGCAGGGGCTACTATGGGACATTATACTGTGTGCAGGGGCCACTATGGGACATGATACTGTGTGCAGGGGCCACTATGGGACATGATACTGTATGCAGGGGCCACTATGGGGCATGATACTGTGTGCAAGGGCCACTATGGGACATGATACTGTGTGCAGGGGCCACTATGGGGCATCATACTGTGTGCAGGGGCCACTATGGGGCATGATACTGTGTGCAGGGGCCAATATGAGGCATGATACTGTGTGCAGGGGCCACTATGGGGCATAATACTGTGTGCAGGAGCCACTATGGCACATAATAGTATGCGCAGGAATGCATTTTTTTTTTTTCGGGGGGGGGTTGGAGGGGGCGGTCGGGGGGGGCGATTGGGGGCAGTGGTTCGGGGGGGGGGGGCCCATGTCAAATGTTCGCCTTGGGGCCCAGCCATTCCTAGTTATGTCACTGTATATGTGATATGTATGTGTGAAAAATATATTTGTTTACAACACTTGGATATAATGTGCATGCCTCTATATTGATCACCACAACATTTTATTGATTTTTTTATTTTTGCATTCTATCCAAGTTTCTTTTTTCTTTCACATGTAGCCATACAAGGCTTTGTTGTGCCGGACAAGTTGTAGGTTTTTTTTTTTTTGCAAACAATTTATGTTTATACATACACTGTGATCTGTATGGATTGTGGCACATAAAGCTTAAACTATTAAAATGGGGAGACCAAATCAACGAGGACATTTAGGTTTGATTGGAGGGGAAAATTAGACCAGAAAAGCACACTGTAGGGATCACAATGCAATTGGTGAAAATAGCTTGACAATGGAGCATGTGCACTAAAAGTGCATAGAGTACCATGAACTCTAAATACAACTCTGACACTGTACATGAAATGGTACAATTTAACAAGTCTGTTAGGAATAGGGATTAAGGCAATGATCCTGTTCTAAACACATTTTATATAGAGAAGCAAAAAACATAGGTTTATTAGCTGCAGAGATGTAAAGACCACTGGATCAGCATGGTGCAAATTGAATATAATAAACATCTCTCCCAATAAAACTGTATTTTCCCCAGTTCTTTATTTTTCCACAGCTGTAAGTTTCTTGAATTGCAATACTTAATACATCAAGTGTTTCCAGTACTATACACTTACAATGGTAAAGATGGATTATTTCTCCTGAAAACATATAATAGCAGCTCCAAGATTTACTACAAATATGCTGGAAGTGCTTTTAAAAATTAATGTATTTCTGCCATGTTTCACATAATTGGCTTTTTCATCTACAAAGCACATTTGTCTGATTTTATGAACTTCAGTGTTAACTTTGCCTATAACATCATTCAATTATATGTTTAACAAGCAAGTGTTCTTTGGGAAGTAATTATTCTAACTTTATTATTTATATAGAGATACCAACGTTCTATCACACAACTATAAACAAAAGACGATCAAACAGTTCTTTGTATTGTGAAGTCATAGCAGAAGAGTATTGGAAAGCAATATTTCCTACTATCTAAAATATAACACATATCCGTACTCTGTGTTGCAATACTTTATATATATATATATATATATATATATATATACAGTACAGACCAAAAGTTTGGACACACCTTCTCATTCCAAGAGTTTTCTGTATTTTCATGACTATAAAAATTGTAGATTCACACTAAAGGCATCAAAACTATGAATTAACACATGTGGAATTATATACTTAACAAAAAAGTGTGAAACAACTGAAAATATGTCTTATATTCTAGGTTCTTCAAAGTAGCCACCTGTTGCTTTGATTACTGCTTTGCACACTCTTGGCATTCTCTTGATGAGCTTCAAGAGGTAGTCACCTGAAATGGTTTTCACTTCACAGGTGTGCCCTGTCAGGTTTAATAAGTGGGATTTCTTGCCTTATAAATGGGGTTGGGACCATCAGTTGTGTTGTTCAGAAGTCAGGTGGATACACTGTCCTACTGAATGGAGTGTTAGAATTTGTATTATGGCAAGAAAAAAGCAGCTAAGTAAAGAAAAACGATTGGCCATCATTACTTTAAGAAATGAAGGTCCGTCAGTCCGAAAAAATTGGGAAAACTTTGAAAGTGTCCCCAAGTGCAGTGGCCAAAACCATCAAGCGCTACAAAGAAATTGGCTCACATGAGGACCGACCCAGGAAAGGAAGATCAAGAGTCCCCTCTGCTGCGGAGGATAAGTTCATCCGAGTCACCAGCCTCAGAAATCGCAGGTTAACAGCAGCTCAGATGAGAGACCAGGTCAATGCCACACAGAGTTCTAGCAGCAGACACATCTCTACAACAACTGTTAAGAGGAGACTGTGTGCAGCAGGCCTTCATGGTAAAATAGCTGCTAGGAAACCACTGCTAAGGACAGGCAACAAGCAGAAGAGACTTGTTTGGGCTAAAGAACACAAGGAATGGACATTAGACCTGTGGAAATCTGTGCTTTGGTCTGATGAGTCCAAATTTGAGATCTTTGGTTCCAACCACCGTGTCTTTGTGCAACGCAGAAAAGGTGAACGAATGGACTCTACATGCCTGGTTCCCACCGTGAAGCATGGAGGAGGAGGTGTGATGGTGTAGGGGTGCTTTGCTGGTGACACTGTTGGGGATTTATTCAAAATTGAAGGAATACTGAACCAGCATGGTTACCACAGCATCTTGCAGTGGCATGCTATTCCATCCGGTTTGCGTTTAGTTGGACCATCATTTATTTTTCAACAGGACAATGACCCCAAACACACCTCCAGACTGTGTAAGGGCTATTTGACCAAGAAGGAGAGTGATGGGGTGCTACGCCAGATGACCTGGCCTCCACAGTCACCAGACCTGAACCCAATCCAGATGGTTTGGGGTGAGCTGGACCGCAGAGTGAAGGCAAAAGGGCCAAGAAGTGCTAAGCATCTCTGGGAACTCCTTCAAGACTGTTGGAAGACCATTTCAGGTGACTACCTCTTGAAGCTCATCAAGAGAATGCCAAGAGTGTGCAAAGCAGTAATCAAAGCAAAAGGTGGCTACTTTGAAGAACCTAGAATATAAGACATATTTTCAGTTGTTTCACACTTTTTTGTTAAGTATATAATTCCACGTGTTAATTCATAGTTTTGATGCCTTCAGTGTGAATCTACAATTTTTATAGTCATGAAAATACAAAAAACTCTTGGACTGAGAAGGTGTGTCCAAACTTTTGGTCTGTACTGTATATCTTAGAAGGTACTTGAAATACAGTCATATGAAAAAGTTTGGGCACCCCTATTAATCTTAATCATTTTTAGTTCTAAATATTTGGGTGTTTGCAACAGCCATTTCAATTTGATATATCTAATAACTGATGGACACAGTAATATTTCAGGATTGACATGAGGTTTATTGTACTAACAGAAAATGTGCAATATGCATTAAACCAAAATTTGACCGGTGCAAAAGTATGGGCACCTCAACAGAAAAGTGACATTAATATTTAGTAGATCCTCCTTTTGCAAAAATAACAGCCTCTAGTCGCTTCCTGTAGCTTTTAATCAGTTCCTGGATCCTGGATGAAGGTATTTTTGACCATTCCTCTTTACAAAACAATTCCAGTTCAGTTAAGTTTGATGGTCGCCGAGCATGGACAGCCCGCTTCAAATTATCCCACAGATGTTCAATGATATTCAGGTCTGGGGACTAGGATGGCCATTCCAGAACATTGTAATTGTTCCTCTGCATGAATGCCTGAGTAGATTTGGAGCTGTGTTTTGGATCATTGTCTTGCTGAAATATCCATCCCCGGCGTAACTTCAAATTCGTCACTGATTCTTGTACATTATTCTCAAGAATCTGCTGATACTGAGTTGAATCCATGCGACCCTCAACTTTAACAAGATTCCCGGTGCCGGCATTGGCCACACAGCCCCAAAGCATGATGGAACCTCCACCAAATTTTACAGTGGGTAGCAAGTGTTTTTCTTGGAATGCTGTGTTTTTTTGACGCCATGCATAACGCCTTTTTGTATGACCAAACAATTCAATCTTTGTTTCATCAGTCCACAGGACCTTCTTCCAAAATGAAGCTGGCTTGTCCAAATGAGCTTTTACATACCTCAGGCGACTCTGTTTGTGGCGTGCTTTCAGAAACGGCTTCTTTCGCATCACTCTCCCATACAGCTTCTCCTTGTGCAAAGTGTGCTGTATTGTTGACCGATGCACAGTGACACCATCTGCAGCAAGATGATGCTGTAGCTCTTTGGAGGTGGTCTGTGGATTGTCCTTGACTGTTCTCACCATTCTTCTTCTCTGCCTTTCTGATATTTTTCTTGGCCTGCCACTTCTGGGCTTAACAAGAACTGTCCCTGTGGTCTTCCATTTCCTTACTATGTTCCTCACAGTGGAAACTGACAGGTTAAATCTCTGAGACAACTTTTTGTATCCTTTCCCCTGAACAACTATGTTGAACAATGTGCTCTTTGTTTTTTCAGGGGATCATTTGAGAGTTGTTTTGGGGGGGCCTTTGATGCCACTTTTGGGGGGAAATTAAAATAGGAGAACAACTTCGGAATTGGCCACCCTTAAATACCTTTTCTCATGATTGGTTACCCCTGGCTTTTAAGTTAAAAGCTTAGTGGTGTTAAAAAAAAAATTTTTTTCTTTGTTTAAGTCAGTAAAAAGTAGTGTTAGGAGTATTCAAATCAAAAAATAAAGGGTCACCCAAAATATAAAATACCAATTTTGCACCGGTCAAATTTTGGTTTAATGCATATTGCACATTTTCTGTTAGTACAATAAACCTCTTTTCAATCCTGAAATATTACTGTGTCCATCAGTTATTAGATATATCAAATTGAAATGGCTGTTGCAAACACCCAAATATTTAGAACTAAAAATGATTAAGATTAATAGGGGTGCCCAAACTTTTTCATATGACTGTAAATAATAAATAGAAGGTAGAACAAAATGCTTAAATATTACAAAAGTTTTTATTTTTTTTTTACTGGCCTACTTGAACAAACGAAATACATGAAATAAATGGAAGTCATACACACACCAATGCTGCAGCCAATCACTAGGCTCAGCAGTATACACTACTGAGTCAGTACCTTACAGTAATGATGGGAATATAGTATATGGACACCTTTCTGCTGCACCCAGATTCCAGCTCAGAGGGCCATAACGCAATCCATTATTCCATGCACCTGCTTGATTATTTTAATAACTTAGACTATCCCTTTTAGCCTGCATAGTTTTAAAAGGGGCAAATACAGTCCTGTGAATTTTTAGGTATTTGCCTAATTTTATTAAACATCCATGTTAAGGTAACTGGTTCACTATTACACCTCTGGCAAGTCTTTGCATCCTTCTATAGGCACCACTGATTCCGATGCTGTTCGAATTTTTTCTCTAGTTCCCATTGTTTCCAACTAATTCAGTTAGTTTTTGTGCTGGATATGCTAATTATGCTCTCTTTTGTCACGTAGGTGTTCTCAGGCAAGGACAGGCTGGTGTTATTCAGAGCTGTTGGAGTTCAGAAGTATGCCCTCTTGTATGCTCTAGCTTAAGACCACCCACTTGACATCAGAGAATCTAATTATCATATCAGACACCAAAACTAATGAGGGGGAATAAAGAAAAAATTCTAACTGCACCGGAATCAATGGAGCAGTGCCTACTAATGGATGGTAAGAGCTGGAGTTAGTGGAGGTGGAAAAAAAGGTCCTCTTTAACAAATGGCATAACATAATTTCCACATTTCTTTCCAGATTTATTTATATTCTAGTAATTTGACAATATTTAGCTTGATTTAACACAGGGCAATGAATGTGGGCATAAAGTCTGCAGTATATTGATTTAGATAAAAAGCAAACAGCATTTAGCTGTAGTAAAATTCAGTACCGACATGATAAAGTCCAAATCTAATAGTTAACAGCTCATCTTATCCAAAACCTATTACAGTTTCAGCACGCAATTTACCAAACTAAAATAGAGTCAACAATATTTAGTTTGATGATAAAAAATGTAATTTTCACTCTTGTTCCTATTTGAATCTTATAAGTAATAGTGAAAACTATTTCAAAACCTCATTAAGTTCTGCTTGTACGAACCATCAAGACTAATTTCCAAATCACCTTGTGGCAAGAAACCAACCTATATTATGCAAAATTAACACTTAATTATGATTATTACAGCAATCACTCATATGCATTAAGGTTGCAAAACAACACACCACTTAGTCACTGAAATATGCATACAGGTCAAATTGTTAAAAAAGATATCATTTACTGAATACTGAATAATCATTTTAGGAAACTAGACACCTTGTAAAATGCTTCAATCAAGTTTGGTTTTTTATCTTAGTAACTAATTTATGTTTACAATTAAAATACATTTAATATTTGCTATCAGAGTGAGATTGGTGAAAGCCCCCCCCCCCCCTTAAATAGGCTGAGGTACAATTGCCAGACTCTACACATTCATATGGATGTCATAGTGAAAAGTACTTAAGTCAAGGGAACAGTGCTTCAACAAGTCCTGCTGCCCTTACTTTCTGCTTATGGATAAGGGACTAGGTTTTGGGGACCACTAAAGTAAAGTTTTGGAAGTCCTTTAAACTAAATTTCCAGTTATCTGCTTCAGATACTGTATTTGTATAACTCAGCATGCACAGTTACAACACTGTACAGTGAATTTCAAGGGTGAAGGCAGCCATTACCATTTCTACTGTATGGTATCTCATATAAAGGTTCAGTGAATGGCTCTTTACTGACCTGAACAGAGGATCCCTGCTTTCTGCAGCACATGTGAAGTCACTCTATAGTGAAATTAATGGGAGATACTGAAAAAAAGCAACTAAATCAGCAGGCTCACCTGTTTACATATGACCTATTAATTTGCACAAAAGTCACTGCTTATGCCCGACCATATCTTACCGAGGTTGAGGGCCAGAGACTTTCAACTGGAAAAATGCCAGTAAGAATTGCATATAATAGTTAATTATTATAGCCATTTTCTACAAGGCTGTGTCCCTAATTTGAAGATTTATGGAAGAATTTGCACTGCTAGCTTCCAGAAAGCATGACAACAGCTATATGGCCTCCCATATGTCTGACTATGCTTAGGATATTTTGGTCGTCCATTTTAACAAATACAGCAGGCTGGTGCACAAACTGCAAACAAGTAAAATATGGTGCAAACTAATAACATGACACCACATACATTTTGATAATTCAGCTGGAGAGATGATTTCACAAAGTTTAAAGTCTGTACAAGGCAGACTTAAAATACTGTAATAAAAAGCAGTACAACTGTTAGGCTGTGTTAACATGGAGTTTTTTGGCAGCGGATTTTGACACAGAATCCGCCTCAAAATCCGCTTGTAAAAACTCCTCTCATTCATTTCAATGGGAGTCAGTAGCATTTTTTTACCTCTAGCGGCTTTTTTCCGCTAGCGGAAAAAAAAAGCAACATGACCTATCTTGCCACGGATTCCGCCCGCGGTGTCCGCGGCTCGAGATGCGCTCCTGATTAGGCCCATTCATCCGAACCTAATCAGGAGTGGGATGCCGCAAGGGAATGCTGATGCACTGCATCGGAATCCCGTCGCGGCTGACCACGGCGAAAACTCCGGAGGCGGAAAATTTTCCGCTGTGTGAACACACCCTTATAGTAATGCTAAAATAATTTAAGATAATCCTTTAATAGTCCCACCATGGAGAAATTCAGTGTGTACTAGCAGCTTAGATAATGCAAATACAAATACAATATATACAAAAAGCTAGAGGCATTACAGTGACAGTAGGTACAGAAAAAAAGGTACAGGTAAAAAAAGTAGTAGAAGGGATATCACAACTTAAAGCTCTTTCAATTCTATGTATGGAGTGATCTCCGCTTCGGTCGGTGTTGGTTGTACAGCCTAACCGCGGTGGGGAGGAAAGACTTACGATAGCGCTCCTTCTCACACTTAGGGTGAAGAAGTCGGTCACTGAAAGTACTGCCGCAGTGCTATCATGGTCTCATGCATCGGATGGGAGTTATTCTCCCGCATGGAGCTTACCACGGACAGTATCCTTCTGTCACCCACCTCCTGCACTGGGTCCAGGGGGCTCCCCAGGACAGAGCTGGTCCTTCTAATCAGCTTGTCAAGTTTATTTCTGTCCCTGGTTGATGTGCTACTCCCCCAGCAGGCCACTCCAGAGAAGATGGCCCTATGAAGTGCCCCCTGGACTCCAAAGGCTCTCAGCCTCCTAATCAGGTAGAGCCTGCTGTGGCCCTTCCTGTACAGTGCATCAGTCATTATACTAATGACAAAAAGAAATCTACTACTACTAATATAGTACATGTATTATAATTTATTTTTGGTACGTAAAGCATAAATCCTTTTTTAATTGTATTTGTATTATCCATTGCTCAATCCATGCAGTAATGTAACATTTTAATATCCAACTTTGATTCTACATATTAACATTTAAAGGGGTAATCCCATCTCAAGGATCCTATCTATACTGGTAGCTTATGAAAATTAATGACTTTTCCTAAATATATTGCTTTAGAAATGCTGCTTTGTTTTCCTGCTATGTGAAATTATATCTCCCATTGTTTACACAGCGTTTCCATAACCACGGACCTGTGTGATAGGACAAGTGACATTACTCATTGCTCTCACTGTTATCCACAGCTCTGCTGGCAGAACATCAGTTCAGCTAATTGCAGTTTGCTGATAAAGCCCTGTTTGTTATCTCTCTATGTAAACACAGATAATACTGAGTCCATTCTTTAGAAGCTTGTGCATATTCATAGTGTCCTGTTCAGCAAGCTGGGGGGGGATACAGGAAGTGAGAAGAAGAGACATCAGGCAAAGCTGCTGAAACAGGGAGATGGGAAAACCTCTTTAATACTTTATATTAAAGAGGACCTGTCACCAGGTCTTAAAACTCCAGTGATGCACCTCATTCCCTGATAGGTGCTGTCACCCGGAGTTTGTTGATGTTTTGTTTATCCAAATCCTTTCAACTGTTCCAAAGATATAAGCCTGATTAGCATTTATGCAAATTTTGGTCTATTAGCCAAGTGAGCAGTAACACTGCATGATATACAGCACACAGAGACCCTGCCCACTTTACTAATAAACTATTAATGCTAATCAGTCTTATACCTTTAGAACAGTTAAATAGATTTGGATAAACAAAACATCAAAAAGCTCAGGACAACAGCACCTATCAGATGATGTATATTATTGGGATTTTGAGACCTGGTGACAGTTCCTTTTTAATTATAAAAGGTAAGATGTGTTTGTTATCCACAGTACAGATGTATTTCACGTATATAGGGGCAAGGGGTGCTGTTTGTTCCTATGACAATAGCCTGTGGTTTGATTGCTCTCTTCAGGACCTAATTGGATCATGTCCTGATGATGGAACCTGGACCACAGGTTGTTAGTTTACATTTGACCTGCACATTCTTGAGCTGCTAGACCTCTGCAATAACAGTTTGGTAAGGCTTATCCCTGCCTGTAGTCTCTTCTGAGAATGCCCTTCTTGGAACCTGAACCAATCAGGTCTCAAGGAGGGCATCCAAACAGGAAACAGTTAATTATAGACAGAGATGTACACTGCAGAAGCACTGGAACTAGCAATCATTCCATTTCAGCAGTTCAAGGGAATACTAGTCCAACAGTTAACCTTCCCTGGTCCAGGTGAACCAAATCAGATCCTGATAAGGGCACCTCTACCCGATACTAATAATAAGTATTGGTAAAATGTGGAAAATAAATAAAATAAAATCAATACAGTTGTCATAGTAATAAAACCACTGAAATTTTAGATATCCTGTGTGACATGAACACATATTGCTTGAACACATATAGCAGATGCTTAGACATTCATTGGATGATTATCATCCAGATTTTATGTTACTTGAAATGAAGCAATTTCTGTACTAGAGATGAGCAAACTGGTTGTTATGGAACCAGATTTTACCCACATTTTCAAAAAGTTTTGGGTTCTACCTTTGGGGGTTCATCATCCATGAACCAGCAGTAAAATAATTATACTCTGGGCTCTCTTCAGATCCCAGAGTATAATGAATGAAGGACCAAGAGAAGTGTGGAACAAACACATCTCCTGGGCATCCTTGCAGTGTCTGACATTTCCTTGGGGTCCTATTCCAGCCTCCTGGGTGATGTTACGCACCCTGGGGTCACTGCTTAGGCCTGTGATTGGGTCTCTGCGGTTACATGGGGCAAATCAACATCCTTTGCTTTAATGCAAGTGTCATGACTGTGACCCCATGTCTCTTGACGTCACCCAGATAGCTAGAAGAGGCCGGAAGAGGACCCTGAGACAGCATGCTCAGGACAGGTGCGTTAAGGTGAGTATATCTGTTTATGTTTCCACACCTTCCCTTGGCCTCCACTTATTATTCTCTAGAGTCTGAAAAGACAATAGGGTATAATTATTTCACTTCCAGCTCATGATGAACTTATTTGACCTGAAACAAAATTTTGGACCAAACCATCCAAAGCTGAAACTAAATGAATCTTTGGAGGTTTGTCCATCTCTATTCTGTACTTGGATTATTATCATCCATGTGCAGTGGTTGCATCTAACTTTTCAGCAGGAAATGTACGTAAAGGAGGCTCTCTGTTCTAGGTGCTATAGCGATAACATACTTTACACAATGTACACATATATGACATTGATATGCATGGAAGAATTGCAGCATTAATTTTTGGGGTAAAAATATTTTGATTTCTTTCTCTTTTCTGACCACGTTTTCCTAAATTAGGCTTACAAAATTATGTTGGCTGTAACCTTGAAAAATAAGAAATATCTATTTGTCCCAATAATAAGTGAAAACTATGACCTTATAAAATCACTTTAGAATGCAGTATGATCTCAAGTCATGGAGTGGTTAAGCATATAAAACATTTTATTTTTATAAGATATGGTCACAGAAAAGAAACTTCACCTTTCATCAAGTAATCTAAAAATATATTTTCCAAGGTCATCAAGTCTTTTTATTTTTTTATCCTGGGATTTTTTTTTTATAAAATCAACCTATTGGTAAAGATGTCTGGTAACTATGTAGCTGTGTCAACTCAAATTATCCAAGATAGATTTTTGATGACTGCAATGGTCACATTGGGATCTTACATACTACCTAAACCACTAAACAAAGATAGCAATTCAGACTCTAATCAAGGTCTCAGTTGTGCAATGCAAAGGTTTTATCCTGTACGTGCAAATCATACCGTAGTACAAATTACAAGCTAGAATGCATGAGGTTACATTATGTGAAACATAGCGAAGTGCACTTTTGTGATTCCATTCGATAATGCTCAGCTACTACAATACAGTCACTGCAACAGAAAATTTCTAAGAAAATGGTCCTGTTGTAATTTTGTTATTTGATTGCTTTCTTTAATGCAAAATAAATAATGTTTGATATACTGTAGTACACCAATAATTCTGCTAGAACATCCCATATATTATACATACAGCAGTTTTCAAAGTGTAATAGAAAAATGTCACTTTCATCTTTTCTCATACAAAGCCACTTTGCTAGGCACTTTGCACAGCTATGCATCAGTCCATACACCTTTTTTTTCCCTAGTGCCAATTATAAACTAATATATATATATATATATATATATATATATATATATCATGAAAAAAGTTCTGTGACAGCATTCAAGATAGTAGGGATAAAGTTACTCCCTTAGTTGCATGGTAGAACCCCATCTCCCATTAGGGGTTACTTACAAAGATGAAAAGAAGTCCAGTCTGCCAGCAACCATATAAAGCATAATAGGAATTGTCTTTATTCAAACAATAGCAATCACAGGTATAGACCCACGCAGGGGTCTTTATCAAGTTAAAGACCCCTGCGTGGGTCGATACGGGGTGTTAGATGCTATTGTTTGAATAAAGAAAAATCCTATTATGCTTTATATGGTTGCTGGCAGACTGGACTGACTATATTTATAAATATATATATATATATATATATATATACGTCATATGAAAAAGTTTGGGCACCCCTATTAATCTTAATCATATTTAGTTCTAAAAATTTGGGGGGGGGGAACACCAATTCCAATTATAAAAAAAAAAAAAAAAAAAGAAACAGAAAAATAAAAAAAAAAAAAAGAAAAGGAGGTAAAAAAAAAAAAAAAAAAAAAAAAAAAAAAAAAAAAACAAAAAAACCACCAAAAAAAAATGGCCCCCCCCCTATCATTTTATTGATTTGAATACTCCTAACTACTTTTACTGACTTACTGAAGCACAAAATTGGTTTTGTAACCTCACTGAGCACCTGAACTTCATAGCCAGGTGTATCCAATCATGAGAAAAGGTATTTAAGGTGGCCAATTGCAAGTTGTTCTCCTATTTGAATCTCCTCTGAAGAGTGGCATCATGGGCTCCTCAAAACAACTCTCAAATGATCTGAAAACAAAGATTGTTCAACATAGTTGTTCAGGGGAAGGATACAAAAGTTGTCTCAGAGATTTAACCTGTCAGTTTCCACTGTGAGGAACATAGTAAGGAAATGGAAGACCACAGGGACAGTTCTTGTTAAGCCCAGAAGTGGCAGGCCAAGAAAAATATCAGAAAGGCAGAGAAGAAGAATGGTGAGAACAGTCAAGGACAATCCACAGACCACCTCCAAAGAGCTGCAGCATCATCTTGCTGCAGATGGTGTCACTGTGCATCGGCAACAATACAGCACACTTTGCACAAGGAGAAGCTGATGGGAGAGTGATGCGAAAGAAGCCGTTTCTGAAAGCACGCCACAAACAGAGTCGCCTGAGGTATGCAAAAGCACATTGGACAAGCCAGCTTCATTTTGGAAGAAGGTCCTGTGGACTGATGAAACAAAGATTGAGTTGTTTGGTCATACAAAAAGGCATTATGCATGGCGTCCAAAAAACACAGCATTCCAAGAAAAACACTTGCTACCCACTGTAAAATTTGGTGGAGGTTCCATCATGCTTTGGGGCTGTGTGGCCAATGCCGGCACCGGGAATCTTGTTAAAGTTGAGGGTCGCATGGATTCAACTCAGATCAGCAGATTCTTGAGAATAATGTACAAGAATCAGTGACGAATGAGAAGACACGCCGGGGATGGATATTTCAGCAAGACAATGATCCAAATCTACTCAGGCATTCATGCAGAGGAACAATTACAATGTTCTGGAATGGCCATCCCAGTCCCCAGACCTGAATATCATTGAACATCTGTGGGATAATTGAAGCGGGCGCCATGCCGGCGACCATCAAACTTAACGAACTGGAATTGTTTTGTAAAGAGGAATGGTCAAAAATACCTCATCCAGGATCCAGGAACGATTAAAAGCTACAGGAAGCGACTAGAGGCTGTTATTTGCAAAAGGAGGATCTACAAATATTAAGTCACTTCTGTTGAGGTGCCCATACTTTTGCACCGGTCAAATTTTGGTTAAGCATATTGTACATTTCTGTTAGTACAATAAACCTCATTCAACCGAAATATTACTGTGTCCATCAGTTATTAGATATATCAAATTGAAATGGCTGTTGCAAACACCCAAATATTTAGAACTAAAAATGATTAAGATTAATAGGGGGCCCAAACTTTCATATGACTGTATATATATATATCTTGTTATACCATTAGATATATTGAATTAAAGCTTTTATCTGATTTTGTAACTGAATGGAGACGATGTACAATGTACAATCGCCAGTTTTCTTATGTAGATGTGTGATAAAGTGCAGCATCTTTAGTACAAGGACCTTTCTTGCATCAAAGATAAGACACATTCCACGAATATGGGCGGAGCAGGGTTTCCTTGGCCCAACATTTTGGCATGAGCTATACATGAAATCTACGCCAGTTCTTGATTGCTGTAGACTTCCATTCTGATGCACTAAGTACGTTTGAATTAATAAGAGGTTGGAGACTATTGATAAATCAGGCATGCCTTGCGCCTGTTGGTCCCTCTGTTAACACTGGCGTATGAAGCGCCATTAATAAATCTACCCTGCTGTGTATTGGATGACAATGGAATGAATATAAATAGCAGTTTCTTCAGATATAGATTCTATGTAATAGTTACATAGTTGGTATGCCTGAGAAAACAGATGTAGTTGAGTGGTTTGAATGGGGATTCAGAAAGCCCTAAATGCAAATTTTGACATGTACAGTTAATATGGATCAGAAATGGGTCTGTAAAACTGATCAGTGAGAGTCCTCATACTTGGCAAATATCTAGCACAAGGACAGACTAATTAAAACAGAGAATATATTAACACTAGAAGTCCCAGAAATTTCGAGCTCCCCCTTCAAGTCCTGAAAGAGGGTCAAATGACCCTTAGTCCAAACTGACAACTCTGATGGCTCCAATTAGCATTTCCTTTCATTTGTAAATGTGGCCATTGTCTGAGGAATCTGCAGGGGGGAATTGTGTTGATCCACCTCAGGTCTTGTAAGAGAGTGTAAACAAAAGAATGTAAGCTGCTCCTGAGTGTCTGCCCACCCCCCAGCTGCATTGTTGTGCTGGGAATATTTGCTAACACCTTAGCAAATTTGCATGCAGCCTTTTGTGCTGTGGGGGATGTGACTGCTTCTCAAAGTAGTCTGCGACTTGAAATCAAAGTACATCTGTAATGTCCTCCCATATCTTGGCAAGGACCCCAGTCGTCCCAGTGGGGAGAGACTGTCCGAAACTGTAGTGATGAGGCTGATGGAATCATTCATGGACAAGGGCAGAACTGTAACCACGAACAATTTCTTTACATCATTGTCACTTGCACAATGACTGCTTAGCCGGAAAACCACTATCCTCGGCACAGTCAACAAGAGTCGCCGGGAAATTCCTCAATCCGCTAGACAGATGGACCGCACTGAATTCACCACTCAGGTGTTTTCAACCACTGATGCCACACTGACAGTGTATGCACCCAAACGAAAGAAGGCCGTCTACATTCTCAGCAGCATGCACAGCGTGGTTGAGACTAAGGATACCAACAAAAGGAAGCCAAACACGGTCACACAATACAACCACACAAAGTGCGGTGTGGATGTAATGGACCAAATGGTGCGGGAGTACAGCCTGCATGCAGGAACACGGAGATGGCCATTCGCCGTGTTCTACAACATGATTGACATGGCAGCACTGAATGCTCATGTTCTTTATCAGGCATGCACTGGGGTGCAGGAGAGACGGGTGGACTTCCTGGTTGAGCTTGCAAAAGAGTTAGGTGGCTCTCATGTGACTGAAAAGAAGGCACGCAAGGAGAAACTCCTTCGGCAACAACCTTCCACACCCAGCCCTGGCAAAAGGGCGAAGTGTCAGGTCAACCATCGATGCACGAACAATTGTGCAACTGAGAGATGTGTTTACTGCTACAAATACACGTGTGGCAAATGTACCAGGGACATACCCAGGCAGTGCCAGGTATGTTCCGACAGTGCAGACAGACTGCTGAGTGAGTGCTGAAATGCTAGTCACACAAGAAGGACATGTCACTCACACACACACACGCAGCCCCCCACAGCAGCCTATTGTAAATATGTGTGGAATTGTTTTATTCCTTGTATTTTTTTTATTATTTTCATAACAAAAATAAAAAGCATAGAAACAAATAACAGTTGTTCTTTTATATATTTACATTTTTGTATATTTAGATTCAAGTCAATGGGTGCAGAAAAAAAAAAAAAAAAAAAAAAATCGCAAAAAAAATCACAGCTACTTGCGATATTTTTGTGATCTGTCCCATTGGTCATATAGATCACTCCTCTGGGATTTTTTCGCACGAAAAAAATCGCACAAAAAAAAAAAAATCGCAGGAAAATCGCACCTATGAAAAAAATTGCACGAAAAAAAATCGCAGGTGTGCTTGGTGCCATTGAAATACATTGGCAAATCGCAGAAAAAAATTGCATCGCATTGCGATGCGATTTTCGCGCAATTTTTTTTTCGCTAGTGTGCTTGAGGCCTTAGACCAGGGGTCGGCAACCTATGGCACGCGTGCCACTCTTGGCACGTGAGGCTTATTCCCCTGGCACGGCAGCGGACTCCTCACCCAGCAGTTTCGATCGTACCAAACACGGCCGAAACGAAACTGCTATTATTATACTGTGGGGTCTCTTCAGACCCCCGAGTATAATAAGCGGAGCCCCCGGGGAGATGATCAAACATAAAAAACAATGTACTCACTATTCCATGCTCCGCAGCCGCTCTGTACTCTTCGGGCGCTTCTGCCTGCAGGGGCCACTATAGAGCATAATACCGTGTGCAGGGACCACTATGGGACATATACCGTGTGCAGGGGCCACTATGGGACATATACCGTGTGCAGGGGCCACTATGGGACATATACCGTGTGCAGGGGCCACTATGGGACATATACCGTGTGCAGGGGCCACTATGGGACATATACCATGTGCAGGGGCCACTATGGGACATATACCGTGTGCAGGGGCCACTATGGGACATATACCGTGTGCAGGGGCCACTATGGAGCATAATACCGTGTGCAGGGGCCACTATAGAGCATAATACCGTGTGCAGGGACCACTATGGGACATATACCGTGTGCAGGGGCCACTATGGAGCATAATACCGTGTGCAGGGGCCACTATGGGACATAATACCGTGTGCAGGGACCGCTATGGGACATATACCGTGTGCAGGGACCACTATGGGACATATACCGTGTGCAGGGGCCACTATGGGACATATACCGTGTGCAGGGGCCACTATGGAGCATAATACCGTGTGCAGGGGCCACTATGGAGCATAATACCGTGTGCAGGGGCCACTATAGAGCATAATACCGTGTGCAGGGACCACTATGGGACATATACCGTGTGCAGGGGCCACTATGGAGCATAATACCGTGTGCAGGGGCCACTATGGGACATAATACCGTGTGCAGGGACCGCTATGGGGCATAATACCGTGTGCAGGGACCACTATGGGACATATACCGTGTGCAGGGGCCACTATGAAGCATAAAACCGTGTGCAGGGGCCACTATAGAGCCATAATACCGTGTGCAGGGGCCACTATGGAGCATAATACCGTGTGCAGGGGCCACTATGGAGCATAATACCGTGTGCAGGGGCCACTATGGAGCATAATACCGTGTGCAGGGACCGCTATGGGACATATACCGTGTGCAGGGGCCACTATGGAGCATAATACCATGTGCAGGGGCCACTATGGAGCATAATACCATGTGCAGGGGCCGCTATGGGACATATACCGTGTGCAGGGGCCGCTATGGGACAAATACTGTGTGCAGGGGCAGCTATGGGACAAATACCGTGTGTAGGGGCCGCTATGGGACATAATACCGTGTGCAGGGGCCGCTATGGGACAAATACCGTGTGCAGAGAACGCTATGGGACATAATACCGTGTGCAGGGGCCACTATGGAGCATAATACCGTGTGCAGGGGCCGCTATGGGACAAATACTGTGTGCAGGGGCAGCTATGGGACAAATACTGTGTGTAGGGGCCGCTATGGGACATAATACCGTGTGCAGGGGCCGCTATGGGACAAATACCGTGTGCAGAGGCTGCTATGGGACATAATACCGTGTGCAGGGGCCACTATAGAGCATAATACCGTGTGCAGGGGCCGCTATGGGACATATACCTTGTGCAGGGTCTGCTATGGGACATATACGGTGTGTAGGGGCCGTTATGGGACATATTGCTGTGTGCAGGGGCCGCTATGGGACAAATACTGTGTGCAGGGACTGCTATGGGACAAATACTGTGTGCAGAGGCAGCTATGGGACAAATGCCGTGCGCAGAGGCAGCTATGGGACAGATACCATGTTGAAGGGGCCGCTATGGGACATAATACCGTGTGCAGGGACCACTATGGGACATTATTCTGTATAACGGTGTGTTTTCTATATTAAGGATGTGTTTTTGCACAGAAAACTCCGGCTTTGTTTTTTTTTGTGCAAAAATGCACCAGTTTTACATTGAATGAAAAAGTTCCAAAGATAGCTGCATCCAGATACATAGTGTGTATTCACCATAAGGATGCCGCCATACGGGGCTCCTGGACACAATAAATTTACCACTAATTGGGGGCTGCACATGGACTTTCATTGCTTCTAATCAGAAAGTACAGGAGTGTCCCAGGAAATAGCAGTAAACGCATGTGTCCTAAAGCATCTGGTGGCAGCACTTCTGTGTTATGGTTTGTGGTATATGACTTTAGTTTAGGGGTCGTCAGACTTACAATTATTGACCGGCACTCCGAGTACCTCATCTTTGATTTTTTTATTAAAATCGGCACACCGAACAAAAAAGGTTGCCTACCCCTGCCTTAGACAAATGCTTCTGGTCATTACTCACAGCTGTACCTTGCTCTAAAATTTCTAATTCTATTTAAAATATATAAAAAATGATTAATTGTTTCAGTGCTTTTTTGCTCAAATAAAACTAAACTTAATACAATATGTATAGTCTTTATATTATCAAATACAACAAACTGAATAGAACTAACTAGACACTAAATGGCTAAACTCAATGGAAAACAACAACCTCCTGTGGTGTGACAGTAATGGCCTTAATTACAGAACAAAAGACGGTGATTATAGGATGTTAGATAAAATCCTTCAGGTCATTCGACCCGTCTCTGGGTTCCAAAGGTAGAAATGTTAAATGACCCCTCTCTGGGACTTCTAGTGTTAAGAGGTGTTACATCCATATACATACAAAACCAATGTGCTTTGAGCAAACTTTGATGTCAATAATACAATAGCAGAGTTTTCTTGAAAAGTATCATTTTTGTGTGCATGCAATGTCAATACATTCTAATGAGCGCTTTGTTAAATTGGATCCTCCATGTGCTGGATATTTCAGTATTTAAGAATGTGTGCTCTCTGTATGTTCCTAACACTTACAGTGGGGAAAAAAAAAGTATTTAGTCAGCCACCAATTGTGTAAGTTCTCCCACTTGAAAAGATGAGAGAGGCCTGTAATTGACATCATAGGTAGACCTCAAGTATGAGAGACAAAATGAGAAAACAAATCCAGAAAATCACATTGTCTGATTTTTTAAGAATTTATTTGCAAATTATGGTGGAAAATAAGTATTTGGTCACTGACAAACAAGAAAGATTTCTGGCTCTCACAGACCTGTAACTTCTTCTTTAAGAGGCTCCTCTGTCCTCCCCTCATTAGCTGTAGTAATAGCACCTGTTTGACATTGTTATCAGTATAAAAGACACCTGTCCACAACCTCAAACAGTCACACTCCAAACTGCACTATGGTGAAGACCAAAGAGCTGTGGAAGGACACCAGAAACAAAATTGTAGACCAGCACTAGGCTGGGAAGACTTAATCTGCAATAGGCAAGCAGTTTGGTGTGAAGAAATCAACTGTGGCAGCAATAATTAGAAAATGGAAGACATACAAGACCACTAATAATCTCCCTCGATCAGGGGCTCCACGCAAGATCTCACCCCGTGGGGTCAAAATAATCACAAGAATGGTGAGCAAAAATCTCATAACCACATGGGTAGACCTAGTGAATGACCTGCAGAAAGCTAGGACTAATGTAACAAAGGCTACCGTCAGTAACACACTACGCCGCCAGGGACTCAGATCCTGCAGTGCAGACGTGTCCCCCTGCTTAAGACAGTACATATCCGGGCCCATCTGAAGTTTGCTAGAGAGTATTTGGATGTTCCAGAAGTGTATTGGGAGACCCTCTTGGTCTGTCAACAGAAAATAGTGGCCTGTCATGCGCAGTCGGCTCTGCCCGAACCCGAAGTGGCAGAGCCAATTGCGCATGCACGAGATTTAGCTGCCATCCAGCGCTGCGTATGAGGACTTAGAAGAAAGAAGATACAGAGAAGACCAAGAGAGGAGTCACCAAAATGGACTAAGGGGCGTTGGAAAGCTATGACTCGGTGGGTGCTCGCAGCACAGGAGGAACGCCCCCAGGTGCTCCGTGATGCTCATTACCATAACTGAAGAAACAAATTTGACCAGAAACGGCTGGGAGAAGAAAACAATGGAAGGTAGGAGCAAAATGGCCTTTTTAAAGGGCATTCCAACGTGCCATTAGCTTAAAAGTTGTTTTTCTAATGATAGACACCCTTTAAGACTATAGCACACTACAGAGATAATCATCTACATCTTATTATGGACTTTGTTATAAAAATTGATAAATAGGCTCAATTTTGTCATAAAAAATATGAACAATATAATGATCTGCAGTTCTATGCATAACATGTCAGCACTAGAATGCTACTACTACAACATCACATCATCATCATCATTATTATTATTATTATTATTATTATTATTATTATATATCCCTTGCAAAGGAGTCATCTGCATTTTTAAATGAAATACAAATATGAAATAATTGTAAAGTACGACTGAATGTAGTGTGTATGTGTGTGTGTGTGTGTGTCAGATAACACATTTTGGTTATCTTAGATAATAAACACATAGTATTTTTATGTTCTTTTGTCCTTTAAGGTGCACACGCATAATCACTCTACAGTAAATGTGGTAAAGGGACATGCTGAGAAAAGCAGCATCTATCTTTGCCTTCTAACTTACTTTACAATGTCTCCTTCCAGACCAATCACTCGTTTAATAATCTTCTTCTCTGGGTTCTTTGGAGACCTAGGGAAGAAAGGGGATATGATCATGCAATCAATGATTAATGAAGCATAGGGAAATAAATGAAGAAGTGCTCAATAGGGCAGACATTACAAAAATAGGTTTTCACTTTTGTGTTGACATTGTATCAATCCAGTTTAGGCTCCTTTGACATGATGGCAGATTTTAATGAAGAAAAATGTGAGCCTCACTTAAGCCAATTACTACATACAGGTTATGTGTGGCACCTGATGACATATTATAATAACTTTATATTGAAGCAAAAAAAAAAAAACACATTTTATTAAATAAATATGCATAGGTTTTGGGAAATTACATTGAGGTATGCATTATTGACATTTATGTGACATTGCATATATAAAAATACTTATGCTAAGACTTATGCATTGAAAAAAGATCAGTAAACCACTAAAAATATAGTCAGAAGGTAACAAACCATCATGAGAGAAATAAACACCCTCTTTGAATTCTATGGCGTAAAGCTTCGGTGTCTTTAATGTTTCCACTTGTTAATAACCTTTCTCACTGTAGAATTATGGACATGAAATGGTTTGAAAATAGCCTTATAACCGTGCACAGAAGCAACAATTGCTTCTTTAGGTCATGGCTGATCTCTTGCCTCTTTGGCATTGTGTTAACACATGCCTGAATGCTCCAGACGGTCAAACTACCAAAACGTCTGCTGTTATAGAGGTGATCACACTTGCTGAAGATCAATTAATCTATGGTAATTTATTAGCAGCACTTGACTGCTATGGAACCAGGGTGTACGTCATTTTTCACTTATTGATTCTGCATATTGAACTAGTTTTTGTTAAATAAATAAAGGATAACATTTGTGTCTTTTTGTTCAATTGAGGTTCCATTTACCTAATTTTAAGACATTTTAAAGGACCAGATTTTTTTTTTTATGGCTTGATACAATTCAAACAGGGTGTGCTCTGTCTTGTTCAAGACTTTAAAACTCAAATCGGCTGGATTACAGTATTTGATAAAGTGTTACACAAGTCATGAATTGTATTTATAGTATACATTTGGTATATTTTGGCTCTTAGGTAAACACCACAAGATAACAATCAAAATGGGGATAAACTGCCATGTGTGAAAATAGCCACACACTTAACTTGCTCTACATCTGCGTATGGTGGACATGATCAAGAATGGGTTTTCATCAAAACAGTTTTCTTACAGAATGCAAAAAAATAAAAAAAAATATTTATCATTTTATGTTTTCATTTTTTCAACAAAATATACTCAAATTGGTATACCTCCAGCTCTCAGCAGGTAATAGATATAAATGCCTCATGTGCACAGCTACATTACAGTTCCATGTTGTATACAAACTCTTAAAGGTGCATGGGACTGTACTGTACCTCAATTTGCCTTCAATTAAATACATACAGATGTGTCCTCCCTCAACTGTTATCTTCACTGCAAGGTCCATATCTGTGTATCATAAGTTAAGCAGCTTCTCTCAACACAACATTGTTTTGTGACAAGTTACCATAAGGTAACTATCCTATTTGTGTCTATATCAGACTAATCTGTGGAGGGAGGGGAAAATTGCAGCCTTTCAAGGCTTTTGTAGGCATATTTTACTATTGTGTTGAGTTAAACTCAAGATGAATTGGAATCCTTCACCAAATTGGAGTAAAAATAACATCAGTTGGTGGCGCATAAAAGTTCCAGGGACTTAGTAGTACAGACTTACTGGTTATTCCACTGTATAGTTTCTGACATATGCACAATACCCTACTGTAGTATTAAATTAGTATCCTTACAATTTTTTTTTTTTTTTGAGTAAAAGGTAAAATATTTACTCCGTAAAATAGTGTACACTTCATTAAGACCCAATGCACACGACTGTGTGGAGGCCATGAGCCAAGTCCAAAAAACTCAAGGTAACTCATATTCCTTTTCATTTTGTGGTGTACATTCATTCATTCATTCATTCATTCATTCATTCATTCATTCATTCATGTGTATGGGTCTGGTTTTTCATAGATCCATAGTGTACATGCACACAGATGTGTTTACAATCTGCCATTATCCTAGACACCGACAACAAGGGACTATGTCAAAATTATTTACAATCTTGCATTACATAATATGATAGCTATTGTTGCTGAAAGGTGTGCTCTCAATGACAACAATATACTGTAATTTATACATTTTTATGCAATTCTTGCAACTGCACACATGGAGTGGCGCTAACATGGAAGTATTTTTTAATCAACACAAAAATAATTGTACTATAAAGCCACCCATTGGAGGACTTTTTGAGCTCCATTTATACCTTCTACCTTTTGATCAGCATGTATACAATATAAGGTAATTACTGACCTCAGTTCTAATTCACACCCACTCAGCAATAATAGTAATGGCCTTCAATGAGCATCAACTTAAATCAAAGTCGGGCATATTCAATCACTGAATGGTCACTTTTTGCCAATAATAATATAATTGTACATTTAAACCTTTGATTTATCAAAGTACTCTAGGGAAACCTTTCATTTATAAATTATGCTCCTTCCAAAGGACCTTAATGTAAGATTAGGTAAAGTAATTTAATTAAAGTGTTAAATTAAAGGTATTGGAATGAAGCCTTCACTCATTTAAATGAACAAGGTTTAGCATCAAATGTCAAAGTAATGCTCTATAGGTAGACACTTTTCAATTGATCATGCCATGAATTATTTCTTTTATCCTTCGCTGAACATATACACTTCTTGTATAAGGAAAGAATGAACTGCTTGATTCTAGTTACTACATGATCTGAATTTGACTTCTCTGCTTTTCAGCACAAACACTATATAAATTAAAGAGGACATGTCGCTAGATCTCAAAAGCCCAGTGTCATACCTCATCTAATGTGAACATTTGGTGTTTTGTTTATACCAATTCATTGAGCCATTCCAAAGATATAAACCACCCCGTTAGTGTTTATGTAAATTAGGCTCTATTACAACATCTAGAGATAAAAAGCAAGAAAGGATACAGTAAAACATGTAATAATGTTCCAAAATAAACCTCTCACCAGATCAATGGAAGAAAGTGTGCAGTACTGCTCATCCCATTTGTATATCTTTATATGGACTCTTTATACATGCTGTTATATTGTTAGCTGTATTGCTAATATAGGTGTAAACACATACTTTTATTGGTCATACTAAGGGTTAATTGTTGAACTGAGGATTTTTCCTTTATGCAGCCTTGGTGATGGACATTTGCTTGATTGAATGTGAACTAGATCCCTTTCTGTATTCCTCTAGATATCTTTATCATGTCAGCATTCAGATGGTTTCATAGACTTGAGAAAAAAAGTAGTTTAGAGTCTCCAAAATACGACGCCAATCGTTACCATTTTTATGGTACATATTTAATAGTATTATATAAATAATTTTTTGCGTTGTTGGTGCAGCTTTCTGGGTCATCTCCTTTTTGGAATACCTGTGTATACCAGTCTTTTTCTATGGCAATTTAGTGATTGTGATGCTATTTAAAGGGAATCTTTAAGGTGGTTTTTCCATCATAAACTAGCCCCATTATGCTCCATAAATAAACAACTGTTTTTTGGTCAACTTTCCTTCCAAAAAGTGATCAAAATGTCATATATACCTTAGAATGATACCAACAAAAAGCGCAGCTTGTTCAATAAAAGTCAAGCCCTTATCTAACAAAGTTATGACTTTAAGCAAAACTATATATATAAATATGTATATATACATTTAATGTGTTTTATTGTACAAATGTAGCAAAATATAAAAAAATATATGAAATATCTATCACCATAACCACAGTGAGCCCAAAATAATTATATAAAAATATAGCTATATTAAAATAAATGCCAGACACAAAAAAAATATAAGAATTTAGATTAAAAATAAATTTAAAAATGCTAGATTTGGCAACCTCCCTGAAAGGCATAATAAATTTCACCAGCAAAATATAGGAATCACAAAACGCTGACATTGAAAAATCCGAAAAACCCAGTCATGATTTCCATATTGTGACTAGTTTCTTCTAATACATATACAGTGGGTACGGAAAGTATTCAGACCCCTTTAAATTTTTCACTCTTTGTTTTATTGCAGCCATTTGCTAAAAGCAAAAAAGTTCATTTTATTTCTCATTAATTTCTCACCCCATCTTGACAGAAAAAAACAGAAATGTAGATATTTTTGCAAATTTATTAAAAAAGAAAAACTGAAATATCACATGGTCATAAGTATTCAGACCCTTTGCTGTGACACTCATATTTAACTCGCATGCTGTCCATTTCCTTCTGATCCTCCTTGAGATGGTTCTACTCCTTCTTGGAATCCAGCTGTGTTTAATTAAACTGTTTGGACTTGATTAGGAAAGGCACACACCTGTCTATATAAGACCTCACAGCTCACAGTGCATGTCAGAGCAAATGAGAATCATGAGGTCAAAGGAACTGTCCAAGGAGCTCAGAGACAGAATTGTGGCAAGGCACAGATCTGCCCAAGGTTACAAAAGAATTTCTGCAGCACTCAAGGTTCCTAAGAGCACAGTGGCCTCCATAATCCTTCAATGGAAGAATTTTGGGACAACCAGAACTCTTCCTAGACCTGGCCATCTAGCCAAACTGAGCAATCGTGGGAGAAGAGCCTTGGTGAGAGAGGTAAAGAAGAACCCAAAGATCACTGTGACTGAGCTCCAGAGATGCAGTAGGGAGATGTGAGAAAGTTCCACAAAGTCAACTATCACTGCAGCCCTCCACCAGTCGGGGCTTTATGGCAGAGTAGCCCGAGGGAAGCCTCTCCTCAGTGCAAGACATATGAAAGCCCACATAGAGTTTGCCAAAAAACACATGAAGGACTCCCAGACTATGAGAAATAAGATTCTCTGGTCTGATGAGGCAAAGATTGAACTTTTTGGTGTTAATTCTAAGCGGTATGTGTAGAGAAAACAAAGCACTTCTCATCACCTGCCCAATGCAATCCCAACAGTGAAACATGAAAAAACAGAAATGTAGATATTTTTGCAAATTTATTAAAAAAGAAAAACTGAAATATCACATGGTCATAAGTATTCAGACCCTTTGCTATGACACTCATATTTAACTCACAGGCTGTCCATTTCCTCACTGGCTGTGGTTGATGGCCTGGCCCCTTCCAGTCTTGTTCTAGTGTTGATAGCTAGGCTAAAGTAAAAAAAAGAGTTGAAAACAGGCATACAAGGCATAATAACTCTGCCCTACAGTGTCCTGGCTGATAACCTGTCCACAATAAGAAAAAGCCTCAGAGTACAGAAAATTCCTGCATTCACTGTTGTATCCACAGGCAATGGATCAAGACAACAGATTGTCACCACTAAGGTGATTAGAGAAAATCTTTAAAATTCTGCAACATTTTTAAATATTTATATTAGCAAAAGTGTTCTAAATTGTCTACAACTTAATTGATGTGTGTTAAATATTAACATATTACCCAATTAAGTATGGTTATGATCATGAGAAAATTATTTTATATATAAAATTACACAGTTTGGGGCGCTTTAGACATTATCATTTACAGTCACCCTGAACATTTTAAGCATCTTACTTCTGCTGTGCAGTGTAAGCAGCTGTGAATTTCATGATATTATCCCACAGTGATATGCTAACTATTCTATACATGTGACTATGTGTGGCCACCCAGGATATTGGGGTGTGAATTACAGCCTTTAATAATATACCTTGAAAGTGGTTTTATGACTCTGCTGTAAATATGATGATATTGTAAAAATAGGAACTCTTAGGGTTGCCTCTATAAAGAAAGACGATTAAGGTGTTACTGATTAATGGTTCTATAATAAAGAGCTAAATCTGTCACTCATAGTGATGAATGTAGTTTACAAAGTGAAAAAGGAAAAATAGGTATATAAGATAAGATAATCATTTAATAGTCCCACCATGGGGAAATTCAGTGTGTTACAGCAGAATACAAATATAAAAAAGTGGTAAAGGCATTACAGTGACAGTAGGTACAGATAAAAAGATAAAGGTAAAAAAGTAGTAGAAGGGATATCACAACTTAAGATCTTTCAGTTCTCTGTATGAATGATCTCCGCTTAGGTCGGTGTTGGTTGTACAGCCTAACTGCAGCGGGGAGGAAAGATTTACGATAGCGCTCCTTCTCAAACTTAGGGTGAAGCAGTCGGTCACTGACAGTACTGCCCAGTGCTATCACGGTCTCATGCATTCGATGGGAGTTATTCTCCAGCATGGAGCTCACCACGGACAGTATCCTTCTGTCACCCACCACCTGCACTGGGTCCAGGGGGCTCCCCAGGACAGAGCTGGCCCTTCTAATCAGCTTGTCGAGTTTACTTTTATCCCTGGTCGATATACTGCTTCCCCAGCAGGCCACTCCGAAGAAGATGGCTGATGCCAATACAGAGTTGAAAAAGGCCCTAAGAAGTGCCCCCTGGATTCCAAAGGCTCTCAGCCTCCTATATATATATATATACACATACATTACTTTGAGGTCTCTTGTTAACATGTTGTGAAATTTTGCTAAATTGGCTTTATGAGAAATTGCAGTCTTTAACCAAAGTGGAGATCAGTTAAAGGTAGATCCATCTGTAAATGCCTCAAAGTAATATATATACCTATTTAAACTGAACACATCGCGATGAATGACAGATTTAGCTCTTATTATAGAACTATTAATCAGTAACATGTTCATCATCTTTTCTTTGTAGAGGCAACTCTAAGGGTTCTTATTTTTAGAATATTATCATATTTACAGCGGATCCACAAAACCGTTTGCAAGGTATACTATTAAATTGCTGAGGTTGGTGCATTGCTGTAATAACGCAAAGCTAAAGAGATGTAATTACTTTGAAATTAAATTCAAGGCTGACATACAGAAGGAGCAGACGTGTAAGGTACATAAATGCAAAAAAGGTGCTTGCCAGATGCACATTTTTCATTTTGAAGGAAGTCTTCTTAGATCTGCTCAGCTATGCAAAAATGAGTGATGCTTCCAAGGAACTTCATTGAATAGTCACATATTCAGAAACTTAGGTTTATTCACAATAAATCACTTAAACCATAGAAATATTATTAGATTTTTTTGCACATATTGTCAGCTTAGCAGCTGCATCTTCCTGCAAATCTTTAAATCTAGACATTTGTGAATAAGTACATTCATTAAACACCTGCATGTCTATTTTCACTGAAATGCTGAGTTTATAGATGATACACTTCAACATACATTTTGAAAAATGTGTATTTGCATATATGCTAGGTACCAATTATACAAGTATTGGTTAAAGAAGACTATGGGAATGTGAACCCAATGTTTAAGGTAAGGAAATTTAGGAGGTTTTATACATGGACATGTACAAATAGTACTCTGCAGTTTGCACACAGTCTAGTGTTAGATGCTGTATAGCAAAAAGTGATTTATCTACAATAATCTTATCAAATGCAACTTGTCTCATAATTGGTATATGCAGACTTGTAACTTGAAGCTCCTGGGCCCCAGTGCGATATCTGTAATAGAGCCCCTATCTACCTTGTGCCATTTAAAATAGTGGTATATTTTATGTGGCAGAGGGATTTTTGGGCCCCCTTCAGGATCCAGGACCTGGTGGCAACCATGTATAACCATATATATTATGTAGTTCTAGCTTCCAAATCAGTTCAATTTGGTCACATTTAATGATCTTCATGTGATCCTGATTTTGGTCAAAATAAATCCAAGATTGTATGAGTGTTATGAATATTACCAGAGTTCATTCCTCCACATAATATTCTATCAATATGTTATCGACTAGTGGTATATGGTCCTCCATATATATAATATATTATATTATATTTTATGTTGTTATCAGAGTGCTACAAGTGCCATTCAAGGGCCCAATAGTAATATAAATTATACATCTCCGTTTAATTGTTTATGTAGAAATCACAGTTTATATAGATTTTACTTCCGTGCACCTGTGTTTAGTTGTTTATATAGATATCAGACCACAAATGGTACCATATATGCCTCATTATCTGTACTGTACTTCAAACAATGACACTACTCTAACTTTATATCACTTTGAAAATAATAATACTCTGGAGAATGCTGGAGAAAAGTGTTAGTGTTTTATAAATATATGTCACAATCAACACCATGTGACAGACATCTACAGTGGGGAAAAAAAAGTATTTAGTCAGCCACCAATTGTGCAAGTTCTCCCATTTAAAAAGATGAGAGAGGCCTGTAATTGACATCATAGGTAGACCTCAACTATGAGAGACAAAATGAGAAAACATATCTCGAAAATCACATTGTCTGATTTTTTAAGAATTTATTTGCAAATTATGGTGGAAAATAAGTATTTGGTCACCTACAAACAAGCAAGCTTTCTAGCTCTCACAGACCTGTAACTTCTTCTTTAAGAGGCTCCTCTGTCCTCCACTTGTTACCTGTAGTAATGGCACCTGTTTGAAATTATCAGTATAAAAGACACCTGTCCACAACCTCAAACAGTCACACTCCAAACTCCACTATGGTGAAGACCAAAGAGCTGTGGAAGGACACCAGAAACAAAATTGTAGACCTAAACCAGGCTGGAAAGACTGAATCTGCAATAGGCAAGCAGCTTGGTGTGAATAAATCAACTGTGGGAGCAATAATTAAAAAATGGAAGACTTATAAGAACACTAATAATCTCCCTCGATCGAGGGCTCCACGCAAGATCTCACCCCGTGGGGTCAAAATGATCACAAGAACGGTGAGCAAAAATCCCAGAACCACACCGGGGGACCTAGTGAATGACCTGCAGAAAGCTGGGACTAACGTAACAAAGGCTACCGCCAGTAACACACTATGCCGCCAGGGACTCAGATCCTGCAGTGCCAGACATGTCCCCCTGCTTAAGCCAGTACATATTTGGGCCTGTCTGAAGTTTGCTAGAGAACATTTGGATGTTCCAGAAGAGTATTGGAAGAATGTCATATGGTCAGATGAAACCAAAGTAGAACTGTTTGGTAGAAACACAACTCGTCGTGTTTGGAGGAGAGTGAATGCTGAGTTGCATCCAAAGAACACCATATCTACTGTGAAGCATGGGGGTGGCAACATCATGCTTTGGGGCTGTTTCTCTACAAAGGGACCAGGACGACTGATCCGTGTACATGAAAGAATGAATGGGGCCATGTATCGTGAGATTTTGAGTGCAAACCTCCTTCAATCAGCAAAGGCATTGAAGATGAAATGTGGCTGGATCTTTCAGCATAACAATGATCCCAAGCACACCGCCAGGGCAACGAAGGAGTGGCTTCGTAAGAAGCATTTCAAGGTCCTGGAGTGGCCTAGCCAGTCTCCAGATCTCAACCCCATAGAAAACCTTTGGAAGGAGTTGAAAGTCCGTGTTGCCCAGCAACAGCCCCAAAACATCACTGCTTTAGAGGAGATCTGCATGGAGGAATGGGCCAACATACCAGCAATAGTGTGTGCCAACCTTGTGAAGACTTACAGAAAACGTTTGACCTCTGTCATTGCCAACAAAGGATATATAACAAAGTATTGAGATGAACTTTTGTTATTGACCAAATACTTATTTTCCACCATAATTTGCAAATAAATTATTTAAAAATCAGACAATGTGATTTTCTGGATTTATTTTCTCATTTTGTCTCTCATAGTTGAGGTCTACCTATGATGTCAATTACAGGTCTCTCTCATCTTTCTAAGTGGGAGAAGTTGCACAATTGGTTAAATGTAGTTCAAGCACTGATAGTAATATTAGTTGAGGATTGAGTGAATTAAACCATGTGGACTCTCAATACCTCCTAAGAAGTGCTGGTGTGTATAGAACTTTTATAGGAAGATGTGTAATTGAAGGCACTTAGGATAGAGTAGTGCCCAGGATACACACATTTGTATTTCTTCTTAGCCCTTTTTTGCAAATACAACCCACACATACTAACCTCACCAATTAGAGAGCTAGAATGTAGACAGTTTCTTTCCCCATTGGGCTATATTGCCTTTGCATTGAAGGTAGCCTGATATCCCCCACATTAGAACCCATATGTTTTAATAATATTTAATAAACTTTGTTTTATAGTGTCTAATCTTGCAGTTATTTTCTTTATGGGGTATTCACATATCAATAATTCTATCTAAATTTAAAGTTGATGAAAATTGAAGAGTTTTATTAAAACATTAATTTGCTTGCTTTGTTTACCGGCTATGTGAGATTATTCCTCCCCATTGTTTACACAAGGTTGTCTGGACCCTGGCCTGGTCTGTTCTTATCTAGAATCTCAGGAAGTGTGACATGACCCACTGCACTCTGGAGGGGTGGGAGGACTGAGTTCTCGAGATTGTGCTTGCTCTCAGAGCTGTTATCTCTGTATGTAAACACAGAGATAAGTGTTGAAATTAGTGCAACCCACTGTCCATCCTGGTAGTATATAAGTTTTTTCTCTCCAAACCTGTGTAATGTAATACATATTTACTGTGCATATTTGATCTGCAATATTATAGACTTCTAGTAAACATAATAAGTCATCTTTCATGGTAAAGGCAATGTTTATATCTACTGAGGTACTTCATACAGTCCATCAAAAAGTCAAAGCCAACCCACCAAATTGCAGAATAATATAGGAAATGAGAAAAAAGAGAGAACACGCAAGGTGGTGAGCGAAGGGGATGGGGAAAACCACAAGTGAATGAACAGATGTGAAATGTAGGAGCAGGGAGGTTATTCCAAACTTCTTGAAAAACTAAGCACAGCTCTTCTGTGAATGTAGGTTTGCTCAAATCCTTCTATCTCTTTATGTAATCCGAGACAGACTTGGTGATGAGATCAGGGCTCTGTGGGGGCCATATTATCATTTCCAGGACTCCTCTTTAAAAGAGTGGTCCCACCAAATATTGATTTAATTTTTTGTTCATTCAATTAATTTTGTTAATTTGAAAAAATAAACTATTAACACTTATTTTTAGTTTGATTTTTTTAAGCATTCTTATTTTGCTGCATTTTTTCCACACCTGCTAAAATTGTTGCATAGTTTTTATAAAGTAAGTCCTTTCCATACGTGGGAGACTAGAGCTCATGGATTTGTGGGGTGAAAAAACGTTAATATTACATTTTTTTCAATTAAACTTGCTTATCATCAGTACTGCAATCTTGCAAATGTGGGCACTATTTTTAGGGCTTCCTAAAAGAATGTATATCACTTGTATTACAATTTCAAACTATCTCTGTTTTACTGAAATATTGAATTGTTGATGAATACAGAGCACATACAGCCTGCCATCTCTGTATATATGCTTGTAGCTACAATAAATGCAATGCTATTTTATTTTTTTTGTAATTTCTATGTAAACAAGTACATCAAGAAGAACATTCTTTGAAGTTGTTGACACAGAACTATTGGCACAACTGTAGGAAAATTATTACAATATACTATTTTGTCACAAGCACTTGCTCTGGAAAGCTTTTCATGTTATAAGAGATAAGGTTAACTGAGGATTCTATTTAAACTCAATTCAAGAACAAATCCCAAAAAATAACTACATGACACACTGAAAGACTGAGTGCATGTACTGCACAAAATCGTTTTACAAAAACTATATATATAAACATCACCCCTACAAAAGCAACAAAGATGAAACTAAACCATTGCACAGGATTTCAGTTCTTAAAGTGGCCATTCAATCGGTTCTGAACGCCCCATTTACATGTATGATCATGTTGACTTGAGTCTGCATGCAGGGGCATAACTTGAGGGGATGCTACATTTGTCCCAGGTGCACAGCCCAGTGGAGTGTGTGCCTCATCATATATGAGGTGCAAATTCCCCCCCAGTTCCAGGGATATGAAAACTGGCGCTAATAACGCAAGGTGTCTTAAATCTGCCCCATTCTGCCTACCCAATGAATGCAGTAAAAAAGAAACCCCAAAAACTGTATAATTGTGTTTTTATGACATTCCCTCCAAAATAAATTTATAAATGTTTTTAGTACATTATATATACTCCTAAATGGTGCTATTAAAAATACAATTTTTCCTGCAAAAGAACAATCCCTCATAAGGCTACATTGATGGAAATAAGAAAGTTATGGTCCACATTATTAGTATATGGTACACTGTGGGAAAAGGCAACCGTTAAAGTTTTTGACGGCATTTAATGCATTTGTCAACACATACATGGCAGGTAAAAAGAAGAATATTACTCTGGATTTATTGGATTCAAAGCAACATAAGTTGTACTGCTTTGCAATGCCGGTACATCAATAAGCAGCTGAAGTAGAGATGAGTAATTGTACATTTACAGAAGCATCATGTAAACAGGTCTTTCATAGAATGCTGTATGTGTTCTGCTGAAGTATATGAGAAAAGCTTTTGAAAATGAGTTATGTGACTTCTGTGCCATTATGATTTTATAGATGACAGTGTCTTAAAATTAGCAGATTTCCATCCACATTTCATGATATAAGCAGACTGCATTTCAATGTATTTACTTATCAACCATATACAGGGAACAAAGACAACATCAATAGATGTAGTAGCTTTCTCCAAGAACTGACTGCTTTATTTATTGTATTCTTTATTATCAGATTTATCATTTCATACTCTGCTCTGCCTTTTATGTTATAGTGTGCAATATTTTCTGGTTCTCCATAAACTTACTTCAGTATGCTGTGTTAATTATTCATGTAGTGAATGACATTCTGCTCTAGACAATTTTACCAACTTTCAGCACGCAATATATAATCTTGCATTTTTAATACTGTCTTATTTTATATTGAGTACAGAGAAAACAATCATAGCCCAAGGACTGCCAAGTTGGACTCAAAGCCAATTTTCAGTTTTAATTATGTTGTTTTACCCACTCCACTGTTTGGTATGTCTCTATGAGTACAATAGCATTTGCTGGAATGAACAAGTTAGGCAGCATATTGTAATAACAGACACACTGTCTAAAATTGACTAACTTTTAGACAGTGCAAAGTTAGACTAGAGAGTCTTAAACTGCACCAGATTTTACAAAGTGTCTAATGCACTTTTAGACTGTCTAATCTATCTTTACACTCCTTCTGATAACATTATCACCAGCGGCCACGCTGAAGCATCAATGTATCGTGTTCTTTTGGTCTTTTACACATCTTATGCAGCGGATGCTGTATTTTGACTTAACCCCTGATGACCCAGCATAAGTTATGGAGAAATTCATAGGGTTGCTTTAGTTATATGGGATCTCAGCACCATATGTCTTGGCTAGTGACTGACCCTTATGTAGTCTCCTAGGGATGTTGGTGTGGCATTAGGCCAGTAGCCTCATCCCTGGTGCGCTAACCTGTTTATTTTGGGCAGTCCTGTGCATTTGTTCCAAGATTGGATTGTGCTAACCCTGTGAATTGTATTTAACTTATAGGGAATGAGTGTTTTGAGGGACACTTTAGATATCAGGGTTTCATTCATACATCCATCGCCCGGTTTTGTAGTGGTGTGGGATCACACACACTGGTCCCGACTCCCTACGGATATATTTGTATATTGGTGATAAGCGTTGTGGATATACAGTGTGATTTTTGAACACACAAAGACAAACATTTTTTATTATTTTTATTGTATTATTGTCTATTAAAGTGACGTTTCATCATATATTCTAGTTCTATGTTAGAGACTAATTGTTGTTACGCACAGATCATCTGAATGAATCATCAGCAGCTCTATAGTGAGTGCGGCTTCCACTGCATGGGCCATATGACATAATTTTCATTGGTTACATGGCCTTTTTGCAGTTCAGTTCCATTTCAGTGAAGCACAGCTGCTAAGCAATGTACGTTGCTTAGCTTAGTATGTCTTGAATAGGCCACAATGCTGATCTGAATGCTGTTTTCTCTTTTCTTTTTTTAACATTGAATTTTTATAGAATTTTTAAACAGGAACCATACTACAATTCCATGTTGTAGATATTAAATTATAATCATTGTTCAGTCATTACACATGCTCACATTACACATGTATTGATAGCTGGGTGTCGGAAACCCACCAATCTCATATTGGTTAACTCTTTAAACCCTTTAACTTGTTTTGATGTTATGACATGGCCACCAAATTCAAAATGCTGATGTATTTTATTAGTGAACAGTTGTTCATTGCCTTTTTCAAGTATCCCATCACAGTTTCAGACCATTATTGGTTTTCTAAGAGTAAAAGAGCAATAACAACATTCATATTATTTGTATTGCACCATCATTTTACTATAATGTAGTACAAAATAAAATACAAGTGCAGTAATAAGCAGTTTCAACCATAAAAGTAACAATACAGTGGAGAAAGGAATCCTGAGTTTATTTATAATTTAACAGACTGGCCAATAGACATGAAAAGTGGAATTAGTAAAAGATGAATTAAGGCTAAGGGCCGCATACTGTGTAAAAGCTGCTTTTTTGTTGCAGATTATGCCGCATTTTTTGGGGTCTAAGTCTGGACTGAATTTAGCAGAAGGGAAATGTCAAAGTGCTTCCTTTATATTTTCCATTCCCTTTCAAGCCACTCCTGACTTTGGCTCAAAAAAGCAGCAAAATCTGCAACAAAACACAATGTGTTTCCACAATGTGGGGCTTTAGCCTAAAGAGGTTTTCAAGCCCTATACAGTGGATTTAGATCTCCATGAGCATAAACTTTGTGGATTCTTTCTTTTCAAAGTTCATTTGGACTGCAGATCTCCCATTTCTAATTTACTAAAAAGAAACAGTTTTTGTCATCTGTCATTGATAAAGTGGAGCTGCTGCCTGGTTATGTTTATAGTTTTTAGTAGACTGGTAGCTCTTATTATGTTGCCCACCTCCATTCTTGTTAAATATTATTAGACTGCAATATTCATGACCTGTTAGGTTTAATTGTATTCTGCTGACAACACTCTTGTATCTTATGGTGCATGGGTGTGGATAAGGTATACTATTCTAGTATTGTCCAAATACAGTAGTAGAAAGTATAAGGATGTTGGGAAACACCCCCTCTCATGAATATAAATGATTGACAGACACACATGTCTGGGTCTCTCTTTTGACCTGTCTCCTTTGACCTGTCTTGCTGCTTTGTTGTCTTACCTCCTCTAACACTTTGGAAAGATGGCAGAATTATCCTACAGAAGACCAACACACATGAATGAATAAGCGTGAACCAAGATGTCTGCAAGAGAACCATCTTGAAGAAACCTAACGCTGAACTTCTCCTATGAAGTAAGACATTGACTGATATTTCTGTTATGCTGGAAGGTTTCCATGTATCTGTTTTTCCATGAAGATTTCAATAAATTTCCATGTTTTTATAAGAAGCTGAATCCTCCAATAATGTTACCTTATGGGTCAACACGTGAGTAAGGATCTCATTCAATTGTAAAGTATTTTACAATTAGCAAGATATTATTTTACAATGCTGAAGAGAGACAGCCTGATTGAACCAGTGCAAGTGCTGCTGTGATCACAGGAATTTATTACCTACTTTTCTTTCTAGGCTAACAGGTTCTCTCTCTAAGCACACAAACAGTCTTTATGGTCACTGTTTAGGTAAAAAAAAATACAGTAGCTTTAGCTGGAGTCTTGACATTCTCTACCTGCTCTATTTAGCCTTGTATCTCTCTGTCTTACTGTCTAACTAGGAAGGAAGTGAAGGGATGCAGTAATTCAGGTCTCATCTTAGTCTTACCCATATTGAAATGAAGAGAGTTTGCAAATGAATTAAAGTAGTAAACACTGAATGGCGCTATAACAAACTCAAATTTACCAACTACGCTTGCACTGAAAGAATGCTTTAAAGGGTGTGTATCACCGTAACAGTCCCTATTGAATTATAAGCACAGTCAGATAGCCAAGGTTCATAGGAATATGATGTTCTTTTTTGCTTGCCCATTGGTGTCTCCATTGCTGAGAGCTGTCTGGTGAAACCAGGGCATCACTGTTGCTCTTGTCACACTAAAGAGCTATGCTTTCCAGTGCTCAGTCCCTCGCTCCCTGTTATGAGTGACATGTACATTGTATGGCTCTGTCATAGCAGGGAGATAGCTCTTTGGTGTGATGAGAGCAATGGTGATGTCCTTGTTGCACCGAACAGTTCATTAGCAGATCAGGAAAAAAGCCAATAATGGAGGCATACATCAGGAAGCAGAAAAAAAAGCTTTTACTCACGTGATACCCAACTATTTGACTGTACTTATGGTTCAATGTGGACTGTTCTGCTGACAGACTGACACTGACAGTTACCTAGTCCCCTGAAGTTTTTCTTGACATTGCTGCACTGATATTGTGTCATTTTGACTCCAATACCTACTTTAAAATTTATGTATAATGTTTGGTTTCACTTTAATACATATATGTTCTATTTTTTACGGTACTAAAAATTGCCTGTTCATGTTGGATATTGAAAGGGTAGGGCAAGGAATTGATTGAAATGAAGATTAGTAAAATGTACAGCATGTGTATGGACATGCCATTTGGAAAACGTTATTGATATTAAAATATTGTAGGAGTAGAAGACAAGAATATCTTGTGTAATATGTAGCAGATAGTCTATTTAAACTGATATCTAGAGATTATTTAGAGTTTTGTATAATATGTTACTGTAAGTTTGTTGAAATGTATTCTATAGTCAATATGCAGTCAATGGAAGGGCTAACAGAGAGAAAAAAGGTATTGGAAAAGAATGAGTTCAGCAATGGAGTGGAGCAAAAATTGAAAGGATGTTAGCTCATTTTATATAGTATATATATATACGGTACATTATATAAATATACATGTATTAGAAACTGATTTGCTTGCTGGTTGAGTAAACAAATAAGTAAATTGTATCTTCCACAAAACATCTTAGGTCCTTGTTCTTTCTCAATTACTTATATACCATAAAACATAATTATTTTATTGCCTGTGTCATTAGGTTTATGTTATCAGCACCAATTAAATTGAAAGTGAGGGTACCACTTCTGGATGCATATGCTAATAGCATTGAGAATTAAGTTATAATTTCCACAAACATAAATTAAAAGAAGCACATTAAAACAGAATTTATATTGTCAGCTCACATATAAATAGCAAATTAGTATAGCCTGGGATTTGGTGGCACATCCCAATTTTCAAATTAAATCCAGACAATAAAAAGTAAATACAATGAAATATACTGCATTATTTAAAGCCTTTTAATTAAAATATCTGGAAGTTGGAAATTACATTCCAAAAGACACTGAATTATAATTCAATCACTAGAAGTAGTACACAGAAAACCATAAAATCTATTCATCAAGAATCATACCAGGTTTTATGTCTCCTTTTATTGGTGAATTATCAGGATTATATATTATTTGTCCCAGATTAAATAAATAGTTTGCTTCCTTATATTGCTCATTTGCAAATGTTACACAATACTACAAAATAACTTTAGTGGCACAATTCTGTAAAACAGAGACATCCACATACTGTACATGAGTGGAGTCTTCCCAATTAATATAACTTCTGCAATGTAGATGCACAGAAGTTGATGACAGTTGCACAACCATTGCTTTTGAAGAAAATGGGATGAGATTTTTTTTTCTATTTATTTCTATTGAAGCAGAAAAAAGTTATGCAACTTGAGATACACAACAATTGCACCACCTAGTACATTTGCTGCTGTGTGACTAGTCATAGTGTAACCGTTGCTGAAGAAGTGGAGCAAAATATTTCAGTGCAACAAAGGTCAGTTTGTCATTTAATACAGCTCTGTTATTTGTATCTTTTTATCGTACTACAGGTAAACCAACTAAGATATCATAATGTACAAAAGAACTGACGCATCAAGAGGAAAATATACTGCTGGGTGACGTTAGGCACTGCTGAGTGAGGTTACAGGAAAAACAACTTTGTTGGACCCCTTTCCACAAACAGTAAATTATTGGTAAAAGAATATCGTAGTGGGGTATTCATCAAAACTGTTACAACATTTATGTGGTGTAAATTAGTTGAAAAGTGGGCGTGATGGAGCATATACAGTTAGGTCCATATATATTTAGATACTGACACAAATTTAGTTTTTTTTTTTTACCTGTTTACTGAAACATATTCAAGTTATATAATGGACATGGACATAAAGTCCATACTTTCAGCTTTCATTTGAGGGTATCCACATTAAAATTGGATAAAAGGCCTGGCATTGATTTGAGGTGTGGTGCTTGTATTTGGAAGATTTTGCTGTGAAGAAAATATGCGGTCAAAGGAGCTCTCCATGCAGGTGCAACAAGCCATCCTTAAGCTGTGAAAACAGATACAACCCATCCTAGAAATTGCTACAATATTAGGAGTGGCAAAATCTACAGTATGGTACATCCTGAGAAAGAAAGCACTGGTGAACTCATCAATGAAAAAAGACCTGGATGCCCACGGAAGACAACAGTGGTGGATGATCGCAGAATAATTTCCATGGTGAAGAGAAATCCCTTCACAACAGCCGAACAAGTGAGCAACACTCTCCAGGATGTAGGTGTATCAATATCCAAATCTACCATAAAGAGAAGACTGCATGAAAGTAAATACAGAGAGTTCACTGCACGGTGCAAGCCACTCATAAGCCTGAAGAATAAAAACGCTAGATTGGACTTTGTTAAAAAACATCTAAAAAAGTCAGCACAGTTCTGGAAAAACATTCTTTGGACTGATGAAATCAAGATCAACCTCTACCAGAATGATGGAAAGAAAAAAGTATGGTGGAAGTGTGGTACAGCTCATGATCCAAAGCATACCACATCATCCGTAAAACATGCCGGAGGCAGTGTGATGGCTTGGGCATGCATGGCTGCCAGTGGCACTGGGTCACTAGTGTTTATTGATGATATGACACAGCACAGAAGCAGCCGGATGAATTCTGAGGTATTCAGAGACATACAGTCAATGAAAAAGTTTGGGCACCCCTATTAATCTTAATCATTTTTAGTTCTAAATATTTGGGTGTTTGCAACAGCCATTTCAATTTGATATATCTAATAACTGATGGACACAGTAATATTTCAGGATTGAAATGAGGTTTATTGTACTAACAGAAAATGTGCAATATGCATTAAACCAAAATTTTACCGGTGCAAAAATTTGGGTACCCTATCATTTATTGATTTGAATACCCTAACTACACTGACTACTGAAGCACAAAATTGGTTTTGTAACCTCACTGAGCTTGAACTCATAGCCAGGTGTACCAATCATGAGAAAAGGTATTAAGGTGGCCAATTGCAAGTTGTTCTCCTATTTGAATCTCCTCTGAAGAGTGGCATCATGGGCTCCTCAAAACAACTCTCAAATGATCTGAAAACAAAGATTGTCAACATAGTTGTCAGGGGAAGGATACAAAAAGTTGTCTCAGAGATTTAACCTGTCAGTTCCACTGTGAGGAACATAGTAAGGAAATGGAAGACCACAGGGACAGTCTGTAAGCCCAGAAGTGGCAGGCCAAGAAAAATATCAGAAAGACAGAGAAGAAGAATGGTGAGAACAGCAAGGACAACCACAGACCACCCCAAAGAGCTGCAGCAGCACTGCTGCAGATGGTGTCACTGTGCATCGGTCAACAAACAGCACACTTTGCACAAGGAGAAGCTGTATGGGAGAGTGATGCAAAAAACCATCTGAAAGCATGCCACAAACAGAGTCGCCTGAGGTATGCAAAACACATTTGGACAAGCCAGCTCATTTGGAAGAAGGTCCTGTGGACTGATGAAACAAAGATCGAGTTGTTTGGCATACAAAAAGGCGTTATGCATGGCGTCCAAAAAACACAGCATCCAAGAAAAACACGCACCCACTGTAAAAGGTGGAGGTTCCACAGCTTTGGGGCTGTGTGCCAACCGGCACCAGGAACGTTAAAGTGAGGGTCGCATGGATTCAACTCAGTATCAGCAGATCTGAGAATAATGTACAAGCAGCGAAGAAGACGCCGGGGATGGATATTTCAGCAAGACAAGATCCAAAACACAGCCCAAACACCAGGCACATGCAGAGGAACAATACAAGCTGGAATGCCACCCAGCCCCAGACCGAAACAGAACACGGGGAAATGAAGCGGGCGCCAGCCACCACAAACTAACAACTGGAATGTTTGTAAGAGGAATGGCAAAAACCCACCAGGACCAGAACGATAAAAGCACAGGAAGCGACAGAGGCGTAGCAAAGGAGGTCTACTAAATTTAAGTCACTCTGTGAGGGCCCTACTTGCACCGGTCAAATTTGTTTAAGCATATGCACTTTCTGTTAGTCAATACCCTCGATCCGAAATATTACTGTGTCCATCAGTTATTAGATATATCAAATGAAATGGCTGTTGCAAACACCCAAATATTTAGAACTAAAAATGATTAAGATTATGGGTGCCCAAACTTTTCTATGACTGTACTGTGGGCTCTAATCCAGCCAAATGCAGCCAAATTGATTAGGTCGGCGTTTCATAATACAGATGGACAATGACCCAAAACATAAAGCCAAAGCAACCCAGGTGTTTATTAAAGCAAAGAAGGGGAATATTCTTGAATGGCCAAGTCTGTCACCTGATCTCAACCCAAATGAGCATGCATTTCACTTGTTAACCCCTTCCCGCCGGAGGAATTTTTCGATTTTCGTTTTTGACTCTCCCCCTTCCAAACCCCATAACTTTTTTATTTTTCTGCTCTCATTGCTATATGAGGTCCTAATGTTTGCGGGACAAATTTTTCTTCATGATGCTACCATTTATTATTCTGTACAATGTACTGGGAAGTTGGAAAAAAATTCAGAATGGGGTAGATTTGAAGAAAAAGTGCATTTGTGTGACTTTCTTACGGGCTTCATTTTTGCAGCGTTCACTATGCAGCCAAAATGACATGTCACCTGTATTCTGTGTTTCGCTACGATTCTGGGGATACCAAATTTATACCCCTTAACAAAAAATCCTAAAACTTTGCAAAATTTTTTTTTCTAAAAGTCACCATATTCTGACACCCGTAACTTTTTTTATACTTCCGCATACAGGGATGCATAGGACATTTTTTTGCGGGACCAGGTGTACTTTTTAGTTATACCATTTTGGGGAATTGCTATTGCATTGATCACTTTATATTCAAATTTTTATCAGAGGTGAAACAGTGAAAAAAACAGTGGTTTGGCACTTTTGATTTTTTTTTTTTACTGCTACGGCGTTTACCGTACCGGAAAAATATTTTTATAGATTTGTAGTAGACTGGGTGTTTTCGGCTACAGGGATATCTAAAGTGTATGTGCTTCACAGTCTTTAAGTACTATTATATGTGTTCTAGGGAAAGGGGGGAGATTTCAACTTTTAATATTTTTTTTTTAAAATTTTTTACTGTCCCGGCTGTCATAGTAAAGGGACGCCGGCCCCAGAGCTTGTTCTGGGTGCCGACGTTCCCCGGAAAAATGGTGGGCACTGATCGCGGGTATTAACACTGGGTCTCTGCTGTATAAAGCAGTAGAGACCCGGTGACTATGGCGGCCACTCGGCTCCCGAGCAGCACCATATTTAAACACCCAACATCCGCCGTACTATTACAGCAGATGTTGGAAAGGGGTTAAAGACTGAACTTCAGACAGAAAGGCCCACAAACAAACAGCAACTGAAAACCGCTGCAGTAAAGGCCTGGCAGAGCATTAAAAAGGAGTAAACACAGCGGTGTCTGGTGATGTCCATGAGTTCAATGCTTCAGGCAGTCATTGGCAACAAAAAGTTTTCAACAAAGTATTAGAAATTAACATTTTATTTACAATTATTTCATTTATCCAATTACTTTTAAGCCCCTGAAATGAAGGGATTGCGTGTAATAAATGCTTTAGTTCCTCACATTTTTATGCAATCATTTTGTTCAACCCACTGAATTAAAGCTGAAAATCTGAACTTCAACTGCATCTGAATTCATTGTGGTAATGTACAGAACCAAAATTAGAAAATGTTTCTGTCTCTGGACCTAACTGTATGATGGCAAGTTTTGCACCTAGACGCAAGGGTGTCAAGAGCAAGAGCCAGATTCATGTTGTTCCTTGTGCTGGTGAAAGGGACATCAAGACATAAAATACACCAGTCTTGATGAATCCTTCCAGTGTGTTTAAATCCTATGCTGTGATCTTCCTTCTGCAGGGATTTTTCTTGGGAAAGATCTCAGAGCAGGACTGAAACACATACATAGCATGTGTATATACACATCACATGCATATATATGTGTTTCACTATATATATATACAGTACAGACCAAAAGTTTGGACACACCTTCTCATTCCAAGAGTTTTCTGTATTTTCATGACTATAAAAATTGTAGATTCACACTGAAGGCATCAAAACTATGAATTAACACACATGGAATTATATACCTAACAAAAAAGTGTGAAACAACTGAAAATATGTCTTATATTCTAGGTTCTTCAAAGTAGCCACATTTTGCTTTGATTACTGCTTTGCACACTCTTGGCATTCTCTTGATGAGCTTCAAGAGGTAGGCACCTGAAATGGTCTTCCAACAGTCTTGAAGGAGTTCCCAGAGATGCTTAGCACTTGTTGGTCCTTTTGCCTTCACTCTGCAGTCCAGCTCACCCCAAAACATCTCTATTGGGTTCAGGTCTGGTGACTGTGGAGGCCAGGTCATCTGGCGCAGCACCCCATCACTTTCCTTCTTGGTCAAATAGCCCTTACACAGTCTGGAGGTGTGTTTGGGGTCATTGTCCTGTTGAAAAATAAATGATGGTCCAACTAAACGCAAACTGGATGGAATAGCATGCCGCTTCAAGATGCTGTGGTAACCATGCTGGTTCAGTATTCCTTCAATTTTGAATAAATCCCCAACAGTGTCACCAGCAAAGCACCCCCACACCATCACACCCCCTCCTCCATGCTTCACGGTGGGAACCAGGCATGTAGAGTCCATTAGTTCACCTTTTCTGCGTCGCACAAAGACACAGTGGATGGAACCAAAGATCTCAAATTTGGACTCATCAGACCAAAGCACAGATTTCCACAGGTCTAATGTCCATTCCTTGTGTTCTTTAGCCCAAACAAGTCTCTTCTGCTTGTTGTCTGTCCTTAGCAGTGGTTTCCTAGCAGCTATTTTACCATGAAGGCCTGCTGCACACAGTCTCCTCTTAACAGTTGTTGTAGAGATGTGTCTGCTGCTAGAACTCTGTGTGGCATTGACCTGGTCTCTAATCTGAGCTGCTGTTAACCTGCGATTTCTGAGGCTGGTGACTCGGATGAACTTATCCTCCGCAGCAGAGGTGACTCTTGGTCTTCCTTTCCTGGGGTGGTCCTCATGTGAGCCAGTTTCTTTGTAGAGCTTGATGGTTTTGGCCACTGCACTTGGGGACACTTTCAAAGTTTTCCCAATTTTTCGAACTGACTGACCTTCATTTCTTAAAGTAATGATGGCCACTCGTTTTCCTTTACTTAGCTGCTTTTTTCTTGCCATGATACAAATTCTAACACTCCATTCAGTAGCACTATCAGCTGTGTATCCACCTGACTACTGAACAACACGACTGATGGTCCCAACCCCATTTATAAGGCAAGAAATCCCACTTATTAAACCTGACAGGGCACACCTGTGAAGTGAAAACCATTTCAGGTGACTACCTCTTGAAGCTCATCAAGAGAATGCCAAGAGTGTGCAACGCAGTAATCAAAGCAAAAGGTGGCTACTTTGAAGAACCTAGAATATAAGACATATTTTCAGTTGTTTCACACTTTTTTGTTAAGTATATAATGCCACATGTGTTAATTCATAGTTTTGATGCCTTCAGTGTGAATCTACAATTTTTATAGTCATGAAAATACAGAAAACTCTTGGAATGAGAAGGTGTGTCCAAACTTTTAGTCTGTACTGTTATATATATATATATATATATATATATATATAGTGAAACGCACCTGTATTATTGTTATAATTACTATTATTGTTGTTTCTATTTGTGAAAGATCCTCCGTGCGCCAACACCGCTGTGGCCACACCATGAGTCCTCTTTCATATAAAAACCACACTCACCGCCAGTGAGTGCCGGGTTCACCAGATAAATACAAGACAAGCCTTCTAAATTTTATATATTTATTAACCCCTAAATGGGTCGGTACTAAAATCTAACATATACAGATCAGAACAGATATGCAGACTTATGCAAGCATTAACAGTTACTAGTTACAAGATACAGTACAAATAAAATAAAAGGGATTAAAGGTGAAATGATTACTTTACCACACATGTCCTTGATGTGGTTCTATAGTCCAACACTCACACATGGCATGTGTGAGTCACCAGTGGAGGCTTTTCAGCATGTGGCATTAAAACGATAATCCAGCCTGCATGCTCTCATAACAGTCTCTCAGCATTAGTCCAATAGTCTCTCTCAGTCTCTTGTAGGCTCATCATCGTCAGCAGCAGCATTCCAACCTGCCTGCTCATAGTAGCATCTCAGTCAAAGTCTCTCTCAGTGGAAGTCTGTGATGGTCTGTCTCAACTCCATAGCATGATCTCTTAGTGATAGTCTCCTGCATAATTTCTTACCTCATCTTTTATACCCTTTATGCCACCTCCCAGAATGAGGTCACCGGCGACAGTACGTCTGATGAGTTAATTCAATCAACTCCAGATCTTTTGTATAGAGATGAGACAAAGTGAATTGATACACTGTTATCAGTCACATCTGATCAACAGCCCAGGCTTGAACAATGCACTATTGTTTGATCAGCCAGGGCTGTATAAGAATACAATGGAGCCCTATTGTTCCAGCCTGGCTGCTACTGCCAATATGCACCTAGGCTTGTAGCTGTGCACAGTATGCAAGCAAGCAAGAAGGGATATCCTATACCCAGAGACCAAAATATAGCTGAGTTATGGCCATATTTAGGCAGAATCATCACACCTCCCCCTTTAGATGGGGCTTGCAGGAAGTAGAGGCCTACGCCCCTCTTCTGAAAGCACCTCCGCCTCCAGCTCCTCAGGCTCTGGCCCCAAGGCTTCCTCACCTCCCCCGGGGTCCCAGCAGACTCGGGCCTTGTCAGACTCTAAGGGTGGTTGGGCGGCACGCGCCTTCAATATGTCCAGACTAGGGTCAGCTTGTACAGCATCTCTGAGCTCTTGGCTGGAGTGAGACAAAAGAGAGGTGCATGTTACATAGCTGCCGGCCCCTTCTTTCTCTCTAGTCTGACTAGAGGCACTTCTAAGGCCCAGGCTCTGAGCCACGTACACTTGGCTACCTCCTGCCTGTTCCGGGTCCGCTTTCTGACTGCGGGCATCCCGTAGCTTTACACTCATGACCTCAGGCCCTTGGAATACCATTCCAGAGATCCCATCCCGGCAATCTCTGCTCTCCTGGCTACCCTTGGCCTGCTCTCTCAGGGTCTTCCCCACACTAGCCGCTAGTTGGGAGAGTTCTAGGGGGTTCTGCACCTCCCCCTTTGCTTCCAAACCTACATCCTGTTCCTCCTGTACTTGGGTGGGTGATGGTGATACCTTGGGCAAATGACTGAGATCATGCTTCCCCAAACTATCCCCACACAATACATTGACAGGTAATACATTGGACATACCCTCTTCTTGGATCACACCTCCAGTACCCCATGCCATCTGCACTTGGGCCATGGGCACTCCTGGAATAGAACTGGACAGAAGAGACGTGTATGTCTCATACTGGCCGGACTCCTCCGGCTTCAAGGGAGTGAGGCTAGTCATGGCGGTCTCAGCACCGACTCCAGGTGGTGTAGGCAACGGTTCAAGGGTCGGAACGCCCTCCACCCTTGTAGCACTCTGGCTGCGGGCTAACACCGCACTACCAGCAGTCCGTCCCTCACCTGGATCAGTCATAAGATCCCCATAGCCTACCTGACCACCTGGCACATGGTCAGCAGTTGGGTGCTTATCGGATGCACTGGGCGAAATAGTAGAAGTCGCTTCCAGTGACTCAGAAGAGCTACCCTGTACACTTTCACAACAAGCATTGGCAATTACATTGACAGTACATTCATCAGCAATTGTTAATTCACACCGGGCCTCAATGAGATTTGTGGTAGACAGATTAACAAGCTGGGAGGGAAACGCCCCTGCAGATGTAGGTGTGTCTACAGACAAGGTCTCATTGGTTCCTAGCACGGGGGTGAACCAAGCATCAATAACATTTTTGCTGAGCTGGGTTGCAGGAAGTTCAGTTGCATCTTCCCTGCTCTCAGCTGAAGGCAACTCATTAGCTTTTACATTAACTGCCATGGGAAGTATCTCAGAGAGGGGTTTACGGGCCCTCTCTGCAGATATGACAGACACATTATCAACATTAGTCATAGACAGTCCATCACAGTAAATTGGGTTGCTCCCCACCCCATATTGGGACATCATAGGTCCTAAATCAGTTCCCAACAGTACCTTAGCAGGCAAATCAGTCAATAGTTCCACAGTCCGCATTCCTTTTCCTGCACCCCCATCCAGACACACAGATGGGCCACCTGCTGTGGCTTGAGAAGCAAGGAAGTTCTCAGGGTAGTTGGGGCACTCCTTCTTGAAATGTCCTGTCGGGTTACAGGCATGGCCCCAACGCACCTCCCCTTGGGGTTTGGGGAAGGTCACTAGGGCGCCCAGAGTTCTTGGGACAGGGGAGGGACCACCCGGGGCATAATATGTCTCACCCGACCTGACGACAGATGGCTGTGGTGAACTCCGGCCTGGCTTCTCCTTCCAACTTGAGGGTCTCTGCAGGGTTGTTGGAGTTTGCGCTTGCTGGGAGATTTGCCGCCTTTTCAGCTCAAGCTGATACTCCCTCTCGGCCTGTTGCTCAGCAAACTGTCGTTCCCATTCTGCAGCTTTCCTCTCTCTCTCTGCCTCACGTTCTGCTGCCTGCCGTTCTCGTTCTGCAGCTTTCCTCTCTCTCTCTCTGCCTGTCGCTCAGCAGCCTGCCGTTCTCGTTCTGCAGCTTTCCCTCTCTCTCTCTGCCTGTCGCTCAGCAACCTGCCGTTCTCATTCTGCAGCTTTCCTCTCTCTCTCTGCCTGTCGCTCAGCAGCCTCCCTTTCTCTCTCTGCCTGTCGCTCAGCAGCCTGCCGTTCTTGTTCTTGTTGTACAGCTTCCAGAAAACGGTCCAACACCTGCAGGTATGTGTTAGGGTCACTGGTGCCTACTTGCTGTAGGGCCATTTGCCAGTATGAAACCGTTCCCACCACAAGGCTGGGGTTAATGGTCTCTCCTGGTGAAGTAATCCTTGGGACCGGGCTGCTTGCCGCACTTCCTGGCCTAGCCCCAAAATCAGGACTCTGCTCGATTCTCTGCATGGCTGTGGCTGCCTCCATTTCAGCCATACGCTCAGGATCTCCAAAAGCCTGGTTCTGCAGTTCTGGAGATCTGCTTCTGAGCCCACTAGCCATCCACTGGTATTTGCCAAATAAAAGATAGGATAGAATACAAAGAGTAAGGGAGGGAACAGCACTGTATCAAACTTTCACTGTAGCTTAATGCTTGCTTTAATACCGAGCTTGTCTCATAGGATTACCATAATCCCCAGCATGTGAGTGATATAGGTCACCAACACACGCCGTTTATCCTAAGATCCCACTATGCTGCCACCAATGTGAAAGATCCTCCGTGCGCCAACACCGCTGTGGCCACACCATGAGTCCTCTTTCATATAAAAACCACACTCACCGCCAGTGAGTGCCGGGTTCACCAGATAAATACAAGACAAGCCTTCTAAATTTTATATATTTATTAACCCCTAAATGGGTCGGTACTAAAATCTAACATATACAGATCAGAACAGATATGCAGACTTATGCAAGCATTAACAGTTACTAGTTACAAGATACAGTACAAATAAAATAAAAGGGATTAAAGGTGAAATGATTACTTTACCACACATGTCCTTGATGTGGTTCTATAGTCCAACACTCACACATGGCATGTGTGAGTCACCATGGAGGCTTTTCAGCATGTGGCATTAAAACGATAATCCAGCCTGCATGCTCTCATAACAGTCTCTCAGCATTAGTCCAATAGTCTCTCTCAGTCTCTTGTAGGCTCATCATCGTCAGCAGCAGCATTCCAACCTGCCTGCTCATAGTAGCATCTCAGTCAAAGTCTCTCTCAGTGGAAGTCTGTGATGGTCTGTATCAACTCCATAGCATGATCTCTTAGTGATAGTCTCCTGCATAATCTCTTACCTCATCTTTTATACCCTTTATGCCACCTCCCAGAATGAGGTCACCGGCGACAGTACGTCTGATGAGTTAATTCAATCAACTCCAGATCTTTTGTATAGAGCTGAGACAAAGTGAATTGATACACTGTTATCAGTCATATCTGATCAACAGCCCAGGCTTGAACAATGCACTATTGTTTGATCAGCCAGGGCTGTATAAGAATACAATGGAGCCCTATTGTTCCAGCCTGGCTGCTACTGCCAATATGCACCTAGGCTTGTAGCTGCGCACAGTATGCAAGCAAGCAAGAAGGGATATCCTATACCCAGAGACCAAAATATAGCTGAGTTATGGCCATATTTAGGCAGAATCATCACACTATTATTTTATTTTTTATTTTTAAGTACTATAAATATTGAAGGCATTAGTTGCTAAGAAATGGTACTACGATCTGTATTATTGTTATAATTACTATTATTGTTGTTTCTATTATTTTATTTTTATGAACACTTTTTGACTATATATATATATATATATATATATATATATATATATATATATATATATAAAATGTCAAAAAGTGTTCATAAAAATAAAATAATAGAAACAACAATAATAGTAATTATAACAATAATACAGATCGTAGTACCATTTCTTAGCAACTAATGCCTTCAATATGTATAGCACTTAAAACAAAAAAACTGAGAGCAGAGCAACCTGAGAGCCAGATTTGCAGTCATACTGGTATTTTGAGGGATCATAAAACTTAAGGAACATCTGTCACCAAATACAAAATGTTAAATGACATTCCTCATTTTATGCTGCTGTGCCCTTGAACAATTTGGCATTTTTTTCTAATATCGGTCCACCAATTCAAAAGATGTCACCCTGGAAGGTCATATGTGAATCAGCTCTTACTCTGCAAGTGGACAGTAACGTTTTGCCTTTCTTAGTCAAAGAAAACGGTTAATGCCCACTTGAAGAATAAGAGCTAATTCATATATAATCTTCCAGGGCCATTTATTTTGGATGGGTGGATGGATTTTAGAAAAAACAAATGCCAAATTGTTTAGGGGCACAGCAAGAAGCAAATAAGGAATGTCATTTAGCATTTTGTACTTGCTGACAGATTTTCTTTAAATTTTATTATAAATATATGCTCTGTATTATTGTTGTTATTATTAACAGAAAAGCGGTTTCATTTGTGATAAACATATCTGGACACATCCAGCCAAGAGACCAGGTGAGGAAAATCACATCTGTATAATCAGTGGTACCTCACAAAGCTACAGTAAATTGTACTGTAGATTGTAAATAAATAAATTTCCAGAAACCTTCCAGAAAAGAGGATTTATTCCAAATGCAACATTTCAGTCCACTATAGCTAGGACTAGAAATGGGTGAATATTCAGACCACAGAGTATAATAGGTGGAGGCCCAGGGAAAGTGAAAAAATAAAAAAACACTCATACTCACCTTCAGTAACCTCTCTTGGGGCTCCATGTGGCATCCAGTGCTTTCCTGGTAAGCACTGAGGCCTGAGGCACACCGAGCATCATGACATCATTTATTTTTTACACTTCCCCTGGGCCTCCATCTATTATACTTTGGATGTGAAGAGATCCCAGAGTATAATAATATCACTTTTCACTTTGACATAACTTTGGCTATGTTTGCCTTAGAGAGCTAGAAATTGGATGATAAGTTCCTAGGAGCTGTAAGAGTATTCTACACTATGTTTGAAGCCAATTTAAAAGTACGGTTCATACCACACTTGTTTGTCCTGAAATGAACCCGGGGACCCAAGTCGCCAAACCCGAACACAAAACGAGTCTTGAGAGGTTTGCCCATATCTAACTAGGACCTTTCTTAAGCCACTCTATCTAATTTTACTTTTAGAATCTATATTGACTGAGTTTATAATACCATAGAACAATGTACCTAGTCTCTCATTGAAAATGTGGTTTAAAATGTTCTTATTATTTAGTGAGTTAGGGAAAAAAGATTGCTTAGAGCAAAATAAGCTTTGAACATAAATTTGGATATCATTTTAGTCATACTGCAGATTAGTGACCTTGTTCTTTCTTTTTTTTCTGAGCCTGGAGGTGCCCTTAGGGAATGTGATGTAGTATTTAATATAGTTAATAAATCTGCTTCTGTGATTCCTCCATTCTGTGATCCACAATATGTTTACTAGATTGCTTACGGAGAAGAGATTATTTCTAAACATTGAAAATTGAACTATTTTATATTTATAAAATGTATGTCCAGTGCTTCCTCTCATTATGTAATCATCGCCTAGAAAGGTTGAGCAAATATGCCACACTGGTAAGATGTACAAATTTGTGAAAAATGGGAAAGCAGAAATCATAGCAATTTTAGCACTAATAAATTGCATATGTGGAGATGCATCAATTATTAGTTATTTCTAAAGCCTCAGGAATCTCACACCATATTACAACTAGGCAGAAAACAGGCGAATGCCTCTCATTTCTTTATATTACTCTGAACCCATAAAATTAGACATAAAAGGAAAGTGTTGATCCGTAACAAAGCCTCATGTTCAGCATGAAGCAAATAGCATAATGTAAAGATACCATTTATAACATTTGACTACCATTATAAAACAAAGGCATTTTACTATACACCAATCCATCATTTTGCTCTTAAGTGTTGAAGATGTAAATTCTCCAAACGCATTTCTGATCTAAACAAAAAATAAATGTAGAAATTTAAATTTGAAATATAAAAGCTTAAAGTGAAATACCAGGTAACTTGTAACTTTTAACAATGTCATCATTTAACATAACTGGGATGCTAATGCTTTCAATTTTGTCCCCTGAATACACATTTCTCAGTGCAGTATTTCTTAGTGGCCCCACAGGTAATAAAAGACACAACTACAATTTATTGGATAGTACAGCAGCATTTGCCGAAATAATGGTCCCTTTTCTGGCAAATAAGTTTGATTAAAGCTGTACAAGACTTGACTTAATTTGTGTTTTTCTAGCCCCTGCATGACTTTTGCACATAATACTATAAAACTGGGAGCTCTGTACCCCAATTTAGGCAGAAAATCTGCGATTTGACTATACCTGCAAAGTGAATGAGATTCAGCTCCTGTGCCTATGGCATTTCAGTACAATATTATTATGGCACTGAGCTTTAACTATATGCTTATTGCAATTTATTAGTATGGTGCAGAGAGGAAGAGGTTGAAGGTTACATTTTATATTGGTCTTTACTGTGATTTGAGGATGAACAGTTTTTCATTATTGTTTGTCAGTGATTTTATATATTCGCAGGATATGACAAAAATGTGTGATGGAGGTACCACCCCTTGAACCACATCCATCTTGACCTTTCTATTTTTATGCATTGGAGCCAAGGAAAAATTGGGTACACAATTTGCATGGTATATTTTCTCTATAAAGTGTACCTTCAGTTTTGTTAAAAAAAAAAAAAAAAAAAAAATATATATATATATGTATATATATATATATATATATATATATATATATATATAGTATACTATATAAATAATTTTTTTCAGAATCATCGTATTTCGTATTAACCTGCAGCAGAAACCGGCTGAAGTTTGTGCTGCCCTGTGCACCAAGCTAGTAATTCTGTGAGTCACTCTGCTCTGCTTTATCATTTTCAACTCTGCAGCCATTGCTATGGAAACTCTATGGCATTGGCTCCAGGACTGAATGTGGACAATAATAATTTTTCATACAAAACTGAAGGTGTGCTATAACCCTGATGAATTTGTCTTGCTACAGCAAGATGGACCGCAACTCACAGACGTATCAGATTACATAGAAGTCTATCCAGAGGAGTACTGAGTTAGAGGAGAGACACAGGCACAAACAGATGTAATAAGATGAAAATAATATTTTACTCTCTCATCTTGAGTCCTTTATTCCCATCAGTAAAGGTCAATGCTTCTTTATAATGTCTTAAAGCTGCATCTAACAGAGAGAACATTATGAAACAAATCTTCATCTACTTTCTATGCAGTGTATGACAGACATCATACCAACTAGTCTCCAACCACTAGCTCAGAGAGAAATGAAAGTGGAAAAGTGCTAAAAATTCAAAATGTGTTTGTTATTCCTCAGACAAACAATATTGTGCAAAATTTGTTAAAAGGTTAGGTGTGCTTTACATCATTTTCTGGTCACTCACCTATTTGTTTCATAGCAGACATAAAAAGATAAATAAATTAATCTAAATAAATATATATATACTGTGCAGAATACCATTCCACCATTGTAAGATCTCTTAAGGAAGAGGCATAAATACTCCTTTACTTGAAAGAACTTAATTTGTTTTTCCGCTTGTCAGATTTCTGTTTAATGTAAGCATGCTGAGAATCAAGATTAAAACATCTCTTTTTCACTGACCAGTTATTGAAATGTCAACCCAGCTCCAGAGTGCTTTCCATTTGCTTTAATGCTTTATGCAGCATTTAAAAGATGACTCCGATGAAACAAATCCTCTAATAGTCACTGAAACATTGCTTCCATTAACCGCTTATGATGTAGTCTGGTTTGAAACATGGGAAATGCTCACAGTGATTTCAGTCAAAAGAAAACATAGCAATGCTTTATATTTTGAGGGAATTGGGAGGTCAATGAAACAAAAATAAAATTTCTACAGTAACTTTACTCCTGGGGAAACTAAAATGATTTCAGATTTGTGTCTTCTTTTCCACTAAGCTATAAAATCTTGTCTCTAAAGACAGTGGGCTTATGAGGATGGAAAACCCAATTAGATCTATACAGGACAGAGCAAATACACCCTGCCTTGGTCTAGTCTGATGTACATCTGCCATTTAACTGGATTAAGGGGTATAATGAATTCTATTTAAATAAACTGATAGGTTTCCAATGCTTTTTGATGCCCAGAAAAGAGTGACATGCTGCAATATTTTAATATCTCACGGAAATATAAATGGAGCAGATACATTAATGAAGGTAGAACAGAAAAATTATCCTAACAGATTATAATGTGTCCAAGAGTATCGACTTTCCTTATTTTCAACAACAATGCAGAGGACTATTTAAAGAAGACCTTTCACCATCTCCACCAATCCAAGTTCTTAGCATCTGTTAATAGGGGCTGCTCCACTCATTCCAGTACAGTTGGAATTTTTTTCTAGCCCCCACCATTCCCGAGCAAGAAGCACGGGTAATTTTGATAGTTGATGTGTTATTAAAGCTCTATAATGTCAGAAAGGTGGTGTCAGGCAGGGAGGTGTGACTCAGAGCTCCAATCAGAGGCAGCCAGTATCAGAGTTCAGAATCACACTCCTTGCCTGCTCCTGCCTGACACCTTCCTCCTGACAGTACAGAACCTATAAAGCATATCAGGTACCAAAACTAACAGCATTGATTGCTTGAGAATTGTGGGGGCTACAGAAAAAATTCCAACTTTGCCAGAATCAGCGAAGCAGCAGCTATACATTGATGTGAAGGTCTTCTGTGGTGAAAGGTCTTCTGTAAAGGGAACCTGTCAGCAGGTTCTAGAAACTAAATGACCAGTATATAGTGTAAGGATATCCTGCTGGTTTTGGTGTCCCAAAAATTCCCAACAGATTACTTTTAAAGTGCCATTCAAATCATGTTTTCATAATCAGTTTACAGGACATCAATGGAAGAGCATATTTACATAGAATTCAGTGGGAAAAAATTGATCTACTTCAGTCCTTTTTTTTGTCAGTAATAAAGCTGTAGTCTGCCATGTTTTTGTGTTTGACCAAAAAAAAAAAAAAAAAAAGGGATAGCTGTGGATCCAGATTTTTTTTTTTCTTTAACACTGAATTAAATACAGATGCCCCACGGTATGTGAAGGACACCCTTCCCTTGGAATTAACTTGTATTTGTTTTCAGCATATTTTTTTCATATATCCGCTAAACTGATGATGAAAATGTTGTGTGAACAGTCCCTTAGTCGTGCTACTGGCCGACTTCATAAAGTAGACATTTCAGTCCGTGAGCAGGTTAAAATGACAGCCACGATGTAGAACCACTTTGCATATAATGTCAGAGCTGAAAATTTATAGTCAGCTCTCTCATTCTTTTCTCTATGTAGTAGTTTAAGTGAATATGCAGTAACAGTTAGGTAAGCATCTGTCTGTTTGCTTCCTTCTAAAGACTGCAGCTGTGAGAGGAGCAAGAGGGTAAAGGAGGAAATGTGGGTAGTTTTTTTCTCTATTTTATATCCCTACCAACACTGTCAGAAAATTTATGCTGCCCTCTCTGATGTCAGCTTTCAATGGTGTCAGGCATGCTGAATGCAGCCCTATGTTTTTTCTGCATTCAGCAATCATGAGATGTGAGCTTCTTCTTCAGCTTGGATTGATAGCATTTTCCCTAATGTTCATAGGAAGAAACATGTCAATCCAAAATGGGGATGACTTGCATTTTATTAATACAATAGATTAATTGCACAACAAATAAACTGCAAGTGCAGCTAAAATACCCATACTGATAGCAGAAAAAACATAGGCTTGCAGTCAGCACACAGGGTACTACTGCATGCTGTCCTCAGTCATAAACATCCTGACAGGTTCCCTTTAATATACAACTTTGGAGCCAAGAAAGGCTATCCACTCCTTGACTTGGTTAAAAATTCTTTGGGTAAGCAATTTAATATAATTCTATAGATCACCCCAAGCATTAGGACACCCTCATATTAACTGAATAGCAGTTTTGGAAATACCATACCAACAAATATGACATAATTGATAAACCAAGTGAATAGGAAAAATACAGAAAATTCTGTGTCATAAAAAGTTATGTGGCTAAAAGTCTACTGATAAAAAATGTACACAATAAAAAATATTGATATAGACAGAAAATGTTGCCTGAACAGCCCGAGCGATATACAGTACTAGGAATAAAGAAGGATATGTGACAGCACTCCAAAGAATTATCTGCAGATGATTTATTATAAGTGGTCACATCCTAGGACACATTGTACAATTCAGTTATCCATTAATGTTGCAACATTTCAGTAAAAAGTCCCTTCATCACTAAGCAATTTCTCTCACCACCCACCAATGGTTCACCTACCTCTGTTTTTGAGACGTCACATCGCCTTAAACTCCTATGCCTATGCCTGATGAAGGGAATTGTTCCCGAAACGTTGCAGTATTAATGGATTACTGACTTGTACACTGTTTCCTATGATGTGACCACTTATATTAAATCATCTGCAGATAATTCTTTGGAGTGTCGTCATATATCCTTCTTTGTACATTGAAAGTGGAGTTTGGTTAGTTCCTACAGTTATCATGCAGCCAACGGTGTAGTGCCAGACAAGTTCTGCCCTGCACCCCTTTTTTGGGGCTGGAGGATTTTCATAAAGACTGAATTGGTTTATTTGTTGAGCTAAGATTGAAAAGAATGATTTATTAATAGAAAAGGTCTGAAGAGACCACAGCTTCTCTTACATGCTACCACACAGGCTTTGTTGTGCCCTTCCAACATCAGTGCTTGTACTCCTGTCCATTTATGTCTTAATACACTGTCAGCACATAGAGCCACACAATGACAAACTACTGTCACATACTGCATGAAAAAGACTATAATTGTCGAAGAACCTGAGGAAAACTAAACTGGAAGATATCTACTCAGAACCAAAATATCTACAGTCAATCACTGACCTAATGAATATACAGGACGCTACCAGGATAAAAATGTCTCATGTAACCATAACAATGCTCATATCTACATTACACTGGAGTAGTGACTTTGTTGGATTGTAAGAAATCTATCAAACAGCAAAGTGGATGACAGTAAACTAGTTTGACAAGTTCTTCTCTGAAGGAAATTTCTTTTCTCACATAACCTTCATTTTTGACCACAGTGCTTTTAGTATGCAACTATGAGAGAACGCAGGTGGCATCTTTTATCTCCATAATGCTCATACCTGAAGCAATGCTTTTTCTTTAGCATGTTATAAAAATAATTCTCAATATGAATAATGGAAAAAGATACAGCTTCATGCATGATATATTTTTTCTTGAAAATTATTAGCTCCTTGTGCTTATCTATGTAGAACCTTAAATTAAGAACTGGGAATTTAGACAAATTAAGATGTGTCATTTTGTCACTGAAACATTGTTTCTATTAATTATTCATTATGCAGTCTGTTTTAAAACATGGAAATGGTTGCAGAAAATATTATTCCACACAACATGCGTCATCAAGATGATAAGTCAATGTGTAAATGGCCACCTTGAAAGATCAAACACAAGGTCTTTCATTTTCTAACAAAGATGTGCATGAAGACATTGATATCACCTTGCTCATCTTGTTCCTATATTCATGAATACATGTGCAATATATTAAAGTATGATACTGCATTTAAGATATAACTTTATGCTAAATCAAAGTCATCATGGTAAAAACAGGATACCAACCACAAGGCCATGTTCACTAGTAGAGAAAAGTTGAAGATGCAACTGCATTTTTTGTATGAATTTGACTGTGGATATTGAGGAATCACCCTTTGCATATGATAACTGAAAATAAGCATACATCAATACTTTAGGCTATGGATATGCAGGAAGTGCTCTACAAACATGATCTGAAAAAAAGCCATATTCATATGACAAACCTGTGGAAAGTTCTACAATGTCCATCACATGACAATTTTGAGAACACATTGATTTCAATGAGTCTATTCACATGTCTATTCTTTTGACTGGCTGTTTTTAATGGCCATAGGGAAAAAAAACTGACTTGCTGTATCTTTGTCCATTCTTAACTGAAGTCTGTTTTACATTTGTAAAAAAAAAGGATCAGTGGGACGAGTCAAAAAAAAAAAAGACCAATGAAATTCATCTGTTATCTTTTACTGACAGTTAAAAACTGATTCAAAACAGATGACACTTGGCTATTAATAACGGAAAAACAAAATGGAAATATAAGCAAAGTGGATGTTAAAAACTAAAGCTTATGGTCCTTAGATCCATCAAAACTGTCACTGTTGTGTGAATAAGCCTTAACTCTTAAAATGCCCATACTCCTTCAATTGATGCCAGCTTAATTCTTGTTCAGCTAACAGCTATTCCCCCTGTCTCCCTTATACATGCACACACCATTCAACAGAGTGATAAATGTCTCCAGTTATAAACTTTTCATAAATAACAGGTGTAAATAAGAAACATTGTAATATATCTTATTAAGGAGATTGCTTTCCTTCTCCCCTTATTAAGCTGTTCTCCTGCTCCTTATCTTCAATCTGTCTGCTTTGTTTATGTGATATTTATATTTTTTTTATTGAGCCAAAGCCAGGAGTGGATTGAGCAGAAGGTACTTCTTATATATTTATCATTCCTTTTGTAGACATTCTTGGTTTTGGCTCAAAAAAACACAGAAAAATCTGCAACAAGAAAAGCTGCATTTCTGCAAAGTACTCAGCCTTAAAGGGGTTTTCTGGGACTAAGAAAATATGACCAAAGGGAGGAAATGCTTGTCATATGAATTAATAAACATAATTGAGTACCTTTATGTGTGTTTGGACCATTATTATCATTCCTCATATTTTCAGGCTCATGCAATACTTCCTAGTTTTCAGTTCCTGGTTGTGAGAGTGTCAGAGCTTTTCCAGGTGCCTCCTCCCAGAATCTGCCCACTGCACCTCATAGCAGTTTTTCATTCATGCCCAGTATACCTACTTACTTATGTATATACATATTCACCTATATATATGCAAATGTATGCATATATATAGTACATAAGAATATGCATGTGTATCTGTATATATATTTACTGAGAATGTCTGTAAAGCACAATCTGGTCCCATGATAAAACACTTCCCAGTAGGGCTGTGTTCAGTTTTGCTAAAAAAAAAAAAAAAAAAAAAAAAGTATGTATTTTTATCAGAAAACCAAATGAGTTTTTTAAAAAAAGAATGCGGTTTTTGAAACCCACACATGCTTTTTAAGGTATGCAATTTTTCCTGCATGATGCTTATGATAAAGCACTCACATATTTTGCACATGGTGCTTGTCTCTTTCACTCTCCCTATGCATCTAACATGCTGCCAGCCTGTCAGCGTCCATAAATCCTCTAACCACTCACAGAAGAATGCCTGTCTGAGGGAGACAGGGGAGAGGCTAGAATTGTTAAAAATAAATAAAAGTAAAAATTGTGCTGGTCTACCTTGCTGCTTCTGCTGCCTCTAATGACTCTTGTGAACCAGGTTCTGGATTGTCTGGTGATCAGGACCAGCCTCCACCTCCTCCTGGCTGTTCTGACAGTCAATAAAGTTTAGACAAATGCAGATTTCATCAGTAATAACATCATGCTCATGGTGGGTGTGGCTAATAACTGACGTAATGTGCATAATGAACGGCACATGATCAGGACCAGTAAGGAAAAGATTGCAACAGAGATTGAGTTGGTCACATATTTCTGCAAAAGGGTAAGAAATTTTAATTTAGTCTCTTGGAAAAATTCATTTCACCACATTTTTTGTGTCTCTGTAAATATAAAAAATATCTTAGAAAACCCCTTTAGAAGTGAACAGAGTAGCAGAGTGTAGGAGCAGCAGTTATATCTCCCTCCCCTCTTCCTAGACTAATATGTAGAAAGTAACTCTGTCTGAAAAGTAGAGAAGAAAACATATTTCTTTAACCCTTTAAGGTCAAACGGTAGTTTGTACATTACTGCTCAGTGACTTTTTTCATATTTTTCTTACCCGCTTTCCAAAATTCCTAACTTTTAAATATTTCTGTCAACATAGCATGTGAGGGCTTATTCTTTATGTGACGAGTTGTACTTTCATTTTGCTCCATTTTGGGGGTAGATATTTTGTTTTTATTAACGTTTTTTTGGGGGAGGGTCTGTGTGAAAAAACCCATAATTCAATTTGTCCGGTGGGTCATTACAATTGTTAACAGAGATATGTCAGGGCTCCTTATTTGCGGGGCAAGTTGTACTTTTTATTAGTATCAATGTTTGGTATGTATGACTTTTTGATCACTTTTTATAGCAATTTTTTGGGGGAAAGCGAGGTCAAAATACATTAATTTGCAGTATATTTTCTTTTATGGTGTTCATCATACTGTATGAATAACAATACTTTTGGATAATGGGGACTTATAGACACATGGGAATACCTAACATGTTTGTTTATTTTTTATGTTATGCAATTTTTAAATGTATAGGGTTTTTTTTTTTTTTTTTTTACCTGTCACATAATGGGACTTGAACCTGGGATCTCTGATCCCCAGTGCAATGCACTACATAGTACTGCAGCACATCACACATAGAATCACTATGTGTAATGGGCATAGGCATTCAGGAGGCGTTGCTCAGCCTCCTGGCTGCCATGACAACCCCTCAGACCATGCAATCTTAGCGACGGGGATCCAAAAGGTGGTAATCTTGGATCCTTTGGATGCCGTGATCACTATTGATCACAGGATCCACAGGGTTAATCCACCGGAGTTGAAGTATGTTCTGACTCCGGCAGGAAAGTTCTGGGTCTCAGCTAATACAGCTAACATAGTCTAATGCTGGAAGTAATGTAATCTGTACTATTCATTTATGCAAAGTTGTTTATAACTGGAGGTACGCTTGAATTTGAATTAGCTTGAATTTGGTTAAAGACTCCAGTTTGTCATGAAACCATTTCAACACAATTTCATCACAATCTCTAAAAGGCCCACAACACAACCACTGGGTAGTTGCACACAGACACAAATAGGATATCTTATTGCAAAACAATAGTGCTGAAAAATGTATCTTGTGACACATAGAAAAGGTAGGAAAGTATACATCTGTATACAGTGGAACTTACCCCTCAGTGAGAAAAACACAAATTACATTAATATCCCATAGATTTTTTAAATCAACACTACTTGTCAAATTATGCGTAGAAAATGTATGCAGCGTATAAATGAGACTTGTTAAATCATCTAGTTTTTCTAGTTCTGTATTACTCTGTGGATTTTTCTTCAGATAATCCACACAGAATACACTAAATGTGAATGTAGCCTTAAAGACTCAGAGACAAAGTCGTTATTCCTGTGGTTTGATATGGTAATTATTTTGTTTCATTGTATTGTCTGTCCATGTACCCTTTGATTTGTAAAGTGCTGTGGAATATATTGACATTATTTAAATAAAGTTATTATTAAATAAAATTATTATTAATGGTAATGTAATCCAAAGAAAATTGTGACATTTTGGTCTGAGATCAACTTTTATCAAACAATTGACCTGTTGTAGATAAGCCTCAAAATGTGCAAAGTGCTGGTTTATAGCAGCAACCTTCACAAATGGAAGATGCTGTCCTTCTCTTATTGAAATGTTGCAATTTTCTGTGGTTTCCATTGCATAAATGACATATTTTTACCTTATTTCAAAGTGCAGGAATGCCTTTTTTTACTGTTGGCAGAGAAGGATCCTATCCAGACCCCTAGACGCATTTTCAGGAGTGCAAGTGGAAAGACAGAGACCTTATCAAGAAAGGATAAATATACAAAAGGCTCAATAATGTAAATGTAATGATGTATGATGTAAAAGGAGTCAAGTATGATAATATAATAATTGTCTGGTTGCTATGATAACAGATAACAAAATATTCTATGATGGCTAAAGCTAAGAACCTGTAGCTGTAGACATGAAATAAAATGTGCAATATATAATAGAGGAAAAAATTAAAAACATACTATATATTACAAAGAGGTTGGATTATATTAGATAAAATATCAGATTGATTTATCTAAATAAGGCTTAGCCGCAGTACCAAACCAACCCATGTTTTTCTGATTCCAGACAAGTACATTGAAGCTTGAAGTGTTCAGTTGTTCATTTATATGCAGCTGCATATAAATATCTCAATCCCGACTGTGTTTTCAGCCAGTGATATCTCTTGAAATCACAAAGGTAGAATTTCATCTTTCATCTTTCATTTTATAATGCCCGAAATATAACTGTTTGAAGTGATCCTCTAGCACCCTCATTTTCTCTTCATTTCACACAACCCCTTACACCATAAACAATGAGAAGCAGGGGACAGCTTCAATAGAGAAGTAAGGGTAAGAGTAAAAAAAAAACAGGATTTCACAGAAAAGAGGCAACATTTTTTAATAATGTATATTATAAAATTTATCATAAATTTGGCACAAATGCTGCCAGAAAATCAAAAGTTGTTCAAAAGTTTAGTTGTGCTTTAAGGTTAAGGTTAAGGCCCCATGCAGCGAGACACAGCCAAAAAGCGCTGCGGGAAAAACCACGGCGGAAACGCATCATAGTTCTCCTCTGCAGACTGTTTCAATTATACCTATAGTGAAAACGCCAGCGTTTCCATAGGTATAACTGACATGCTGTGATTTACAAAAATGCTATGGATATTTGTCTGCAATATGTGCATGGAATTAGCCAGAAACTCATCCACTTTGCAGTTACTGTATAACGTGGTGGTGCTTACGATAAGTGGGGCCCCTGGCCTCAGAGCATTAAAATGGAAGGAAGAATAATTTTGAATATTTGTGGATGTGGACATGAAAAATAACAGCAACTATGCCTAAGTCAACATCTGAATCAATAGTCATCAAACCTTTGGCCATCTAAGCAGTATTATTTCACGCATAAAGGATTAGTTTGAGATCTGTATTGGGCTGCATTACCAAACACTGCCAATGAACATGAATGGGCACAGTTTTGTGGAAAAAAAACAGCCATGTTTTTCTAATTTTATACAAACCTTACAAACGCTTTACAGGCATTGTCCAATATAGGGATCACAATCTGAGTTCCTTATCAGTATGTCTTTGGATTGTGGGAGGAAACCCAAGTACCCAAAGGAAACCCATGCAAACCCGGGAAAATGTTGGCCAGATTCAAATCAAGGACTACAGTGCTGCAAGACAACAATGCTAACCACTGAGCCACCGTACTGACATGACACTTTCATAATCATTTGTTGTCCCAGGATGAACACTTAAGTAATAATGATAGGTAATAAGGGTCTGTTCACTGTTGGTCCCAATGATCACTACGACACTTCTACATCCCCCTTTTGAACATAGTGATGGTCGCACATGTCCAGTGCCGCTCCATTCAAAGTCCAAGGGACATATGATGCATATGAAGATAGCTAAGCATTCTTGGCTATCTCTGTCAGCCCCATAGACTTTGAATGTGGTGGCACTAATGACAGCAGAGGGTAGTTGTTAACAACAGCCATAATCTACCATTGCTTCATAGCGAAATCATCATCTTTTCCATGTAGTGGACAAACTTCCCATTAAACAGGTTGTGAGGCTGTAATATTAGCTTTCCTGAATGCAGCTGCCTCTCCTGCCTCACCAATATAACACTGCCTTAATATTTAGGAAATGAGGCATGAAAATAATATTTCCTCCCACACTCTCTCACTTATTTGCATCAATCATAGTGCGCTTTCTCTTAAGCTTTCAAGCATAATTAACAGACTTAAGTTAACTGCCAGACAATTTCATTTCTTTATTATAGTTTATATGTTGCAAATGTTTTGTCAGTATCTTTTCTGCTTACACAATCAGCCATGAATTTACAGGAAATTGGCGCCTGTATATGCCAGTTATCCTGTCATATTGGTAAATGAAGATCATTGTAAAGCAGTTAATCCAGACGTCCTGTAACCTATTTTAAGAGTATACTTTCAGCTAATCACCATAGCTCTTGTATTTCATAAAACTGTTCACATATAAAATGACTGCAGGCAAGATTCAGTGACATTCAGGGAGATAGTATGTTAGGAGAATATCATTATGACATTTATCATTTAGACCGCATTACCTCACAACATGGCTAAATTAATCATGTACTGTAACACTGACTGAGAGAGTAGGAGATTAGCCAGCACTGCAGAAAGTAAGATGTAAAAGGCTTCTCCACATAAAATATTGTTCTTGAGTCTCTCTAAAACATATGTACAATCAGGCACCAAAGGGCAATTGTAAAAATATAAAGACATGTAATCATGTAGAAGAGAAGACAGTATCTGTCACAATTTATTAATGTTATTATTACAAATGCAAGGCAAATTCTGTCTATATTTATCTAGTTATCCATCAATTTATCAATTAATATATTTAAATAAAGGAATACAGTTACATATGAGGAATACAGTAAACTAATACTTCCTAGAAGTTTAACCCTTTACCTGATTGTTGGGTATTTAAATATGACAGCCGCCCGGGAGCTGAGCGGCTGATGAAGCCGCCAATATCTACACTGTATTATAACGCTGCTACCCCAATTATATAATATATGATATAACCCCCCCCCATAAAGAATAATACTCCCAAGTGCATCTTTATATTAATAATGTCCGTGTGTACTCTGTATAAATAGTGCCCCTTATTAATAATGCCCCATAGGTTTCCTAATTAAAAGGTTTTCCAGGTCATTAATAAACTAATCAGTGGGGCTCAAAAACCCAGGACCCCTACTGATCAGTTGTTTGAATGGTACCTGTGTAAGTGCCGCGACTGCTTCTCTGTTTAAATAGTGTCATTCATCTCATAGTGGCCATGTCATGTAACTACAGCCTCGTCCTATACATGTCTATGTGACAAGGCTGTAATTACATCACACTGTCACTATAAACAAACAGCGTATAATATAAACAGGCGCTATAGCCCCTGTTTATAGCGCCCCATTTACACACACTATAATGTTCCACAGCAGCCCCTGCACACATATTACGACCCGCAGCGGCCCCAGCACACGGTATTATGCCTTGTAGCGGCCCCTGCACACGGTATTATGCTCCATAGTGGCCCCTGCACTCGGTATTATGCTCCACAGTGGCCACTGCACTCAGTATTATGCTCCACAGTGTCCCCTGCACACGGTATTATGCCCCATAGTGGCCGACCCATGAACTATTATTATACTCTGGGGTCTTTTCAGACCCCAGAGTACAATGATCGGAGACCCAGGGGAGGATACAAACATATAAATCAGTGTTACTTACCTATCCTGGACACCGGTACACTCCCAGCAGCTTTCGGCCCTGTTTAATTGCGCACACACGTCACATGATCAGGAAGGCGACGCGACCTGATAACGTCAACAGAAGGCCCAAGCCTGCTCGGAGTAACATCGGATCGCAGGAGAGGTAAGTAGCATTGGTTTTTATGTTCCCTCACCTCTCCTGGGTCTCCGATTATTATACTCCGGGGTCTGAAAAGACTGCAGAGTATAATAATAGTAGTATTTGAGGCCCGCGGCCTCACTTACCGAAGCCCTCGGCTGCTCACGGCGGCATCCACTTCCCCTTCTGCGTCCCAAAGCAGACGCAGGGTAGGTAAATAAATAGGCCGTTACCTGCCGGGGATATTCCAGCAGTTTACGGCCTATTTATATATTTAAAAAAAAAGTTATACTCACCTGCGATGCCTTGATGGACCCGCGCCTCTTTTTGTCCGCAACATCTGCGTGTCAGCGTAGGAAACGCAATGACATCATTGTATCGCCGTCTGCGCTGACATGCAGAGGTCCTGGGCTGGTTTACGGTAAATATAAAGCAAAAAATGCTGCCTCCCAGATAGTGATGGACAGTGCTGCCTGAGGCTGCTGCCTCACTTCACCTCATTAGCGGTGTGCCCCTGAACCAGACTATCAGATTTCTGTGCAGACCCAGACACCTCCTGTCTTTCTCAGGGTCTGCCTAGAAGTACAGGCTCTGCACACCTATGGCTCAGTAACTAGCTTAACTCTCACACCTGAGCTGAGGTATACTGAATACCTGTACTGGATTCTAGACTGGGAAAAGCACCCTAATCTGACTAAGGCTTGTCCGCTCTAGCTTTCCCTGAATGGTCAACATACATAGGTGAGGAACTTGGGGGAGATATAGTGACTTTCCAGCACACGGCCTGTCACCTTCTCACAATATGTATAACAATTTCTGTTGTCTGTCTTGTCTGGCCAAATGACTGGACCAATCTGCACCACATTTGGCGCATAGATAAATCAGGTACTTTCAAAGGTTTTAGAATGGCTTTCAGCCCTCAAGAACCTACCGTTCTCAACATATTCACAAAAGCAAAAATAGCATCTCTGGCTTCCAAATAAAGGGCCTTCAAATCATATCAGGTTATCCATATTAGTCAATAGAAGCTTGCAGTGCCACTATTCTTAGCCTCACTGACCATTTTTGTTTTAGACTGGGTTTCTATAACGACCCATCCATTTTTTTTTACTTACCATGCTACTCCTTCAATCGCCTGTACCTATACTATACAATGAACTGTACCAATACTGAATACTGAACGACTCTTGCGGTAACGTGCATGGCGACTGCCTGAGCAGATGAACCCTCTCAGCAGAACCAAGCACATCCCCAGGTCTCTAGCAGATGGAGGCATGATTATGGTCTCAGGGAGATAGATTATTGTAAAAGGTCTACTTTATTGGCTATATGTTGGCATCATATCAGTAGCAAACAAAGTTTTTAACCACACACACAAACAAATGAAATAGACCCATGCAAAGCTGGGTAATTCTGCTAGTTTGAAATAAATTGCACAGAATAACAGGTTATTATACTCAATGACTTGGGTGATTACAAAGAAGAAAATAGAATAAACATGAAACAATGTGACTATAACATTTGAAAAAAAAAATCAGATTTTTTTTTTTTTCCAATTCAAAGTTTATTGATTTTCAAAAAGACACAAAATACAGAATACAGAAAATACGGTGAAAACATATAACTGCAATGACAGCAGCAACATTCCACACTGTTAACAGCGGGAAGATCCTTGAGTAGAGGACAAGAAGAGGGGGGAAGAGAAAAAAAAAAAAAAGAGGAAGGGAAGGCGGGGCGAGGCAACAAAAACAGACACAGAACGAGAGGGAAGAGAAGAGGAAAAGAAAAGAGAAGAAAAAAAAAAGAAAAAAATTTTTGGAAGGGGGTGATAGGGAATATACAGCAACAGTATCCGGGTCCAGGGGAGGACCCCAGGGGTGTAAGCAATCAAAAATTCTTCCTCAAAAAGAGTAGTAAAACTCACAGGGAGCGAGGCCAGAGGGTCAAGAATAGTCCGGAAGAAGTAACCACTGTAGGTTTACGGGGGAGGCACAGGCCCGAGAAGCGTCTAATATTCACTGGTACGTTGGAATTCCATCCAGTAGAACCAGGTCTTGTTAAAAGTTTGAACAGTGTCATGCAGGAAAGAGGTGAGGTTCTCCATACGCGTAATCTCATTGAACTTCAAAACCCAAAGGAGAGAGGGGGAGGTTCAGTTTGCTTCCAAAATTGCGGGATACACGCTCGAACCGCGAGGACTAAAAATCGAAGCAGGGAGCGCTTATAGATATGCATCGGGGACTCGCAATGATGGAGGAGGAACAGAGCAGGGCCCAAATGGAGGGAATTCTCAGTTACTTGAGAAATAATCCTCTTAACCCCGTCCCAGAAGGGGGATACAGCGCTAAAAGACCAAAAAATTTGTAACATGGTGTCCTCTTTCTCCCCACACCTCCAGCACATTGATGGGACCTGTGGGATAAGAGCATGCAATCTCGAGGGGACACGATACCACTGGGACATGAGTTTAAAACTGGCCTCCTGATAACGAGAGCTGATCAATGATTCGTATGTCAGACGGAATATGTGCTCTCTTTGGACAGGTGTGAGGGACAGGTTAAGATCAGTCTCCCATTTCAATATGAAGTGAGGGACAGCATCAGGCGGGGGTTCTATCAAGAGTTTGTAAATAATAGCTAAGGAGTGCCACAAGGGTCCAGTACCCACACACAGCCGTTCTAGAGACATATACTCGGTTCTGAATTCCATAGGGGGGGGAGAGATCGTACGAAGTGGCGGATCTGCAATCGACGCCATGCGTCCAGGGGAGGAAGATCGCTGGAGGGGGAAACCCCTTGTCCAACTCGCCATCCTAAATCGTTCCGGAGATGACACCACCCTAAAGAAACCATGGCGACGCCAGTTGCGGAACACTCTATCAGAGACACCAGAAGGAAACTTAGGGTTGCTCAAAAGGGGGTAGCATATAGAGTCAAGCGGGAGTGAATGGGAGCGAACCAAGCGCTGGGCACAAATTCTAAGGGTTGGGCCAATTGTGGGGTGGGAGCGGAGAGATGACACTAGAGGAGATTCAAGCCACAGGATCGCCTGCAGTGGCAGCGGGGAGAAGGCTTGTTCGATGTAGACCCATAGTTTAAGTGAGCCATGTCTACACCAATCTACTATCCTAGCCAAGTGAGCAGCAAAATAGTATAATTTGAGATCTGGGAGGGCCAAGCCACCACTATGTTTAGGGCAGGAAAGAAGGGCTCTGCTAACTCTCGCAGACTTACCCGACCATATGAAATCCAACTGAATAGAGGACAAGGCCCGAAAGAAGGAAAGGGGAACATGGATAGGCAGTGTTTGTAAAAGGTATAGGAGTCGTGGCAGGATGTTAATTTTAAAAATGGTGCACCTCCCAATCCAGGTGAACGTACCCTGTTTCCACGGTGACAGTCTGAACGGATAGATGATAGCATAGGCGGAAAGTTGGCGTGGAAAAGGTCTGTCGGGTCAGGAGTAATGGAGACTCCCAGATATTTCAAGGCCCGGGTAGCCCAGGGAAGGGAAAAGATTGACTCAAGGTGGAGACCTGTTGGGGGGGAGGGTGACATTAAGTGGAAAATCAGATTTTTTTGTATATCATATTTGGGCCTAAAAATTATAAATAAAATGCACTAGAGCTGTCAATGGAACTACTGTATTATGGCTTGTGCATTCTTATTTTTTATCCCCAGTTTATCTTCTTTCTCTATATTGCCTACACTGTTAAAAAGGATTCTTCATGCCATTTGGTGTACAATATGATACTGGAGGAGTTAGAGAAACACATGATTTTTTTTTTTTTTAATCCATTGAGATGCCAGAGATTGCCATCTTATCCTCAGAGAGAATGTTTTAACAGGTACTGTATTCTCTTTTTAATATTGTCTTAGACATCTTGTTACCTACAGGCCAAAGAAATTAGGTGTAGATTGTTGATCACATATTATTTTCCCATCAAGGCCAAAGCTCTATGGCATATCACGGTTTATAGTCCTATAAGCACATTTATTGTATGTTAGAACACAGTGCCATAACACCTTATAACCATGTGTACAGCACATTGCATGTGTATACTGTTTAGTGGTTCCACAAATTGGAACAAACCTAGATATAAAAAAAACTCAGAGCTGACCAGTAATATAAAGGTATATATATATATATATATATATACACACACATGATGATGATGAAACAAAAACACACATGCAAAATACTGACAACAGAGTCCATTTACACACCTACAATCCATGAGGGGGTGTCATGTGAGTGGCAACTTATATAAGCTTTATCTGTGCACATTTGGAATACTGAGCATCCACCCCCTCATGAATTGCAGGTGTGTGAGTTGAGGTGCATCAGTAATTTCCACCTGTGTGGCTTCCACCATATACTACTTGAGCCTGTCTGCATCTTGCTTCACCTAACACCAGGTATATATGGTCATTTTCAGTGACCTGATTTATAATGATGTCTCTTTCAGTGTATTGTTAATAAGTATATAAACCTTTACCATTAAGTGCAGCATGGATATGGTAGAACACTACTGGAAGAATGGGGGCAACCCACCCCACTAAACATCCTATTTATCTGCATCATATGTTAGTTTCCTTCTGTTTAGCAATAACCAGGCAACGTGTCTGTTAGGGAAGTGCCAGTCAAGCAATTCCTCAGTAGCTGCTACTGGAACCTGGGAGGAAGGGGAAAGACGGAGACATTGAGTCCTGATGCTAGAACCATCCCGAAGTCCCTACCTACTTGCCTCAACTGCCCTAAGCTGTAGAGGACAACTGGGCAATGGTCCCTTCCTATACTAAGTGAAACACTGAACACAGACAAGACAAACAATGAGAATGGGAGGTCAACTAGCCAAGGGGTTGGAACCAGACAGGCAACTAGGTACAAAATCGGAATCCAAAATAGTCAAGAGGGTAAAGTGAAGGTCAGAATACAGATATCAGAGAAACAGTTATACGCTAGCACGCTCTAAGAGACTAATAGCAAGCACCCATGTGTGGATTAATGGGCTGTATATGGGAAGCCTGGAATCCACCCCAGACATGATTGGGAGGTAAGATGTCAACCATAGAGCTACTAATGTTAACTCTTTGTGAACCAGAGGGAACTCAGAGTACTGGCGGGACTGATACACTGAAACAAACTCTCAGCTGTGCTAAAATAGAATACAACAGGAGGCCCAGGAGCAGGGGATCATAAGAGGAAATGCGGCTGGAGGATGGCGCAGAAGTCTCAACGGACAAGGATGTTACAGTGACTATTTGCTCTAGACCAGCTAGTCACATCTAATCTGCATGCCAAGTATTGGACTTGAACAGCAAAACTACACAAAGTTACTGTATGGACACTTTCAAGATTCCATATGTGGACATACTACCCCTCTGTATATCCTAAGATTCCTTGAGTAAAATTGAAAAGGCATTGTTTAAAAAGTATTAAAAAGATATTGAAAAAGTACTTTTATATGACACTTTTTGAAGACAAGTCTATAACTTTTTTTTACAACAGCAGGAAGTTTTTATCAGATTTTGTAAACCACCATGGTTCAAGGAACAATGAGTCATACCATGTTAATACATCCAAGCATTCATTATTAATTATTTCCTCATTAGATAATTGAAAGAATCCCATACTGACAAGATGTTCAGTGTAAATTTTCACTGACTATAAAATTCTAAATAAGTCATTTGTTCTGTCTGTCATTTTAATGCCATAGAGTTAAACTTAACTGCCTAATTACTACAAAAATGATGTTAAATACGATCAGATCACTTATAACTTTAATAAATTATACAATATAATTTTGGCAGAACACAGATACAGTACTTCATATACAAAACACATATATATTCTCTCTTTCTCTTCTCAGGTATCATCTATCTGATTAAAAAAATAATAAACCTGAAACTCCTTTCTAAACAGTTATTAGAAAGATGGTACATTACTGTATTTCCACCAACCCTGTCAAGATTGTAGTTGAATTAAAAACTGTATTCTCAAGCTCAACCTCCAACCTTGGATCAGATTTCATCCTGTTTACTAAGGCACTTCCTAAGGTACTAGTTGACATTTTGTTTTTTTTGAAATTTCGCTAGCAGATATAGAACCCTACAAATAAAGAGAGGTTTAGGGGCTACAAACTAGACAAATAGTCCCAAAAAACAAAGCCTGCAGGGAGAATTTCTCACTACCTCTTCATAACGCAGGAGTCAAATAAAGTCCAGAGCATTGAGTCTCATTTATTGTCTTCCATTGTTCTTACAAAATATGTCAAAGCTTGTATTTTTGCATCTATAAAAATTTTGACAGACAAACATAGATAAGATTGCGTCAAAAAATCAGGTAAAAAAAGTTTTTATTCCATATACTCACAAAAGTCAAGGTAAATCTGCTTTCAATAGTATAAAATCCATAAACCACACCAAGTCTGACCTGGGTATCACCTGTGTTAGGCTTTTTCTGGTGCTTTGCTGGTGTGGAGCAAATGCTCTTCTTATATTCCCACCATCATTGGCATAAATAGCCACCTGGCTCTATTAAATACATACAGTATAACACACCTATCGTACAGTGGGGAAAAAAAGTATTTAGTCAGCCACCAACTGTGCAAGTTCTCCCACTTAAAAAGATGAGAGAGGCCTGTAATTGTCATCATAGGTAGACCTCAACTATGAGAGACAAAATAAGAAAACATATCTAGAAAATCACATTGTCTGATTTTTAAAGAATTTATTTGCAAATTATAGTGGAAAATAAGTATTTGGTCAATAACAAAAGTTCATCTCAATACTTTGTTATATATCCTTTGTTGGCAATGACAGAGATCAAACGTTTTCTTTAAGTCTTCACAAGGTTGGCACACACTGTTGCTGGTATGTTGGCCCATTCCTCCATGCAGATCTCCTCTAGAGCAGTGATGTTTTGGGGCTGTCGCTAGGCAACACGGACTTTCAACTTCCTCCAAAGGTTTTCTATGGGATTGAGATCTGGAGACTGGCTAGGCCACTCCAGGACCTTGAAATGCTTCTTACGTAGCCACTCCTTCTTTGCCCTGGCGGTGTGCTTGGGATCATTGTCATACTGAAAGACCAAGCCACGTTTCATCTTCAATGCCCTTGCTGATGGAAGGAGGTTTGCACTCAAAATCTCACAATACATGGTCCCATTCATTCTTTAATGTACACGGATCAGTCTTCCTGGTCCCTTTGCAGAGAAACAGCCCCAAAGTATGACGTTGCCACCCCCATGCTTCACAGTAGATATGGTGTTCTTTGGATGCAGCTCAGCATTCACTCTCCTCCAAACACGACGAGTTGTGTTTCTACCAAACAGTTCTTCTTTGGTTTCATCTGACCATATGACATTCTCCCAATACTCTTCTGGAACATCCAAATGCTCTCTAGCAAACTTCAGACGGGCCCAGATATGTACTGGCTTAAGCAGGGGGACACGCCTGGCACTGCAGGATCTGAGTCCCTGGCGGCGTACTGTGTTACTGACGGTAGCGTTTGTTACGTTAGTCCCAGCTTTCTGCAGGTCATTCACTAGGTCCCCCGGTGTGGTTCTGGGATTTTTGCTCACCATTCTTGTGATCATTTTGACCCCATGGGGTGAGATTTTGCGTGGAGCGCCTGATCGAGAGAGATTATCAGTGGTCTTCTATGTCTTCCACTTTCTAATTATTGCTCCCACAGTTGATTTCTTCACACCAAGCTGCTTGCCTATTGCAGATTCAGTCTTTCCAGTGTGGTGCAGGTCTACAATTTTGTTCCTGGTGTCCTTCCACAGCTCTTTGGTCTTCACCATAGTGGAGTTTGGAGTGTGAGTGTTTGAGGTTGTGGACAGGTGTCTTTTATACTGATAACAATGTCAAACAGGTGCCATTACTACAGGTAATGAGTGGAGGACAGAGGAACCTTTTAAAGAAGAAGTTACAGGACTGTGAGAGCTAGAAATCTTGCTTGTTTGTAGGTGACCAAATACTTATTTTCCACCATAATTTGCAAATAAATTCTTAAAAAATCAGACAGTGTGATTTTCTGGATTGTTTTTTTCATTTTGTCTCTCATAGTTGAGGTCTACCTATGATGTCAATTACAGGCCTCTCTCATCTTTTTAAGTGGGAGAACTTGCACAATTGGTGGCTGACTAAATACTTTTTTTTCCCCACTGTATATCAAATAAATATAATATTACAAAAAACTGATATCCCATAAATCACGTGTCATTTTGCTCATTCTAATTTAAACCCTCGTTCATTCTTATTCTGTATTATCAGATATGTAGGTATATAAGTGCAGCAATTCAATCATCTTGTTTCAAATATAGCAACTTACTTATCCTTTATTACAGCCACCCTATACACAAAATAGCAGCAGGCAACCCCAAAAGGATAAGACCCATCTGCAGACAGCGTTCTCAGGGTCTTTGTCCATTGGCAATCCAGAAAAGGATACTAGCTAGCTAGTAGAGTGCTGGGTGAATCAGGGAAGGTGCTATATCTCCTTATGTGGACTTCCTTTGCAAGCCACCAAGTGTACAGAGGCCTATACCCATTTATGCTCTACTAGGAATTCTGGAAGGATAACTATAATCATAACTAAGCACACTCTCCAAGTACACATCATAATCAATAAGAATTAGATGATTATGAACATCTGAAAAACTATATACTGTATCTCCACTAAAAATCCATCTGCTAAATAATGTCATACAACCTGTTAAATATACTGTAATCAAATATCAACGGCACAATAGTGTATTAATAATGTAACTACTGATACATACACCTTTAAGTAATCTTTTAAATGAAACTTCAGTTTGAAATCAATATTGTTGGCTAATAATTTCAAAAACTTTCTCTCCTATTCAGTTTACTCCCAGTATCTTCCCCTCTCCATCCTGTTAACTTTTTTCAATGCCCATAAATTCCATACTCATTGGGTTTATATTGTGTACAGCAGCAAAATGGGCTGATAGGCTATGAGTGCTCAACCCTCTTCTGTGTTGCGACAATATTTTAAACCACAAATATAAGTGATTGTATATATCACAATATATATCACAACTGATGTAATCATTTAGATTGTGTCCTGTTGTCTGTTTCTATATTATCTATGTCTCTACAGTGTCTCACAGAGAACCTTACATTCCCTGCAATGATAAAAGCCCTTAGTAATGGTATGATATATGGTATAAATGTTGATATTTATTGAGGTTTTTCAGAAAGGAAGAAAACAAAAACATAAACTCTTAACAGCCTTACTTAGTACACCATTATCAGAAGATTGTATCCAGAGGAGATATGAGGTAGATAGATATGATATATATAGAAGAAATAGTGGATCTACCCAGAGAGAAAATGGTCACATTTCAGCTTATTCATATCATCTCTCCAAACAGTTTTTTCTGAACAAAACCGAGCAGCATAATAAAATACTGTAAGTATATCATATACCCAAACAACGCTAAACATGAACATGGAAGAAAAGAGTAACAGAGAGACAAAGATTGTTTGTCTTAACATAAATAAAGTTTACTGTACTGAACTCTTTAATATACTTCCTCTCTAGAACCACAACTTTTTAATACATCTTCACTAATCCCCCTATGAACACGGTGTACAGAGATGTTTACATGTATATCCAAGCAAAGTCAATGGTGCTGTTCTGGTCACGTGCAGTACGTGAGTAGAGGTCATTGCTGGGGCCCGTGTTTGGCTGCAGTTGTGACTTGCCCTCAAAAGGCTCATGAGAAGATAATAGCATGGCCAGAATGGCTTCCACAATTACCAGGTGGCTAGTGTGGGAACGGAGGCGGACATTATGTTTGTTTTATTTAGTCCAACATATTACTGCATTAACACAGCATTTTAGCTGACCTGGACAGTCCCTTAATATAAGAACAGACATTAAAACATGAATCAGCATATGTTATAAAATTCTATTCCCCAAAGAAATCAGAATAGTAAAATAATGCTGCACTTGTGAACCTCAGTTTTAAACAGATCTAAACATATATCCACACTTCACAGATGGAAGCAGCAAAACATGGCAAAGACTCTGCATGTGTTAACACTTTCTTTGTGGGGAGACCTTAAACAGAAACTTAATATCCCTTGAATATAAATACTATTTAGATATTTTGCTAGCTACAGTATAATGCTACATGCCCCAAATTATCACACATATTTATTAAAATGTATTTTTCTGCATATGATTATGGGGCATCAATCTTGCCTGAAATACATAATTTTTTTAATGCATTTTTCTGAATATGATTATGAGGGCATCAATTTTGTCTGTCATTATGTTGTATAGCAGCCACATAGAGAATCGGTGTCTGGAGATGACTCACCGAAGGAGATTTATGAAAACTGGCGTTATTAACCATCCAGTCTTCATAACCACATTGCAGAGAGAAGATGCACCTCATTTATGATGAGGCAAATGCCTCCTTAAAAACGAGGCGTTAGTGTAAAATCAGGGGAGGAGACTTGTCGGATGCGATCTCAAACGTGGTTCCAGAAGGCTGATAAAACCGGACAGGTCCACCAAAGATGTAAGTATGATCCAATGTCCAAGTGGCAGCACCAATAGATGTTGTGGAAAAGCCGTGAGAATGCTTGTAGGATGAATTCAGTATCTGTAGGAGACAAGGTGATCTTCAGTTCTTTCTCACATGACATGAGGAAAACTGGTTTCGAGACCTCACTTTTATCAATGAACTGATGGAGGAGGAGGGAAATCTCCTGTGGGGTCTGGATCTAGAATCCAATGTTTTCTACAATGGGGTGAGCTCAGAAAGGACAACAGTTCTTTTCCAAACGACGGATAGGCAATGTCGTACATGTTGTAGATGTAAAAAATTAATTTGTAAATTCGGGAGCTGAGGCAGCATATCTTCCATAGACAATGGTGCCCCATCAGAACAGAGATCTTGAAGTTGCAATTCGTCCAAACTATGCCAAAGTGAGTGGTATGGGGTGTGTTTCAGGTCTATTAATTTTTGAATCAAGCTAACAGGGAGAAGCAGTGAGGGAAAGGGTGCCAGGTCCTCTGCAAGCACTTTCCAGACTCCTGTGCAACCCTTGATGGTAGGATCCATGGTCATTCCTGTAGAGCTAGGCATATGCGGGAGCCATAGTACTTCCAGTAGTGGAGTGGACTGGGCAGCTTGTAAAAGAGCGAAAGGAAGGTCAGAGGACGTCGGGGAGACTAGACTTGACCACCAGTTTAATTGCACTGCCTGATAATACTTGTGTATATCTGGAAGGCAGATCCCGCCTACCCTATGATTCTTCACCATGAGTGACCATGCCATTCGGGGGGGGGGGGGTCTTATTTCTCCAGAAAAATCTCGTAAATATGCTACGTATGGATCTAAAGTATGCTGATAGTAGGTGTATCGGTAGCTTCATCAGTCTATACAAGACTTTAGGAAGGATGTAGGTGTGAATCAAATTCTTGCGACCAAACCAGGACAAGAGCAACTTATCATAGGTAAGAAGTAGAGACTTGATGTCAGTTAAGAGTGGAAAGAAATTAGCTTGGTAGAGATCGCCCAGGTGAGCCGTGAGATGTATGCCCAAGTATTTAATTGAGGAGCTGGTCCACAGGAATGGGGTGGATCGTATTCATATGTAGGATTTCAGACTTAGTAAAATTCACTTTGTAATTGGAGAGTATGCCATAGCGATCAAAGAGTTCCATAAGAGCTGGAAGACTTTCTAAGGGTTTGGTAACTAAAAAATCAGCAATGGCTGTGGCGTGAAGGGTCTCTTTGTTCACTGACATCCTTTTAATCCATGGATCTTGACAAACTGCTTGAAGAAGGGTCTCCAAGGTCAAGATGAACAGCCACGGCGAGAGGGGGCAGTCTTGGCGCGTGCCATTTTGAATTTCGACGATGGGTGAAAGCGTGCCATTAATTTTTAGATGGGCATGCGGTTGTGCATACAGGGAAAAGATGGCGTCAATAAATGGAGGAGGAAATCCAAATTTCACTAACGTAGCTCTCAGGAATCTCCAATCTACCCTATCAAACACCTTCTCTGCGTCAATTCCCAACATTATCACGGGATGGTGGGTTCATTGGGCCATGGAAATTAAGGGAAGGAGTTTCGCTGTATTATCTCTTCCTTCTCTACCTCAGACAAATACGGATTGTTCAGCATGGATCAGGGAAGGCAGAAGTGAGCTTAGGCAGAGAACCAGGATTTTCGGCCAGATTTTTACATCAAGATTCAGCAGTGAGATTGATCTACAACTGCCGCATACTGAAGAGTCTTTGCCCTCTTTCGCGATAAGTGTGATGTGCGCCTCCTGGACCTGTCTGGGAAGTCTAGAATCTGTGAGAAATGCGTTGCGCAGTGAGGAAAGGTGAGGTACCAAGACATCTTGGAACTTTTTGTAGTAGAGCAACGGAAAACTGTCAGGGCCTGGACTCTTTCCAACTGGAAAACTACTCAAGGTAGTGCATTATGGGTGATATCAGAGCCTGTGCAGTATCCACCGACAATGTGGGAAGGGAAAGATGATCCAGGAAAGATTTGATCAAGTCAGACTTATCTTCCATCGTAGGCGTCAAATTCTCGGAGGAAAGGTTATAAAGGTTCTTATAGAATGTAACAAATTCCGCAGCAATATCAGGGGTGGAGGTGTGCAACTTGCCATCTGGCGATTTGATGGTGGAAATAAAAGATTTGGCCTTAGCTCTACGTATTAAGTTGGAGATGAGGCGACCACCTTTATCTCCATGTGCATATAAAAGTTGCTGATAAAGTAAGTGTAACTTGGTTACTTTAGCATTTAAGAGAGTCAGGAGGTGCTCCTTTAGTCGAAGTTCCAGGGGAACATGGAGGATGCTTCTTCAAGAAGTGCTGCATATCTGCTTGGTCTATAGGTAGTTTGGGACGGTCAGTCGGGTCACTGCTCTTATCCCTGCCTATTTTGACCATATTGGAATGGGTGTTTGCTGTGTATGGGAGATGACAGGTCCATTGGTGATGGAGCTGTGGGTCTAAGCTGCTATCTCAGTCAGCGGTCAGGCTCCGACTCCGATTTCCCACATTTTTTACGCAAGATTTTGGGAGTACATGATAATACATCTAGCAGGGCAGATGGAAAAAAAGACTATTAAAACTTTTATACCTTGCATACCAGAAAACTGACATACAAGGCATAATAAATCTGTCCCACTGACTTGTATGCTCTGTGACCTGTGTAGAGGTTATTGTGAAGGGAGGGAGAGAAAGTAAGTTGTGACCATCAGTTACAATATAGTGAATGGTGTGATCCTGGATGGTCTATTTATACATGATGCATGTCACTGTAATCCTGACTGTTATGATAATGAGACTGCTAAACAGTGATCTCTACAGAACAATGTAAGCTTATTTTTACAATGGCCAGTTTGCAAATTGAAAGATTTCACGATCATTTTTTTATACGGATAGTGACATAGAAAACTTTTATAGAATTGCCAAAAATACTTTAAAAATATGTTTAACAAAAAAAACTTGATTTACACAATAGTTCATTTTTTGATCACAGATTTCCTTAAAACTTCATCACATATTAACATAGGCAAAAAAATATTACCTTCTAGTTACTATAAGAGAAGTAACATCTCTTCTTCATCTTCTTAGTGTGGTTTGCATAAATTAAGTTTAAAGTTGGACACATATGTAAAATATGAATGACCCAAGATGCCATAGCCAAATCTAAATTCTAAGCAGAGCGTTGTACTATATTAGGAATCTATAATCAATAATTGTTTTGCCTGGAAAGATACAATGAATGTGTGTGCCAGTAAAAACTTTTAAGATATAAAGTTCAGACATTCTGCATTTCACTTCCTGAGAATGTTAGTCCAAGTTCTCTCACGTATTACACATTGGCTCACCCTTTAATTCCGTTCACATTGTACATCTTTATTTAACATTGAGTGAAGGTCATTTTGTATAATATTTAATGTCTTATGCTTCGGCTAGCTAAGTAAGCAAATTTAATCAATTTAATGTGCTAATTTTTGCATAGTTTGCTCTTGTGAGAATTAGCAAAAGTTAAGGGAATGGGTAGCAGTATTGCATAATGAAAATAGATAAATAACCTTATTTATGGATGACTTTGATGAAGGAAATAGGGGCATTAGTTCTCTGCAAATCAATTACTCCTATATACAGTATCATCTGGATTAGTTAGCAGAAACCTATTAATTACATGTCTACTGTAAATCTATTATCAGCATGAACTGTAAATACAAAATAGCGAATAATTTGGTATTTTAAAGTAGATTTGCCATGTTAATACTTTACTTTCATTAAGGGCAGCGTAAGTAAGTTACAATTATGCCACTGGATCAAACCCTACAAAATGATTGCAACTGTTTTTTATAATACCAATGATTTCTAGAAATGCATTAGGTCACTCAAAACATGCAACTCAGCAACAGAAACATTTTGATGCATGAATAGGTTCCATGTCATCTGCCCAACCATTAAACTCATTGAGAGTTGACAGGCACAGAGGCATAATGGATGCACACAGCAAGTTCAGAGTGCAAGCAAAATAGATTCAGTTGGAAACAACTATGTCTATTTCAATGCTGGAATGCGATCCCTTCTAAACAGTGCATAGTTGGCTACTTACACAGATATTTTGTTAAGATAGACAGTTTTTTTCTTAAGGACTTTTTAAATGGGACAACTATAGGTCTACAAATAACTTTATGTAGACATAAAGATGTGTCCTCCTTTATCTGTCCTCTTGGTTGTCATATCTAGATATGTGTGTCATAAGTTAAAGGGGTTATGCCATAAGGCGAGAACAGGAGTCGTTTAGCCCTGCTGCGCATTCAGCCAGATCGAAACCAGGCTGAATATACAGTAGGAGTGTTTGGTAGTGGACAGCATTCCCATTCACTTCAATGGGAGCGCCGAAGATAGCCGAGTGCTTTACTTTGGCTGTCTCCAGTGCTCCTATTGAAGTGAATGGGAATGCTGTCCACCACCAGTCATGCATACATTTTGCCTGGCTGCTGTCAGGCTGAATGTGCAGCGGGGGGGGGGGGAGGGAGGGAAGAACACTCTATGGATAGAGGATAAATACTTTTCCTGGCAAAACCCCTTTAAGTAATTTTTCTCAAAGTAACAGGATCTCCTGATAAGTTCACACAAATAGATATGCTAATATCCTATTTGTGTCTGTGTGGCCACTCTGTGAAGGGGGAAGATATGAATTATAGCCCTTCAAGGCTGTTGTTAGCATGTTATGATATTGTGTTGAATTGCTTTTATGAGAAATTGCATCGGTTAACTAAACTGAAGATCAGTTTCAGACCACATCTGAAATACTGAGCATAACCAGCAGCCCATCTCACTGTATTGTCTGCATATGTGCATGTCCCATGTAAAGTGGCCTTTAAAAAGGATTACAATGAACAATCTCAAGAATGACTAACCAAACTCCTGATAATAATCGGCAAGTGAAAATGAGCGTAAGCAAGTGACTACTTCATATATCATCAAATGGCGCTCATTATGGGAAATTCATCTGCCCATGTAAAAGGACCTTAAGACATGTGAGTTTGTCAAATGAGGAACAATTATATTTAAGAGTACATAAAATCTTTCAATTGACAGGCGCATTAAGACAGATGGATTGTAGTTTGGTTACATACAATTTTGCAAATTTTAAAACCATAACCTACATGTCTAAAGGGGCTTCAAGGCTGCCCTTATACAATTTGTTTCTGAATCATGTATTCTGATGCAGTTTTAAAACCAAAACCAAGTGTGGATCATAAAGGGAGAGACTATAAGAATAGCTGCTGCTCCCCTTTATTTTAAATCCATCCCTGAATTTACGCTCAAAACTGCGTCAGAACTCCTGATGCAGAAACTGATTGTGCAAGGGCAGCCTAAATGTATCTATCCACATTAGACAGCCCGCAGCTAAGGGTTGGTTCACACTAGCATATGGGACTCCTTCCCCCATGCCACTTAAAATAGGCAGAGAGAAGCAGGATTTTTCTCTCCGCCGATTTCAGTATAAAATTGGCAGAAACCAGGCAGAAACCCAGCGGACCCTATTATAGTCTATAGGAACTTGAAGGACAGAAAACCAAACGCTAGTGTGAACCCAGCGTAAGCATTCTTTTGGCCGACAGCTCTCAGCTGAGCACTGTTTTGGCCGGCGGCTCCCAACCCCTCATACAGATGCATGCTCAATTTGGATGAAGTGTGCATATGTTCTGAATGAGAAGAGAGGAATATGCTGCTACCAGACATTGCTGGTGGTGGCTTATCTCACAAAAACATCTGATATACTGAAATACAGCATGCCTGACCCTTCTCTTTCCTAACATCTGCAGCTGAGAGATTCAGGTTTCCAAACACTGCAGACAGTTTGGCAGATATACATCTAATATATAGGGCCAGCATTAGCAAAGCACTAGCCTTAGGGCAGTGGTGCTGAACTTATCAGAGCTTGTCATGCTTCTAGGGCCATTTTAACACATTGGTGGGCTTAGTGCATGGTTTTCATAAGTGGTCCCCTCCCACATAATTTAACATCCCTTCAAGAGGCCTTTACATTATATAAAGTCCCCTCAAGTGGCCCCTACATAATTTAACCCCTTCTTGACATCTGCCGTAATAGTACAGTGAATGTTGGGTATTTAAATATGGCGGCCACTCAGAAGCTGAACAGCCACCATAGTCTCTGATCGTGGGAACTGATTGTGGGCATTAAGGCCCCCGGTGCATTGGTCAGCCATTTTCCCGACTTTGCATGGGACTTTGCATGGGAGTCACCGGAACGAGATCTATTGATGGCTCCCTGGCTTGTCTGGCATTAACTTCTATTACAGAGTGTTCTAAGCAGCCTATAATAGAAGTGCTGTTAATTTGCAATGCATTAGTATTGTTATGCATTGCATTAGGGATCAGAACCTCTGGGGTTAATAATTACACAAAAAAAATATAAATTTACTTCACCCCCTTTTCCTAGAACACATATAAAAGGAAAAAAGTACATTGAAACACATACACATTAGGTATCCCTGTGTAGTGTCTCTGCCTGTTCGGGTCTCTGCGCCATACTCCACTCGCATGCTGCGGCGCAGGAGGCGTGTTCAGTTTGATTCCTTGCTTAGGGTTCTTGTTGCTCTGTCTGAACACTGCTCTATTACTTCTTCTCTGTAATTGATTTCATACCACACCCATCTCTTGCTCATTTGTTTTTCTCCGCTCCTCAAATAGTTAATCTTAGCCTTGCCTGTGTGATTGACAGCCTATCTACCAATCAAATCTGGGGCAGATTCTGGAATTCCTATAAATAGGTCATCTGTTCACACATGGTTGTTGGCTATTGAGACTTTGTCCCTGCTAAGCTCCTCTTTCTGCTATTATTGTATTCTGACCTCAGGCTTACCCTTTGACTAGTCTCTTGGATTTTGATTCTGTACTGCATTGCTCGACTGTTACCGACCCTTTGGCTTGCTGACTCTGCTTCTGTGTTGTTTGTCTTGTCTGTGTTTTGTGTTGTCACTTATTCAGAGAAGGGATCGCTGCCCAGTTGCTCCTGTCATTGTGACAGTTGTGGCAATTAGGTAGGGACAGGGGCTGGGTTGAGTTTAGGGCTCACTGTCTCTGTCTTTCCCTTCTTCCATTGTTCCAGCAGCAGCACTAGAGAATTGCACAACTAGCAATTTCCTTACACCCTGTTTCCCTGTTTCTGAAACTGCCTGGTCTACTTATGAAAAAAAAAATTCCCATACGGTGAATGCCGTAGTAGGAAAAAAAATTAACAGAGCCGAACCGCAGTTTTTTCACTGTGGCGCCTCAATTTAAAATTTGAATAAAAAGCAATCAAAGCAATAGACATTCCCCACAATAGTATAACTAAAAAAAATATCTGGCTCCTCAAAAAAAGACGCCTTATGCATGGTGTCAGAATATGGTGACTGCAAGAAATTTTTATTTTTTTTGCAAAGCTTTGGATTTCTTTTAAGCAGTTAAAACATAAATAAAACTATATAAATTTAGTATCCCTGGAATTGTACTGGCCCATAGAATGCCATAAAAATGAATTCACACAAATGCAGTTTTCCTTCAATTCCACCCCATTCTGAATTTTTGGTTCCAGCTTCCCAGTACATTGTAGTAAATATTAAATAGTACCATTACAAAGTACAATTTGTCCCGCAAAGATTAAGCCCTCATATGGCTCTGTGATCTGAAAATAATACAGTTATGGGGTCAAATGGATCCCACATAATGCCCCCTGACCCCTTGAGCTCTGTGCTCAACCACTTTATTCAACTTCATCTAAGTCCTAATAATGTAGATATAGTTGAATTTGGGACTTGCCACCCAGAACAGCAGGGCAGTACCCAAAATGCTGGAATGTTCTGCCTGATCCAGTTCGGCTTAGAGGGCCCCCTCTACCATAGGGCCTGGTGCAGGTGCACCTTTTGCTCTATGGTTAAAGCGATCCTGCATGCTTCTACATAGAACTATACAGACCGTAAGAAAACATTGAGGAATTGTTATTTATGCTGCTTCCTAATATACTTATTATAGGTTCAACAAAGGTGACAGTCTTTAAAGTAATAGTACATTAAGGTAATAAGGTAACTTAATAAACATACTTGTTGCACTCGTGACCTGTGGCTTTCCTTTTCAGACCAAAAAAAAAACACATGACAATCACTCTTTATATCTGAGGGAAAAACATAATTCTTTTTATTAAGGACCGGCCTCTGACTATAACTTCCCTTTTACCCACCACAACACCCAACATCTGAGCTGAAACACAATGGAAGGGACAGAATATTATGCAAGAAAATCTCTTACCGTTGCAGCACTGCTATTCTGTCCATTCATATGTGCAAATCATCTCCTGATAAATGTCGGGCTTAGTGGGTTAACGGGTTGGTCCATAATCTCAGCAGTGCCTCCAACTCTTATTGGAACCCAAACTGGGTTCAAAATTCTGATTGTCAAGTGGTGCCAAATTATAAAATTATAGTATATATATATCGTGAGCTCACAGAAATGACCAGTCAAACACAGGAAGTGTCCTTAAGGCTATTTCCTCTTTATTGGGCATGCAACATAAACCTTTATATTAATCAAAAGTAGACATGGCTAAAACATAAGTGTGTGCCCAACAACATACATCATACAATCCTGATTGGTTTTTGGTTATCTATTCCCTCCCCAGTGCTTAATTACAAGCTAGTATTTTATCTCTCTGTCTGGCATGCTGCAAGAGATCATAAGTTCTGATGTTCTGATATTAGAATAGAATAACAACATCTCAAAAGCAGAAGTAAATGCAGACATTATTGTGACATGGTATCTTTCCATAAGCTTGAAGACAAAATATATTTCTCCATCTCAGGGATTATTTATTCCCCTCCATTCACATACAACAATTCAGAAGAAATAATTTTAGCCCATGTGCCATGTTGGAATTATTACGCAGATTGTGTTGACAGAGATAGGTTGGCTGTTTAAACAAAGCTTCGCGGTAGCGGTTTAATACTAACATTTTGATTACAGGTTTATTTTCAAACAAATGAGTTCATTTTTTTCAAGTATTTGATTAGAAATGACAATCTGTGTTGTTGAAAGAGAGATAGACAGTACAAAGCTTTGCTGGCATTTAGAAAGAACTGTGCCGCTGCTCCCTGCTCAGCTGTTATGTCATGTCTGGTATTGTAAGGCTTAGAAAATAGCAACATTCAATCCTTGAAGCAAAATTTCCTCCTCTCTCAGTTATTGCATAGGAAAATTATGTTGACAGAAGGATCAAACTGTTTGCCCTCAAGTGCCATTATGAATGGAGAGTGGCAGAAAAAAAATGCAACTTAGATTGGATTACTAGGAATGCTAGCATACCATTCTTTAGCCAATATCAAAACACGGGGGCTATTTACATATAAATAGCTAGAAAATTCCAATACACAATTTACTCGAAAACACTGAATGGGTAATTTGGGAGATGGCAGGCAAAAACACATCCAAATTTAATTTTGCTGATTACAAAAAAAGTTTCAACCAGAAAATTACAATGTAGAAGAGGTAAAATGCCCTTTATATGAAATGAAATTCTACAAATATTAAAGTAAAGTGAAAGACTATTCTTACGTATTTTGCCAACAATGTAAAAACAAACCTACACATAGCCTTTCAAATGACTTACCTTGTTTCCCAAATTTACCGGGGGTTTTCCACTACTATAAAATTTAAATGTGTCAGTGCTGAAATTACAAAAATAAGTCTCTTAAATCATCCATGGCCACACTATAGGAGCGATGTCATAATCAGGTCAACATAATCATGGCTGTCAGTCATGTCAAGTGCAGTTTAATCCAATTCATATGAATAGGGATGGCTTGTAATACCAGACACAGCCTATGAACAACAGTGGTACTGTTTCTGGGAGAAAAAAGCAGGTCATATTTTGTAAATCCAAAACAATCCCCTAAGACCCTAATACATTTTTAAATCTTTTCACTAGTTCAACCAGAGATTACCTTACAATCAAATATTTTATATTGCATTACCATAAAGCGTACACTAATGTTACTCATTTTATGAACACTTGGGAGCATATTACCAGTAAGTGTATGAATGAGCATTAAAAATTAGACATTAAATATAAAAGAGAAGTGACAGGCATACATGTACCCTCATGAACAATCTTAGCATATTAGATCCTGAAATTATACTATATAGCAGAAGCTTCACTGAAGCATATCATAAACAGATGACATTCATTAAAATTAAGTCTGGGATTTGATTATTACAACCAAATAAATTACCTTTGTGCTGGACAAGTAATCCCTGGAATCTCATATGGCAAAAGATGGTGTACATACTGTTTCAATAGACACATTGAAAGATAATTTCTCTTCTGATATTATTTGTATATATTATATAAACTTGCTTTTCATTTTATAAAATAATTTTGAAGCAGAAGCCAATTATGGCATTAAGAACATTGAAAACTAATACCATATTAAAACATTTTTTTGCTTTCATAACCATGAACCACCCGTCAATGTTTTCCTAAAATTTGTATGTATAAATCATAGTCTGAGGAATTACACACTGTTTCAATGCTTTATCCAGATTACTGTATCACAAATACCTTACAGCATTGTTGCCCAACCTTTTCAGACTTGAGTCATCCCTGGAAAAACAATTTCCTTGGGGCACCTCTACCAAACAATTTTTACTATAAGACAAAAAAATGACATTTTTAATGTGTGTGTTTTTTTAAATGTAGTTGTTGAATTTACAGCTGGAGAATAATTTTATTTCATTTGTAAATTTTGAAAACTCCAAGAAAAACCACGTCAAAACTGCATGCGTTTTTTCTGATGCAATTTGAACACAATTGTAACTGCATAACAACTGTGCCATGTGAATACACCCTCAAAGCTACACCATCCTATACTTCCTATACAGCACATAAATAGATCACATTTTACTATCACCAGGCTGCCTTATTGGCCCCCACATTTATCATGCTCCGTAGTGGCCTAACACACAGTATATGGTTCCCTAGTCGCGCCAACATAATATAATACACCCCAGTGGCCCCAAGATACCTAATAATGAACCCCAGTGGCTCCCAGACATCTAATAATGCAGCCATTTCCCCTCTGGATTGTCATGGCACCCTTAGATGGTCTTCAAGGCACCCCTGGGTGCTGCAGCACCCTAATTGTGAATCACTGACTTAGTGACTTGCTAAGATGGTGGTACCACCAAGTTAACTGTATGTGAAAATTGAATATTAACATTACAGATGTGTCCATCCTTAATTGTCCCTAAATTTAGTTAAGGACTTAAAAATAATGGATTAAAAAATAAAAAAAGAAACAACCACATCACCAATCCCCTGCCACAAATAACCGCTCAGCCAACCACTGGCTGCAGCAGTGACCTGTGTGTTAAGAGAGACCAGGAACTGGAAAAACAGTAGGCATTGCAAGGAATTGTGATATTAGTGGTGCTTCTTCAAAAATGTTAACCAATTCTGAGCTTTATGTGAAATGTCTTTACTTGTTGGACATCCCCTTGTGATTTTAATAGTAACAATGCTCCTTCAGTATGCCTCAATTAGCAATAGAGGCCTCAACAGAGCATTGATAGTAATAATCTTGCCCTCGAGAGCTTCCATTAGTAATACTGCACTCTGTAGTGCCTCAGTGTGGCCCCATTAATAATAGTAACAATTCTCCTCCAGTATGCCCCCATTAGTAAGAGGGCCCTCAACAGTGCCTGTAGGGGCTGCTCGCCTGCTTATTGCGCGCAGATGGAAATCTACATCCTGTCCAGCATTGCCAGAATTGATTTCTATGGTCTCCTTGAATTGCCAATTTGAACAAATTTATGACTGTAGAGGTGGTACTCCACACAAGTTCTGGGATAAATGGGAGATTTGGTTAACATCGTTCCCCTCTCAAAATGCTTATTGATACTCACCTCTTACTATACCTTGACTGCCTGATGCGCACCCTCTTTGGTCATTTTATAGCTTATTGTTCATACAGCTGATTTTGTGATAGCTATGCAAAATCCACCACAGAAATCTTCCTGTTGACTGCAGAAACATGTCATTCTCCCACTCACTTCAATGGGAGCTTTGGGTAGAATCCAGCCAAAGATAGGGCAAGCTACTTAATTTTCCCGCTAGTGAAAATTGAAGCATCTGCATCATATTGAAATGAATGGGAGGAATAATTTTTGTTTCAACTTCAAAAAATTCTTCCATATGAACCTAGCCTTAAAGGGGTATTCCCATCGCAAGGATCCTATCTATACTGCTAGCTTATGTAAACTGAAGAGTTTATCTAAATATATTGCTTTTGCAATGCTGCTTTGTTTTCCTGCTATGTGAAATTATATCTCCCATTGTTTACACAGCATTTCCATAACGGCCAACCTGTGTGATAAGCAGGACAAGTGACTTCACTCACTGCTCTCACAGTTATCTACAGATCTACTGACCAGCTAATTGCAGCTTGCTGATAAAGCTGATAAAGCTCTGTCTGTTATCTCTCTATGTAAACACATAGATAACACTGAGTCAGTTCTCTAGAAGCATGTGCATATTATTTGATCTGCATTTATATTAGATTTCAGGTAATCATAATTAGTATTGTGATACTTCAGTTTCCAGTGCCCTGTTCAGCAAGCTGGGGGGGGGGGGACAGGAACTGCTGAAACAGGAAGATGGGAAAACCCCTTTAATTACAATGCCGCCTATAGTGCAACCAATAATAATATTCCCCAGCATGAACCCTTTGTTAATAGTGCCCTCCATAGTGTGCTCAATAGTGACAGGGCTCACCATAGTGTAATAGTGGACTTCATATCAACCCTAATAGTAATAATGCTTCCCCAAAGGGCCTCTAAATTAAATTCACCACAAAAAGAGTAAAAATTATCAAAAGTTATTTAGCTCACTCCCACTCCATGCATAGTCTGAGCTTTTCCATCAGGGGACAGGATTACAATGTTGCCACAATACAAGTAAATGCAAGTAAAAATTAATGATAATAATAAAAATCTACTCAAAAAGAAAAAGCTAATGCAAGATCACCAATGACCATAATACATGATGAGGACAGCTCAGCTAATGTGCAATGCACAATGGCTACAAATCAAACAGATCATGCTCACTCTCCTATAGAAAGCAATAGGATGTTTTTCATGTGGCTACTAAAAAGTGCATCTCTAAACTGCTGTTACATAGCTCATAGCCCAAGTCAGGCAAGCTCTCTGCCCCAAAATATATACAAAAAAATAAAAGAAAGCTACAACCAGTACCCTATAGAAGTAAGTGGAAAATCTGGAGGAAAGGAGAAGTACAATTGTACATTTCAAAAAGTACCATCATATAAATGTATCAGCCCTATTTTCTCCTTTATAAAATGTAACTTGCCTTGTAATCATCCCCTTGTCAGCAGCTTCTTACTGCACTATTCACAACAATTCTCCTGGCTTGCAAGAAGAGTTTGGTTGCAATTCATTGTAAATCTTATTTGTATTTCAAAGATTTCCACCTCAGCTCTCCTCAGGGTTAGGATTGAAGCAATTCCGTACTGGCTTCCCAAATGATTGAAATGGCCAGGACATTGCCATTATCAAACCAGCTATGAGTGCACAAGATCGCAGGGCATCCTCACATCTGCACAGTGATTTCTTACTTCTTTCCATTTTTTTTTGATCTATTTAACATTTGAAGATCAAAAAAGTTAATTTTGAAAAGATGTTGCAAAGGATTTGATCTATAAGACTTCATTCTCCCTGTGGCTTTCTGTAAAAGGACTTTTGGGACACTGCTTAGAAAAAGGACGGAGTTCTGTCTAGCTCAGGGAAATAAATGTAAAACAATTGAAGATGATTCATGGAAATCTCGGTCCTTAGAAACTACAGCAAAATATAAAGTGAAACTGTATTGGGTTATAACATAATAGGGTAAGTACCAAAATGTAAAATTCATAACCACATACTATTTGCTAGGCTGTTCTGTTCTCTTAAAGTGAACTCTATCTGCAAAAGAAAATTCCATCTTTACTGTGAGTATCCTGCACTGAACTACATCCTACATCTAAATACTTCTTTATTGGCAATATATGTTATCTATTCAGAAATGATATTAAAGCATTGTTCTATAGGATTTCAAGTCTTTTGCACAGCAGGTGAATAGGATTTACAATTTTTGGAATAGTAAAATGGTAAGCAGTAGATATAGAGACACTATGGAACAGTTAAAGGGATTTTCAGGCTACAAATATTAATGACCTATCCTAAAGATAGGTCACTAATATCAGTTCAGATCTGACACCCGCCACCCCATCGATTAGCTGTTCTCAGCAGCTGATACATAGAGAATGGAGCAGGAAGCAGACAGCTCTGTTCTCTGTTTAGTGGCTGTACTGAGTTACTGTAGCTTATGTCCTATTCAAATGGATGAGAGCTGATTTGCAATAACCTTGTCTGTTAGACCCCCACAATAGCCTATCCTTAGAATAAGTCATCAATATTTTTAGCACGTAAAACCCTTTAAATGCACACTTCAGGGGAAAGATCCTGTATAGAGCAGTGAACTAAAGCAGTAATATGATTTTAAGTCTCATAAAAGAATGGTCATCTGAAAGTACATACATGTTTTTTAGATATTACATTTTTGAGCTATTTTGTGTTTTTATCCATTCACAAACACAGACATTTTCAAAATTCTGCAGGTTGTTATTGGAACAGACAGTGCTTTGGCTTCACTCTGCTGTCCGCCATATGATCTTATGTCTTGGTTCTGTGTTACTGGCATACTTCTGAATTTTGCTTTACAAACTTTAGAGGAGAAAACAGAACCTGATACAATCAGTACAACAACATCTAAATACATTTCATGTTTGTAAAAGAATATGTTTATCAAGTTACAGAATCACACAGTAATTTAAAATGTGGGTGAGACATTCCTAATAAAATAACTATTATTGGTTGAAATCACTAAATAATATTATTTTCACTTATGACTACAAAGTCTACAGGTTTTTTTTTACCAGTTTTTGAGATATACCAAATTTCAAAAAGACTTTTGTATCTTATCAATCGGATATACTGTAAATGGAGGTCCACAAGCCACATGTACACTGAACTGTGAGAAGGGAAAAAGTTGCAGAGAGACTCATGGGAACGAAAGGATCTTCCCTGACAGAGGAATGGTACAATTCAGAGATCTAAAATAAATGCCACACAATTGTTATTTCACATGGAATACAAGTATTCACTAAAACACATAGCCAGACAGCTGACAGGTTGTCTTTAAGCCAGAGACCTTGTATTGGATATCACAGGAAAAAGAGGTATGTGGTTGCTGTGTTTTAACCATAAAAAGTAAGTATACACAAAATAGTGTGTCAAAGAGGCTAAGAAAGAGGTTGCACAAAAGCTAAAGTTAGGCTCTGTTCAACCTTTGCAATGTGGGATCCATTGACTTCTGATGGGGTCCATCAGGTTCTATCATGGTATTCATTGTTATAAACTCTGATGAAATTGGATGCAAGCGTGATCAGCGAGTAGTATTACAAATACAATTCCCCTGTATATGCAGAGTCCCCAAAATGTACGTGCACATGAATTGGGCTTACTGTAAGGCTATATTCACATCTGTTTACATTAATTAGGAGCACCTATCATTCCTGGTGGGAGAATTAGAACTGTATGCAGCGCTATTTTTTCCATCAAACTCCTTTGGTGTATACTATATACAGATCTGGCTCAGTGTTGTGCTTTCTAGCATGAATGGAAGCCTCAACAGAGATGTAAAAAACATGTCATATACCACTTATTTCATGACTGTCAACATACAATGCTTTCCAATAGACACTCAAGAAATGTTAAATTGTTTTCTATTTGTAGTACATTATATTAATGAAACCTAATAATTTGTGCATTAACACATCAATGGTATTACTTTTTCTACAAAATATTAAAGACGTATTTCATTTACAGAATTTTGCTTGTGAAAAGGTCTATTGTGAACTTTTTATTTATACTACATATGTAGCTCATTTTGTGAATTCCACAAACATTGCCATGTTTTTTTTTTGTCAAGTAACAAAAATAATTTCAAACATTGTTAAAAAAAGAATGATTTTCTTTAAGGATCATATACACATTTCACTGAATATTTGCTCTCTTTATATAGAATGTTCTGCAAAACCAGAGATGAGACCCAGATACATGCTTAGCTATGGCTAATTTGCATGTAACGATTACTAGAGAATTTTCATTGCACAATTTCTCCAGCTTCATTTTAGAGCAAAATTACGTTCCTCAATTCACAACTTGACATTATTACTGTTATATCTGGCCAACTCCCAAAATGAAAGACTAGGCAGATCATTTATCAAAGTGTTAGTAGAGGGGTAAGTGGAAAAACATGAAGCACTGTGTCAGGTTTTTGAGAAAACACTTGATTCAGATGTCAAAATTGTGTATTTCCCCTATTTCTCATAAGTGTATCTAGCACACTGGGAAAGCTATTGCTGAATAATGCAATTCAAAATCCTTGTGTATGTTGAATAGTAATAACTCAGGCAATATAGAAGCACTGGATCCTATTTGAGTAATTCTGGGCTACTAAGTTAAGTATTACATTAGTGTAAAAAAGCTGCTCTACAATACTGAGAGGTGGTCAGAGCCAACGTTAAAGGGAGTCTACCAGTGATAAACAACATACAGTGGCATGCAAAAGTTTGGACACCCATGGTCAAAATGACTGTTATTGTGAACAGTTGAGCAAGTTGAAGATAAAATGATATTCAAAAGACATAACATTAAAGATGACACATTCCCAATGTTTTTTTTTTTAAATATATATTTTTATATTTTACATTTTCAAAATAACAAAAAGGGAAAATAGCCTGATGCAAAAGTTGGGGTACCTGCATGGTTAGTAGCTAGTAGCACCCCCTTTGGAAAGTATCACAGCTTGAAAACACTTTTGTAGCCAGTCAAGAGTCTTTCAATTTTTGTTTGAGGGATTTTCATCCATTCTTCCTTGGAAAAGTCTTCCAGTTCTGTGAGAGACCTGGGTCGTCTTGCATGCACTTCTCTTTTGAAGTCTAACCACAGATTTTCAATGATGTTCAGATCAGGGGACTGTTAGGGCCATGGTAAAACCTTCAGCTTGCACCTTTTTAGGTAGTCTATGGTGGATTTTGATGTGTGTTTAGGATCATTATCCATGTGTAGAAGCCATCCTCTTTTCAATTTCAGCTTTTTTACAGATGGTGTAATGTTTGCTTCAAGAATTTTCAGAAATTTCATTGAATCCATTATTTCCTCTATCCGTGAAATGTTTCCCATGCCATTGGCTGCAACACAACCCCAATGCATGATTGATCCACCCCCATGCTTAATGGTTGGAGAGATGTTCTTTCCCTGAAATTCTGTGCCTTTTTTCTCCAAACATACTTTTGATCATTGTAGACAAAGAGTTCTATTTTAACCTCATCGGTTCACAGGACTTGTTACCAACATGCATCAGGCTTATTTAGATGTTGTTTTGCAAACTTCTGATGCTGAATTTTATGGTGAGGACGCAGGAGAGGTTTTCTTCTGATGACTCTTCCATGAAAGCCATATTTGTGCAAGTATCACTGAACAATAGAACAATGTACCACAACTTCAGAGTCCGCTAAATCTTCCTGAAGGTCTTTTGCAGTCAAGCAGGGGTTCTGATTTGCCGCTCTGGAAATTCTACAAGCAGTTTTCTCTGAAATTTTTCTTGGTCTTCCAGACCTTATCTTGACCTCCATTATTCCTGGTAACTGCCATTTCTTAATTACATTTCGAACTGAGGAAAGGGCAACTTGAAAACGCTTTGCTATCTTTTTAAAACCTTCTCCTGCTTTGTGGGCCTCCACCATTTTCATTTTCAGAGTTCTAGGCAGCTGCTTAGAAGAACCCATGGCTGCTGTTTTTTGCACAAGGTTAGAGGAGGCTGGGGATTTATAAAGCTGTAAAATTTGCATCACTTGGCCTTTCCTAAGGATGATAGTGAACAAGCCATAACCCTAACTGGCTAATTAAGGTCTGAGATCTTGATCAAAGTTATCTGAGCAAACAAATCTACAAGGGTTCCCAAACTTTTGCAAGATACTACTTTCCCTTTTTCACTCTAAAATTGTACTCAAATATAATAAAACACTGATATTGCTTAAAATTATAGACAAGTGTGTTTAATCTTTAGCTTTATACCTTTTAAAGATCATTTCATCTTCAACTTTCTTAACTGTTCACAATAACAGTCATTTTGACCAGGGGTGTCCAAACTTTTGCATGCCACTGTACCTTTGTTATGTATGTACTTTTGTGGATTTGGAGAAAAACAACTTTGAATACTTATGCAAAAGAGGCAGTTGATGCGCTGGGGCCAACAGGCCTGGGAACACTGCTCTTGCTGCAAAAGTAAGATGTGGTTGGGTGATGTCATATTAGTGGGAGGATCAACTCTTCCTGCACATTGTGGCATGGACAAGATATGGTAGGGGTGGGAGTGGTAAGAGCAGTGCTCCTCGGAGTTTACACCAAGTACAGCAGTACATATCACTTCAAAGTTGTTTTTCTTCAAACTACATACAGTGCCTTGCGAAAGTATTCGGCCCCCTTCAAACATAAGGATATAAAAAATTTTTGGTGAAGAATCAACAAGTGGCACACAATTGTGAAGTGGAACGAAATTTATTGGTTATTTTAAACTTTTGTAAAAAATAAAAAACTGAAAAGTGGGGCTTGCAATATTACTCGGCCTCTTTACTGTCAGTGCAGCAAACTCACTCCAGAAGCTCAGTGAGGATCTCTGAATGATCCAATGTTGTCCTAAATGACTGATGATGATAAATATAATCCACCTGTGTGTAATCAAGTCTCCGTATAAATGCACTTGCTCTGTGATAGTCTCAGGGTTCTGTTTAAAGCACAGAGAGCATCATGAAGACCAAGGAACACACCAGGTAGGTCCGTGATACTTTTGTGGAGAAGTTTAAAGCCAGATTTGGATACAAAAAGATTTCCCAAACTTTAAACATCCCAAGGAGCACTGTGCAAGCGATCATATTGAAATGGAAGGAGTATCAGACCACTGCAAATCTACCAAGACCCGGCCGTCCATCTAAACTTTCATCTCAAACAAGGAGAAGACTGATCAGAGATGCAGCCAAGAGGCCCATGATCACTCTGGATGAACTGCAGAGATCTACAGCTGAGGTGGGAGAGTCTGTCCATAGGACAACAATCAGTCGTACACTGCACAAATCTGGCCTTTATGGAAGAGTGGCAAGAAGAAAGCCATTTGTCAAAGATATCCATAAAAAGCCTTGTTTAAAGTTTGCCACAACCCACCTGGAAGACACAAAACGATATGTTTGGCGTAAAAGCAACACAGCTCATCACCCTGAACATGTGGTTACAGAATATGCCTGTGTATGGTGCTATAAAAAGCATTTGCCCCTTTCCAATTTTTTTCTGCTTTTATATATTTGTTGGAGGTGAATGTTTCAGATTATCACACTACATTTAATATTACAGAATGATTGCCAAAGTGAATACAAATGCTGTTTTCATTAATTTAAGGGGTTTTCCTGCATTTTTATATTGATGAGCTATCTACTTTGAATATGCATTTTAGCATAATGTTGTAAACTATTGTTTCCTCACACAAATATTACAATGATCTAGGTCTGAGCACAGTGCATCTTCTGCTGTATCCACAGTGGAAAAAAAACAAGGATATCATTTAGGCTGAACACTTTCTGCTTCTTAGAAAGACAGATCAGCATGGTCAACAGAACTTATAACAGTATAACTATGTCCAGTCTAAATATGTGCCTTTTTCACTGAGGATCGTGCAGAAGGTCTACGGTGGTCCTTTAAGTTACAGGATTCAATATTTTCAAGATATATTGTCTTTTGTGGGTGATTGAAACTTGAAACCAAGGTTTTTCGGTCCACATAGGAAAAAGTAGTAATAAACTTTTTTGTGGCTATAGAGCTGTTCGCTCTTTTCTTAGTGAAAGATCATAGTTTCCATTATGCACATAGACATATTCTAGATCTGTGTCATAGGAACCCATAATAGGGTGCCTATCGGCTGTCCTTAAGTCCATTCAATAACCTATGTGTGCGTACAACTTTATGACTAAGAAAAAAACTGTTTGCATGCAAATATGTGTCATATTACAGAAATTCTCCACCACAAGTATTTTTTTTTATAGAGGAGAATAAAGTGAAGCACACTAGCTCTTTATGGCAGCACATGCTATAAGGACTGTATTGACCACTATACAGGGTTCATGCACATGCCCAAATTTGATATCTGCCTGATTTTAAGGACCATGTTTGGTCATCACTGCTATTGTCTACTTGTTCTATTTGTAGATTGCTAACATCATACAGCCTTACATACAGCTCTTATTGCCCACTAGCCTAACCTTGAAGAGGTATGTATATTACAAGAGCATGCGTCTCATTGCAGGTGTGCTTTGACTATTAGAATATCCTTACATGTACTTGATAAAATGCTATACTTTCCATCACTCATTATAATGCTCATAGATGGGGCACATATTAGTAAGGGCTATCTGCATGCTTACTGAAGCAGAAGGACACATATAAGGGAGTAGGAAAATCAATTTTATACTTTTCATTTTAGAAGGCAATGAGGCCAAGCAAGTTGTTAGACAAGCGTGTTCTATCATACAATAAAGACCCGTCACCCTGTTTAATATGTAAAAAGCAACATTTCTTACATACTAATTGAAGATTTCTAAGTGAACCTATACTATATATAGTGTAAAGATGCTGAATGTCAAGAACTGATCATTTGCTGTGAAATCGCTAATGCATATTTCACTTACTGCTAATAATACTCTTGTAGTGGCTCTCTTGGAATGATTTTTTTTCACAAAAAAATTTAATTAACATTTTTGCAATCATTATACTATGCTGCTGTAAGCTTATTTTTATGATCTGCTGTTGGAGGCTTTAATATTTAAAGCTCTAACCCACTAAGCATGATACTGGATATTAATCAGTGTAATTTTCAGACTTAGGCAGATTTTTTATTTCCCTTTTGTAAAAAATGAATTATTGTATACAGTTTATTAATGTACATATACAGTACACTACATGTGAATTCCTTTGATCTGGCCTGCAATGATCCCATTTAATCACTGCCATGAAGCTGTGATAGTCATTTGATACAGTGTACATTTATATAATTTTCTATAGAACTGCAGGTTAGTGGAGCTATGTAAAAATTATTTTGATGACAAAGTTATCTCTAAAACAACTTTATAGTTCTAGATGTACAAAAGATATAAACACACAAACAAAAACCTATCAGTATTGAGTAGAAGCACCCTTTTGAGCTAGTACAGCCATGAGTCTTCTTGGGAATGATGCAACAAGTTTTTCACATCTGGATTTGGGGATCCTCTGCCATTCTTCCTTGCAGATCCTCTCCAGTTCCGTCAGGTTGGATGGTGAACGCTGGTGGACAGCCATTTTCAGGTCTCTCCAGAGATGCTCAATTGGGTTGAGGTCAGGGCTCTGGCTGGGCCAGTCAAGAATGGTCACAGAGTTGTTCTGAAGCCACTCCTTTGTTATTTTAGCTGTGTGCTTAGGGTCATTGTCTTGTTGGAAGGTGAACCTTCGGCTAAGGCTGAAAGAAGAGGTTTTCTTCCCGGATATCTCTGTACTTGGCCGCATTCATCTTTCCTTCAAATGCAACTACCACCATGTTTCACTGTTGGGATTGTATTGGGCAGGTGATGAGCAGTGCCTGGTTTTCTCCACACATACCGCTTAGAATTAACACCAAAAAGTTCTATCTTCGTCTCATCAGACCAGAGAATCTTAGTTCTCATAGTCTGGGAGTCCTTCATGTGTTTTTTGGCAAACTCTATGTGGGTTTTCATATGTGTTGCACTGAGGAGAGGCTTCTTTCAGGCCACTCTGCCATAAAGCCCCGACTGGTGGAGGGCTGCAGTGATAGTTGACTTTGTGGAACTTTCTCCCATCTCCCTACTGCATCTCTGGAGCTCAGTCACAGTGATCTTTGGGTTCTTCTTTACCTCTCTCACCTTGGCTCTTCTCCCACGATTGCTCAGTTTGGCTGGACGGCCAGGTCTAGGAAGAGTTCTGGTCGTTCCAAAATTCATCCATTTAAGGATTATGGAGGCCACTGTGCTCTTAGCAACCTTGAGTGCTGCAGAAATTCTTTTGTAACCTTGGCCAGATCTGTTCCTTGCCACAATTCTGTCTCTGAGCTCCTTGGGCAGTTCCTTTGACCTCATGATTCTCATTTGCTTTGACATGCACTGTGAGCTGTGAGGTCTTATATAGACAGGTGTGTGCCTTTTCTAATCAAGTCCAATCAGTTTAATTAAACACAGCTGGACTCCAAAGAAGGAGTAGAACCATCTCAAGGAGGATCAGAAGGAAATGGACAGCATGTGAGTTAAATATGAGTGTCATAGCAAAGGGCCTGAATACTTATGACCATGTGATATTTCAGTTTTTATCTTTTAATAAATTTGCAAAAATATCTACATTTCTGTTTTTTTCTGTCAAGATGGGGTGCTGAGTGTACATTAATGAGAAATAAAATGAACTTTTTTGCTTTTAGCAAATGGCTGCAATGAAACAAAGAATGAAAAATTTAAAGGGGTATGAATACTTTCCATACCCACTGTATATATATACAGTGCCTTGCGAAAGTATTCGGCCCCCTTGAACGTTTCAACTTTTTGCCACATTTCAGGCTTCAAACATAAGGATATAAAATTTAAATTTTTTGGTGAAGAACCAACAACAAGTGGGACACAATCGTGAAGTGGAACAAAATTTATTGGATATTTTAAACTTTTGCAAAAAATGAAAAACTGAAAAGTGGGGCGTGCCAAATTATTCGGCTCCCTTAAGTTAATACTTTGTAGCACCACCTTTTGCTGTGATTACAGCTGCAAGTCGCTTGGGGTATGTCTCTATCAGTTTTGCACATCGAGAGACTGAAATTCTTGCCCATTCTTCCTTGGAAAACAGCTGGAGCTCAGTGAGGTTGGATGGAGAACGTTTGTGAACAGCAGTTTTCAGCTCTTTCCACAGATTCTCGATTGGATTCAGGTCTGGACTTTGACTTGGCCATTCTAACACCTGGATACGTTTATTTGTGAACCATTCCATTGTAGATTTTGCTTTATGTTTGGGATCATTGTCTTGTTGGAAGATAAATCTCCGTCCCAGTCTCAGGTCTTTTGCAGACTCCAACAGGTTTTCTTCCAGAATGGTCCTGTATTTCGCTCCATTCATCTTCCCATCAATTTTAACCATCTTCCCTGTCCCTGCTGAAGAAAAGCAGGCCCAAACCATGATGCTGCCACCACCATGTTTGACAGTGGGGATGGTGTGTTCAGGGTGATGAGCTGTGTTGCTTTTACGCCAAACATATCGTTTTGCATCGTGGCCAAAAAGTTTGATTTTGGTTTCATCTGACCAGAGCACCTTCTTCCACATGTTTGGTGTGTCTCCCAGGTGGCTTGTGGCAAACTTTAAATGAGACTTTTTATGGATATCTTTGAGAAATGGCTTTCTTCTTGCCACTCTTCCATAAAGGCCAGATTTGTGCAGTGTACGACTGATTGTTGTCCTATGGACAGACTCTCCCACCTCAGCTGTAGATCTCTGCAGTTCATCCAGAGTGATCATGGGCCTCTTGGCTGCATCTCTGATCAGTCTTCTCCTTGTTTGAGATGAAAGTTTAGAGGGACGGCCGGGTCTTGGTAGATTTGCAGTGGTCTGATACTCCTTCCATTTCAATATGATCGCTTGCACAGTGCTCCTTGGGATGTTTAAAGTTTGGAAAATCTTTTTGTATCCAAATCTGGCTTTAAACTTCTCCACAACAGTATCACCGACCTGCCTGGTGTGTTCCTTGGTCTTCATGATGCTCTCTGCGCTTTAAACAGAACCCTGAGACTATCACAGAGCAGGTGCATTTATACGGAGACTTGATTAAACACAGGTGGATTATATTTATCATCATCAATCATTTAGCACAACATTGGATCATTCAGAGATCCTCACTGAACTTCTGGAGTGAGTTTGCTGCACTGAAAGTAAAGAGGCCGAATAATATTGCACGCCCCACTTTTCAGTTTTTCATTTTTTACAAAAGTTTAAAATAACCAATAAATTTCGTTCCACTTCACAATTGTGTCCCACTTGTTGTTGATTCTTCACCAAAAAATTAAAATTTTATATCTTTATGTTTGAAGCCTGAAATGTGGCAAAAGGTTGAAAAGTTCAAGGGGGCCGAATACTTTCGCAAGGCACTGTATGTATATATATATATATATATATATATATATATACACAGGGTGGTGGGCCATAAGTATGGATACAACCAGTTAAAATAGAAGTGGTTGCTGATATTACCTTACCGTTTGTGGCATATTAGTACATGGGAGGGGGGAAACATTTGAGGCCGGGTGACGCCCATGGCGGCCATCTGCAAAGCCGCCATTTTGGATTCAACTTTACTTTTTTCAATTGGAAGGGGGTCATGTGACACATCAAACACATGGAGAATTGCACAAGAAAAACAATGGTGTGCTCATTTTTAATGTAGCTTTATTCATTATCGAGTTATTGACACATTTCTTATTGTTACAGCCATTGACATGTCACAGAGGTTAACCGACGAGGAGTGGACAGACATTGTGTTGATGTCAGGTGAACGCAGTACCCTGGTCATTGCAGCAGACCTCAATGCAAGAAACCCTACGAGACCACCCATCTCCCATGCCACAGTTAGCAAACTGCTCGCCAAATTTCATGCAACTGGTTCGGTTTGCCTCGTCACTGAACAGAACCTTAAGGTAAATTAAAGCTCATCAGTAAAATAATCTGCACTGGATAAGCTTTACTACTAAAATATAAGCATGTCCCCTGGAACTCTGTTTGCTGCCTCACCTGCCGAAATTCCAGCTGTATGTGATGTCACAGACTCTGCTCTTCTCCTCCTTTAGGTCCATGAATTACAGCAAAGTTGTTCATGTGACCAACAGTCTGGGCATAAGCAGTGGAGGCAGGAAAAAAAAAAATGTGAACCTGCTTATATGTTATTAATAAAGCTGATCTAGAGCAGAGCATGCACTGGTAAGTTTTATTATTTCATGCATGACCCTTTTACATTATTTTTATGGAATATGTAACTATCCTGTTAGTATACAATTTAACAAGCATATTTGTGAAGGATCATAATGAACTTTTTATAATTTTATACTTTTATGGTTTTATATTTTTTATACTTTTATATCTGTTTTATGTTTTCATACCTGCTTAAGGTGTATTGTGTGTAAAAAAACATTGTTATCCTTAAAGCTGAATATTAGATGTGGTTGTTTATGCTTGAAACTGAGTGTAATGTAATGTTACACTACCAGATAGTGTCAGCATTCCAAAGCAGGATCGATTGTGTCCAAGAAGACATGTGCTTGGCTTGCTGCCAGAAGACAGCTCCCTGGATCACAGCGCAAGACAGGAGATGGCTGACCATATACAGAACTGCTTATATTTGTTATCTACGCATTCAAGATATACTACACCAATTAGGATTGAACATGAGGACTTACGTTGCTATGTTAATCCTTTCCTGTACTTGCTACTATATGAACTTATGTTGCCTTAATAAAGTATGTCAGTGTGCCCCTGTATTCGGCTAAGAAAGAGGGTTCATACCAACATTCTGTGTCTGGTGTCAACGCCTCGCCGGTAGCACTTAGCTCATATCAATTAGGACAACGACAGTTACCTGGGGGACCTGGTCAATTGGCCCACAAAGGGTCATGACCTTATCATATTCACAATTAATAATACAGGTATTATTTTTTTAACCACATCAGAAACCTGTCTTCGACTTCTTACTCCTCATTGCTTTGACAGGATAGCATGGGGAGACGCTAAAGTGAAAATAATCCAAAATAAACTATTAATATAACATGAACATTTGCGACTTTTAATATACATTATATGCCAGAAACTGGTGTAAAACATATGACAAATTTGCCTCTATATGTCTAGTGTATAGTTCCACTGCTCCAAGTAACCAAACAACACAATACATTTTGTGTTATTTTGGCTACTAGTATTATGGACCTGTAGCTATAATTTGCTAATCTTATAGTGAATTTCTAAATACACATCTTATACTGATTTTGTAAGTGAATATGTTCATAAGGATGATCCAAATATTTTCTTCTCTATTTGGGAAAACATTACAATTAATTTCACCACATATTAATTAAAATCATAAACAGCAAGTGGTTAACTCCATCCACATTAATATCTAAAAGCAAACAATTTAATGTTTAGCTTCCATTTGTTGTGTTTTGTGAAAGAAGATGATGCTGTGGGATTTATTAGCTATGTGTCTACAAGATATGTGGATAAGAAAATTGAATTGTTGTCATCATGGGGCTCATAATTTCTCAACAGCAAATATTGTGTGTCATTCAACTGCTGACAAAATAAAGAAGATTTGGACAATGAATATGGAAAAGTATTCCCTTGCTTAGCTAAGAAAAGGATCAACAAAGTTCAAAACGGAAATCTAATTTAGCAGAGAGCAAGAATTGCAAGCACAATTGTTATCAACAAAAGTCAAGAAATCTATGCTGAGCTTTAGTGGTGTCTCCATGAGATGGCCTACTCTACAGTGTTTGAGTTTAAGAGCAAAAATGTTATTACACACTGCAGGAGATTTACTAATACAGAGTTAAATATATACAGCCTAAAAATAGACCAAGGAGTCAGAAGAATTACCAATGTTTATCACAATGACTCACAATTAGGCCTGGGCCTAAATCAAAATAGCAAATAATCGGGTATTTTACCTTGATTACGATTAATGGTGATTTTTTAGGTCACGGTCTTTTTACAGTATAATTATGTGTTGGACAAAGCTCGTGAGATTCTTCTTCCAAGGTTAGTCTTGTGGTTTCGTTCGGACCGAACACGGTCGGAACTAGAACTGCTATCATACTCTGAGTTCCCTTCAGACCCCATAGTCAGAGGCGCAGCTAGCGGGGGGGGGGGGGCAGAGGGAGCGGCTGCCCCGGGCCCACTGACTTTTTGAGGCCCACCCTGGGGCCGCCATTAATACATCCTTTATTTCTAACTGGATCGGGTTCTGCAGACACCGATCTAGTTAAAACGCATCCTGCAACTTCACAGTATTGTAAACTGCAAGACCCCGAGACCACAGACAGATGTCTGCTTCTCACACAGGTGTCGCGATGACATCACAACATCGCGCCGCCCGCACTCAGACACAGACGTCCTGTGCGTGGACAGGGAGGAAGCGGCGGTGGCTCCATTCATCAGCATCGCAGGTGAGTATGACTTTTTTTTTCTTTTTTTTTAGCGCAGTTGTGGGTATATTAATAGTATAAGGGGTGGATAGGAGGGGGAATTATAACTATAAAGGGAGGATTCATTAGGGGGCATTATATATAAGGGTTATTATGGGGTATTATAAATACAAGGGGGGAGGATATTTATATAAGGAGCCATTAGGGGGCATCATTTATATTAGGAGGTATTATGAACATAAGGGGGTGGTCATTGATATAAGGGGTCATTAGAGGTGCAGTATTTATGTCAGGGGGAATCAGAGGCATAATATGAGGGTTAAATAATTTAATGAAAGTGGCACTTGGGCTTTATTAAGACTAAGGCCCCACGTAGCGGGTTGGAGGAAAAACCATGGCGGTAACATTGTGGTTTTTCTCGCAGCGCGTTTCACAGAAGGTCTGCAGAGGTTTCCTCTGTGGACTTTTTGTTTTCAATACACCTATATGGAAACCGCCGGTGTTTCCATAGGTATAATTGACATGCTGCGATTTCCAAAACCGCAACGGTTTTGGAAATCACAGTGCGTCTGCTGCACGTATTTTTCCGCAATGTGTGGATGGTATTTGTTAGAATGCCACGGTTTTTTTCTGTGGGTTTTCACCACATGGGGCCCCATCTCATCCCCACTTTGCAGTAAAATACACGCAGCGGATACGCTGCGATTTCCAAAACAGTTGCAGTTTTGGAAATCGCAGCATGTCAATTATACCTATGGAAATGCCAGCGGTTTCCCTATATATATAATTGAAGCAGAAAGTCCACAGAGGAAACTTCTGCAAACATTCTGTTCAAAGTGCTGCAGGAAGAACCGCGATGCGTCGCCGCCGCGGTTTTTCCCACAGCTGTTTTTTGCTGTGGGACGCCACATGGGTCTTTGGCCTTAAGGCGTTTTCCAGCTCATTTTTATTGATGATCTCAGAATAAATCATCAATAAGAGATAAGTGATTCCCCACTGATCAGCTGTAAGAAGGGGCTATGGCGCCTGTTTATATCATACGCTGTCTGTTTATAGTGACCGTGTGATGTCATTCCAGTATTGTCACATAGATGTGTATAGGACGAGGCTGTAGTAACATGACATGGCCGCTATGAAAAGAATGACACTATGTAAATAGAGAAGGTGTCACGGCACTTACACAGGTACCACGGTTCATTCAAACAGCTGATCCTCGGGGCCCCGGGTATTGGAACCCCAATAATTTTTTTTTTCCCTTTTTTTTTTTTTTCTTTTTAATTAGGAAACACCTGGGGCATTATTAATAAGGGGCACATTATTTAAAGGGGTGCACAGGGAAGTTATTAATTTAAAAATGCACTTGGGGTTATTATTCATTATGGGGGGTATATTATATATTTTATAATTGGGGGTAGCAGCAGGTTGGGGGCTTTGTGTAGGTGAGGACAATGTGGGACAGGTGCCTGGAAAAGTGAGGAGCCAAAGATGTCTGTGTTGCAAACTTTACAGAGACTGGAAGAAGTGGTCATGGCCGTCCAGATAAAAGAGACGGGGAATGTGAACGATTAGTCAGAGACGTCACCGGTAAGTCACTAAATGTTATTGCACCTAAATGTTATTCACCTAAATCGTCTGCAGAGCCCTGTGTAGAGACGTTATATACCACTATACGCTCACCGTATACTCATAGTATCGGTATACAAACATGTCCAAGGTGGGGGCCCACTTAGACATGTTCGCCCCCCCCTGTGCTGATCCCCTAGCTACGGCTCTGCCCAGAGTATAATGATTGGAGGCCCAGGGGAGGTAAGCAAACATAAAAAACAGTGTTACTCAACTCTCCTAGGGTGCGGCACGCCTCCCTGCTGTCTTCAGGTCTTCTGCCTAACGTCAGGGATTGCTGTGGCCTGTGATTGGGCCTCATCAGTTACATGGGTCACACAGCAGTCACATGGGCCACATGATCCACTGAGGCCCAATCACAGATCTCACTGTCCTGGACATCAGGCAGAAGAAAAGTAGAAATTAGGGAGCCACGTCAGAGCCCAGGAGAGGTAACACTGTTTCTTATGTTTTCCTTCCCTGGGCCTTCAGTTATTATACTCTGGGGTCTGAAAAGACCCCAGAGTAGAACAATAGTAGATCCAATTTGGACATGTTCAGTCTGAACAAAACTGCAAGTAGAATCTCACAAATAATATAATAACTGAACCGAAATAACCAAAAGTCATGTCGGTTATCAGGGTTGATGTTCAGTTTTGATTCTTTTGCAGTTAATCTCCCAGTCCTACTCACAATATAAGATAGATTTGGTGCATCTTGAGAGACAGGGTAGACATTTCTCTATAATTTATGACACCTCATGGTTTCCACATTTAAGCCATATGCTTTCCTCTAGACCATACCCATTTACACTGAGCCAAAAAAGACGCAAAAAAAAGTGTGTCTAAAATACATACTATATTTGATACAAGGCATACACACCAGTTTTTCTGGAGTAAACTGAGATAATTCTATCACATAAAGTAAATCTCTCCAACTTTCTCCACTACATAAAATGTCCTGCAGCAGTACATAGGGTAAAACATGCCAACTACAGTTGCATTTGTTGACATCCGTTAGCCTTATGGAAGAGTTATGCACATATACTTGACACTGATACATTGCGGCAGCTTATCTTATCACAGAATGCATCAAAAGCCATTGAAATAGTCAAATTGACGTTCTGTGCCTTATTGCATTAAGGGCAGATTAAACTTTGCTACATCCACAACATAATGCAACATGCGCTTCAAGTTGCTTATACTGACTGAACTCCTGAAAAGCAGATACACAAACTAGCTTGTCTAAAAATGGAGGTAGGTAGCTACACTGTAAGTCAATTACTGATTCTTTAAAGAGACTTCAAATATGATATGGGTTATCAACTAAGCCACAGGCACCCACCTGAAGACATCATTGTTTCAGAGTTTTGCTTTTCATCAGTATATGCTTCCTGTATTTCCACATACCGATTATTCTTTTATAAAAGCATTCCAACAGAGGGAGGAAAACTTTCTCTCTAGTGTCAACTCTGGTCTGTAGATATGTCAAAATGTGTTTTAAAAATCTTTACTTCTACATCACCAGTTTTGAAAAGTAAAGCTTCATCCTCTCTTACCTGTACTCTTGTTTGGACATCTACAGATGCAGTATGCGTTTCTCAAAGAAACATGCTCTCCTGATAAGTTAACAAAAAGTTGCAGCTACCCAGTGCTCACTAGCACCAAATCCTCTTGCAGGCCTTAAGCCAGTACAGGTCTGAGGTGGTCACTCTAAGGCACAGGTGTCAAACACAAGGCCCGCGGGCCGAATCCGGCCCGCTGCCTTCTGTTATCCGGCCCGGCACTTAGCTGGCCCGCAGGGCCGCGGCATTTTTTATTGCCTATGTACATTATGTAATGTAAACCAGCCCAGGACAGGCCGCTTAAAAAAAAAAAAAAAAAAAAGCTACGCGATACCTGTCCTGGGCTGGTTTACAAGACCTCTGCATGTCAGCGCAGGCGGCGATACAATGACGTCATCGCGCCTCCTACGGAGCATAATACCGTGTGCAGGGGCAACTATTGAGCATAATACCGTGTGCAGGGGCAACTATGGGGGATAAAGCGTGTGCAGGGGCAACTATGGAGCATAATACCGTGTGCAGGGGCCGCTGTGGGGCGTAATACCGTGTGCAGAGGCAACTGTAGAGCATAATACCGTTTGCAGGGGTAAACAGTATTTGTATAGTGCTTAATTTTTGATATATTCAGAAAAGGATGAGGATAGTATGTAACATGCCAATGTCTTAGGTTTTAACAATACATTATGTTCTTCCTGGTTGACCTCAAAGGGCTGATTGTAACAGTAGTAATGTACAAATGTAACTACTGCTTAATAGCTCGCTTATCTGTTAAGGAGAAGTTACTTTTATACATGTGTAAAATAATCTTGGCCCTTCAAGGTACCCTGTGAGGCTGAAGTGGCCCCCGGAGAAAATGAGTTTGACACCCCTGCTCTAAGGTGATGGTGTAGGGTCCTCTGGGGCTCTCCATGCTACTGCTCTCCCATGTAATGGTGTTTTGGTATGTTCTTGGTTTTAGGTGTGAATAAAGACACGGGAGACAGGATGGCAGTTAAAAAAAAGCATAGCTCAGTTGACTTGAGTCAGTTTCATCCAGTTTCAAAGCAACATGGAGGCACAATTCACATACAGCAGCAGGTTCCACATTTATGGCACTTGATACACACTAACAGTAATGACTGTTGCTCTTTACCACTTCTACCATGAAGATCTGGAGTGATCCCTCAAACTAGTCTTCCTTTCCAATCTCTATTGGGAAATATAGGAAAGGTCTCAGTCGGGGATACCTAAGTTTCTTCTCTGATTTAGCAGTGGAGATGTTCAGGAAAGCTTGGTTATGCAAACATGGGGTCCGATGATATGGGACTGCCTATTAACTCTATCTGCCACTAATTATCATGAAGAGCTGAAGATGCTCTTCCACATGCTACCTCCCTAATCTATCGCTAGTATTGATAAATAAAGGCTGGGGGTTCCTATCGACCACTAAACTACTCCTACCTTCCATGAAACCCAGATCATAAGCCACTTGCATAGCAACACAGAAATGGCTGCATAATGGCTACATTTTTAGCATACAGCTGAAAGGTGCACATAACAAGTGAAAAACAATATTAAACAGCATAAAACATTATAAAACAGTGGAAACATATTATGCATACATAAAGCAGCGAAGTGATATGCTGACTATCCTATTTGTGTCTATGTGTGGCCATGCAGTTGGGAGGAAGGCTTTTGTTAGCATGTTATATATTGTGTTGAATTGGTTTCATGAGAAATTGTAATAGTTATCTAAACTGGAGATCAGTTGAGTCTGCTAACACTTACAGAGTGAATAGAAATAACTGTGGCTAAAATGAGTAGTAGAATTCTTAAGGATGTACTGTGTTTTTTAAGAAAAACCACTAGTCTCATGCATGTCATTATCGTGCATCTTATAGCACTATTGATGCATTGCCTCCTTTGGCTTTAAATAGTCTGAAACAGCTATAATTATAACTATAAACTGAGAAAAAAAAATTCTTAAACTTACCAACGAATCTAGATCAGCCCTCACATAATTTAGCTGTTATAATTGCTACAAAGGCTGCAGTTAATGTTTGCATGATATAACGGGGTCAGTAGAATAATGAGGAAGTCTAGTACTGAAGGCTCAGGCAGCAGAATTTGTGGGTGGGGTGGGAAGAGAATAAGAATGCCTTTAAAGTCATGCACTTTATATCCATTTTTCTTTCTTTGATATGCTTACATAGGCATACAATTAGTATGTGTCCCTGTTCAAGGACACAATTATAAAAGCCTGAAATAACATTCTCTGAACACATCATTTTATTATCTTGCAGCATACATCTGTGGAATCTATCAAACAGACTAAAGATATTTGCTTTTCTGGCCTGTAATTTAATATAAATCATTTTGACATGATAGCAATTAAACAACACGAAGATGCATGTCAATATACCCACCTACATAAATAAATTACATATTAAAGATGTGCATTTTTGCCCTTGAGCCTTAAAAGAACACTTAATAAACTTGTCTGGTTGGTTTGTCTTAGCCGTAGATTTAGGCTTTGCACACGGACATTTTAAAACCATGAATGTCTATGGGTCTATTCACATGTCCATTTTTTGATGGACCATTTTTCATGGCCATAATAAAATATACATATTCTATATTTGTCCATTTTGTCATGTGTGTCATGTGAATAATCCCCCTCAATGGACCAACATGGCTATTTTTCACACATGTCAGTGTAATCAGTTCAGGGTGTGCTGAGCTAGGTTGTATGGCTTAATGTTATTGCAATGAAGAAACGCTCCTTGTGCTAACAGCAGTCTTAAAGTGAAACTGTCAGATGATTAACATTATAGGCAAAAAGTATTGGGACACCTACACAAAATACCTAGAGGAGCTTTTATGACATCCTATTCTAAACCCATAGGCATTTATAAGAAGTTGGTCCCACTTTGCAGTTCAAACAGCTTCCACATTTCTGAGAAGTCAAGTTCTTCAACACCAAACTAACCCAACAATGCCTTTATTGACCTTACTTTGTGTGCTAAGACACAGTCACGCTGGAACAAAAAAGAACCTTCCCCAAACTGCTCCCACAGTTGGAAGCATGCAATTGTACAACATTACAACATTAGGATTCCCCTTCACTGGAACCAGTGGACCTAGGTTAACATCTGAAAAAACAACACAATAGCATTATTCCTCTGCCATCAAACTTTACAGTTGACACAATGCAATGAAGCAGGTAACGTCCTCCTGGCATTCACCAAACACAGTCTCAGCCATCAGACTGCTAGACAGATATAGTGGGGAAAAAAGTATTTAGTCAGCCACCAATTGTGCAAGTTCTCCCACTTAAAAGGATGAAAGAGGCCTGTAATTGACATCATAGGTAGACCTCAACTATGAGAGACAAAATAAGAAAACATATCTAGAAAATCAATTGTCTGATTTTTTTAAGAATTTACTTGCAAATTATGGTGGAAAATAAGTATTTGGTCACCTACAAACAAGCAAGATTTCTGGCTCTCACAGACCTGTAACTTCTTCTTTAAGAGGCTCCTCTGTCCTCCACCATTACCTGTAGTAATGGCACCTGTTTGAAATTGTTATCAGTATAAAAGAAACCTGTCCACAACCTCAAACAGTCACACTCCAAACTCCACTATGGCGAAGACCAAAGAGCTGTGGAAGGACACCAGAAACAAAATTGTAGACCTGCACCAGGCTGGGAAGACTGAATCTGCAGTAGGCAAGCAGCTTGGTGTGAAGAAATCAACTGTGGAAGCAATAATTAGAAAATGGAAGACATACAAGATCACTGATAATCTCCCTCCATCAGGGGCTCCACGCAAGATCTCACCCCGTGGGGTCAAAATGATCACAAGAATGATGAGCAAAAATCCCAGAACTACACGGGGGGACCTAGTGAATGACCTGCAGAAAGCTGGGACTAACGTAACAAAGGCTACCACCAGTAACACACTATGCCGCCAGGGACTCAGATCCTGCAGTGCCAGACGTGTCCCCCTGCTTAAGCCAGTACATATTCGGGCCCGTCTGAAGTTTGCTAGAGAGCATTTGGATGTTCCCGAAGAGTATTGGGAGAATGTCATATGGTCAGATGAAACCAAAATAGAACTATTTGGTAGAAACACAATTCGTCGTGTTTGGAGGAGAGTGAATGCTGAGTTGCATCCAAATAACACCATATCTACAGTGAAGCATGGGGGTGGCAACATCATGCTTTGGGGCTGTCTCTCTGCAAAGGGACCAGGACGACTGATCCGTGTACATGAAAGAATGAATGGGGCCATGTATCGTGAAATTTTGAGTGCAAGCTTCCTTCCATCAGCAAAGGCATTGAAGATGAAATGTGGCTGGGTCTTTCAGCATGACAATGATCCCAAGCACACCGCCATGGCAACGAAGGAGTGGCTTCGTAAGAAGCATTTCAAGCTCCTGGAGTGGCCTAGCCAGTCTCCAGATCTCAACCCCATAGAAAACCTTTGGAGGGAGTTGAAAGTCCATGTTGCCCAGCGAAAGCCCCAAAACATCACTGCTCTAGAGGAGATCTGCATGGAGGAATGGGCCAACATACCAGCAACAGCCTTTGTTACGTTAGTCCCAGATTTCTGCAGGTCATTCACTAGGTCCCCCCGTGTGGTTCTGGGATTTTTGCTCACCGTTCTTGTGATCATTTTGACTCCACTGGGTGAGATCTTGCGTGGAGCATCTGATCGAGGGAGATGATCAGTGGTCTTGTATGTCTTCCATTTTCTAATTATTGCTCCCACAGTTGATTTCTTCACACCAAGCTGCTTGCCTATTGCAGATTTAGTCTTCCCAGCCTGGTGCAGGTCTACAATTTTGTTTCTGGTGTCCTTCCACAGCTCTTTGGACTTCACCATAGTGGAGTTTGGAGTGTGACTGTTTGAGATTGTGGACAGGTGTCTTTTATACTGATAACAATGTCAAACAGGTACCATTACTACAGGTAATGAGTGGAGGACAGAGGAGCCTCTTAAAGAAGAAGTTACAGGTCTGTGAGAGCCAGAAATCTTGCTTGTTTGTAGGTGACCAAATACTTATTTTCCACCATAATTTGCAAATAAATTCTTAAAAAATCAGACAATGTGATTTTCTGGATTTGTTTTCACATTTTGTCTCTCATAGTTGAGGTCTACCTATAGTATCAATTACAGGCCTCTCTCATCTTTTTAAGTGGGAGAACTTGCACAATTGGTGGCTGACTAAATACTTTTTTTCCCCACTGTAAGCATGATCCATGATGCCACGAAACATGTTTCCACAGCTCCAGAGTCCAGTGGTAGTGAGTTTTACACCAATCCATCTAATGTTTGGCATTGCACTTGGTGATATAGGGTTTACATGCAGCTGCTCAGCCTTGGAAACCCATTCCATGAAGCCCCCATTCCACATTTTTTGTGTTGATGTCAATGCCAGAGGAGGTTTGGAACTCTGCAGTTATTGAGGAAACTTTTATGTGGCTCAGCATTCGGTGACCATGTTCAGTAACTTTACATGATCTGCCACTTTGTTTCTGTGATTTCTAAATACTTCCACTTTTTAATAATACCGGTCACAGTTGATCATGGAATATCTAGAGGTACAAAATTTCAGAAACTGACTTGTTGCTATGGTGTCATCCTATTACAGAACCACATGAGAATTCAGTGAGCTCTTTAGGACAAGCCATTCTTCCACAAATCTTTGTAAAGACAACAGTACAGTTAAGTGCTGGATTTTATATACTTGCGGTAATGGGACTGAATGAAACACCTGTATTTAATGGTTAAGAGTAGAGATGAGCGAAGTATTAAAAAATTCGATTCGGTAACTTCGACGAATTTTGCAATACGATTCTATTCTATCCGAATTAAATTGCGGCGAATTGCGTAACAAAAACAGCTATTTATTGGCTGTAGAGAGCCGGGGTGGGCGGCAAAATGGCGGAACTGCTTGGATGCCGCGGTCACAGCTAACACCCTACTCCATAACCGATCAGGGGATTTAACACCTTGGATGCAGCAGTCAAACATGCCGTGTGCACTCGGAAAGGGGTTAAAGGGATGTAACATCACAGGGCTGGCTGCTGATTGGCTGCACGCATGGCATTGTGGGTGATTCTGTGTTCCCAGAGTTCCTTGCCCCATGTTCTAATATGTACAGCAGCCATTCTGAACTAAATGCGAATCGTTACTACGAAGCGTGAGGAAATTCGGATTCAATGCGAATCAAATATTTCCTGAAATTCGGATTGAATTCCACTTCTGCAGCTTCGATTCGCTCATCTCTAGTTAAGAGGTGTGTCCACTCCATATAGTATATGTTGCCCTATTTGAGAGCTGGATATGATAGGAGAGAAATTTGGTTCTGTGATATAGGCATATAAGATTATATTATATTATAGGATTTTGAGCAAAAGTTCATGGCAGAGTAAATGCTGACAGGATTCCTAGAAACACGAGAGTCATACTTACTGGCAGCACACAGGGTACAATCCTTATGTGATGTAGCTTTCTGCACATCATTCACTAGGTCCCCCTGTGTGGTTCTGGGATTTTTGCTCATCGTTCTTGTGATCATTTTGACCCCACGGGGTGAGATCTTGCGTGGAGCCCCTGATGGAGGGAGATTATCAGTGGTCTTGTATGTCTTCCATTTTCTAATTATTGCTCCCACAGTTGATTTCTTCACACCAAGCTGCTTGCCTATTGCAGATTCAGTCTTCCCAGCCTGGTGCAGGTTTACAATTTTGTTTCTGGTGTCCTTCCACAGCTCTTTGGTCTTCACCATAGTGGAGTTTGGAGTGTGACTGTTTGAGGTTGTGGACAGGTGTCTTTTATACTGATAACAATGTCAAACAGTTGCCATTACTACAGGTAATGAGTGGAGGACAGAGGAGCCTCTTAAAGAAGAAGTTACAGGTCTGTGAGAGCCAGAAATCTTGCTTGTTTGTAGGTGAACAAATACTTATTTTCCATCATAATTTGCAAATAAATTCTTAAAAAATCAGACAATGTGATTTTCTGGATATGTTTTCTCATTTTGTCTCTCATAGTTGATGTCTACCTATGATGACAATTACAGGCCGGCCTCATCTTTTTAAGTGGGAGAACTTGTACAATTGGTGGCTGACTAAATACTTTTTTTTCCCCTACTGTACATTTTTATAAATAGAGTCAATTCAGACATATAAAACACTATAATCCATAGGTGAAACAGTTGCTCTGACAGGTGTGGCCATGCCCCCTTGATCTCTAGGCAGCTAAATTGCACTTTACAAAAATGCATCCTCAATATGTCACTAGTGGCCCCTAAATGATAGCAGTTTTTCTAGTGGTAGACTCCCTTAAAGGCTAAGGCAGCAAGTAGTGAATCACAGCTAAAATATACTACAGAAAAAAACACAGGAAAAACATATCAGAAAAAAAATGCAGTAAAAAGGTGCACATTTTTTCACTGCTTTTCCATTACATTTAGCATTTTTGCCTTCCCTCATATAAGACATATGGGTAAACACAGCGTTTTCACAGATAAAATAAACTTGCTACTTTTGTAGCATTTTTCTGCAAAGTGGGGATGAGATTAAGCAAAATTTCATTCACTTTTCAAGACTATAAGGTTAAGGCTCCACATTGCTTCCTGCAGCGAAAAAGCGCTGCGAGAAAACCCAAGACGGCAATGCATCGCGGTTCTTCCCACAGCGTTTTGCACAGGAACTTCAAAGAGGTTTCCTCTGCGGACTTTCTGCTTCATTTATATGTATAGGGAAACTGACGGCATTTCTGTAGGTATAATTGACATGCTGCGATTTACAAAACCGCAACGATTTTGCATATCGCAGTGCATATTTTACTGAAAAGTCACTTTGCTGTGACTGTAAAATGCTGAGTTTTTTTCCACGGCGTTTACGTCATGGGCAAACCGCAGCATTTACGCCCGGTCTAAAATGAATTTTTTCCTGCTGAATTTCTGCAAAAGGCCAAAAACACTGCATTTCTGCAACTTGTAGCCTCAACCTAAAGTGGATCCAGCTAGGCAGTGGAGCTCTGCAATGAGTGAATTCATGAACATTTCTTACATTTATTAATATGGCATTTGTAATACAGAAGTCCATCTTAACCAAAGCGGAGATTAACCAAAGTGCACTTATGCATGGCATGAATCTGACCTTCACTCTTCTTCTCATCATACAGGTATATCTCCTATTCCACACAACTATGCTTACTGAGCATCTACTTTCAACTCATCCTGTAACTTTGAATGGTACATCTCCTATTCCACCCAACTTTTACTGTTTACTGAACTCTATCCTAGTATTTCATCCAGGCTGTATTTTTTGCAATTCCACATGTCTTTATCTGGACTAGTGTCAGCCTTTTGATGCTCTGTGATTTTATGGTAGTTCTCTGGTCAGTGTTTATTTGTATTTACATAGCCCAGTCTCCTCATGTGTCACAGTTTTGTTGATTAATTGGCTAACGACTTAAATTAGGGCTAAACAAATGTATATAAGACCGCACCAGTATAAACATAGGGTTCTCACCAATGGGAAAAAGGAACTGTCCTGTTCAGTATAACTTCAAAAAACAGGCGGAAAACCAAAGGATATGTGGTAAAAGTGAAGGAGCTTTAATGCCTCATACTGCGACATTTCGGCTCAAAGAGCCTGTTTCAAGCTTTGAAATTAAATTAGGGCTAGTTATGAAGGTCAGCTATCCTATAAAAGTAGATACAGCTTATAGGGAAAGCGTTTCCAATGGAGGGGGGCATTTGTAATGCAGAAGTCCATCTTACCCTAAATGGCATTTAGACAGGGCATGTGACAAGCAAGCAATGGAAGAACACCAGGAAACTTAAACCCAAAACAAGAAGCTACTACACATGGTATCATAGAGCTGTCACTTACTATCTTAGCAATTGTTTTCATGCAGAACTCCCCTTCATCTTTACCACCAGTGCACACTATCCATATCAGTCAGTCAATCTCTTCTTCCTTTCCCAATGTACAACTCTCACACACTTTTCACTCTCTTTAGCCACCCCAATCCCTATACTTCTTTTAGCAATGAAACAAAGCATAAGCGTCCGCATAAATCACTGAACCACCTTCTGTCTCTGTCTATTTTGCTTCTCCTAGCTGCTGGGGACATCTCTCCAAACCCTGGACCTCCTTCTTTCAGTAACTTTTCCTCTTCCTGCACACCTAGAACTCCTACTAACCTCATCAATATTCACCATATTCCCTCTCCTTATCTTTCTCCTGTCCCTTTTAACTGTCCTTTCTGGAATGCCCGCTCAGTGTGTAACAAACTAGAATATATTAATGACTTATTCCTTAGTAAATGTCTCAGCCTGCTCGCCCTTACTGAAACCTGGATCCAGCAGTCTGATATGGCCTCCTCTGCTGCTCTGTCTCATGGTGACCTACATTTCTCACATACAGTACTTCTTCTGACAACAGGCAGGGTGGAGGGGTAGGCATACTTCTATCGCCGCAGTGCACTTTTCAGGTCATTCCCTCAGTACCCTCAGTCACATTCCCCTCATTTGAGGTTCATGCCATCAGACTTTTCTGCCTGCTCTCCTTACACGTAGCCGTGATCTACCATTCACCAGGCTCACCCTATCAATTTCTGGATCACTTCACTTCTTGGCTTCCCCTCTTTTTATCCAGTGAAATTCCTACCCTCGTCATGGGTGGCTTTAACATCCCCATTAACACCCCTGTCTACCCAGCTGCCTCCCAGTTTCTGTCAATAACCACTTCTTTTGTTCTTTCACAACTTTCCTCTTCTGCCACACATGTAATGGCAACACAATCGATTTTGTCTTACTCCGACTCCTCACAGTTTCTAAATATACTTATTCTTCTCTGCCCGTCTCTGATCATAACCTTCTGTGTCTCACCATCAGTACTTTCTCTCCTTCACAGGACACACCTACTCATCATACATATAGGAATTTACATGCTATTAACATCCAGCACCTCTCAGATACTCTACAGTCATCTGTCCCCCATCTCTTCAATCTCCTGTCCCAATTTGGCCACCAGTCACTATAATGAAACCCTTAAAGTGCACTGGATGAGGCGGCTCCCCCCTTCACTCGAAAATTTAGACGCAGGAGACAGCAACGCTGGCAAGCGCTACAGACGCATTTTCTTCAGCGGTGCTCTAGGTGTGCTGAACATCTGTGGAGAAAATCACGTATACCTGCAGACTTCTTTCACTTCAAGTTTATGCTCAAAACCTACAGCTCTGCCCTTCACCTCGCCAAACAAGCCTATTTCACCGCTCTCATCTCTACTCTCTCCAGTAACTAAAAGACTAAGAGACTCTTTGAAACGTTTCACTCCTTACTCACTCACAAGGTGCAGGCACCATTCACAGACCTCAGTGCAGAAGACCTGGCCACCTATTTCCTCGACAAAATTGATAACATCCATCAGGAAATAACTGCCCAATCCCCAGATGGCAGTGATCCCCTTACCTACTGCACTACATCTTGTTCATTCTCATCTTTTGTACCAGTTACAGAAGAGGAAGTCTCTAAGCTCCTTTCTTCTTCTCGCCCTACAACCTGCAGTAGTGACCCTTTCCCCTCACACCTTCTCCAGTCTCTGTCGCCTGCTGTAACAACTTACCTTACTAAAATATTTAAGCTCTCTCTCTCTCCTCTGGTATTTTTCCATCTCCTTTCAAACATGCTGTTATAAGCCTGCTATTGAAGAAATCCTCCCTTGACCCGTCCTGTGCTGCTAACTATTGACCTGTCTCTAACCTCCCCTTCATCTCCAAAATCTTGGAACGCTTGGTCTATTCTTGTTTAATTTGCTATCTTTCCGCTAACTCTCTTCTTGACCCCTTACAATCTGTCTTCCACACTCTGCACTCTACTGAAACGGCCCTCACAAAAGTCTCCAATAATCTCTTGACGGCTAAATCCAAAGGTGACTTCTCTCTTCTTATTCTTCTGGATCTCTCAACAGCATTTGACGCTGTTGACCATGAATTCCTCACTACTCTCCACTCTGTCGGCCTCACGGACACTGCACTCTCTTTTTTCTCCTCTTATCTCTCAGACCGCACTTTCAGTATATCATTTGCAGGCTCTGCCTCTTCCTCTTGCCGTTAGGGCTCCTCTCTCTCTACACAGCTCCTATTGGACAACCCATCAACAGATTTGGCTTCTGGTACCATCTTTATGCTGATGACACCCAATTATATACGTCATCCTGTGACATCACCTTTGCACTAACACAAAACACCAGTGACTGTCTCTCTGCTGTCTCAAATATGTTTTCGCTTTATCTGAAACTGAATCTCTCAAATACGGAACTACTGTTGTTTCCACCATCTAATAGACCTATTCCTGATAACTGCATTGCAGTCTCCGGCCTTATTATAACTTATGTTTGACTCAGACCTTTCCTTCACCCCTCATATCCAATCACTTGCACGCTCATCCACCTCAAAAACATCTCCAGAATATGCCCTTTCCTTACCACAGATACATTAAAGACCCTTATTCTCGCCCTGATTCACTCTCGCCTTGACTACCGTAACTCCCTTCTAATCGGTCTTCCTCTTACTAAACTCTCCCCTCTACAATCTATTTTGAAAGCAGCAGCCAGGCTCATCTATCAGTCTAGGTGCTGTGATGTTGTTATAAGTATTCTGTATGTTCTTTGCTCCTTATTCATTTTGATTTGTCTGCCTAGCAACAGTGAGGTAGTAAGGGAGGAGGAGCTGAGTGAGGAGGAAGGATGCTAGACAAGAAGCTTTGAAGAGAGCATGGAATAAAGAAGTGTGATCCATAAAACTCATTATCGCATAGTGGACTTATTCCAGGTGACCTGCATCCTAACTACAACACTACAGGTGCTACAGTGATACCTCCTGTCTGTGTCAGTCACTACATTGGCTGACTATTCAATACAGAATACATTATAAACTTATCACACTTATCCACAAGGCTCTCCATAATGCTGCACCTTCCTACATTTGCTCCCTCATCTCTGTCTATCGCCCAACCCATGCTCTTCGTTCACTCAATGACCTAAGACTAACATCCTCTATTATCAGAATGTCCCACTCCTGTATCCAAGACTTCTCCCGAGTTGCACCATTTCTCTGGAATGCTCTCCCTCGGACAATCAGATTAACTCTCAATTTCTACAGCTTCAAGCGCAAACTAAAGACGCATCTTTTCAGACAGGCCTATCACAATTCCTAATGTAAACCCTTCTGCAGTTAGAATCCCTAAAACGAACCCTCCTCTGTTCACGCTCCCGCATTACCCCACAGGATATGATGTCATTCGAACTGTAAATCTATATGTCCAGGCACCATATGCACATTAAAGGACACAAACTGGTGATGGCTCATACAGCTTTATATATGTGTAATGACAGTAACCTCTATCACAGAAATTGTCTGGACCACTGTATAAGCAATGCTGCCTCCGAAGCCGCCCCTGCTACCTCTTGTGTCACCCCCTCTATCTCATAGATTGTAAACTCTTGCGGGCTGGGCCCTCAATCCCATTTTGTGAATTGACTATTTCTCTGTAAAGTATCTTTTTGTCTGTACTTGAACCCTACATTTTGTAAAGTACTGCGGAATATGTTGGTGCTATATAAATAAAATGTATTATTATTTTATTATTATTATTATTATTATTATTATAGGGGTTACCACCAGAATGTTGCAAACAGCTGATTTTACAACTAGTCATGCATTGATATTATACATGGATTAATTTAAGCTGCATTGCCCTGGTTTGTTATTTTTTTATTTATGGATTAATGCTTCTGGGGAGTGATATTCATCATGCTATTATAATTGAACATACTGTATCAGCTTTGGATTGATTTATCATGGTGATGTTTATGTAAAAACGATTTTTGGACACTCCTGGGTACCACAATGTTTCAGAATTGTTTTTTCATTGTTTTTAATTTTATTTTTCTGCAACTTTATACTGTATATCATGATGTGTTTGATTATTTATGATAATGGATATTGATTGAATAAAGAGGAATTTGGGGTAAATTAATTTTGGTGTTTGGGGAATATGTATTAGTTTTCTGTTTTCATAGTGAGCCTGAACAGGGGATCCCCCTTTGTGATGTCTTTTTTATCTAAAAAGGCATAGTAACGGGTTATTTTCACGCTACACACTGTATAAAAATATATATAAAAAATATTGCTACAACCATAATAAAGAATAGCCTCTCATTAGGTCTTAAATACACAAATACTTTACGATGGCAAACAAAACAATGTAATGTTTCTCTTGTTTAAAAGTCGCCTAGTTGATCGGATTTGTGCCATCTCAAGTAGACTGCACAAATAATCCATTTGACATTTACAAAATAATTATATGATGTAAGAACAACACAGAAATATTTACCAAAACTATGTTTTTACATGCATTAAAGCAAACAAGTGATCCCAGAGACACATACTTAATTAAAAGAATTGGGCCAATGTACACATTTCATAAAGTAACACAATTACTGTAGTTATCACTTATTAACAGGCCAAACAGATAAATGTTACAAATCCCTTATTAACTGAAACTAGTTTCTATCTCTTGAGATAATCTGACTAATTTATAGAGTAGCATTGCAACCATTATAAGATATTTAAATGGAAACTGTCACCAAGAAAATGCAGAGTAATATGCAGGCAGCATATAATCAGGAGGAGCTAGGCAGATTGACATATAGGAGGAAATATACTAACCCATCTATGTCAGTTTTCTGGTGTAGATGGATTTAACCCCTTAACGACCAAGGAAGTACTATTACGTCCTTGGTCACCTGGGGATGCAAGAAGAGGGCTCAGGAGCTGAGTTCTCTCCATACACAGCGATGCCAGCTATATAATACAGTGCTGACACTGTTCACAGCTGTTAACACTTTAGAGGCTACGGTTAAATGCAACCACAGCATCTAAAGTGCACAGGCACCAAGGGTGCCACCATCTTTACCAATCACCACCCTCCGGAACATTATCGGAGGGCAGTGATCGGTTGCCATGACAGCGGGGAGCCTATTGAAGGCTCCCATGCTTGTAATTAGTATGTTCTATCACACGCTATCATAGGCATTGTGTAAAAGATGTCAAGGGATTTTAGTATTGCAGTGAATAGTATGATCGATCAGACCCCCTAGTGTTCAAGGTCTCTAGGGGGTCTGATCATAAAAGTAAAAAAAAAAAAAGTTTTTAAATATTAAAAGAAAATACACAAAAGTTCAAATCGCCTCCTTTCCCTAGATCACATATAAAAATAAATAAACAAAAGTAAACATAAACACTTTAGGTATCCCCGTGCTCAAAAATGGCAGAACTATTAAAATATTAAAATATTTATCTCATACAGTGCTGGCCAAAAGTATTGGCACCCCTGCAATTCTGTCAGATAATACTCAATTTCTTCCAGAAAATGATTACAATCACAAATGCTTTGGTAATAATATCTTCATTTAATTTGTCGTCAATGGAAAACCACAAAAAGAATTGTCAAAAAGCCAAATTGGATATAATTCCACACCAAACATAAAAAAGGGGGTGGACAAAAGTATTGGCACCCTTTGAAAAATCATGTGATGCTTCTCTAATTTGTGTAATTAACAGCACCTGTTACTTACCTGTGGCACATAACAGGTGGTGGCAATAACTAAATCACACTTGCAGCCAGTTGAAATGGATTAAAGTTGACTCAACCTCTGTCCTGTGTCCTTGTGTGTACCACATTGAGCATGGAGAAAAGAAAGAAGACCAAAGAACTGTCTGAGGACTTGAGAAGCAAAATTGTGAGGAAGCATGAGCAATCTCAAGGCTACAAGTCCATCTCCAAAGACCTGAATGTTCCTGTGTCTACCGTGCGCAGTGTCATCAAGAAGTTTAAAGCCCATGGCACTGTGGCTAACCTCCCTAGATGTGGACGGAAAAGAAAAATTGACGAGAGATTTCAACGAAAGATTGTGCGGATTGTGGCTAAAGAACCTCGACTAACATCCAAACAAGTTCTAGCTGCCCTGCAGTCCGAGGGTACAACAGTGTCAACCCGTACTATCCGTCTGCGTCTGAATGAAAAGGGACTCTATGGTAGGATACCCAGGAAGACCCCACTTCTGACCCAGAGACATAAAAAAGCCAGGCTGGAGTTTGCCAAAACTTACCTGAAAAAGCCAAAAACTTTTTGGAAGAATGTTCTCTGGTCAGATGAGACAAAAGTAGAGCTTTTTGGGAAAAGGCATCAACATAGAATTTACAGGAAAAAAAAAAGAGGCCTTCAAAGAAAAGAACACGGTCCCTACAGTCAAACATGGCGGAGGTTCCCTGATGTTTTGGGGTTGCTTTGCTGCCTCTGGCACTGGACTGCTTGACCGTGTGCATGGCATTATGAAGTCTGAAGACTACCAACAAATTTTGCAGCATAATGTAGGGCCCAGTGTGAGAAAGCTGGGTCTCCCTCAGAGGTCATGGGTCTTCCAGCAGGACAATGACCCAAAACACACTTCAAAAAGCACTAGAAAATGGTTTGAGAGAAAGCACTGGAGACTTCTAAAGTGGCCAGCAATGAGTCCAGACCTGAATCCCATAGAACACCTGTGGAGAGATCTCAAAATGGCAGTTTGGAGAACGCACCCTTCAAATCTCAGGGACCTGGAGAAATTTGCCAAAGAAGAATGGTCTAAAATTCCAGCACAGCATTGTAAGAAACTCATTGATGGTTACCGGAAGCGGTTGTTCGCAGTTATTTTGTCTAAAGGTTGTGCTACCAAGTATTAGGCTGAGGGTGCCAATACTTTTGTCCGGCCCATTTTTGGAGTTTTGTGTAAAATGATCAATGATTTGACTTATTTTTCATTCTCTTTTGTATTTTTTCACTGCAAGCAAAATAAATGAAGATATTATTACCAAAGCATTTGTGATTGCAATCATTTTCTGAAAGAAATTGAGTATTATCTGACAGAATTGCAGGGGTGCCAATACTTTTGGCCAGCACTGTATGGTGAACAGCGTAGCAGGGGAAAAAAAAAATCAAAATAGGCAAATGGCGATTTTTTTTTTCAACACTTTGCCTCCTAAAAAAAATGTAATAAAAAGTATCAAACCAACAGATCTTTCCCCAAATGGTATCAATAAAAACATCATCTTGTCCCGCATAGAAAGACGCCTTAGCCAGCTCCATACTTGTAAATATGAAAAAGTTAGTTAAAGTTTTTAATTTTTTAAAAGGTATCAAAACATTACAAATACTATATAAATTTGATATTGCCGTGTTCATACTGACCCACAGAATACAAGCAGAGAATTTTACACACAGTGCATGAAAATTAAACCCATATGAAATTGGCGCAAATACGTTTTTTTTCCAATTCCACCTCATTATGAATTTTTTTCCAACTTCCCAGTACATTGTACAGGATATTAAAAGGTGCAATTACAAAGTACAATTTGTCCTGCAAACAAAAATCCATCATGTGACTCTGTGGACCAAAAAAAAAATGTATCGCTCTTGGTGGGGGAGGAAAAAAAGATACACAAAAACGAAAATTGGCCTGGTCTTTAAGGGGTTAAACATTGAGCATCTTAGGAACACAACCCCTTTTTTGCACCAAAGATGAACCATACTATTTCTTCTGTGACCAGTTTGCCACTTTTTATGCAAGTGGCCGAAAGAGGACAGCGGGGACACCTCAACCCAAGAAATTTACTATAACTCAAGCCAGAAATCAGAAATTTAAAGGGAGTCTATCTTTAAAAAACATTTTTAAGCTAATGGCACGTTGGAATGGCCTTTAAAAAGGCCATTCTTCTCCTATCTTTCATTGTTGTCTTCTCCCAGCCGTTTCTGTAAAAATCTGTTTCTTCAATTATGGAAATGATCCTCATGGAGCACCCGGGGCGTTCCTCCGTGGCAGCGAGCACCCATCGCGTCATCGCTTGTCACTGCACCATTAGTCTGTTGTGGTGACTCCCATCTTGGTCTTCTCTTCTACTTCCTCTGATGCAGCGCTGGATGGCAGCAACTGCGCATGACGGGCTGCCATTTTCTGGTGGTCCGTACTGCGCCTCTTGTGAAAGACCACCGGAAAATGGCGGCGGTCCAGTGACGCGTCAGAGGAAGTAGAAGAAAGAAGTACAGAGAAGACCAAGATGGGAGTCACCACAACAGACTAATGGGCGGTCACAAGCGATGACGCGATGGGTGCTCGCTGCCACGGAGAAATGCCCCAGGTGCTCCGTAAGGATCATTTCCATAATTGAAGAAACAGATTTTTACACAAGAAGACAATAATGAAAGGTAGGAGAAGAATGGCCTTTTTAAAGTCCATTTCAACGTGCCATTAACTTATAAGTGGGTTTTTTTTATGATAGAAACCCTTTAAATCTACAGCAGTTCCTGAGTACAGTCATGGCCAAAAGTTTTGAGAATGATACAAATATAAATTTTTACAAAGTCTACTGCTTCAGTTTTTCTAATGGCAATTTGCATATACTCCAGAATGTTATAAAGAGTGATCAGCTTAACAGCAATTACTTGCAAAGTCAATATTTGCCTAGAAAATGAACTTTATCCCCCAAAACACATTTCAACATCATTGCAGCCCTGCCTTAAAAGGACCACCTAACATCGTTTCAGTGATTGCTCCATTAACACAGGTGTGGGTGTTGATGAGGACAGGGCTGGAGATCAATCTGTCATGATTAAGTAAGAATGACACCACTGGACACTTTAAAAGGAGGCTGGTGCTTGCCATCATTGTTTCTCTTCTGTTAACCATGGTTATCTCTAAAGAAACACGTGCAGTCATCATTGCACTGCACAAAAATGGCCTAACTGGGAAGAGTATTGCAGCTAGAAAGATTGCACCTCAGTCAACAATCTATCGCATCATCAAGAACTTCAAGGAGAGAGGTTCCATTGGTGCCAAAAAGGCTCCAGGGCGCCCAAGAAAGACCAGCAAGCGGCAGGACCATCTCTTAAAAGTGTTTCAGCTGCGGGATCGGGATACCAGCAGTGCAGAACTTGCTGAGGAATGGCAGCAGGCAGGTGTGAGTGCATCTGCACGCACTGTGAGGTGGAGACTCTTGGAGCAAGGCCTGGTCTCAAGGAGGGCAGCAAAGAAGCCACTTCTCTCCAGAAAAAACATCAGGGACAGACTGATATTCTGCAAAAGGTACAGGGAGTGGATTGCTGAGGACTGGGGTAAAGTCATTTTCTCTGATGAATCCCCTTTTCGATTGTTTGGAACATCTGGAAAACAGCTTATTCGGAGAAGAAGAGGTGAGCGCTACCACCAGTCTTGTCTCATGCCAACTGTAAAGCATCCTGAAACCATTCATGTGTGGGGTTGCTTCTCAGCCAAGGGAATCGGCTCTCTCACAGTCTTGCCTAAAAACACAGCCATGAATAAAGAATGGTACCAGAATGTCCTCCAAGAGCAACTTCTCCCAACCGTCCAAGAGCAGTTTGGCGCTCAACAATGCCTTTTCCAGCATGATGGAGCACCTTGCCATAAAGCAAAGGTGATAACTAAATGACTCAGGGAACAAAACATAGAGATTTTGGGTCCATGGCCTGGAAACTCCCCAGATCTTAATCCCATTGAGAACTTGTGGTCAATCATCAAGAGACGGGTGGACAAACAAAAACCAACAAATTCAGACAAAATTAAAGCATTGATTCTGCAAGAATGGACTGCTATCAGTCAGGATTTGGTCCAGAAGTTGATTGGGAGCATGCCAGGGAGAATTGCAGAGGTCCTGAAGAAGAAGGGTCAACACTGCAAATATTGACTTGCTGCATTAACTCATTCTAACTGTCAATATAAGCTTCTGTTACTCATAATATGAATGCAATTATATTTCTGTATGTGATAAAAACATCTGACAAACACACATAAAAACCAGAGGGCAGCAGATCATGTGAAAATATAATATTTGTGTCATTCTCAAAACTTTTGGCCATGACTGTAGTATAGATTCTTTAGCATGGGAGTGTGTCAGAATTATTAAGAGGCCAGAGCCTCTTAATAATTCAGGTGCATCTCATTCCAGTCTGGCAATTGGCACTGAAACACCAGTCTTAATAAATTCCCCACTCATAACTCCATGGCTGTTTCTAAGTGTATAAAAAGCAAAGATTTAATGAAAAAAATGACAAGTTAGGTTGAAGTTCCACATATAATAGGTACAGACGTAGACAAAATTGTTGGTACCCCTCGTTTAATGAAAGAAAAACCCACAATGGTCACAGAAATAACTTGAATCTGACAAAACTGGAATTTGCCAAACTACATGTCGACAAGCTACAAAGCTTCTGGGAGAATGTGCTATGGACAGATGAGACAAAAATCGAAATTTTTGGCAAGGCACATCAGCTCTATGTTCACAGACGGAAAAATGAAGCATATCTTGAAAAGAACACTGTCCCTACTGTGAAACATGGAGGAGGCTCTGTTATGTTCTGGGGCTGCTTTGCTGCACCTGGCACAGGGTGTCTTGAATCTGTGCAGGGTACAATGAAATCTCAAGACTATCAAGGGATTCTAGAGAAAAATGTGCTGCCCAGTGTCAGATAGCTTGGTCTCAGTCGCAGGTCATGGGTCTTGCAACAGGATAATGACCCAAAACACACAGCTAAAAACACCCAAGAATGGCTAAGAGGAAAACATTGGACTATTGTGAAGTGGCCTTCTAGGAGCCCTGACCTAAATCCTATTGAGCATCTTTGGAAGGAGCTGAAACGTGCCGTCTGGAAAAGGCACCCTTCAAACTCGAGACAACTGGAACAGTTTGCCCATGAGGAGTGAGCCAAAATACCTGTTGAGAGGTGCAGAAGTCTCATTGACAGTTACAGGAATCGTTTGATTGCAGTGATTGCCTCAAAAGGTTGTGCAACAAAATATTAAGTTAAGGTACCATCATTTCTGTCCAGGCCTGTTTCATGAGTTTTCTTTTTTAAAAATTATGTTGAAGAATGGTTGAAAAGCAATGTCTGACTTTCATTTGTTCATTTTCATAGAATTTTTATATATTGTTACTTTTGTCAGATTCAAGTTATTTCTGTGACCATTGTGGGTTTTTCTTTCATTAAACGAGGGGTACCAACAATTTTGCCCACGTGTGTATAAATAGGGTATAATAAAGGCAGAAAGTCCATAGAGGAATACTCTATGGAAATGCGCTGAGGAAAGAAACACGATGCGTTTCTGCTGTGGTTTTTTTTTTTTGCAGCGTTTTTTTTTTTTGCTCTTCTGTGCTACGTGAGGCCTTAGCCTCATACTGATTTTTATTTAACAAAACTATATATCAATCTTCTCAGGCCTTCTTGCAGATCACAATGCATTTTCATGGTGCTAAGCATATGTATGGCAAGCTCTTCCCAGTTTCTCCTTTAACTATCTATCTCTGACTTACTTGAACTGGCTTATACCTGACATTTATGGACATGGCATAAAAAATATTTTGATTTTCCATTGATATGCCATGATTGTCAGCTTGAATATGCAGACAGATCTGTCAGCCGCATTTGAAAGCAAAACTTTCAAATTGAAAATGCAGTCCTGGATGTAGATTAGAAGAGGCTGAGCAAATTTAAATATAGTTTTGTTAGTAAAGGTCCTTTCTTAACTTGTACATGCATAGTAGGAAGGCTGTCAATCACCATTTAGCAAAAGTAACTTGAACAGTTGTAACAAAGCTATATATCAATAAATGTTTCATTCAAAGTGTAAGTAATTATTAATTGATTTCAGCGCCTTTCGTAAAATACTGCATGGAAATCCACATTTTGTCCATTATTTATTCTTTACCATATTTTTCATTTGCCAGCAGAAATCTTCTTAATGCTTCTACAATGATACAAAGAAGCGGAGATCACTTCAAAGTTATCTGTTATCTAATAAAAGATTAGATTCACAGCTTCCATGTGTCACCAAGAATGTAGTTCTACTTATTTCCACAGATATTACCAGTTGAAAACACAGTCGGAATATAGGAGCTATATATCTCGTTCTTCATATAAAGCCAGAGCCATCATTGTCATTTTATAATACCCAAGATATAACTGTTTGAAATAGCCCCCCTGTAGTCTCAGCTTCCCTGCATTATACAGTAGCACACCCATCCATACTGCAGTGAAAAACAGTGAGGATTTCTGTTGGAAACAAATAAACAGGGGAAAGAATAAGGAAGACAGAGGTTTTTGTAGGATTTTATAGAAAGGGCCAAAACCATTAAAAAGTATATTACAACATTTATTAATATCACAAATAATGCCAGAAAAAAAGACGTAGAAGGGTCATTAACTATAAACCAGCCAGAAATCCATTAATATCATACCACAAGTAAAATACATACAGTCATATGAAAAAGTGTGGGCACCCCCAAAAAAAACAAAAACATATAGATAAAAAAAAAGGGGGGGGTACCAACAACCCCTCCCAATTTGATATATCTAACAACTGATGGACATAGTAATATTTCAGGATTGAAATGAGGTTTATTGTACCAACAGAAAAAGTGCCAAATGCCTTAAACCCAAAATTTACCCGCGCCAAAAATTTGGGTACCCTCATCTTTTTTTTTTTTTTAATACCCCCACCACCTTCTTCCTCACTCACAAAAACAAAAAAATTATTTTCTTCCCCCCCCCCCCCTCCTCCCCACACCAGGTGTATCCAATCATGAAAAGGTAAAGGGCCAAGCAAGTTCCCATTAACCCCGAAGGTGGCTCATGGGCTCTAAAATAATTCTCAAGAAAACAAGATTGTTCAAGATAGTTGTTCAGGGGAAGGAAAGAAAAAGTGTTTTGGGGGTTTAAATTGTTTGTTTTTATTTTGGGGAAAAAAGAAAGGGAAAGGAAACCCGGTACAGTTCTTGTTAAGCATATAAGTGCCAGGCCAAGAAAAATATCAAGAATATCATACCACAAGTAATGGGGGGGCCCCCCCCCGGCCCATACATATATATCTTTGCACAGGAGGCGTGGGGGGGGGATGCGAAGGAGCCGCGGGCGGGAAGCCCCCCACCCAGAGTCGCCTGAGGTATGCAAAAGCACATTTGGACAAGCCAGCTTCAGTTTGGAAGAAGGGCCTGTGGACTGATGAAACAAAGATTGAGTTGTTTGGCATCAAAAAGGCGTTTGCATGGCGTCAAAACACACACACTCGGGGAAAACCCCTGCCCCCCCCCTTAAAATTTGGGGGGGGGTCCTCCCTTTTTGGGGGGGTGGGGGGGCCCCCGGCGGCGCGGGTTTTTTTTTGCCTAGCCTGGATTCTGCTACCAGATCAGCAGATTCTTGAGATATGTACAAGAATCAGTGACAAATTTGAAGTTACGCCGGGGATGGTTATTTCAGCAGCAATGATCCAAACCACAGCTCCAAATCTACTCAGGCATCCTGCAGAGGAACAATTACAATGTTCTGGAATGGCCATCCCAGTCACCAGACCTAAGTATCATTGAACATCTGTGGGATAATTTGGGGGGGGGGGTGGGTGGTGGGGGGCCCCCAAACCTAACTTAACTAGGGTTTTTTTGTTAGAGCAGATGCTCAAAAATACCTACACCAGGATCCAGCGAACTGTTAAAAGCTACAAGAAGCGACTAGAGGCTGTTATTTTAGCAAAAGGAGGACACAAAAAATGTCACTTCTGTTGTGGTGCCCATACTTGTGCACCGGTCAAATTTTGGTTTAATGCATATTGCACATTTTCTGTTAGTACAATAACCTCATATATATATAAATATAAAGAAAAAAAAAAAAAAAAAAAAAAAATATATATATATATATATCAGGTACACCTACACCAGGAAAACAACCCACGCACCAAGACAAAAGAGGGGGAAAAAAGTATTTAGTCAGCCACCAATTGTGAAAGTTCTCCCTCTTAAAAAGATGAGAGAGGCCTGTAATTGACATCATAGGTAGTTATGAGAGACAAAATGAGAAAACAAATCCAGAAAATCACATTGTCTGATTTTTAAAGAATTTATTTCCAAATTATGGTGGAAAATAAGTATTTGGTCAATAACAAAAGTTCATCTCAATACTTTGTTATATATATTTTGTTGGCAATGACAGAGGTCAAAGTTTTCTGTAAGTCTTCACAAGGTTGGCACACACTGTTGCTGGTATGTTGGCCCATTCCTCCATGCAGATCTCCTCTAGAGCAGTGATGTTTTGGGGCTGTCGCTGGACAACATGGACTTTCAACTCCCTCCAAAGGTTTTCTATGGGGTTAAGATCTGGAGACTGGTTAGCCCACTCCAGGACCTTGAAATGCTTCTTACGAATGCCACTCCTTCATTGCCCTGGCGGTGTGCTTGGGATCATTGTCATGCTGAAAGACCCAGCCACATTTCATCTTCAATGCCCTTGCTGATGGAAGGAAGTTTGCACTCAAAATCTGACAATACATGGCCCTATTCATTCTTTCATGTATATGGATCAGTCGTCCTGGTCCCTTTGCAGAGAAACAGCCCCAAAGCATGATGTTGCCACCCCCATGCTTCACAGTAGGTATGGTGTTCTTTGGATGCAACTCAGCATTCACTCTCCTCCAAACACGACGAGTTGTGTTTCTACCAAACAGTTCTACTTTGGTTTCATCTGACCATATGACATTCTCCCAATACTCTTCTGGAACATCCAAATGCTCTCTAGCAAACTTCAGACGGGCCCGGATATGTACTGGCTTAAGCAGGGGGACACGTCTGGCACTGCAGGATCTGAGTCCCTGGCGGCGTAGTGTGTTACTGATGGTAGCTTTTGTTACGGTAGTCCCAGCTTTCTGCAAGTCATTCACTAGGTCCCCCCGTGTGGTTCTGGGATTTTTGCTCACCGTTCTTGTGATCATTTTGACCCCATGGGGTGAGTTCTTGCGTGGAGCCCCTGATCGAGGGAGATTATCAGTGGTCTTGTATGTCTTCCATTTTCTAATTATTGCTCCCACAGTTGATTTCTTCACACCAAGCTGCTTGCCTATTGCAGATTCAGTCTTCCCAGCCTGGTGCAGGTCTACAATTTTGTTTCTGGTGTCCTTCCACAGCTCTTTGGTCTTCACCATAGTGGAGTTTGGAGTGTGACTGTTTGAGGTTGTGACAGGTGTCTTTTATACTGATAACAATGTCAAACAGGTGCCATTACTACAGGTAATGAGTGGAGGACAGAGGAGCCTCTTAAAGAAGAAGTTACAGGTCTGTGAGAGCCAAAAATCCTGCTTGTTTGTAGGTGACCAAATACTTATTTTCCACCATAATTTGCAAATAAATTCTTTAAAAAATCAGACAATGTGATTTTCTGTGTTTGTTTTCTCATTTTGTCTCTCATAGTTGAGGTCTACCTATGATGTCAATTACAGGCCTCTCTCATCTTTTTAAGTGGGAGAACTTGCACAATTGGTGGCTGACTAAATACTTTTTTCCCCACTGTATAGAACAAGAGAAGATATTGAGAATTACACTCAACATATAGGACTAGAGAAGTAGCGCTGTGCACTGTCCATATATACAGAATAAGAGCAGATACTGAGAATGACGCCAACATACAGGACTAGAGAAGTGGACCATATGTACAGAATAAGACTAGATACTGTGAATTAAACCTAGCATAAAGTACAAAAGCACTGGTAGAGTGCAGAATCTATACAGGGCAAGAGAAGTAGTATTGTGCATTGTCTCTATATAGTGCAGACACACATATACAGCACATAGCACATATACACAGCACATATATACAGCACGCATATATACAGTTCACAGCACACATACACTCACTTAGCACACAAACACTCTTCGCTACTCTTTGGAGTCTTCTTCCTTTGACTACAGGAGCTTTTGGTCATGTGATGTAATCATATGATGTTCTCTTCAGAGGTCCTGCATTGAAAGGATAAAAAAGACTGAGGACAGGCAGCTCCTGCATGATTCTGTGTATGGGAGGATTGCTATACATTGCATTTATGTACAGTTCTCCCCACACAGATATGTGCAGGGCCCCCTGCACTACTGGAAAATTGCCACCTAAGGCCAGAGTTTCACTTCGCCTCATGGATGGTGCATCCCTAGTCCTTCTTTTTCTGACTTTTTTTGGCTAGACATGTCCAGATAGGTAGATCACAAATTAAGAAGCTTTTCAAACACAATATGATCTCATCATGTAGTAAGTTAACACAAAGGGATATGCTAACTATTCTATTTGTGTCTATGTGTGATCACCCTGTGGGAGGTTGGGGGGGAGCATATAGATGTGAACTGAAGCCTTTCCACGCCTTTGTTAGCATCTTTAGATATTGTGCTGAATTAATGAGAAATTGTATTAACTAAACTGGAGATCAATTAAGCATGGTCACTACATATATATATATATATATATATATATATATATATATATATATATATCACACACACATGGAAATACCCCAACTATTGTATAACACTTCCTCACAAGTAGCAATTTTTTACCTTAGAAAACGTAGGCCTAAAAACTTAAAAACTTAGCTTACAATATTATAAAGGCTGTGATATTATAATGACTATGTCTGCATTATAGGAGTGATAATGTGGCCCCTAGCTTACCTCACAGCATAAGCTTCAGTGTTAATATCTACTGGATGAATGAAATGATGTGGACTATTAGCATATGACAGCTACAGTACTTTAAAAGACAATTGCAATATTAGGGCAATATAAAATAATGTTATAACGGTTGAAAGAATTCTCTGGAAAGACACAAATGTAAATTATTACACACTTTGAGCAGCAGTTTAACTTCATTAGATATTTTGAAACATTTATTCTGTCAGGAGATGTCTGATTCATTTCACACTCGTAGAGACCAGCCAGACACTAGAAGTAGGATGAGATGGAACTTGTCACAAGCTCAGGAACCACTTTAGAACATTATTTGAAAATTGCTAACCCAAACGGAGATCAGTTGATTAGGTGCCAGCATTTTATGGCAATCTTGAGGGTCATTTTATAATATTATATGCTGTAGTTCCTTCCCCAGACATACATTAATATTTAGGTGAGATATGAACTAATATAAATTTGTTGGACACCAGAATATAAAATTAAAAAATGGCACTTGGCTCAGCATCCTTTAATTTAAGAAGATGCATTTGACTGTCACTGCAGTGGCCTTCTATAATCAGAGAGGAGAAGATGACTAAAATAAAAGCAGCAAGTTCCATGGCTATTAAGGGTTTTAGACTTATCCATTATTGAGATTATGATTCTTCAACCTAAAATTATCATTTGACTTGGCATAATGGACACAAGCAGAGTTAAAAGCGTGTGTATTATTATGGACCAAAGACCCTCAAAACAGTGACTAAAAATATAAATTATCTTCACATTGATCAGATTGACCAGACTAATACAATGTTGTATGTTTTCAAAAATATAAAGAAAGCTATGCTCATATCTGTGTCATCATTGCAGTTTCTGTAAATGTTTGAAAAAATAGAGCAGGATATATATTTTTTTTAACTAGATGGACCCCATTATAAGACTAAGAGGTCTTGTTGTAACGGTGATTTACACCACTTGACAGATATGTCACAGCCTGAATTCCATTTTTATCCTCCTCTGATAGAACAGAAAAACAGGATTCATAGCACAGATATGAACCTAGACAAAGAAAGTTATTTTTAGAGGGATGTAGTTAGAGACCACCTTTATGAATTCTGCAGCATGGTTGGCCAGGATGGCATTGCATCACCCACAGTTTGCACAGCCAGTCATTCAGTCAGAAGTCAGGGTACCATATAGAAGATACTATACATTTGTGTCCTAGACCATTATTTGACTATGTTTTTTTATGAATCATTTGGCCTCAACTGATTAAGCCAGACTTGGCTTTGCAACCAATCACTTCACAGTTCCCATTAGTATTGCCCAGAGAAACACTTTCTTGATAACCATCATATGCCTATATCCTTGGACCAAAAACTACAATAAAGAAATAAAAATAGATGATTTCTGATCAGGAGTCCCTGGTGTAAAAGCTCAGCTTTGGACCCCCTGTGCAATTTCTCCTCACAACTGTCAGTTGCATCAGATGTTACATTTCCTTGTCTATCTGGACCCAGACCACCATGAAGATTTGTTTGCACACAAGCTTCCCATCATTCTAATGCGGTCAATGTAGCCAGACACAGTACTCATACCCCCTTTTGTGCCACAACCTCCCTTCTCAGAAACCCTTAATAACTATATGCTGCTGACCAACTCATATTTTTTTTTGTCATTAAAGAGTTAATTTTCTTTTTCTGACAGTGGAAGGCTGTGTATCATAAATCTTTACCTGTCTCACTCCAGAGCACCAAAGGACAGGGGCGATAAATTTACAATGCAAAGAGTGTCACTGCCAGCCATCAAATTAAATCAGAAATCAGATAGAGAGATAGAAAAGTTTAACAAGCCCTAGTGTGGTAAGCATGACCTGTGGGCCCACTGGTTTCTGGACCCTGTTGGAGCTGCAACCACTGCAACTCCTATAGTTATAGGGATATAGTATGCATAGAATAGATTTTGGTTTTCAAGGAGTTGTCTCAGCACATACAGCTGTAATGTTTATGTAGCACTGTACTTTTCCCTATAGCATTACACAGAGATTGTACAAATGAAAGTATATTTGTGAAATGAAAGTATAATATGGCTTTCATTTTCCCCCATAGCGTGGGTCCAGGTCATACGGATAAGCGTTGTTGTAAAGGGACACTGATGGGAAAAGGTCACTTTGTTAAAGTCTGGACATGCTGACAAAATGACATTTCATTATTAGCTTTTAATATGAATGATAAATCATTGAGGACAGTGTTGGACTGGGGTGCCTAGGGCCCACCAATAAATTTCATTCTGGGGCCCACTGTACAGCTACATACAAATATTAGGTGACACTTGTTTGCAAATTCCTAAAGTGTTGTCAACATACTTTTTTTTCAGTAGTAGCTTCCTGCCTAGTCCTTGCTTTGAACTGGGGCCTTCTTAGATCTGTGAGCCAGAGGTATATGGCCACATAGCAGCAGGCCTGAGGCTGCAGAAAGACGCTGCAAGATGATTGGTGATTGGGACCCCTACAGTGTGATTAAGAAGATGGCGTGCAGGGATAAAAGATACTGGTTGGTCTGATTCTGCACCTAGTTGTCCTGTCAGCTACCCAAAGTGTGTAAAAATAAACTGGGTAGCTTTTAAATAATGTAACCAGTTTATTCTACTGACACACAACTTTTTAGTTAAGATGCTGTACAATGAATACCGGTATCTGTATGAAGTACAATGAGTGTTCTATGTTATTCCAGAGTGAGCTGGGGGCCCATACTGACAGGGCCCACCAGGGAATTCACCTGTTGGCCAGACCAAGCTTGGCAAATGCCAAAGATATCTGTTATATTTCAGTGGCATGGTTCCTCCTTGAAGGGAAACTATAAAGTAGGTATTGTGTTATGTAACAATGACCTTGGCTTGAATTCCACAGTACAATAAGCTAAATGATACGTTTGAGTGCTAAGAATGCAAACACAAGTCATTTTTGAGGAATAACTTTGCCAAATACAATAAGTGTGTCATGTCTGTGAGGCTTTATGGGGTAGTCTTAGCTATAAGCAGCAGTAAACAGAAGTGTTAACATGTCCCCTTTATTGGAAATGAATGCTACACTGTGATAGTAATGATCTCGCACACATACAGAACAGTAATGCTGAGCATTGTCCTCCCTGTAAACAGTGTTATTAGACAATCTTGCTTTTCATCCCCAAGGCACGAGTTAAACTAAGAGGGTTAAAGTGATACCAGCAGTGCATGTTACCCTAATGCCTTATACTATTATTTATTGCTGCAGAGATCAGGAAAGTGAAATGTAATCAATTGGAAACCTTTTATTTACAGCTACTGAAAGAGATCTTAATACTATACCATAGATTTTCATAAGATGTTCTATGTGGTACAGAATATTATTGTTATTTCAACTGCATGAGACACTGAAGGTCATGTACCTATATAGTTGTCAGTTTAACTAAATATCAAAGTGAGGCAAAACATAATGGTGCAGAGTCTTGAGACAAACTTTTTTTTTTTTAAAGCCTGAGATGTATTTACTAGAACTGTCTAATATATATTTTCGAATCTTCTACGAGTTTTTAAATGGCAACTCTATTTAAAGAGGACCTTTCCTTGCCTTCAGCAACTCCAACAATGCATCCTTCTACAGGTGTCGCTCCACTTATTACACTGCAGTTGGATTTCAAAACAAAACAAAAAACAGCTAATAAAAGTTATTCGGAGCAAAGGCAATCAATAAGGTATGTTTAGCATGTTGTGCTTGGTGACAGGTCCTCTTTAACCTTAGTCTGCAAAGAAGTACAAATATAGCATTAAACTTATATAGCTTTTGTTCTGATTTACTTTGTGTTGCTTTATTCTGACACCTGTAACTTTTTTTTTAATATATCCATCATAGAAGCAATGTAAGGGCTTGTTGCCTGTAGGGAGGGCTGTAGTTTTTCTTGATCTCCTTTAGAGTTTATATCTACATTTCTGAGCACTTTCTATTCCATTTTTGGGAGGGCGAGGTGATCAAAAAACAGACTTGGGGGGGCGTGGCTTGGCATGGGCGCGAACGGCAGCAGACACTGAGAGCTCCGACCGGTGCCCCGCTGAAATAGGTCCATAAGCACCCCAAAATGGGCAAAACAAGAGGCAAAAAGACCCCAGGGGAGTCCCTTACCTCCCAGTCACAGGAGGGGGGCATCTCCAACTATTTCCTCCCGCTGCAGGGGCAAGAGGGATCCTCCGATGCTGAGGCCTGTAGGGGAGCGCCGACGCCATCTTCCCAGCAGCGCGATCTGACGGGCCAGAGAGCAGCGCTGCACAGCCACTACAGACAGCCTGACGGCTCCCCTCCCCTCCGCTGGCGGAGGGAGCAGCCTCACCGATAAGGGAGACGTCCTCCTCACATCCTCCTACCAGCGCTGACAGTGACCCGGCGCTCAGAGGCTTCCAAGGCAGCTCCAGACCCGAGAGCAGCGGCGGTGTGGGCACCACTGATCTCCCCCACCCAACAACGCGTTAATTAGAGGGGCAGCATGGGGAGCAGCCTCACCTTCGCCCTCTAACAGGCCTCATCGCCACAGACCAGACCCACAGACCCCGACCACCACACTGTCTGATCTGTCCTCAGGAGAAGAGGACGATCCACCTTCCACCTGCAAGAAAAAAGTGAGTAGCCGTCAGGCATCTATCTCTACCCACGTTTCGCCAGAGTCTGTAGTATCTCACCTCCCCCCTCCGGAGGAAGCAACCATTACGCTGCAGGGACATCCAGAACTGCAGGCGTTACTTGCTTTAAGCAGAAGGGACATGGATAATCTAGTCACAGATCTGAAACGTGCGTGGCGTCATGACCTGCAAATAGTTAAAACAGATATAACAGACCTACAAATCCGAGTTGACAATTTGGAGCAGTTTCAAGCGTCAGTGATGTCTTCCCTTCAGTCGCTTCACCAGATGTCATCTGCCCATACCACTCATTATCGCAAGCTCACTTCCCATATAGATGACATAGAGAACCATAATCGCCGCAATAATATAAGGATCCGCGGCCTACCAGAAACCACCCAGACCGCCGACCTAGTACCGGCACTCACAAGCATATTCAATACCATCTTGGGGAGCCCCCCTGAGACGCATATAGAAAAGGACAGAGCACATCGGGCCCTCCGACCTCGCAGCTCAGACCCAGCGAGACCGAGGGATGTCATATGTATGATCCATTACTTCACCGTAAAGGAGGATATAATGTCCAAAGCTAGAAATCTCAAGAGCATCGACTTTAGGGGTGCCCCTCTATCCATCTTTCCGGATCTCTCCAGACACACTCTATGTCAAAGGGCAGCACTGAAACCGCTACTTGCTGTACTCCAAGAACGAGGGATTCCCTATCGGTGGGGGTTTCCTTTCGCTCTCCAGGTCTGCAGGCAGGATAAGCTGATCGTCTTGACATCCCCGGAGGACCTCCAGGATTTTCTCCGCACACTTGATCTTCCAATGATCCGCCTCCCGATCTGGGAACAGATGCTCAGTGACTCAGATCGCCCAGCTCATCCCACAATGGTCCGAACCGCTACTAGAGATCGAGCAACGACTCCTCCAGGGCCCCAAAGACCAAGGCGTAGACGTCGCCTGGCAACAGAACGTGACCATCCGGCTTGATCTAACTCTTCCCAGGTGAACCGTTCTCGCTGGACTTTATAGTTCGGGGTTATACCATTGTCGAATTTTTAAATGTTCTATTGCCTATTTTTGTTGAATTTGCACTCCTTCATTAGAGACCTATTCACTGTGTTGCCTCTTCATGTATAATTTAACATAGGGGGCCACATAGTCTCTGGTTATCTATCAGTTCTTGACCTCTTTACCTCTTCTTCTTGTCTTGCTGCCTTGAGCTCGGCCTTCTTCGTTCCTACATAGCTAAGGTTCTGCAGTGCGGAACCAAACGGAGACGCGTGCTCCTACCCCATAATCCCACTGAGGGTGTCCTGTCTGCCCTCTTCAACCTTAACTTCCCTCCTCCCTCCTGCTCCCCGATGTCCCTGTCCTCCAACTCCAGGTACCACTGACCCAACTCTAACCGCTACTGATCTCGTCCCCTTCTTTTCCGCCCTCACTATCGCTCCCCTCCCCTTCCACTGCCTATGGCGGACATTATAATATCCTCATTCAATGTTAAGGGATTGAATGTACCTGAGAAGCGCTCTCAAGTTCTTTATGATGCCCACAAGCGTAGGGTCCAGATTCTCTGCCTACAAGAAACACATTTTCTTGCTGACCATGTGCCCACTACTAAAAACCGCTACTATTCGTTATGGTCTCATAGTAGTAACACACAGGGTAAAACCAAGGGAGTTGCCATCTTTTTCCACAAAAACCTCCCTGTAAAGATTATAGACTCCATGACAGACCAGGACGCTAGATACATTTATCTCATATGTGAAATATATGGATCAGTGTACACAGTAGCCAACATATATGCACCGAACACCGGTCAGATCCCTTTCCTTGTCGCAGCCCTGAATGCCCTCCAATCTTTTGCCAAGGGCCATCTCATACTATGTGGAGACTTCAATCTCCCTTTGAACCCTTTAATAGACACCTCTGAAGGTAGGTCCCATATCCCCTACAGTGCTTTAAACAAGCTCAGGAAGCTTTTACACTCCATGTTGTTGTGTGATGCCTGGCGGATCCTTCATCCGACCTATAAAGACTTCTCCTACTACTCCCATGCTCATAACACATATAGTAGGATTCACTATATTCTTACATCCCACGCTATTTTGCCTCAAGTGACCGCAGCCGGGATTGGTACAGCATTCCTCTCTGACCACTCTCCAATCACATGCACTATTCGTATGTCGCCTCCGGGACCTCGCCCACACTCTTCGAGACTGAATGAGTCGCTCTTGCTTGATGCTGCATGTATGGCCGATCTCAAACTTACTGTTTCCAACTTTGTGACAGACCATGCCCATGACTCCACCTCTCCACCGATTCAATGGGAAGCCTTAAAATGTGTGCTTCGTGGAGTGCTGATGAAGCATGGGGCTAGAATTAAGAAGGAATCGGGGCTTAAGTTCCAGTCGCTCCTTCGAGACTTAGCTGCCCTTGAGGCACAACATAAATTATCCCTACAACAGTCTACCCTGGTTGCGCTGACGGCTACATGTCAGGAGATCAGGTCCTTGTTAGAGCACAGGCAACAGCGACTTCGCCAATTAGGCAAACGATCGTTCTATGAGTGGGGTAACAATGCGGGTCGTCTACTGGCACGCGCCGTAAGAGAGCGTCAGGCCACTTCATATGTAACGGCTATTAAGAACCCATTGGGAACCACAACCCACTTAACTACAGACATTGCTGAAGCGTTCCGAGGATATTATGAATCCCTTTAACCTTCCTCAGCCGCACACCACCAACCGGACGCCTGATCCCCCCCCTTACACTTCCTCAATATATTGCCAGACAGCTCTCCTTCTCTTAAACCTGAAGAGTCTGACCTACTGGAATCACCTTTTTCCGCCCAGGAACTTGATCTCGAACTTGCCCGCGGGTAAAAGCCCGGGACCGGACGGGTTCACAGCTCGGTTCTACAAGATTTTACAGCCTGATCTTGTACCCCTTCTATTGAAATCCTTTAACTCTATCTCGTCTGACACTCAATTCCCCCCCCCCTTTTTACATGCACATATTACGGTTATACCCAAGGAGGGCAAAGACCACCTGCTCTGCCCTAGTTATAGACCGATATCTTTGATCAATACTGACGCCAAACTCTACACCAAACTGATAGCTAATAGACTGAGTCAGTACATGGAAAAGCTAGTTCATTACGATCAAGTTGGCTTTATCCCACATAGAGAGGCACGAGACAACACGTTGAAGGCCTTCTCTGCGATCCATCATGCAAAGAGTTCACGAATCCCTATGATGCTCCTCTCTTTGGACGCGGAGAAGGCCTTTGACAGGGTTGATTGGGGCTTCTTAGAGGCAACTCTCTCGCAGATAGGATTGGGACCCAGGATGCTTACCCGCATACGCTCCCTTTATAACTCCCCGAGGGCACAGGTACGAGTTAATGGCACACTCTCTTCACCTCTTACTATATGCAATGGCACCCGCCAAGGTTGTCCTCTTTCACCTATGCTTATGCCTTGGATCTACTCGTAGCAATTAGGGATAATCCAGACATCCAGGGCCTCAGAATCCAAAATTTACATCTTAAGATCTCAGCATTCGCAGATGATGTCCTACTCACAACTATCCCATCTCTCCTCCAAGAAATCAACTCCTACAGCTACTATAGTAACTACAAACTCAACCTGTCCAAATGTACCGCCCTCAATGTCTCCCTGCCAGAGTCTCAGCTTCGGGGTCTCCGCTCCTCCTTTTCCTCTACATGGTCCCAGAAAGCAATTAAATACTTGGGGGTTCAGCTCCCTAGCAATCTAACCAATTCCTATACGCTTAATTTCCTTCCGATCTTGCGTACCTTGCAGACAGATATGAAACGATGGGACACCAAAGGCCTCTCTTGGCTGGGACGCATTAATTTGCTAAAAATGAATGTCCTCCCCAGACTACTCTATCTATTTCAGACTGTCCCTATAATGTTACCCAAATACTTCTTTACAACTATCCAGAAAACATTTACTAAATTCATATGGGCATCCAAGCCACCGAGAATTGAAAGAAGTATCTTGACCAAACCCAAAGAGTGTGGCGGATTGGCAGTACCGGATTGCTCTAACTACTTCCTGGCTGCGGTCGCTTCGCGCATTTTGGATTGGCATCACTCGGAGCACTCTAAACTCTGGGTTGCCTTAGAGGGTTCCTTGAGTTCACTTCCACTTACTGCCCTCCCGTGGCTAGCTAAGCGTTACTGGACAGATAGCTCCACCCATACACTTCCATACGTCGCGCATAAGGTCCTTGGATCGTGCCGGCGCTATGGTGCTATGCGTAGACTATTTCTAAACGATGGACCTATGACACCTATCTTGGGCAACCCGGATTTTCCTGCGGCGCTCCACTCCTCCTTTTTATCCCATGCTAGGGGCAAACAGATCCTCCGATTCCACCAAGTTACAAGCACGACATCTCTCCTCCCCCGCCAAGAGCTGACCCATCCTGGGTCAGACCCTGACTCGGCCATATCCCATTGGCAATACGCCCAGCTAACTCACCTAAACACCACTCTTAAGATAAAGCACAATTTGCACAGAAAGTTACTGCCCTTTGAACGCATATGCCTCTCTCCCCATACCCCAGCTCACACAATCTCACTTATCTATGGCATGCTGCGGGAGACTGCTACTGACTCCCTACCTGCTTACGCGGGTGGGTGGGAGAGGGAGCTGGGGGTCTCTTTCGCGCCAGATGTGTGGTCATCGGCATTCCAGGCGTGCCACAAATTCTCTATTTCCTGCAAGGCACAGGAGACTAACTATAAGATACTCTCCCGATGGTACAGAGTCCCATCTGTTCTCCATGAGATGTATCCCTCTACCTCAGATCGATGTTGGAGATGTAACTCTGGCCGGGGTACGATGAAGCATGTCTGGTGGGAATGTACACTCTTACGCCCCTACTGGTCAGAAGTTCGGCGTATAATTAAGATGGTTACGGGCATTTCATTAGGCGATGACCCGGCTCCCCTCCTTCTCTCCATCTTCCCGAGTAAATATGAGAAACACATCCGCAAATTGATAGGCTTCATGCTGGTGGCCGCAAGGTCTGTGATTCCTAGACTATGGAAATCTCAGACGCCCCCCTCCCTAGTGTCCTGGCTCAAAGAGATTTTGCTCATCCATAGTATGGAAAATATGATGGAGGAGCTGCGACAGGATGACAGGACCCATCACCAAACATGGCTCCTTTGGAATCTTTTCTACCAATCCAAGGAATTCCAATCTGCCTTCCCCTCTATATCCCCCCAACAGGGACCTCCCCCCCCCCGACTTCTTCTAATCTTTTGTCATAATAATGTAAATGTGTTTTGACTTTACCCTACATTTTATTGCATTCTGTGTTTGGCCCTGCTGCGGCAGAGCCTATGTTGTTCCCCATAGCCTATTAACCTCTCCTCATCTCCTATCCCCTTGCCTCCCCCCCCCCATCCAGGTACTTCCCTGATTATTTTATTGTTTAAATTGCTTTATCTCTGTCAACATGAAAAGTCAATTCTTTGTCCGGCCCTGCTGCGACAGAGCTCATGTTATCTCCTCTGATTTGCTCCATTTGTCATTTCTCAACCCCAATCCCCTATCCCCTCCCCCTACCTCCTTCCCCACCCATGTGTTTCCAGCCCCAAAATGTTGTTTGAAATGTTTTTCTGTTTAAATGTAAAAATTTCAATAAAATCCTTAATGTCGAAAAAAACAGACTTGGGCATTGTTTTTTTCTTAAAGTATTCACCATGCATCATGAATACTTTTGTATTTTAATGTTTGGACATTTTCAGATGCAGCAATACAAATTAATTAAATTTTTTATTCCCCCTAGGGCAGAGGTCCACAACCACCTGGCCACAAACCAGTATCATGCCATGGATTCCCTGGTACTGGGAGACAGGATGCTCTTTCAGGTGCTGACGTTGGTTCCTGGTACTGTACACAGCGCTGTGCCATTGCCGGAGAAGCTCTGGCAGCTCCCAGTAAGCACCACTTGTGTGCGAGGAGCTGAAGGCAATGAGGAACACCCTGACGTGGTTTAAAATGCAACATTGTGATCCCCAGTTGTTCCATAATTCTGAGCAAAATTCTGGTTCAAAGCTGTCTAACTTTTAATAAATGTGGCCCACTGTATCTGAACATATTCAGCTAAGAGAAAAGGTAAGGAAGAATGCAAATGTAACATTGGGAAGCCAATATGTTTATGACCAGTTTACTGTGTTACTGTGTCTTCAGTAACCACTTAAAGGGAACCTGTAAGATACTGTTCTGCATCCAGGCCATTAAATGCTGCTAACAAATATGCCCCAGTTCATGTACCATATGGAAAAAAAAAAAGGTCCATGTCATAATTTTTTTACCTGCTATCCCCAAAAATGTCTTGATTGTTTTTGCCAATAGACAAGCAATCATTAGGAAGTGCATCAATACCTTTCATAACAATTTTAACAGAATCATGCCAGGCTAGTGTATATCTTGAACATTGGGCATGTCCTGGATAGTCATCTTGTGACAGAGTATCACAAAATCATGGCTTTTGCCATTTCTGACTTACTGTATGTGACATGTAAAGTTCGCTTGTGTAAGCACCCTGATATTCGTAATTGTATGAACCATGTCATGTATTTTCTCACCCATCTTGAAAAATGTTGGTCCAAGAGAAAAAAGCAAGGAAGCATAAATTTGTATGGGGCACACTTTTAAAATACTATTGTGTCACACTCATTCTGTGACAGGGGAGGAGATGCAGCAAAGAGTAAAGAAGCTTGTTGGTCAGAGATGCTGCCAGTTCTCTGGCACAAGACTAGAAACAGCATAGCCTCTCAGCATAAATATAGACAAACAATGTGCATTTCAGAAATTATGCAGATGCAAGAAAAGGACCAAAAATATGCAGGTTATATGCGACATTTTGGCTGCACTACATCTTATGCACATCTACAGCTGTTTAATTACTACGTCTACAAAAGCATGATATATAACCCTTTTAACAGATTTACACCTTTATAACATATTAACTTTGCAAGTTATTTTTAGTATTGCTAAGAAACATAACTTTAAACCTTAGGCAAAATACAATTTATTGACAGTCGACTAAAATTTAATAAATAAATACATTTTGCAAATATTGCCAGGTCTAGTCATTGTATTGTGGCAAATTTGCATAAGTACATTAATTAGTCTTTCTTTGTTTCCCTCCAAAGACATATTAAAGTAACAGATGCAGCTGCCTTGATGTGAGATAAAATCTGTGTCCTTTATAATTCATGATGTCATTTTTGTCAGATGCAATTTTCAGTCATCACATTTCCAACAAAGAAAAATTCAATCTGGTGAAGAAAAAAATCTAGAGTTCCTTACAGCTCTACCTTCATTAACTCATTTTCTGGTCAGAGCTATGATCCATAATGGTAGAAAATCTGCAATTATTCTGTGATATCTTAGGGGATGAAACGTATTTCAGCTGATGCATGCAGGGTGGTGATATTTGTAAAAAGCCAAAGGCTCAAATTGCAAAATCAATTACAACTAGACATATGTTAAATGATTTTGCATTATTTGTCAGCAATACTTTAAAGCTATGCAGTAGAATCATCAATTAACTAGGCTTGTGGAAAATAACGCCAAATTATTATTTGTGAAACAAATGGTCAAGGGACAAAATCATATTCCTAATACTTAATGTTCAAATAAACAGGAACAAAATTAAAAAGGTGAATAGTCTACCAATTCTTTAGACATACTGAAGCAATCGGTTATTTCTTAAAACCTTTCAATAGTGTAGAGAGAGACACATATACAATAATTACACAATACACAAAAAGTCTTGTGTATTTGGTTTTAGAACTATATAGATAATAAATAATGTGATTGTTTTTAAAATGTTTTAGCGATTTATTTTTCATTTTGCAAAGGTTCCCTGGGGACACAATATTGAAGACATTCATTTCTTGTATTTTCCTCTATATTTCTATTCCAATGCTTTATTGCAGCTGTAATAAATATCAATTCACAGAGCAATGTAATAGATTATTACAGTCTCTGGGAACTGATAACATAAACTCCCCCTCATTCCCCTTCCAGAAACCTGGTAGTGACAGGAGAGATGCATGCAAAAATGTATCTATATCACTGTGTGCAGCATTGCTGTGTTACATCCAGCAGTATAAAAGAGCTGCATTAACTTGCAGTCACCCACCCTCTAAATATTGTATATAGCTTCATTCTGTCATGAGCTATACAGCAAAACTGAGAACTGACCTGCACGCAGAGGAGAGAGGCATTTGGGCCCCCTCAGGCTCCAGGGCACGATAGCGATTGCTACCTGTGCACCTCCTATAGTTACACCCCTGCCTGCAGGTAACACAATATTTTGTCTGTTGTAATAATGCAAAATGAAACAATCTCTCAGTCTTAAGATACTTTCAGGTGGACATATTATTGTTGTACTAGTCAATACTGAATTTATCTAAATATAGAGACCAATGGTGATGCCAGTCTAGTTCAACTGAAATGTGGGAGGCTGAGGTATTGAGCCTGTCATATGAAAATTGTGACTGCATTATCAGGAGATCAAAACTCCCCTTTTACCCTTGACCTTTACACTGCAAAGAATGATTCCTCTCTGTCTCCACTTGTAATAAATTTAATTTAGCTTCATTTAGTAGTCATCTTATATTAAACACTATAGGTGAAAAAATACTGTTTTTCTTTCATCTACTATTTTGTATTATGCAATTAAACCATAATATATATATATATACAGTCATATGAAAAAGTTTGGGCACCTCTATTAATCTTAATCATTTTTTGTTTTAAATATTTGGGTGTTTGCAACAGCCATTTCAATTTGATATATCTAATAACTGATGGACACAGTAATATTTCAGGATTGAAATGAGGTTTATTGTACTAACAGAAAATGTGCAATATGCATTAAACCAAAATTTGACCGATGCAAAAGTATGGGCACCTCAACAGAAAAGTGACATTAATATTTAGTAGATCCTCCTTTTGCAAAAATAACAGCCTCTAGTTGCTTCCTGTAGCTTTTAATCAGTTCCTGGATCCTGGATGAAGGTATTTTTGACCATTCCTCTTTACAAAACAATTCCAGTTCAGTTAAGTTTGATGGTCGCCGAGCATGGACAGCCCGCTTCAAATTATCCCACAGATGTTCAATGATATTCAGGTCTGGGGACTGGGATGGCCATTCCAGAACATTGTAATTGATCCTCTGCATGAATGCCTGAGTAGATTTGGAGCTGTGTTTTGGATCATTGTCTTGCTGAAATATCCATCCCTGGCGTAACTTCAAATTCGTCACTGATTCTTGTACATTATTCTCAAGAATCTGCTGATACTGAGTTGAATCCATGCGACCCTCAACTTTAACAAGATTCCCGGTGCCAGCATTGGCCACACAGCCCCAAAGCATGATGGAACCTCCACCAAATTTTACAGTGGGTAGCAAGTGTTTTTCTTGGAATGCTGTGTTTTTTTGACGCCATGCATAACTCCTTTTTGTATGACCAAACAACTCAATCTTTGTTTCATCAGTCCACAGGACCTTCTTCCAAAATGAAGCTGGCTTGTCCAAATGTGCTTTTGCATACCTCAGGCGACTCTGTGGCGTGCTTTCAGAAACGGCTTCTTTCGCATCACTCTCCCATACAGCTTCTCCTTGTGCAAAGTGTGCTGTATTGTTGACCGATGCACAGTGACACCATCTGCAGCAAGATGATGCTGCGGCTCTTTGGAGGTGGTCTGTGGATTGTCCTTGACTGTTCTCACCATTCTTCTTCTCTGCCTTTCTGATATTTTTCTTGGCCTGCCACTTCTGGGCTTAACAAGAACTGTCCCTGTGGTCTTCCATTTCCTTACTATGTTCCTCACAGTGGAAACTGACAGGTTAAATCTCTGAGACAACTTTTTGTATCCTTCCCCTGAACAACTATGTTGAACAATCTTTGTTTTCAGATCATTTGAGAGTTGTTTTGAGGAGCCCATGATGCCACTCTTCAGAGGAGATTCAAATAGGAGAACAACTTGCAATTGGCCACCTTAAATACCTTTTCTCATGATTGGATACACCTGGCTATGAAGTTCAAAGCTCAGTGAGGTTACAAAACCAATTTTGAGCTTCAGTAAGTCAGTAAAAAGTAGTTAGGAGTATTCAAATCAATAAAATGATAAGGGTACCCACATTTTTGCACAGGTCAAATTTTGGTTTAATGCATATTGCACATTTTATGTTAGTACAATAAACCTCATTTCAATCCTGAAATATTACTGTGTCCATCAGTTATTAGATATATCAAATTGAAATGGCTGTTGCAAACACCCAAATATTTAGAACTAAAAATGATTAAGATTAATAGGGGTGCCCAAACTTTTTCATATGACTGTATATATATATATATATATATATATATATATATATTATATATATATATATTGTTTTAGTTCTTATAAGAATTACCATTGACAGAGTGCACCTCTTCATGCTTCCTGACTTCTACTGCTAGAACTGACACCACTTCACCTATCAAAGGTCAGTGGGTTATATTCTAACAGTTAAAGGTGGTAGCTACTTTATTTCTCGCTCAAATTAGCTAATGGCTGAATAAAGTTTACCAGCTCTTGAAGGACTGAATAACCTGTGAACCTAAGATTTGCTCATTTCTGTTAACAAGCATAAATGAAAAAATATTTTTAATGTGGTACTTTTTTCATAGTAACTGGTAGAAGACATAAATGCTATCTATACAGGCATAATGACTAGATATGATAGCAACACACCAGGGAGGCAGATTACTGCCCTACAAAATTTCAGTATCAAAAGCTTAGTGAAGCATGACATCTCCACTTCACAGACCAACCAGTTAGTGATGCAGCTTTTCCAGTCATCTTTTGTGCAATCTGCCACAGCCACACCTAACATTTGCTGTAAACAATGACAAACTGTATATAATATGTCATCCCATAACTGTCATAGAGCAGTTCCAGTTGATAAAATGTTTCCCCAACTTCGGCTACTTTTAGCCACAAAGCTGAAGGTAAGTGATCTTGGTTATTCTTTAACCCCTTCCCGCCGGTGACATTTTTCGATTTTCGTTTTTGACTCCCTCCTTTCCAAACCCAATAACTTTTTTATTTTTCCGTTCTCAGAGCCATATGAGGTCTTAATGTTTGCAGGACAAATTTTTTTTCATGATGCTACCATTTTTTATTTTGTACAATGTACTGGGAAGCTGGAAAAAAATTCAGAATGGGGTGGATTTGAAGAAAAAGTGCATTTGTGTGACTTTCTTCTGAGCTTCGTTTTTACGGCGTTCACTCTACAGCCAAAAGGACATGTCACCTGTATTCCATGTTTTGGTACAATTCCGGGGATACCAAATTTATATGGTTTTATTTACATTAACAAAAATCCAAAACTGTGCAAAAATATATACAGTACAGACCAAAAGTTTGGACACACCTTCTCATTCCAAGAGTTTTCTTTATTTTCATGACTATAAAAATTGTAGATTCACACTGAAGGCATCAAAACTATGAATTAACACATGTGGAATTATATACGTAACAAAAAAGTGTGAAACAACTGAAAATATGTCTTATATTCTAGGTTCTTCAAAGTAGCCACCTTTTGCTTTGATTACTGCTTTGCACACTCTTGGCATTCTCTTGATGAGCTTCAAGAGGTAGTCACCTGAAATGGTCTTCCAACAGTCTTGAAGGAGTTCCCAGAGATGCTTAGCACTTGTTGGCCCTTTTGCCTTCACTCTGCGGTCCAGCTCACCCCAAACCATCTCGATTGGGTTCAGGTCTGGTGACTGTGGAGGCCAGGTCATCTGGCATAGCACCCCATCACTCTCCTTCTTGGTCAAATAGCCCTTACACAGTCTGGAGGTGTGTTTGGGGTCATTGTCCTGTTGAAAAATAAATGATGGTCCAACTAAACGCAAACTGGATGGAATAGCATGCCGCTGCAAGATGCTGTGGTAACCATGCTGGTTCAGTATTCCTTCAATTTTGAATAAATCCCCAACAGTGTCACCAGCAAAGCACCCCCACACCATCACACCTCCTCCTCCATGCTTCACGGTGGGAACCAGGCATGTAGAGTCCATTCGTTCACCTTTTCTGCGTCGCACAAAGACACGGTGGTTGGAACCAAAGATCTCAAATTTGGACTCATCAGACCAAAGCACAGATTTCCACAGGTCTAATGTCCATTCCTTGTGTTCTTTAGCCCAAACAAGTCTCTTGTGCTTGTTGCCTGTCCTTAGCAGTGGTTTCCTAGCAGCTATTTTACCATGAAGGCCTGCTGCACACAGTCTCCTCTTAACAGTTGTTGTAGAAATGTGTCTGCTGCTAGAACTCTGTGTGGCATTGACCTGGTCTCTAATCTGAGCTGCTGTTAACCTGTGATTTCTGAGGCTGGTGACTCGGATGAACTTATCCTCCGCAGCAGAGGTGACTCTTGGTCTTCCTTTCCTGGGGCGGTCCTAATGTGAGCCAGTTTCTTTGTAGCACTTGATGGTTTTGGCCACTGCACTCGGGGACACTTTCAAAGTTTTACCAATTTTTCGGACTGACTGACCTTCCTTTCTTAAAGTAATGATGGCCACTCGTTTTTCTTTACTTAGCTGCTTTTTTTCTTGCCATAATACAAATTCTAACACTCCATTCAGTAGGACTATCAGCTGTGTATCCACCTGACTTCTGAACAACACAACTGATGGTCCCAACCCCATTTATAAGGCAAGAAATCCCACTTATTAAACCTGACAGGGCACACCTGTGAAGTGAAAACCATTTCAGGTGACTACCTCTTGAAGCTCATCAAGAGAATGCCAAGAGTGTGCAAAGCAGTAATCAAAACAAAAGGTGGCTACTTTAAAGAACCTAGAATATAAGACATATTTTCAGTTGTTTCACTTTTTTGTTAAGTATATAATTCCACATGTGTTAATTCACAGTTTTGATGCCTTCAGTGTGAATCTACAATTTTTATAGTCATGAAAACACAGAAAACTCTTGGAATGAGAAGGTGTGTCCAAACTTTTGGTTTGTACTGTATTTTTTAAAAGTTGCCATATTCTGACACCTATAACTTTTATATACTTCCGTATACAGGGATGCATAGAGCGTCTTTTTTTTGCGGGACCAGCTGTACTTTTTAGTTATACCATATTGGGGGAATGTCTATTGCTTTGATCACTTTTTGTTAAAATTTTTATCAGAGACAAAACAGTGAAAAAACAGTGGTTTGACACTTTTGATTTTTTTTTTCCCACTACGGCGTTTACCGTACGGGAAAAATATTTTTATAGATTTGTAGAACGGGTGTTTTCAGACATAGGGATACCTAATGTGTATGTGTTTCACAGTATTGCAAAAAAATGGCGCTTCTATTGCAGGTTACATAGAGTAGCGTGCTATAGAAGTTAATGAAAGACAGGCCTGGGAGCCTTCACAAGTCTCCCAGCTGTCATAGCAATGGGACGGCGGCCCCGGAGCTTGCTCCCGGTGCCAGCAATCCCCGGCAAAATGGCGGCGCCCACGCGCCGCCAGTAAAATGGCACCTCGGTCAGCTTTGATCGAGGCCCCAGAGGAGTTAATACCCACAATCATTGCGAGCATTAACACCGGGTGTCTACTGTATAATACAGCAGAAACCCGGCGGCTATGTAGGCTGCTCGGGTCCCGAGCGGCCGCCATATTTAAGCACCCGGCATCCGTCGTACTATTACGGCGGATGTCGGGAAAGGGTTCAATTTAAAAAAAATCAGGGGAAATGGAGCTGTATAAAAATATAAAAATGTAGAAGGAATGCTCTTCCTCACCTCAAGACACCCTATCTAGAAATGGGTGCATTATGAGCTATATCACAACATATCTACTGTATACGAGATCAAGTAGTTTATTTTCATCTGTATGGTTGGAAGAGGCCAAAAGGTGCTTAAACCTATGAATAGGTTACTGTCACGAGAAGCATGACATCTGTAGCTTAGTATAATATTAAACCATTAGTAAAAAGAGATCAGAAAATCTGTAATATTTTCCACAGTAAGAAGAATTTATATCAATGTGAAATACAGGAAGGGATAAGTGATAAGAATTCTAGACCATGGTTATCCAATTAGGATATGAGGAAAAATCTCATATCCTGCAATCATCAAACTTCTTCAGTTGCTACGTTTTTCTTTAGAGTGTTTTTTTAGTCTAGAATTCAGCATCTACATGGTAAGCTGTACAAGTAGAGTAGAAGGTCACACAAAATTCGGGTACTTTAGTGTGAGTCATAAACTAGACAGATGATGTCTACCTTTTTAGGAATCTAATTAAAGTATATAGTTGAAAATAAGTAACAAATTCAGGTGCTTTTACAGGATAACCATATATAATCCACAGATAAATGTTTTAATGTACTCTATTAGGAATCACTCTAGCAGCTTAGGGCTAAGTCAACAATGTCAGTGTTTACTTGCCTTTACTACAGTCCCCATTCCAGGGTGACAATTTGAGCATTGACAAGGAAGCACCTCCAGCATTTTGGCATGAAAAGGAGACCCTTTTTAGGAAAGCCTTTTTAGTATTCTTTTTACCTTTCATTTTGGATTTCTTTTTGAGAGTACTACAGTGTAATTTACATATCCAAAAAGCCAATTTAGTCACATAGTGGATATTTTGTACTTAGTACTAGTGTTTGTGTAAACCAGTTATATAATTTGAAATATATTTGGCATACACACATATTGTTTCCAATTAATTTAACCACTTCAATTCTTGGCCTGGTTTAGGACTATTCACAACTTTGGGGTTTTTTCGTACATGTTTGTAGGTCTACAACATTTTTTGTTCAGGTTATTCGAATAATTTCTGTATCTTTTTTGGTGATAAATAGGACATTATTTTTATGTTATTTTTATTTTTACATGTTCTTTTTATATATCCAGTATATCAAATGTAAACAAAAAAGGAGCAGTCTGCTTTTCACAGCTTTTATCATTTTTGTTTCAATAGCACAAAGTGCTATGAAATATATTTTAAATACTTTTACCTCTCCATTAAAGTAATTTTTATATAAGGCTAGATTCACACCCGTAAAACTAGGTCCATATGTATGCTGAATTTACCAGCCTGACCTTCATCCCGGGAGCGGGACTCCTAGCATCATAGATCAGACTCCTAGCATCAGTCCCTGTCCCAAGTGACATACTGTCCTGTACCAATTACTGTAAAACGCTGCGTATTACAGTACCTGCAAAGTGGATAGGATTCTGGCTAATCCCATCCACACATTGCAGCGTTTTTGTAAATAGCAGCATGTCAATTATACCTATGGAAACGCTGGCGCTTTCCATATAGGTATAATAAAGATAGAAAGTCCGCAGAGGAAGACTTTCTCTAGAAAACACTGTGGAAAAAAAAGTGCTGCGTTTCTGCCACAGTCTTTTCACAATGCTTTCCATTTGCGGCTCGCTATGTGGGGCCTTAGCCTAAGTGACACATGGTTTTGTGTCCCAGGTGTGCGGCTAGAACCTGTGATGTGGGCGTGCTAGATCCTTTTTTTTTTTAATTATTATAGTGACGTCCCCGGCTCTCTTCTTGAGGCCGCTGATTGGCCTCAGCTGTTGCGGGTACTTCCGCCGGAACACAACAACGAAGCTGCAGGACCGGACACGTAGGGAGGCACCGGAACAGGTGAGTGTGGTTTCTTTTTATTTTTTTCATCTCCGCAGCCTAATTTATAATTAAGTTTTAGCCTGGACAATCCCTTTAAGTGAGCTACATACATTTTACCTGAGTACTAGTTTAACTACTGGGGTTTTTCACATAATGGATACTATGGAACTTGCAGAATTGCTGCAAATCATATAAATGGAAGCAGTAAAGGCAGACTTGCTTCAGTAGAACACATTACTAGACTTCATCATACCCAAGTGAAGTATTAAAGATACATGATTAGCATTAACAAATAAATATAGTCTCAGAGTGAGCTAAATCTTGTATAGTATAAACTAAAGAAGATCATTCTAAAATAACAATGGTTTTGACTCAAACAAATAGTGAGCACTGATGTTGCCACATTGTTCTTTATGAGAACATAAAGAAGAATATTTAACATTGATCATTTTATCTCTCCCAGCCACTTTATTTATATACTGTCGGTCTAACGACTTCTTCCTAAACAAACTGCAAAATGTAACCTGTATATCATTATAATAGAACCATAGATATATTTTGGATATAAATAATCAATTTTAACCAAGAAAAAACATTTTAATATAATATAATAAAAGTAAGTTTTAGATGTCAAGGTCATTATTCTCGTATATCTATTTATTTACCTAATGTGTATATTTAAGGAATTATTATTATGATGGCTACACTGACACCAAAGCAAGGATATCTTAAAGGGCTTTTTTTCCAGGCTAAAAATTTCAATGACCTATCCTAAAGATAGGTCACTAATATTAGATATTTGGGGATATGACAGCTGCCACCCCCATCAATTAGCTGTTTTCAGCAGAGAATAGAGCAGTAAGCAGTCACTGTAGCTTTGGTCCCATTCATATGAATGGAAACTGATTTACATTACCTAATCTGGCCACTACTCAGAGAACAGAGCTGTATGCTTCTGCTCCATTCTCTATGTATTAGCTGCTGAGAAAAGCTGATCTACAGGATGTTGGACCTTCACCAATCTGATAATGATGACCTCAACATTTTTAGCCCTGTAAGGCCCCACGTTGCGGAAATGCAGTGTTTTTTTTGTTGCCGATTTTGCTGCATTTTTTTCAGCAAAAGTCAGGAGTGGATTTAACAGAAGGGGAAAATCTAAGTGCTTGCTTTATATTTTTCATTCCTTTTAAGGACACTCATGACTTTGACTCAAAAAATAGCAGCAAAATGTGCAACAAAAAACGCTCCGTTTTCGCAATGTGGGGACTTAATCTAATGTGTGATTACACATTAACATGACTTATAACGCATTGCTGATGTGAAATTTTGTGCCAGCAACGTATTAGATATCTTAGCTGCCAGTCAATTCAAATGAACTGTTGATCAGTGCCTGTCAGTTCCTTAAGAGGTTCGGCTCAGAAATTTGCTTTTTGCAGGAGACACATTTTAAATCGATGTCGGTCCCTAAGCTCTCCACCAAATATTTTAAGCATTGGTTCCACAGTTGTAATGCCAAGGCCTCTGGGGGCGTCTCTATTGCGATTGCTAAGTCTGTCCCTTTTGAACCATTGGTAGTTTGTGCTGACCCTGAGGGTCGGTTCATCTTTGTGAAGGGTAAAGTGGGGAACCTGCTGATGTCACTAGGAAACTTTTATGCCCCTAATGTGAAACAAACGAACTGGTTGTCTAGTACTCTGTCTCAGTTTAGAGATTTTGCTGAGGAGATCAGGGTGGTTGGGGGGGATTTCAATGTTGCTCTTAACCCAGCCTTGGACTCCTCTACCGCCACCTCTGTCCACTCTCAGAGGGCACTTGCTGGCCTACAGAAAGCCCTTCATGAAGCGGATGTTTTAGATTCTTGGAGGATGTTCAACCCGTCCTCGAAGAACTACACATATGTATCCACTGTTCACTGCTCCTCACATAGACTAGACTACCTGTTTTTATCAAGATCACAGCGCTTTGAGGGCTGTGGACATTGGATCTTTTACTATTTCAGACCATACACCGGTGTCCATGTCGCTGACCCTCCACGCCTTACCAGCAAGGACTTGGTCATGGAGACTAAAGAGACCCTCCTGGATAGCCCAGGTCATGTAGCTATTTTGACCACTAAACTCCAACGCTTCTTTGCAGAAAACCCTGCTTCAGATACCTTGTATGCTATAACATGGGAAGCTCATAAAGCTTTCATTCGAGGTGAGTTGATAGCCCTGGGGCCGAGGGTCAAGAGAGAATGTATGGCACGCCTTAACGATCTGTTGTCTAAAATCTATGCGCTAGAATGCATTCAGAAGTGCTCGGAGGCCTTTGCAACCCAACCAGCTCTTTCTGACCTTCGTACACAGTTAGGTGATCACCTAAATGTTCGGTATGCCAAAAACTACCAGTATGCTAAATTCAAATTTTACGCCCATGGGAATAAAGGGAATAAGATGATGACCCACTTAATTAAAAAGAGGAAGGATTCTGCCTTCATTAAAAAGATTGTGTCTGATCAGGGGGCCACACTCAGTAGCACGGAGGACATAGCAGCTCAATTTCAGGAATATTTTCAGAATTTATATAATTTGAAACAGGCCCTAGACCCCCTTGACCCGACCACCGCACAACATATAGCTAATTTCCTTCAACACCTTCGTCTGCCCACACTAACTGAGGAGAATAAAATCTCCCTTCTTCAGCCAGTTTCTGAACAGGAGGTCAAGTCCACCCTCGCCTCCATGCCGTTGGGGAGATGCCCAGGCCCGGACGGGCTCCCAGTAGGTATTACAAAGTGTTTGGTGCCACTCTTCTCCCACATTTAACTACCTGGTGTAAGGCTATCAGATTAGGAGGTATGCTCCCCTCCCTAGCTCTGGAAGCGACTATTACGATTCTATCAAAGGAAGGCAAAGATTTGACTAAATGTGGCAGTTATAGACCTATATCATTGCTGAATGTTGATGTGAAGCTGTGGGTGAAGGTGCTGGTGTCGTGTCTCCAGCTCCTTCTCCCTTCCCTGATACACCCGGAACAGTGTGGTTTCGTCCCTGGAAGGGAAGGCAACCATAACTCCTGCAGGGTCATTCAGTTGGTACAATATGCCCTTAAGACCCATCTGCCGCTGGTCCTCCTTGGTACTGATGCTGAGAAGGCCTTCGACAGAATCAACTGGCTGTTTATGGAGCACATTCTAACTAGATATGGCATTCCACCTTCCTTTATACAAGCTATTCTTTCCCTGTACTCAAGTCCCCGAGCCAGAATTAGAGTTAATGGGACTCTGTCGGAGCCATTTTCCATACGGAATGGCACGAGGCAGGGTTGTCCCCTCTTTCCAACATTGTTTATTTTAGTGATGGAGACTCTTTTGCAGGCCATTAGAGACCACCCCAACATCAGAGGTATTACAGTAGGAGACACAACCCACTATAGCGCTGCCTTTGCTGATGACTTGCTCCTCTTGGTGTCTGACCCCATCCGCACATTTCCCCATGTACTACAGTTACTAGACCGGTTTGGCCAACTGTCTAATTTTAAAATTAACTACACTAAGTCGGAAGCAATGAATATTTCCCTCCCTGACTCGGAACATTCCATTCTACAAGCACAATCCCTGTTTAACTGGCAACCCTCTAGCATACAGTACTTGGGGATTCGGATAACTAGGGACCCCAACTCCCTTTTTCATTCTAACTATCCTCTCCTACAGGAGGTGAGAAGCAGTTTATCCTCTCTGTCCATCCCTTATGTTTCTTGGATGGGGAGGAAGAATCTGCTCCGAACCTATGTTATGCCTAAATTTCTATATGTGATGCAGATGATTCCTATATTTATCCCTCAAACCTACTTTAAAAGTGTAAAATCTTTATTCATTTCCTTTCTATGGGGGGTAGAAGAGCAAGACTATCCTATGACAGGCTTATTAGACCCAAGTGGTTTGGAGGATTTGGCATGCCGGACATAGCTACATATTATAAAGCAGTTCTACTCAAGGGCTGGCTACGTTTACATAAACTAGGCCAGCAGGCCTTAGATGTTTCGGCAGAATTGTCTTCCATTGGCTCTCGACCCAGGGCTGGTCTTTGGGGCCTTGTTCTGCACACTGAGATTCCTTACAAAATTTCTGCTGCATTGGCGAGGGCTTTCAGGGATATGGATTATTTGAAGCCGTTAGTGAGCTCACCACCAGCACTACTGGCAGGTGATTTGGCCCCCTTTATCTTGCGTCCTTGAACGATGGAGGTGTCGGTGGCATGGGCACCACTGGGCAGTCATTGACTGTGGGATCTTTTGCAATCAGATGTTATTATGGAGCAGGCTGGTAGTGGTCTTCTGAACTTCCTCCAAGTAGCTGATCTTACGAGGTCGCAAACTAAGCTTAGGAGAGCTCACCCTCAGCCTCCTACCCCTGTCTGGTTTGAGTCTCTTTTGTTGCACTCTAGACCTCCAAGGGGACTCCTCTCCCTACTCTACCAATACATCCTGTCTCTAACTCCCAATGTTAAACCCTCATACATAGGTAGATGGAAGAGAGACTTGAATTGCTCCTTCACGGAACCGGAGATAGCACGTGTGCACAATAGATCCCATGGGTTTTCACCCTGTGTAAGAACTCAGAATTCTTTTAAAATTCTCACTAGATGGTACAAGACCCCGGCAGATTTGGCTGGTGGATCTATGGGGCATATCTTCTGGTCCTGCAGGGTCATTTCCCCCTTTTGGTCACAGGGAGAGAAGATTATCCGTGAGGTGGGCGTGCCGGACATTACCCTCACCCCTGCCTCCGTGTTGTTGTGGCTGCCCTTGGGGAAATGGTCTCCAACAAAAGGCGACCTTGCCACTCTGTTAGTTCAGGCCACTAAATTATTAATACCTCTCAAGTGGCTCAAGAAGGAGCCACCCTCTGTGGGCGATTGGGTGAATAGGGTGGATGAGATAGCACGACTAGAGGAATTGCATAGCTGGGAACTACGCAAGCACCAGTCTTTTGAGGCCTTGTGGCGCCCTTGGCGGGATTATAGGAGGGGGTTCAAGCCGGCGTGACCCACATCGCTCTCAACATAAGTGGACCACTTTCACATCCGTTTGAGGAACTCACACCCACGTACTATTTCCCCCACATTTGGTTTAGTTTGAGGGGTGCATGACACCACCTTGCACACTACCTTTTGTAAGCTGAGACCTGATGCCTATTACTGGTATCATGTATCATTGATTAATAGGTTTGTCGCAGCACAGCACCCGTGGCCCCATCCCTCCCCCCCATCCCCTTCGTCCGCTTACCCTCACCTAGATGTGGCGGACCATGAAAAGATTTTACTATGAACTGTCATTATGTGCTACACAGTCCGCTACATTGGGACATACTGCTTTGTATTGTATTATGTTGAGCTGTATTGTACTATACCTTACTGGAATGTACCCTCATTCCTCAATTTCCTTGATTTCCAAATGGCTCACTAAGCGGCACTGTATTGCCTATACTGTTTCAATGCTATGTTATGTTATAGTACTATGTACTACTCTTCTTTCTCAATAAAAATTAATTTGGAAGATCAGTGCCTGTCAGTGATGGAGATGTGAGCCCCCGCACTAGATATGGTGGATGCTGATTGTGGCAGTGACAGGTAGATGTTGGTCAATGAGAAAGTTTACAGCCTAAGCTGTACAATGTCACCTCCAAGTGATTTAAAAACCCATCTTTAGTTATGTGCTAATTTTACATTTCAATTACATTACAAATGCTTACTATCATTGAGATCATGAAAGAACAATACAGTGCTAAATACTAACCATAATCCAATGCTGTCATTTTGAAACACAGAATTAGTATTAGATAACATAATGCATTACACTTTTTCACACAGTCGAATAAACAATCTAGTAAATATAGACTAATGAATACAAATCATTTTAAATTATTTTTATTTAACCACTTCCATACCAGATGCTTTACCTCCCTTCCAGAACAGGCACATTTTCAAGTTTTTTGTATGTGCGGTTTTGAGGGCTATAACATTTTTATCATTTGCATTATTCAACTAATTTCTGCATCTTTTTTCGGCGACACATAGGGCTTTATTTTTTATGTTCTTTTTATTTTTGCATGTGTTTTCATCTTTTTTATATCCGGGAAAATATAAACAAAAGAGGAGTGAAAACGTGTCCATTTTTCACTATTCATTGTTTTTTTTTTTTTTAATAACACAAAGTGCTACTAAAAAACTTTTTAAAATAGTTTTTCCTCTCCATTACGGTAATTTTTATTTTGTATGGTGTTGTCGGAGGTGGGTCTATAACCTTTAATAAGGCGTATTTTTGGTGTATTATTTTATTTATTTTTTAAATTATTTTATTTACTTTTTTTTTTTTTTTTACTTTTCTATACATTTTTTTTTTTTTTTATTTTTTACATTGTGTCCCCATAAGGTCATAATAGACCTGTAGGGACATCTGATCACTTTTTTTTTTTTGGGGGGGGGAGGCTGATTTCCCCTGTAACTGGGGCTGGTATATTTAGCCCCAGTTGCAGGAGGAAAACAGCCTCCTGCACATTACTTGCACCTTACTACAGAACTGATCTGGGTCCTGTAGCAGCTCTTGTAGACGCTGCACCCGGCGGAACACATGACCGCTGGGTCAGAAGGCGGCCGCAAGATGGCGGCGCCCATAGCGCTGTATACAGCACTCATTGAGCGCTGTATACACAGCGATTGGGAAGGCAGGGAAGGTAATACACTGTGTTCCAAATTATTATGCAAATAATATTTTCTCATATTTTCCAAAATTACCTATATGAATTGCAGTCATTGTAATTTTCCAGTCATCAACTATTCGAGTATAATTGAAAGGTTTTTGAACAAACTGCCTATGATAACAGTATATTTTAAAAAAAAAATAAACACTCAAAATGCATGTTTTAAATTATTATGCACAGCAGAATTTGCAACCTTTTCATTTTTATTAAGAACAAAAAAATGGTCATTGTGAAATTATAAGCATTAGCAGGTTATTACAAACTGAAATCAAACAGTTTTCAAGCCAAAACTTTATTCTAGGTGATGTTACATTTGCACATAGGACCCCTTGTTCGAAAGAAGCTTCTGAACTCTCTAGTCCATTGAATTTGTCAGTTTTTGGATGGTTTCTGCTTCAATTGTTTTGCATGAGGACAGAATACCCTCCCAGAGCTGTTGCTTAGATGTGAACTGCCTCCCGCCATCATAGACACTCCTTTTGATGATGCTCCAGAGGTTCTCAATGGGGTTGAGGTCAGGGGAGCATGGGGGCCACACCATAAGTTTGTCCCCTTTTATGCCCATATCAGCCAGAGATGCAGATGTGTTATTTGCAGCATGAGACGGTGCATTATCATGCATGAAAATGATCTTTCTGCAGAATGCATGGTTCTTCTTCTTGAACCATGGCAGGAAGTGCTGTTTGAGAAACTCCACATACATTATGGAGTTCATCTTTACCCCTTCAGGGATCCTAAAGGGGCCGACAATCTCTCTCCCCATGATTCTAGCCCAAAACATTACTCCACCTTCTCCTTGTTGGCGCCGTAGCCGTGTTTGCATGGGGTGTCCATCAACAAGCCATCCTCCACTCCATCCATCTGGACCATCGAGCGTTGCACGGCACTCATCGGTGAACAAAACAGTTTTGAAGTCAGTCTTCATGTATTGTTTGGCCCACTGGAGCCGTTTCTGCTTGTGTGCAGTGGATAGAGGAGGTCGACAGGATGGCTTACGCACAGCTGCAAACCTCTGAAGGACCCTGCATCTTGTTGTTCGGGGGGACGTTGGAGGCACCAGCAGCTTCAAAAACTTGTCTGCTGCTATGACAAGGCATTTTTGAAGCTGCTCTTTTAACCTGACGTAATTGCCTGTTGGAAAGAGTCCTCAATTTTCCCTTATCAGCACGCACACGTGTGTGCTGTGAATCAGCTACATACTTCTTGATTGTGCGATGATCACGATGAAGTGTCTTGGCAATGTTGATTGTAGTCATGCCTTGACCTAAACACTCCACAATTTGTTGCTTCTCAGCAGCCGACACATCCTTTTTCTTTCCCATTTTGGCTGAAAATGTAGGCTGCTTAATAATGTGGGACAGTCTTCTTAAGTAGTCTTGCCTTTAATTGGACACACCTGCCAAACTAATTAGCACAGGTGTCTGCAATTGCTTTCAGTGATATAAAGAGCCCTGACACATATCACCATCAATGAGTTTAACTGACAAACAAAAAAAATTCTTACCTTATCACTCCTAAACACTTTTTGCATAATAATTTGGAACACAGTGTAAACCTTCTCTGTCTTCTCTCTGGGAGCTCTGGCTGAAGTTACAGTCTGCTCCCAGTTTCAGTAGCTGCACGATCTCGTGCAGCTGCTGATTTTTGCTTGGACATACCGTTACGTCCTTGCAGAAATAGACAACCACCACTTGGACGTATATACTCTATGGGCGGTATGGAAATGGTTAAATAGGTACTGATTTTTCAACATACTTTGAATAAATGAATAGTAAAGGTAAAAAACGTCAACATATCTTTTCCGTGAGTAATGGCTCTTTCTGCTCTTATCAGTCTGTTTCCCTGCTCCCTGCCCTCTGCTAAACTACCTTTCACTGTGAAAATCACTGCTCTATCCATCTAAAGATGGACTGCAGGTCACATGACTCACATAATATAACTTCTATGTCTATAGAGAAGGGATGGAAAGGACTGTGGAGAAAATGCAGAAGATAGGAGAAGAAAAGACAGGCCTAGGCTGAGGTTAGAGCTGAATAGAAACATTTTACCACAACCAGAACACTTTACTCACATTACAGGTGAGTACTTCTGTATATGTGTTCTGCATGACATAATGGCTGTTTGTTAATGAGAGAAAGACAATAGAATCTTTCTATGCTCAAAGTGTTCCGCGTATGGCAGCTAGTCTCCACTCACCAGAGGAATAAAAACTACAGATACAGCCTGCAGAGAAGGAAACTGGTAAATAATGCCAATGGTAAAGTCATATAATAACCAGAAGTGGTGTTACTTCTCACGTACACAAGACAGCTTACTGTATCCTGAAAAGTCATATGAAACAACAGCTACACTAAAAAAAAATAATGTCATTATCCTGAATAATACAAGCTTTGTAAAATCCAGGGGCAATGGGATACTTTACTCCCATCCCCTCCTCAACTAGCCTTCTTTAATACCAGGGGTTCATTGCTCCTACTTCTATAGTACATCTCTGCTATAATCCTTGTGCTAGGTCACCAGTCCACCTTTGCTGCTATAATTGACCAATGATCTCTCACACTTAGGAGCATATGCAAAGGCATACAGAGTCCCAGCAGCACCATACTACACAGCCTCAGGCACTCTGTGTGTCTCTGTATAGTTCTGTATTACAGTTTTATTCTCCTCTAGAAACAATGCTGTAGCTGCAATGTTGAGGAATGTTCTGGTTCTGATATTTTCTGATATCTCCTCCTCAGAAGCAACTTTATAAAAGTGATAAAATGAACAGTTTACAAACACTATAAAAGTCTTAAACACAGTATATTATATCATAATACACAATATTCTATGCCTTATTGCAAAAAATATTAACTAGAAAGAAGCGCTTCGGGGATTTTCCATTATTTAACACCTACTTGGACATTTTCGTAAAAGTGGCATGATCCTTAATCCTTGTTGGAGGTCAGCTTGAAGAGATAATAGCAGTATGCTTTAACAATAATTTTCACATTTTATTTTGTACTATAGTGAAAAGAATGTTAGCAGATCGTGTTTCAACATTGATGTGAAAAATAAAAATCTCAGCCAAGTTAATTTGTCAGTTTGCCTATTCATTACAGCCATCCTAACATTTTGGCAGGCCGATAGCCTATGAGGACTGACTTGGACAGACCTCATTTACATTTTCCTAGCAAATAATGACTTGCTGTGGGTAAAATTGATCAGATAATAAACTTCCTCTATTTAAATTCTTCTCAGTAGCATTGCAGCTTTCTATAGAGTGTAATTGGAGCATTAGACCATGATCGACATCACTTTGGGACTATCAGTTCAAGTGTCAGGGAAGTTACAACCAACATCATGTTTGTCTTTTGTAGGTTGGCAGTCATGTCCTGATTTAATCTTGTAGCCTTTGGTCTTTTTGTAGCCATTTCAGCTGTTTTGCATCTGATTTTAGATCTTATATAATGACATTTGAAACTTTTTAGTGTTCAAAGTGAGCATAAATATGTTTGAAGCATACCTAATGTGGAGGAATGTAACGTTATGTACCTGGGCTGAGAAAACAAGTTTTATAAATATGTATTTAACAGTAACACACTGGGTTAAACTGCGCCTGAAAAAGTTTGGGGATATTGGTGGATATTAGGTAATTAAGGGAATGGGTGGTTTATGGTGAAAAGATAGGTTTTCATACATGGGGTTATTCCATTTAAAAAAAGGCTTGTACATACAAATATATGAAAGAATATATGAAGAGATCCTTTTCATTATCTCTTTACATCTAGGTCTAGGCACAGACTTTTCCTCTGAATCAACATGGTATGATTATAGATTAGACCTGATGTCTTTATCCAACATTATTAGCTATGTTCCTAGGATAGGAAAACTTTTCTGATACATTTCCTAAATGAAAAGTGCAGATGATAATTAGTTAACTTTGTATTTTATTAACAAAAAATGATTCAGTTATTTCCATCCCCCCTTTCCGTGGACTGATCACTGGTTCAAAATATACAGGGTGAACCGGATGGAAAGCAGCAACCTGCAGTCAAGGTATTAGTGGTATATTGCCAGTGACGCTAGGTTCACACCTGCCTTCAGATTTCCGTTCGTGGGGTCCTCGAACAGAAACCTAATCCACTTAAAGAGGACCTTTTCATGTCCTCATGTATATGCGGTTTTACATACCACTAGAAAGCCGACACTGCGCTGAATTTAGCTCACTGTGGGCTTTCCCGTTATGAGCCCCAGGGCTGGAGCTATCGGTGGTCTTAGTTTCACCGTCCACTATCAGAAGGGCGTTCCTGACAGTCATCGCTGGGCTGTAAGGAATGCCCCCTCTGACAGTACAGGGCTATGGACGAGTACAGTCAGGGAGGGCGTTCCTTACCACCCAGTGATGACGCTGAGCTGTGAGGAATGCCCCCCCAGTACAGGGCTATGGACGAGTACTGTAAGGGGGGACGTTCCTCACAGCCCAGCTAGACTGTCAGGAACGCGCTTCTGCCAGTAGGCTGAGATCGGTAACGGCACTGATATCTCCAGCCCCGGGGCACATAACGGGAAAGTCGACAGTGCGCTGAATTCAGCACACTGTCGGCTTTCTATCGGTATATAAAACCGCATGTGCCTGAGGACATGAAAGGTCCTCTTTAAAAAAGCATAGACTATAATGGGGTCTGCCGGGTTTCCACCCAAAAAATGCGGAGAGAAAAGTACTACTTGCAGGACTTTTCTCTCCGCATTTTTAAAGCGAAATGGAGAACGGAATCCCCTAGCGGAGATCAGGCGCAGGTGTGAACCTAGCCTAACTGAAAGTCACAGCAAAACTGGCTTAGCTGCCTATATCAACCAATCAGAGCTCAGGTTTTATTTTTCAAGAGCCAAAGTGCTTACATGGTGTGACGTGAGGTAGTGACATCAAACAAGAAAAAGCTTTTTACGTATTGGAATTTACAAGAACAGGGTCTATTGTGACAGTGCACACTGAAACATTCAGAATAAATTTGGTAAATCTGCTTTACCCAAAGAATTTTGCTTTGGGTGAAGGACTTCAAAATCACTGGGTGTTTATGTCACTGGAAAAGTATGTGCCTTATAATGTTAATATAGTTGTGTCATATTCTCTCAGTTATGAATAGAGGCTATAATTTTGCACTATTCCTTTTGAATTACCCTATACTATTCATGTCTATGTGAGATATGTAAAGAGAATGATCTACCCGATAAAGTTTAATGTTAACAAGTTTCAGAATAGCAGTATACAGGTCCTGTAATATGACACTAGAGTGGGACCATCTATCTCAGGGGAGTGTTTCTGGTAGGACACTTATTGTAGTGCACCTCAGATAACAAGAAGAAGGGAGGTCTTAACCTCCATGTCTGATGCATGTCCCTTAATATTGCAGGTACAGTGATTATTACTGCAGTCATTTTGTTGTTCTATTCTCATAGTTTATTGCTCAGTATATGTTAATGCAGTCACTGATGTAAGGAATAACTGAGGACTTGATGATAATGTACAACTACTATGTAGTATGAACGGACACTTATTGTAGAGCACCTCAGATAACAAGAAGAAGGGAGGTCCTAATCTCCATGTCTGATGCATGTCCCTTATTATTGCAGATGAATATTAAATAAAGAATATAAACCCCCCAACCACGCCAGTGTCAACTCATTAGGTGTGCAACATCTATACTCAGGAGTATGTTAACAGTTTACGGCTCCAGTCCATATCTCAGCATATGTTAGGCCAAGAGAACAGGTTAGGAATGACACATAAATAAGTGTTTTTAGACGTTACACATCTTTGTAACTTCATCTAAATACGCTTTCATGCAGTAAAGCTTGTTTGCAAATTGAAATTTTTATAGATATTTACAGAGAGACACACTACAGAAATAGTTAATAAAGATTCATTGATCACAACCATAATAATAATGCAAATTAGCTTATACCAGCCCAACCAGAGACACCCATCTGTAATAACAGCTATAAGCACCCTGCTTGAACTGCAGCTCATTGAAAGCTATGGGTACTTTTGATTCTTACAGATGTAGAAAACTTTGACTTTTAACGTGCTAACTACACTGTGCCACAGAAGGTTAACTCGACTCTTTCAATCTGTAACTGTCAGTGTAACTTAAACTTTGCTACATCTGCTAGTGGTTATCTTCATTTTGCAGTCTCCCTACATACTCTAGGTGAGCCTTCAGTTAAATCAATATATTCACCAGAATAATATAGTAGCTAGGAAAAGATAAGTTATGTCATAAAACATTGATCAGTGGTTGCCCAACCATTGGGAACTCCACCTTTCTCAAGAATAGGCCAATTGCCAGAGAAAAGCATTTTGATCAGCCATTTCATACATTCAAGCATGCAAGAAATGCTCTTATGTTCTTCACTAGAGACATGGGGTAGCATTGTTGTGAGAAAAACTCTTTTTCAAGTTATCTACTTATTCATTCCCCAAAACATATTTTGATTCCTTTTTATGATATATTTTAAACATTTCTCTTCCACCATAACAAGATGAAAACAAATCTTACATTCTGTAATAAAATAAACATTTTGACAGGTCCTACTCATGCCATCTACGCAATACTTAAGTTATGAGCAAGCATTGCAACTACCAGAAAGTAGAAAACTAAATATATATGTGGGTTTTATAGTATTTCCAGTAGGACTTCACTGCCTGCAGAATAAAATTATAGTATTTTCATGCTAACATTTGTAGCAAAAACATAAAAAGGAACAGCACAGTTGAAATGTTCTAAAATTTTAATGTTGAATATATCAGAATTGCAGGTTATCTTTTCGTACCAAAACTTTGATTAAATTTACATTAAAATACTGCTAAAGTACAAACTTTACATTATTTACCCAATATCTAATTGATGACAGCATAAACTGTGTTATGTTGGGTCAACTTTGATATATTATGTTATATTTCTAATGGCATCTCCTCAGATGTCAGAATACTTATAAATACAAAGTCAAAGCAGTGTACAAAGTTTGGCATTTATGTTTGTTTTATTCACATAAATATATTTTAATTCTTCTGTGTCGTTGTGGCAGCCTTTTTTTTTTTTTGGAAATATAGATGTATTGGTTGTCACTTTTGAAAGGACCTTACTTTAGTTGTAAAATATTCACAGCTTCATTGATAGAACATACTGACAAATTGACAGGTGCTTGTTAATTCAGAGAAGGTAACTTAAGTGTAACATCTGATATCGCTGCAATTGCTGTGGTTGGTTTTGCTGCTTTTACGTCTGACATGTAATATGTGCTTATTTTTATAGTTTTATTTTTATCGATTTTTTTTTCTTTTTATGAAACCTGTGTTTAAAAACCATAAAATTGTATTTCAGAACTTTTATTTCAAAGTATTAGTGTGTTTTAGGCCAAGGTCCCGTGTGGTGTAAACGTCGCAGTAAAAAACTCGGTGTTTTACAGTCCCTGTGAATCCCATGCACACATTGCAGGAAAATGCTGTGATTTCCAAAACTGTTGCGATTTTGAAAATCGCAGCATGTCAATTATACCTATGGAAACGCCGGCAGTTTCCGTATAGGTATATTTAAAGCAGAACATCCACAGAGGAAAACTCTGCAGATTTTCTGTGAGGAGCGCTGCGGGAAAAACTGCAATGTGTTTCCGCCACAGTTTTTCCCGCAGCGCTTTTTCGCCGTGGCGCGATATGTGGAGCCTTAAAGTGATTTTGGATTATAGATTTTTTTCGGATAATATATTGTTGTATACGACCTGTAAGGTCTTGGATTTGAGCCTTAAAGTGATAATCACAGTCTGCATTTGCATGTTTAAATGCGTTAATATAAACATCTTTGTATGTCAATAGCACAACAGCTTGTGGCGCATTCAAACTCTATAAGATGTATCTTCATTATAGTATTGTTATTTATCTAGTCATTAATTCAGCTATATGTATCCTATCTTGTTTGTCCTCTTGTTTGGACAAGATCAGATATATAGTATGTAGTGTCAGACTGGGATGCCTAGGGCCCACCAGTGGAATTGTTTCTAGGGGCCCACCGCCATGACCCCTACAGATCAGCAGTACTGAGACAGGGCGGCTAAAGGTAATAACATGCCGGGAGCCTTGCTGCTCACCCGCCATATGATGTGCACCTAAATCCACTGTACACAACACAGGGCCGGAAGCAGAAAGCTCCATCCGCTGTTTAGTCGCCCGGCGCCTTCACTGCAGCTCAGCTCCTACTGACTTCAATAAGTGCTGAGATGCAGTGAAGGTGCCCGGCTTATACACAGAGGACAGAGCTTTCTGCTTCTGGCCCCGTATTGTGTACAGGATGGGCGCTAGAAGTGGCTCCGTACAGCTGATCGGTTCAGGGTTGGCCCCCTACAAATCATGTATTTATGGCCTATCCTGAGGATAAATCATAACAAATTATGCCTGGACAACCCATTTAACATACCCCCTCATGCACCAAACTTTAAAGAGGTTGTCTGGTATAATTTTTTTTACTTTTTCATATTTAGTCCGGGGGGAGGTGAACCCCCCCCCCCACCCCCTCCAAAAAAAAAAACCATACCCACCTGTCCCTGGTGCTCCGATGTCCTCCCAGCACGGTCTGGTCCTGCAGCTCCACTGTCTTCTTTAGCCAGAAGTCCTCAAGGTGACACCAATATCACAAAGAAAAAAAAATTGAATGTATTTCTATAGAGTTTCATTGCAACTTGTGACTGCAAAGCAATAGTCACAGAAAATCCAAACTTGTTGGATTTTGGTTGTAGGCCGCAAGTCACATTCATGTTTTTTGCCATAGACCTCAATAGAAGTTTTTACAACCAAGCCATTGTTCTAAAAAAGTCATATGACATGTGACACATGTCGCCGTGTAGCCCAACCCTAAATCAGACCAATGACCAATATTTGATGTGACCTCCCATTTGTCTTCAAAACAGCATCAATTCTGCTAGGTATATTTTCAAACAGATTTTGACGGAACTCAACAGGGAGGTTGTTCCAAACATCTTGGAGAACTAACCACAGATCTGTGAATTTTGACTTGCTCAGAACCTTCTGTCTCATCATGTAATCCCAAACAGATTGGACAATATTGAGATTAGGGCTCTGTGATGGCATATCATCAATTTCAGGGTGGTCACTCCAAATATTGGTCCAACCAATCCCAGTAAATCAGTCTATAAGCTAATATAGCACTTACTACCCCTCCCCTTACCCCACTCATACTGGAGACAGATCCACTGCCTGCTTGAATCAGTGCAGATGCTGCTATAACTAGTCCCCCTTGTAGGCAAACAGGCAGCTTTTAATTCATTGTTTTGGTTACAAAATTAATAATTTTAGCCATAGCTGGCCATACATTTTAGATACAAACTGCCAACCTCAATTGCACATGCTCTCAAAAGTCAAATACCTCTGGCAGCATCTTATCTTCCATTAGGAGAAAAGGATTGGACATATTGAAATCTAACATGCCCAATCCTTCTTTTTCCCACCATCTGCCACTGGGAAATTCTGGATACCATCATACATATGAGACAGTCGGCCAGTCACAGCAGGCTCTTCCAACATTTATCTAACAATTATAACTACCTTATCAATCTTAAAGCAGTGACAAAGTGATGCGCTAAAGTAATTCAAGCATTGTCTTAATCTTCTATATATTAAAATAAATGTAGTTACAATCTGAAAATGAGTGAAACTAATAAACAGTATAGATCACTAATTTACTTGAACTTGAATTTCCTCTCTCAGGTATATATTCTAACAGGGTATTAAGCATGTGTTAAGGTTTCAACTTCCAAAAGCAAATGCCAGACAGTATGACAGTTCAATGTTTGAAAATGATGGTAAAACATTTACTAAGCTCTATTCCCCTTCTAATTCTTTAACTGCAACATTTGACACCTTTTAGTATAGTTAATAGTAAACTGAATCACAAAACATCTTTGTTTTAGCAGAAGCCTCGGTGTTGCTTAAGGTTTCCAAGGTAACAGTGGAGGACTTTTAGACCAGCTGTGAGCAGTGAATTATGCTCTGTAGATTGTTGTCATTAATCTATAATTCTCACCAATGATGAAAGGAATCTGTCTTTTCTTTTGTTCTAGTGATTGAATATGCACACCCTATAGTGCTCTTTATGGCCATAAAATACAAACAGTTCTAGAACACATCATGTGAGTCATTTGTGTATCCAAATATATTTTTAAAGTTACTTAGTGTATTGCAGTTGCAGCTGGATGAATAAATACATTTCTTTAGAATCACTATGTGATAGTAGAAGCATACAAACATATATTTGCATTTCCATGTAAAGTCATTAAAAGCATGCTGGACAGCTATGGGAGTCACACATGCGTACACATTTTCTATATACTTCTATCCCATTTTTGTGTTTTGTGCAAATGTTTTTTGCACATTATTTTTGATAGAATAAAACCATAACTATTATGGATGTCCTATCCACAATTCAAGAAGTGAAATAATCACTGGCTATTTTCTCTCATGTTTGTGACTTAAAATATTTGCAGTACAGACCTTGAGATTCCTAACAAGCCTGGTTTGTTACAAATTTTCCAAAAATTTTGGGTTCAGTCAAACCCAAAATGTTTGTTGTTTGTCACCCACAAGTGAATATTATACTTTGGTGTCTCTTCAGACCAAACAGTACAACAATCAAAGACCCATGAAACCCTTGCAGTGTCCATGTTTTTTTCCGGGCAACTTCCAGTCTGTTCTGGACTCCTGGGTGACGTCTGCAGCCCCTGGTCACCACTGACGCCTTTGATTGGACCTCTGTGGACACATAGGGCATTTCAAAGTCATGACACTTTGACGCAAGCCCAGGGCTGGTGACGTCACACAGGAGGCTAGAAGATGCCCAAGAAAAATCCCCAGATGGCACAAGCTAGCCCAAGAGTGATAAGGAAATGCGAGTATGAGTCTTTATTATTTTTCTGTACCTCCCCTGGGCATCCAATAATTATATTGTGGGGTCTAAAGAGACCCCAGGGTATAAAAGTGACACTTTTGGTTTGAACCAAATAAATTCAGAGATGAAACATGTAGGTGAAACTTTGTGAATATTCAAGATAGGAATATCATGAGAATTGCCCATCTCTAGTCCCTGATAAGTCTAATGTGTCCCATAAATGTTCCCTCTCTATTCTTTATTTTATTATTAATAGAGGTCTTTTCTCTTTTCACATAACCACTTTCTTATCTTCTTATTAGTTCCTATATTTCTGACACTAGCGTGAAAACATTTTCTATTTTTGAAGTATTTAAATATATATTTTACCATATCTATCCATATAAATCAGGAAATAAAGAAGTTTTGTCTGGTGGACTATATGGTACTAGAAAATGTCTTACTTTAAAACCTACAATGTAATTAAATGTTGTCAGTTCATTATCAGTGTATGAGAATTAATGGCAGAAAAAAGGGTCTATTATATCAAGTAATCAAAAAAGATAAAAGTAAGAATATAAAGAGCTGTAATAAGAGTCTGCTGAGGACTAGTGACCTGTAAACAATCTATTACTGCTATGGAAAGATAGTAGGGGACTGTTCCAATGAGTACTGTTTCCAAGAAGTATATAAAACCAATGCAGAAAAGGTATCAAAGAAACATTTTAAAATACAATTCCATATACTACTAGCACTTCATTTTCTTAAATGGAGTCTAACACTAGCAAAATAACTTCTAAACCCTTTATATGCTGTTGTACATCCATTTAATGGTATAGTTTCCATACTTTTCTTGTGTGTAAGTGAAATCATGCTGCTACAAAATTAAACTTTTATTACATATGCAAATTAGCTATTCGTTGCACCTAGGATGGAGTAAAATCTCATAGAGCACCTATTTTTTTGTGTTTGCCACCTACTGTTGTCCCAAAAACACAGACTGGAATAAAAGTTAAATTTCTCAGCAGTAAAACTGCACTGACACAAGTAACATAGTATTTGAGTAACCACCACCTACAATAGCATCCAAGTGGTTTAAAAGGGGTTTTGGTGATGGTAGACTCCTCCTAAATATACTAAAAGAAAGTGTGGTGATAGGGTTCCTTTACTAACAAAATCAACCTGTCTATACTATTCATTCATGAATGCATTATATTTTACTTTTACATTATTTTATATTTTTACATTATTTTACACATGGCCTTACAACTATATTGACAAATTAAACTCTATTCTCTTTGAGTTGGAACAATTGTACGCCATCTGTTCAGTTTTCTCAGTTGTATCAAATTTCTTCTATACTTTAGACCACAGTGCTGCATTGATCTTACATAATTATTTTGATCAATTTTTATTGTCATTTATTACATTTTACCATTACTTTAAAAAAGTATACATTAATCCACATATAAAATCTGCAATAAATTTTTATTATTTCCAGGGTCTATGTTACGGATTGAAAAACATTTGACCCTTTTAAATACATCCTTCCATGAAATGTTGCTTGGGGAACTGTCCAAGGTCCTGATTTGTGAGCCAATCTCTAGGTAGAATTTGGCTCTTGTTAAAGTAAAATATCACATGACTTTATCATTTAAAGTGATAATAATTGAATACCAAAATCTGTCAATAACCAGTGAAGTTTTATTAGTATTAGCCTAATTAGTATTATTTATTAGTGTATCTATTGTCATTTTTCAGTTCCTTACACTTTGAAGGTAAAAGGATCCACTGTCCACTGGAGTGAAGGTAACTCTAATTTACTGAGCCTCTGAATGCCCACTGTGCACCTGAAATGTAAAGCTATGCTACCCTAGCTATAATTTGCTTGTTTCTGGTGTAAATTATAATATAAACCCAAATCTCACGCGTTTTGAAAAAGTGCTGTGCAGGATTCAAAGTCAAAATTTTGACATAAAAATGGTTGTGCATCAAAAATTGTGACTTTGTAACGCCACTCTGCTGGCGTATTTGGTTTGATAAATTAGCACTAATGAGTCTAAAGGGTCAATATGTTAGGTGACATTGGGCTGGACAAGTCCAAAACACCTAATAAATATTTATCAGCAGGTACTGTGTTAAGATACAATTAAGGACACTGCAAAATATATTTTGCACTGCACAATCACATAGTGTAAAATATATTCATTACATGACTTAAAATGTTTATGTCTTTGGAACAATCATTCTAATGTACTCCCATATGTAAATAAGTTCTCTGTATTCAAAAAAGGAAAACTTGTTCTAGCACCATCTTTTTGAACATTGCTACTTAGAGATCAATCCTGGTCTTCAAAAGGAAGAGAGACCCATACTCAGACAGCTGTTTCAGGGTTATTGCTCATCATCAGTCGCTCATCAGAAAATTTATTTGCATATTCTTTTACTAAAATTCTTAGCATGGTACCCTTTCCAAGTTATGCACTCCCAGACAATTTATGTTATTTTAAATAAAATATATGGCCACACAAACTCAAATCACACAAACATAAAAGCCTATAAAATTATAAACACCAAACAACCTATGAATGAAATGAACACCTGACCCAACCACAAAAGACAGAAAGATATTTACTGAATAAATTATTAGTATATTTTAAGAATCTAATAGTGTCACTTGTATGCATTAAGCTGTAATCATTTTATCTTTCTTGAAAGGGAAGAGAAAACACTATGTCGATAAGGTGATAAATAACACGACCTTGTGATTTTAAAATACCCTTTAAACAGTAGTTTTTATTTGCTTTCTACAATCAATAAGCAGTTAGTAAAGTCCCAAGGATGTCCAACTCTGTCAAACACGGGCTTTCATCTTCTTCTATTTAGAAGCATTAAATAAACACAATGACACCTACTTGATCCATCTACTAATTTGAACAATAATTTACATTTACATCAACCAAACTAACAAAGAGTAAGAATAATAATAATAATAATACATTATTATAATACGTTAATACATTATACATACATACTATAGTCTAATTTATGGGAGCATTCACATCACATTTTTTTAATATCCATTTAGCCAATCAGTGTAACAGATGCAAAAACAGATGCTAAAACACAGATGAAAATAGATACAAGTGGATGGCCATCCATTTACAAGTCATAGTAAAACAATATAGATTAGCTTCTATCCAATTTTTGTAGGACACAAAGCATAGTATTTTTAATATTTTTTTATATTGACTTTATGTAAACATATGTCCATCCATTTTCATCTATTTTTAGCATCCATTTTATGGATCTACTAAACAGTTAAAAACATAATGTACAGTAAACAGCCCCTAAGATTTAGGTCTGGAACAGAAATATGCCATGTGCAAGCATACCTTTACTATTGTTTCATACAAAATAATTATCTTTGCCCCTGATAAGTAATGAACAGCTGAGGCATGCTAGCAGAAACTTATTGAGATATGCTGGAAAAATCTTTGACAGGCTGTAATTCACATCTGAACATTACACAATTATGATTTTTTTTCAAAGCTGATCATGTCACCCCACTGAGGATATGTGGAGCTAAGAAAAAAGATAAGCAAGGGCAGAGTAAGTAATGAAAATTCCATTGAGTTCCAGTAATGGATGAGTTAATAAAATTCTCACTGTGGGCATTTTTCTTTACTCCTTGCTTTATCTGATGTGTTCTAGAGTTCTGTATTGTACTTTCACGTCTACTGTCTATGAACTATTTTTCTCTTCGCTGCCTTTCTCATACACCTCTTTTAAATACAAATAACTTTGTGCTGTCTGTTCAGCTATTAATAACACCAGAGGTTTCTGGGATTTCACTTTTCCAGCAGATAGTACAAAATAGGAGTCACCTGGATGTATCTTAAGAAAACAAAGAAGTGCTTTTAATTTTAATTTTTTTTTTCTTCAGGTTACTTTCATTGGTCTAGAAATGATAGATAGATAGATAGATAGATAGATAGATAGATAGATAGATAGAATCTAGGGCAAAAGTAGCAATTATAACTGTAGTAGTGACAAATTTAGCCACTGATGTCTCCTATTATGTCCATTTAGGATTTATCCCAGTGAATGCCTACAGTATACAGTTCAGAGTTTTACAGTACAGTAGATCTCAATTGTGGCAGAACAGAAACAGACAGTAGAGTTTTCTTGAATGATTTTATATTAACTATACTTTCAAAACTATATCCTGGTACCAACTAAAGTATTTATCAAATTTTTTTGTACATGGTCAATGTTAAAATGCACGCACACAATTAAGACTGGCAAAGAATTCCAGTGTCACTGTGCCCCCAACACTGTGCCAGATATATAAAATGAAAATAATCACATAGATCTTTGAGAAGATACAAATGTGCCAGACACTGGACCGATAACACAGCACGTTTACAGTATTTGTGCCATGGTCCTGCACACTCTACTCTTCTTCAGGATGGACTTAAAATGGTATTCCATCTTAAATAGTTATTCCTTATCCATAGGATTGGGGATAATCTACATATCAGTAGGGAGTGTGACCATTCAGAACCCCACTATTCAGTTGAAAATGAGAGTTTCATTCAACTGATCAGTGGGGGAGTCATGGTCAGGACAGGGCACACCACTGCATTCATTTCAATGGGAGTACCATAGATAGCCAGAGCACAGTGTATAGCTATCTTTGGCTTAAAGCTGGGAGAGTCACTGGTGGAGAAGGACCTTGGTGTACTTGTAGATCATAGATTAAATAACAGCAGCAATGTCAATCAGCTGCTTCTAAGACCAGCAGGATATTATCATGTATTAAAAGGGGTATGGACTTTCGGGACAGGGATGTAATATTATCACTTTATAAATCACTGGCGTGGTCCCATCTAGAAAATGCAGTTCAGTTCTGGGCAACAGTTCATAGAAAGGATGTCCTAAAGTTGGAAAATGTTCAATGTAGAGCCACAAAATTGATAAGGGGCATGGAAGACCTCAGTTATGAGGAGAGATTAAAGGAGTTAAATTTGTTTAGTCTTGGGAAGAGGCGTTTAAGAGGAGATATGATAAACCTGTATAAATATATAAATGGCCCATTTATGAAATATGAGAAAAGCTGTTCTATGTAAAATCCTCTCAAAAGACAAGGGGACACTTTGGAGAATAAGAGGTTTAATCTTCAGAGACGACAAGGCTTCTTCACTGTAAGGACTGTAAATCTGTGGAATAGCCTACCTCAGGAGCTGGTCACAACATCAATAGCAGACAGCGTCAAAAAAGGATTAGATGCCTTTTTTAGAGCAAAATAGCATTGATGCTATATTACTAAATTAATCGAGCAGCGTGTACACTGTCCCAACAACCTGTGTTTTAAAATGGTAAGTGTTTAAGAGAAATCTATTATTGAACCCAGCACTGACATATTTCCAAGGCAGTGTCATATCATAGGGTTACACTGTGACCAGCTTCCAAGAAAGTTTTGAAACTGAAGACACAGAAATCATTTGCTTAAAAAGTAAGACAAGGTAAGGTCCAGTTCTTTGAATGGCTAGAAGTTCTATGAAAGCCAACTAGAGGCCACACCTACACCAGACTCCAGATATTTTACTTGTTTACGCCTTCTTACAGTAATACATCCACAACACAGGCCCATTAAAACCTGTTAGAATTATTTATATAAAACAAATAAATATCATATAATTTTATTTCATGATTAAAGAAAGTGCTTCAAGCAAAATAATGTAGCTTTAAAAATTCCTTTACTAAAAGTTTTGGTCTAGCTTTGGACTGTCAGATATGCGTTCATCAATAAGAAGGATAGAAGGTACTGCTGAAATCTACTTAACTTGTTTGCCCAATCTTATATGCCGTTTTCATCTTAGAGATCACCCTACATTAAGTAAATGAAGTTTGCCACATGCACAGTGATTAGGTAGAATATTAGTTTAATACATAAATGCAATAGAATCTGGGGGCTTTTAGTCCGTCCCATATGGATGAACGGAGTCTATAATTTGATCTAACGTAAATCATTCTTATGATAAGCAGTGCAATGTGACAATCTCTAATGCATTTTTGATATACCATTAAATAAAACATTTTCTTTTACCTTTTGGAAGCAATGAATACCTAGCTCAACTCAACAGAAAAATCAATCTCACATAAAATGGGATTTGTGTCACGAGGGGCATCTTCCTGCTGAGAAATGCATTCAAGTGCAAAGATTCTACACCTTCTTCCACTGCGGTACATTCATTGTCTCTGACTACTAAATGGGCGAAGAAAAACTGTTCTAAATTTTAAAAGGGCATACTGTATGTCCATTGTATGACACTTTAATCTGTGCCAATTGATGTCAAATGAACTTTTCATATCTACAGCATGCAGTATGTCACAGCGTGGCATAAACTGATATAATATACACAACAGACTTTAAAAGTAAAACTATTATATTCTTGACAGACATGTACTATCTTGTTTCAATTATTGAATTGAATAAATATGTTTTTTTCTTTTAATATTCTGTTCAGCATATCTTTGATATCTGGATGACTTATACAGTTTGTGCATCAAATCAAAGTTTGCATCAATAATGCCAAATATTACACTGTTAGTAAGATCCATTCACAAACTTTCCACATAACTCCGAATTACTGTACATAAAAATAAGGCTATACTCATACTACCGTTGTTAAAGTCCATGGCTGTCATCCGTCATCAGTGGACATTAACTGTAGCAGAGTAATGGACACAGATGGAGCCCCCTCCGTCATTGTCTGTTCCCATTCACCCTAATGTAAACAATATGAAGGATGCTACCTTCCATCATGTTTGTTTACTTTTGTAATGGAAGAAAAAGTCCTGCATGCATTCCTTTTTCTTCCATTACAAAAGTAAAAAAAAAAAAGATAGCATCATTCATGTTTTTTTACATTGGGGTGAATGCAAACAGACACCCGATGGAGGGGACATCTGTCATTTAATGTCCGTTGCGCTCACCCTGTGACAGATGAGAGCAACAGACACCTGAGTCCTATAGTAAAGCTTTACATGTTTCCTTTCTTGTTTTCTTTGTGGTAAAATCACAGCTTTGGCTGCAAAACTGCAATATTCGTTGTTGTACTGTGCAAACTAGTCTTGCTTGTAATCTACATTTTATATAAGAAACAACATGATCAGGATTTTTTTTCAAGATGAGCAGTACACTCCTTATCTTGAATAAAAAATACTGAATCCATCGCTGTAAATTATCTTCTATGAGTAGATTCATAAATCTGGTTCTTTAAGGCTTTATGCACAAGTGAGTGTTTTGGTCAGCAATTTGCATTAGCAATTGTGAACCAAAACCAGTAGTGGAGACTATATAGAGATGAGGTATAATGTAAAGATTTGTACCTGTTCTTTATTTTTGACCAGCTATTGGTTTTGATGCAAAATCACTGACCAAAACACTCAAATGTGAATAAGACCTAAGAAACAGTCTATGACTTGCAAGAGTGTACAAATACTAGGACCAATACCCAATCCAAGAAAAGGAATCAATGGAGACGTGGTCAGATCTTAAATTGGTTGGCCACTTTCAGAACAATATTGAGAAACACTATTGTTTGTATAACAAAAAGTTGTACAATTTTCCAATATACTTTCTGTATCAATTCCTCACAGTCTTCTATATCTTTGTTTGCTGTCATTCATTTTGCTCACTCCCAGTGGATAAAAATCAGTCTCAGTTTCCCCCCCCCCCAAAAAAAAAAAAAAAAAAATATATATATATATATATATATATATGGCTCTATAAATACCCTGACCGCACTCAGGAGAAACTACTTACCTCCCTACCAGTATCCTTTAGCATTAATGTATTACTATAGCAGCAGAAATTGTGCAGGCATAAAGGAAGCTTACCAATCTGTTATATACAGTACATATATTGCCATAGTAGTGCATTAATGCTAAACAGCAGTGGTCGGGAGGTGAGTAGTTTCATTATGGAAGCAGGAGTCCGGGCAGCTGGCGGCTGCAGCCCCCATTCAGACTGTGGTCCACCAGCTAACTATCCTCACCCCTGCCTTGCACTGATCTGACTGGTCAGTGTGGGGCAGGGAGGGACAGAGAGCTGTGCAGAAATACAGTTTTTTGATCGGGAAAAGAGCTTTATCAGTGCCTCCCCGATCATTAAACAATTGCTGGACCCCACTGTTTTTGGACTATAAGACACAAGGACCTTTTAGCAAGGATTTTCCTATTAAAAATAGTTATATATAATTACAATTATTAATATATAGCAAGTCATTTTAGATGAAGCAGAATGAAGTACCTTTTTTCAGACCCACGCGGTTGCCTGAATGTAATTTGTTTTATGGACTAATAACAGCAAAGATTTGGAGAGATTTGCACACCAGACAATATCTGTGGATTACAGTATAGGCAGAGGAGATTATTTACTCAGAGAAGTCTACAGCTCCATTAGTGTTTAGCTCATTCTTTTTAGAACTGTGGCAGTCTGGCATTAACACAAGAACCTATGAGGAATACATATCACTACAGTATACTTCTCTCTATAAGTCCCAACATGTACAGCTGACAAGGCACTTAAGATATCAGTGATTGAGTGGTTTACTAGGAGCAGGGTCGCCTTCTATGTAATGGATTGTTCACTGACTGAAAGCATTGTATGTAGAAGCAATACTACTTTGTTAACATTAAGGAAAAAAAAAGCTCTTTTAATGGTTTTACCAACTCAAGTAAATAATATAACAGGGCACCTCAAATAAGGAATGACCAATGTACCGTATTCTCAGTCTATGCACAAATAGCATTTATACAATTCCATTTCTCTTTCAGGTACAACAAGCATTTCTAACAGATTAATGTCACAAATGCCTGAATGCATATTATGGCAATTGCATGAGGCCTCAGAGATCAGGGGGACTACCCAACAGCCGGGGAGATGTTAGATGGCTGACCAGATACTTGCTTAAAAAAAAAAAAAAAAAAGTTGAAATCTATTGTATTGAAATCTATTGAAAAAGTTGAAAATTTTTTATTTAAACACACAGCAGGTAACACCTTATTTGCAATGTTAAACTTTGCTACATCTGAAGGTGATGGCATAATAACGCCGGCCATATACTTGGATGGAAAGCAAAAGGCTCATTTAACTTTAAGAAATATGGGAAATATGGGAGAAGAATCTTCCAACTGTGCTAAACATAACATTAAGAACATTTCCTAACAGTTCAGTGCTACTAAGAAACTGAAGGAAAGACAGCACTTTATATAAACACATACTGTACTTAAACCCAACCAAATGCACAAAATAACAAATAATGGAAAGACTTGCCTCTTAAAAAGAGTGTGATGAGGGTTACAAGGAAAAATGTAATGCATTTAGGACAAAAACATTCAGTTAGTTCTTACATAAAAGGATACTATAAGGTAAAACATGTTATTTTGTAAGCACTTCCTGCCACGTATTTCACAGCTATATAAGCTGGTTTATTTAGTTTTTGAAATATTGGTTGTGCACCTCTATTCCAAAAAAAAAAAAGAATCCTGCCGCAACACCACATTCCGGCTGACAGACATGATAAGGAAAAACTATTTTGAAATTGCAGACATTTACAAAATCTTGTCTCAAAACAAAGGGGTTTGGAAAATGTAAAACATAGTATAATTAGAGTATATCATTTGCTGCAAAATCATTACTTCATGAAATTTTGTCAAAATAATTATCCTTACAAAGAAAAAAAAACTAGATATGGACACAATAACATATAATTACTTTCAATAGTTTCATTCTAAGATGTGAGACTGTTTGACAAGATGTGTTTTTAGAAGCTATTGCAGGAGACATAACATGCCTACATTTTTTTCTTTATTGGATATTGCTCGGCTTTATAAAGTTTAGAAAAAAAAATCAATCTTTAGCCCTTACTAAGAACAGCATCCATTTCCTTACAATGAGAAGACCATGTGGATATCTACATCAGATTTTCTGTGACTGATTTTTTGCTTCACCATATATAATTTTTCCCATAATAATTTTTCCTGCAATATTTTTCACAATTGAAATTGGCATTCCCATCTTACAATATTATGGTATATTGTGGGGATCTGACTTCTGAGAAACACAAAATCCCACAGAGAAATTCAACACAGCTTACCTGAACTGGTTTTACAATGTTTGCAGTATCTGTGGGCTTGTCAGCCTGGATAGACTCGCTAAATCTCTAAGAAAAACATTTCCCCACAATTTATACTTGCAGTATCCATAGGTACATCGTAGATAGTCTCCTATCCATTACTAAAGTATTGTGAATTTGTGACGCAGAGATTTGTGGTACTTAAAGAGGGATTGATGGACCATAGTCATTGAAAATGGAAATGTGAGAAGCCTCATTAGAGGGTGTTTCAGTTCTCTTTTCCATGGGCTCCTAAGTTGGTATTCCCAGAAGTGACAAGAAGACTAGGAGGGGATTCACATCCCCCTTTATCATGCCAGAAAATCAGTTTCTTCCATTTGAAGCAGAGCTGTTTTAAACTGAAGCATATTGTTAGAAAAAAATTATTTATTTGAAGTGCAGAGTGTTACCTTAATATTTTTAGTGTAACTCTCTTTCAGCACTGCAATGGGTGCTACATTAGTAAAGAATGTCATTGGTTTAATATTTGATCTTTTTCCTATAAAAAGTATGATTAATTCCATTTGTTTTTAAACAAACCATCAAATGAAAAATAGGTCACCACCAGACAAAGAACAATAACAAGAAATTTGATGAAAAACAACATTCTTATTCCTTCCAGTTTGTAGCACATCTTCAGACATAGCACTCTCTGAAATTATAATCTCTTCATTCAATAGTTTCAATTAAAGTGTGTTTTATCCCATAAGAGCTTGTCAGTGTTTGAAAACAGCTTTATTTAATCCTTCTTATTAACTTTAATTAAATGCTTTTCTGTAAATTTTTATGTATTTTTTTTATAAAACAGTACACTGGAGTCTTTTACTTAGTTTGGTCTTTCTGAAGTAAAAAGAGAAAGTTATTTGCTGAAATATAAATTTACTAATATAATGTCATTAATTGAGAAGTGATCCGAATGTATTGCAGGTGCTATTTCAATTTATAAAGTCCCCCCCATGACAATGGATACATCTATGGTACATAGTATTGTATTCATATGTATATAAGTAGCAAACTACAACATGACACTTATTGTACTTAAGGAAATGTATCACCATTTTGCATTTACATAGCCAGGTGATGTATGACTTTTTCTAATGTGTTTTTATGGTCTGATTGTAGATTTTTTTAAATTCTATATTCTGTACATAATTATGAGGGCTGCAATCTTGCCTGAGATCTCTTTACAGCAATTAGTGATATGCTTTACACCAGGTTCATGGTCATAGGCAGAAATAGACTAGAGGCTACTTGAGGTCTATGGGAGAGTTATCTAGGCATGCTCTGTGCAGGGAGGCGGAGAGAATAAGCTATGACATCATCTATTGTCAGTAGTGGATGCAATGATGGGTCTGTAATAGAGGTGTTAACTTTTACTGTTATCCTGTATGTTGTCTGTGATGTAAATGAGGTGACTGCTGCAAAGAATGTAGCATTTTTTTAATACAGTGACAATGAAAATTAAAAAAAAAATCTTGTGTAAGATATAGGTCATATTCTGGTGACACAATCTCTTTAAATGCACTGCACAGATGAATCAAAGTTAAACTTGTCACTTATAACTTGCTGCAGCTGAAATGAGCTCAAAAAGCTATTAACAACTTAAGGCTAAGGCCCTACACAGCAAATCGCTGCAAAAAAACGGTGTGGAAAAGACCGCAGCAGAAACGCATCACGTTTTTTTTCTGCAGCATTTTTCACAGAAAGTCCACAGAGTTTTCCTCTGTGGACTTTCTGCCTCTATTATACCTATACGGAAAACACCTGTGTTTATTGACATGCTGCAATTTACAAAAATGTAAGCGTTTTTGAAACCGCAGTGTTTCCACTGCAGATTTTTTTTCTGCAATGTGTGGTTGGGATTCTGGCTAATCCCATCCACTTTGGAGGTACTGTAAAATGCTGCATTTTTTTCAGCTTTTTTGCAATGTGGGACCCTGGCCTAAAAGAGTCAAGCTGGAGTTCTGTGCCACAGTGCAATTAATACATTACATGCCGAGATAAACTTTTCTATAATCTGTCCAGCATGCCATAATTGAAGGCATTGTCCTAAAAACAAAATTATTTCTGTGAAGTATATCTCTCACTTTGGCATCAGACAATGGAAAGTAGAGCACAATTTGAAGTATTTGTTGTACATGTACATGAGATGGCATCCAGGTAACTATAGAAAATTTCATAAACTAATCTATATTTTTAGTTTTTCAATATCTCTACTAAATTACATGACAGCTTGAGAAATATTTACATTTTCATATGGTTATTGGTTCAAAGTAAGCAATAAAATAGTACTATTTTGCATTGCTACTTTAAATGTAATTGGAAATACAGAGAATATAGTTGTAACCTTCACATAGGGTAACGCAATGCTCCTAGTAGAATTCACTGTACAAAATACAACTTACTGGTTGCACTGTAATTACTATATTTTTAAAATGATAAGATGCTTCTGAATATAAGATGCCTCCCAGGTTTTGGCCAGTAAAATTAAGAAAAAATATTTCATATTAATTTAACCTTCACTGGTGGTCAAATTGAGTCGAGGGGTCAATATCACTAACTGGACGATGAGGGGGGTTATTAGCTAGCAGTTAAGGCACACATACACAAACATTTTGATTACTGGCCTCCACATGGTATAATGCCCTATTGGTGCCTCTACACAACATAACGAGGCAATATACTGTATATAATATATACAATATATAATGGCCATTATATTTTGTGGTGCCATTAACGTGGCATGAAACTGTCTTTGGGGCACTAAGGAGCATTATACTGTATGGGAGGCACTAATATGGGTGGCACTAAACTGTATGGAGGCAATATGGAGCATTATGCTGTGTGAGGGGCACTATGGAGCATTATACTGTGTGGGGGCACTAATGTGGCATTACACTGTATGTGAGGCACTGTCTGGTGGCATTAAGGAGAATTATAATGTGTAGGGGGCACTAATGGAGGATTACACTGCATGGGGGGACTAATGGTGCATTATACTGGGGGCACTAAGGAGAATTATGTTGTGTGGGGGCAACAATGGAGCATTATGCTGTGCGGTGGACACTAAGGAGAATAGTACTGTGTTGGGGATACTAAGGACCATTATAATTTGTTGGCGACACAGCTCTCTCATTAATTGGGAACAGCGCTTTGTCAGCGTTTCTCCAAATCATCAAGCAAGTGGACTTCGGACTACATGAAGCAGGAACTTCTTAGCAAGGTTTTTCCTTGCCAAAAAATGCACTTAATAGTTCAAAAAATATGGTATATGGACAATCTAGAGAATGTTTATTTCATATCAATAACTTTTTTTTCTGAAAACAAATAGAATAAAGTATACTTTGTATAGTGAAAGTATTTTTATGATGTGCTGGAATATATTAAAACAATGCAAGCAATATTTCCAATATCATCTGCCTCTCAGTCTCCGTTCTCCACTCCTCCCATTGAAATGGCAAGTAACTGAAGATGTTTGATTATTGACAGATGACACAGCAGGGATTCCAATTAACTATGGATCCCTTTAAGAGAATTCCTGCAGCTCAGAAAAGCATGTAAGCTCAAAATGGGTTTGAAGATCATGGCTAGTAAGCCTACTCAAAAGCTACAGAGGAGATCGCCAGCCCTGTGTTTCTAAGACATGTTGATTTAAAGGAATTGTTAAAAAGCAAACGCAGGCATGAAGGAATCTGTGTTCAAATGAAAAGAAGCAAGATGTGACACGGCAAGTGTGCATTTTCATTTCATTAACCAGAATACCAACCAGCACTAGGAACAATATGTGGTTTGTGATTATATGATAAATCAGGTATCTGGGTCTCTTTATGACACATCTCTGCAGAAAATGTCCTTAACATGACTATGAGTCTCCATATACCTTGATAAGGAGGACAAGGAGGTGGTAAAGAACTGCTAACAAATTATACAGTGTGTGGGAGGACATGGCAGCTATTCCTTATTAGCAGTGCAAGAAGAGTAGAAATTGTAGCTATGATTTTCTCTGCTATTACACAGTACTGCTGTTTTGAAATGTCTCATGGCATAACATTAGAAAACTGCAAATATCATAAGGGGATGCCTGCAATTTCCATTCTAGTAATTAATTCAACCATTAAAAAAATCTAAATTCTAATTAAAGGTAGTCTACCACCTCCCCCAGGCAAATTCAGCTGCCAGCACCGTGTTACAGAGCACATTATAGTAATCAATATTATACCTTTGCTATGTATGTCACTTTTATAGATTTATAGAAAATGATAAGCTTGAAACAACATGCAAATGAGATGGTGAACTCAGTGAATGTCTCCGGCTATAGTAGAAAAGTCTGGCACTCCAATAGTGAAGCCAAAAATCCTTTATTGCAAAATAGAACGAAAACTGTGAAGGTGAATTACAAGCAGCTAAAATGCCTATGCGTTTTGTGTGTGACCCCTTACTCATGACACAACACACCTCCGTGAGATATACCACTCAGTCCCATTCCCTCTCCTGCCTGCATCACCCTGCTGAGTGAGAGTTGATTCCCCCACTTCTATGATGTCACCTCACTTTGCGAAATCAAATTCCACTTGTGACACACATAGTAGGGACATATCCAGTCAACAAACCAGGTAAGGATCTGAACATATCGCGGTAACAGGTAATGAAAGAAGGACATTAGAGATGAGTGAATTTTTCAAAAATTCGATTCGGCCGATTCGCCGAATTTTCCACAATGATTCGATCCATATTAATTTGTGGTGAATCGCGTTAATCCCTTCCCGACATCCGCCCTAATAGTACGGCCGCTTTCGGGAAGGACTTTCCGCAAACCACGGCGGAAGCTTGGTGCGCACACAGAAATTGTGTGTGCACTCTGCTTTGCAGGTGTCAGCCGTATGTAATGGCTGACACTGTCCTCTAACACCCCCGGTCAGAGGGGGTTTTATTATATATTGGGGTTCCGATCACCCCCCCCACAACGTCTTTGGGGGGGTGCTGCTGCTCCTTTTCGGCAGCCCGGGGTTTGACCAGTGACCCCAGATCTGCCCCTCTGCATACCTGGTTGATCCTGCCTTGAATGGAGACTGTCACCCTATGCATCTGCACGGGCTGACAGCATCCCATACACTGCAATACACGTGTATTGCAGAATATACCTATTGAAGCAGCGATCAGAATATCGCTGCTTCAATCCCCTATGGGGAGAAAAATAAAAAATGTAAAAAAAAAAGTAAAAAAGTTTAACCCCCCCCCCCACTCCCCTAGATCTGGTGCTATTATTATACTTTGGGGTCTCCTCAGACCCCAGAGTATAATAATCAGAGGCCCAGGGGAAGTGATTAAAAATAACAAACACTTATATTCACCTTACAAACACCTTACCTCACCTCTTCTGGGTATCTGGCAGTCTGTAGCGTTCTCCTCGCTCCTCTTCTTCCTTGCGATGGAGGTCCTGCTTCCCAGACATCACTGCTGGGGCCTGTGATTGGGCCTCTGTGGTCACGTGGGGCGCGATGACATCATTACCCCAGCACGCTCCACGTGACCACTGGGACCTAATCACAGGCCCCCGCAGTGAGGCCTAGGGAAGGCGGGAAGAGCTCTGGAGTGGATGCTGAGCCCAGGACAGGTGAGTATCAGTATTTGTTTATTTTTAATCACCTCCCCTGTCCTGGCATCTAATGAAAAGGGGCTCGACGATTGCTAGGCCCCTCTCCATTAGCAGCATGTATAGCGGTCGGGGAACCAAGATTTCCCCGACTGCTATCATGGGGCCCCAGCACTTGCCTGGGTACACTGGGTGCTGACGCCGGCCCTGTCGGCACCCCCCCAATCTCGCCGAGGGGGACATGCAGCATGGTGGAACCTCTAGGATGCCGTGGTCAAACATGGGTTAAAACCCCTGATCGGAGCTGTGCAATTTGTTACCACGAAGTGTGAGGAAGTCCAAATTTGACGCAAATTGAATATTTCCTGAAATTCGGATCGAATTCCACTTAATCAGCTTCGAATCGCTCAACTCTAAAGGACATATCTGTATATGCTGCATACTGATATTGTATATGCTGATTTTCAACAAAAATCCAAGTTAAAATGAAGCAAAATAATTTAAGAAACATCAGTAGATAGTTGAAATTGCTCATATTTGTCCTAAATTACTTACAAAAAGGAATTGAATACATGAAATTACCACTACTGCTATGATAAAGTAAAAATTAACATCCTATATTGTATTCAAACTTCACTGTATCCATTAGGAACAACATAAATCCCCACAGAGAATTGCTTGCTTTATCAGCAGTTTTAAGGCTTTGTCTCAGTAATTTCCAGCCACTTTAAATATTGTTAATTAGTCTAATTGTGAATTTAGTTTAAATATTATATAGAATAATTACTTGCTGCCCAAAACTCATACTACTAAATTTATCCTTAGACACTATTGTTAGAGAATGATGATTCAAATTAGTAAAATAGAAGGGAAAAAAGCAATGAAAATGACAGGCGTAATAGAACGTCATATTAATGATCAGTCCAGCAAAGTAGCAATTAACTTTTTGACAGTACTTAAAACTGCAATATACAACCAAAATTTCAGTTTTAATTCCTGACAAAATTGTATCTCTCTCTTTTCGTACATCCAGTTTGGTTATATGGATATAAAAAGTGAAGATCCCCCTACTAGGGACCCCATTGTATGAGCAAGAATAGAGAGCCATTAACAAAAAGCTGCTTTAATTTTGGTTGATCCAGCAGTGTATAAATTAAATTTCAATTGAAAAGCCAACATAGAACACTACAGGTGCCACTGCAAGGATAATGTATAGCTGGGCACAATACTGGGAGCTTCATAAGCTAAAAAGGGGTTGCAATGTTAATAAACCTGCAGTAGGCTCAAGAAACACTCTCTTCACCCATATTTATGAAAATTGTGATACCAGTATTTAGATGTGAACTATTGGCTACACATGCATATACAGATGTGGCAGCCGTGAAACTAAAATCCACACTGCTCCTATTCATGGAACTCGGCTGATGTCTTCTTCCTGGTGCTTCTTGACACACAGGTAAGGATTGCTTAGCCAATTACTGGTAGCTTATCAATGCAGCCAGTGTTTGTGCAGTCATTTCCCACATATAAAGACTGATAAGGAAGCATTGTGGAGACCAGCAAGGAACCTGAAAGCATCAGAACTGGAGTAGCAGGAGATCAGTGAATATATAACAGAAGAAATTCCACACAAATAATCATAAATAAAAATCAACAATTTATTAGATACAAAAATTATTATAAACAATACATAATCATGGGGGAAACAGAGGAATATATCCACATTAAATCATGACTTGGTAGTGGAGGTACATATTATGTTGTTACAAAGGGTAAAAAAGTCTAACAGATAGTAAAGCATACAGAGTCCAAAAATTAACATGAAAAACAGGGACTCAAAAGCCTAAATACCTATTGTAATACAAAATAGAACCTTCTCCAAAAGGGTATAGGATAAGTAGAGGAAATTACAGAAAAAATGTTCCCAAAACAAAGGGAAAAATGTACTAACCATAATGGTGCAATAGAAATACAAGGTATAGGTAAATAGTCCCAATATATAACAATAAATAAATGGACCCAAAGCTATATCACAGCATAACCTCCAAAGAAATCCTCACCACATACCACGTATAGAAACATTTCTTCTGTTATATATTGTATTTTGATTCCATGTTTTCTTTATGAGTTTATTATTAGCCCATTTTTTGTTTTTTTCAGGAGATCAGTGAAGTATAACCTTTTTGTTTTTAAATAAAGTAATTAATTGCCTTTTTTTAAAAAAAAAATACTAGATCATCTAACCAAACAAACCCATCTCGGGATTTCAGCTTCCTTCCTGTCTCCTCCCTCCTCCTTCCTGGTTTTCAGCTCAGTCCAGCAGCATGCTCCTGCTTGTTGTAAACATCAGAGGCACTGATCAAGAAATATGCAGGGAGTCATCAGTATGAACCTAGACAATGTAACCTAGACAATATAACCTGGAACCTAGACAATACAAACTGACCTAGACAATGAGCTGTAAACACTTTTGTGTAATATTAAGCTGTATCTGGTAAAGGGACAAAATATCGATAAAGCAGTGTGTTGGATAAAATATTTCAGTTAGATTAAGCTACAATTTTAAAAATTATCCTGGAGATGGAAATACTCCATAAGGCTAAGGCCCACATAGTGAGGTGCAGCTAAAAAGTGCTGCGGGAAAAACTGTGGCGGAAATGCATCATGGTATTTCCTGCAGCGCTTTTCAAAGAAAGTCTGCAGAGTTTTCTTCTGCAGACTTTGCTTCAATTATACCAATAAGGAAAATGCCAGTGTTTCCGTAGGTATAATTGACATGCTGCAATTTACAAAAAACATGATGGGTATTGAAATCACAGCATGTCCGCTGTGGATATTTTTCTGCAATGTGTGCATAGGATTAGCCAGAATCCCATCCACTTTGCAGGTACTATAAAACACTGCAGTTTTTGCTGTGCTGTTTTTTCAACGTGGGGCCATGGCTTTAAAGTTTAGGATCAAAGATCTATTATAATTCATGCAGAAATTGAATTGTTTTCTTACAAAGTTTCAAAGTATTTAATAGTGTATGAATGAAAGAGTTGACAAGGAGAGGGAATGGGGGATGAGGAGGAGTAACTTATTTTTTTCTTTAGTAAGCGAAATAATTAAAATTTACAGAATGTGTCATTTTTCAGGCCAGATGGTGAAATCAACAATATGATCTTAATTGATGCATCACATTATGTAGTTAATGGAAAGATTTGCAACTGAGCATGTAAAAGGTTAAGGACATCTTTAAAAAAATTTGGACAAGCTTTTCTTTTTTTATTTTATGTTTTTCAAATACATCAGGCCTTCAAAGGCCAAAAAATAATTTGTAGGGTCAATGACCTCTATTACTTTTCTGGTAAGGGTCCCTGAGAGAAGACAGTTGCTGAAAAAAAGATGAATTCTCTGATTTAGAACAAAAAAGAATATATATTATTGGCTAGTACTGTGGAGAATATCCATGCTTCTCCCCGAATCTATGATAAACATCCAGAATGTGGTTTTGCATTATATTATTTTGTTGTAAACAGATTAGACATGCTGGGAGTGGTGTAAAGCATTCTATACCATTTAACAATGTACAAAGTGATGATGAAAAACATACCATTATTTTTGTCTGAAATTATTTAATTATATAGAGGGATGCAACAAAGACTACAGTAAGCTTCCCTGCTGTGTATTAAGACACAAGATTGTGTTGTTAATGATTTGACAAGTACAGTTGTCATATTATAATAATGACGCTTCAGTGTTAGAAAAACACAATTTTTCTAATATTCTTAACTGTAAAGAAAATCCACTAGAGGGAAGCAAGAAATCGTTTCTTTATGATATATGACAGTTTAACATATATGATTCTTGGGCTGCTGGAAAGTAACTAATTAGTCATTTGGTCTGAGTACACTACCGGTGTCTCTACAAGTAGTAATAACAGCTGCTAATTGGACTTGGAAAACAGCAGTTTCTATCTTATAATTTACGGGGAAGAGAAAGGTAGTCATGTTAGACAATACTGTTGGTTATTGTAACAACTGTAAATCATAGCAATAATCGCCATAGTGTGAACATGATAATTAAAGAAAGCACATATCTTGTAAGTTAGTACATGAAATTGGATTCCAAAGAATATATTTCATCTAGGCTTACCCTTTATACGTTAATTAGTACTAGACATTGCTGAAGTAACCACTATGTTATTAACTATATTGACATTGGCATTATTCCAATTAGGACACATTTGTCTCATTTACCAATACCTGATGGAGAAAAGAGGTTCAGCACGTTAATGTACCAATAAGTTCTTCCATATAAGAATGAGAATTTCCATCACCAATCCCAAAACCACAGCAACCTGTTCTATTCTGTCAGGTTGTAAAAAATTAGACTTAACTGAGTCATAGAATTTTTTGTGAAAACCCTAAGTTTGGGTTCCCATGGGATGGCTCTGCTCATGATTTTCCACTAGAAAAAAATCAGGCGCTGGTTTCTTTACCAGTCCACCACTGCATGAAATGGGATGGTTATTTGGGCAGAAATACTTTGCTGATATTGTACAGATAATTTGCTGCAGTAGAATTTCTTTTTAAATTGCTGCAAATATCCTCATCCTTTTTTCAGATTAGAATAAATACTCTAATTACTAAATGAACACATACGCTTTAAAGCTCATTGAATGTCAACCACATTGATTTTAGTTGTCAGTTTTTGGTTTTTACAATGCTTAATGTCACTAAGTCACAAAAATAGTTGTATGTCATCTATCTTAGCATATCTGTCACAACACTATAGTTCAGACACGTTCTTGAACATTAGATTATCAATTAATACATCAAAAACTGAACATAGGGCATGAATTAGCATACTTCAAAAACACATTTGATCTGGATTTGTAGATGAATGGAATAGCTAAGCATAAAAACTACTAAAAGCACATCAGATTTACATGTAAATATAATTAATGCCATCCTCAAATGACTTCAAAAGGGGAAGGGTTATCTAAATAACATATTTATATAAGAAAGCAGAAAATGATACAATAGAATAAAATATTTACATGAATATAAGGATTTGATACAATAGAATAAAATATTTACATGAATATAAGGATTTGCTAGTAACCAATAAACCCTCCTTTTGCTTTAATGATATAATTTAGTTCAGCTTTAATGGAATCCAAATATATACGAATTCCTTATGATGAAAGTCAACCACAGACAATTAAGGAATGTATTATAGGGTATTTTGTAATGTTACTAAATGCTGTACTTTCTCACTCTTCAAATGCCCTAAAAATGTTCATTAGGTCAGGTGACCTTAGAGAGAAGTCTGAAGCAGTCAGCAGCACTTCTTGCTCATGGGCTTCAAGTAGTACTTCCAAAGCTATGAAATGTGTTTGTGCCATAACAATCCTTCCTTCTCCACAAAGATCCAAACCAAATCTTTCTCAAGGTGTACTCAATTGGCACTTCAAGACTCCAATTCCCACTAACTTGAACACATCAGTAAACAAAACTTGTTTTTCCTTCTGTAAACTACTGGTATGCCTTACTCTATACCATTTGCTTCCTGAGCAGCAGTTTAGAGATGACTTCTCATCTTTTGTAGCTACTGTATTACCAGCAAGATTTCTTTTGACAGTACTCAAAGTATTGTCTGACATACTTGTTCTTTATTCACCACAGTCTGTATCTGTAATGGAGTTGCTGTTCATTCTCTTATAAAAGGTTTATATATTGGTCTTCTGATGTACTAGGAACTTTAGGCATGCCTTATCGAGCATTGGATGGAATTGTTCCTTTCAAACTTTTCTGTCATTAGACACCAGAACTGCTAGTCTTCATATCACAATCTTTCTTAGGCTCTGTTCAGACTGTGTTTTAACTTCCCAAAGGAGGTATAGGTATATGTGGCGAAGATTTCCTAGCATATTCCTCTAGTGAATGCCACTGTATATGCATACAGTAGCATGCATTATCCATAGGCTTCTGTGTAAAAGTATTTGGCTCAGTATAATTCTCTTTACTGAATGCATGTGCACACAGTAACAAGAATGTTGACCGGCATCTGCATCTATCACATCTATGGCTGATTTAAATTCTGGTGAATATATGAAATGTGAATGTAGACATAGACATGAATCAAGTGAAACTCTCATTTAATTTTAATATCAATTTTTTAAGTGTTTTAATTTCATTTTTTTTTAAATATTGCAGTTTGGTGCATTTTTGCAGGAAGTTGGTCATAAGTATTGAGTGACATTTTATCAATATGCCAGTTGTCCAATGCCAGAAATATGGCTTAGGTGTTAGAATTCATTTAATTATTTACATAATTTTCGTTTACTTTTTAGGTTTTATTTGTGTTTGTCAAAAGTGAGAAAATTGTCATGAAAGGGTATATAAGCCTAAAATGCAAACTAAATTATAATATAATGATTTAATTTCTTTATAAATTCAAAGACTAGTTAGAAAGAGCTAAACATTTTTCTGCTAGTATACCTTTAAAACTAAATGTAAGTAAATCAAAGGGATCCAGGTGTTAAAGTAGTCAATACGGGTGGATTAGTCCTTGATGAATAACCAAATGAACATCAATTGTACTGTCCAATAATCAAATGTAGTTTCAGTGGAAGCTCCACATAACAATAGCCGTCCTCCTAATTACCACGAAGCCTGTCTGTTCATTAGATGCAATAGACAGATGGTAGTTAGTCCAGTATGAGTGAACAATACACAGCAAGTCAACACAGTATCCATAGTATATCTCCCTAATTGAAATAAATAAGGCTTTATGAGTAGTATTTCAACAAATATAGCTACTATGCTATCTCTATAGCCAAAAGAGATTCATTAAATTGTGTGCAAAACAGTGTGCTTTACAGATGATGACTGAAGCAAGAGCTGTTGTTTCCACAGGACAAGAAGCATCAATAAACTGAATTAGAAACCTACTTGTTCACAGACAGAAAGGAATATATCAATGAGATCATTATTGTGAGTAGAGTATGTCATTAATGAATAGATGGATAAGAGTTATGTCCCAAGATCTCTTTATGGCAAAGGCCCCACGTAGCGAAATGCTGCAGAAAAAAATGCAGCGTAAATACATTGTGTTTTTTCCGTAGCATTTTTCATTATATTTTTGCTGAGTTTTTCTCAGTGGATTTTCTTCCCTTATTATACTTATAGGGAAAATGTGAGAGTTTCCGCAGGTATAATTGACATGCTGCGATTTTCAAAAACGTGGGCATTTTCGAAAATGCAGGTTTTCTGCAGCAGATTATTTTTCTGCAATGTGTGGATGGGAATAGCCAGAATGTCATTCACTTTGCGGGTACTGTAAAATGCAGTGTTTTTCTTCTGTGTTTTCGTAACATGGGGCTTTAGCCTAAGGGTCGGGCATTGACTTATAAAATATCGCTGCCTTTCAGTAGCGCTGGAGGCACAGTTTTCTTTTTTCGTTGAAAGAGAGCTAATTTGCAAACATTAAAGACATGCAACATGGAGCACAGAGTTAAAATTGGGCAGTGCTTCCTTAGCATAGTGTGAAACAATTGACCCCAATATAAGTTGATATGATCTGTAACAATGCATTTGGACCTTTTAGAAAAGACATCTTTTGTAATTGTCATGGCTGGATTATAAATAAAAGCCATGACACTGAGATGAACAGACCATAAAAGATACCCATGAGATTAAACATGGTTAAATATATAAATTTTTATTCTATTTTCAGTGGTTGTATGGTAGAATTCCTTATTTGAAATTAGATCATACATCATTATATGACAGACAATAAAAAATGATGCTTAGCAGCCATAATGGTTGGCTGTAATAGTAGCTTTATTCATCTATGCTTTATAATGTAGTTTAACTGTTCCCTACTGATCGATTACCAATAGCTTGTGTAATTTAGGAAGGACATGACTGTTCCAGGAAATCAACTTTTTCATTAGTCAGGAAAAATATGGAATTATAACACTTTTTTTTTTACACCTTGCAACTTCTCTAAAGCATTCCATAGCTATCACAACAACTATAGATTCAGTAAAAGTATAAAACCTTCAATAATAAATTGCTACCACAGATTTATACATAAACAGACATTAAAAGGAACACAACACATCTATCTTTTACTAATTTACCCTTTAGGCTAAGACCCCATATAGTGAAACACAGCAAAAAAATGGAGTTTAAATGCATTGTGTTTTTTCCCACAGCGCTTTTCATTGTGTTTTCACTGAGTTTTTCTCTGTGGACTATCTGCCCATATTATACCTATACAGAAAACACCAGAATTTCCGCAGGTATAATTGACATGCTGCAATTTTCAAAAACGCTGGCGTTTTTGAATATGCAGATTTTCCGCTGCGTTTTTTTCTGCAATGTGTGGATGGGATAGGCCAGAATCCCATTCATTTTGCAGGTACTGTAAAATGCAGCGATTTCGCAATGTGGGGCTCCCGCCTTAATGACGCAGGGTAAAACGCATCTCTGTTTTTCCCAAAGAGCTTTTCACTAAAAATCTGCAGAGTTTTCCTCTGCAAACTTTCTGCTTCAATTATACCTATAGAGAAAACGCCAGCGTTTCCGTAGGTATAATTGACATGCTGCGATTTACAAAAACACGTGTTTTGAAATTGCAGCTTTTCCACTGCAGATTTTTTTTTCTCAAGTCCTCAGACAACCACAATTTTGAAAAGGTGGCAACTATTTTGTTTGACCCATTTTTGGATTTTTACGTGAAATTAGGTCCAATTTGCCTTTTTTTCAGTTTTGTTATGTTGTTCCAATATATAAGGAAATAAACATGTGTATAACAAAACATGTGTAATTGCAAGAATTTTCTGGGGAAATACTTCATTTTTGGAAAATTTAGGGGTGCCAACACTCAGCCATGATTGTATATCTTTTATTGTGTTGTTGCCTGTAATGAAAATGACATGACTGCTGTAAAGTGTTCTCTGCAGAATAGAAAGTGTCAGCCTAATGTGAGGCTGAAAGATTTCAGGATTATTAAAAAGGCTGTACAGATATTCATAATTAAAAACAAATTACCAAAATGTGTGAAAATTTTTTTTACATAAAACCTTGATTTAAGCAATTTCCTAATTACATATTTCCTTCAGGTTAGGACCCCAGGTAGCGAGCCACAGCAAAATGCCCTGCAGGAAAAACTGCGCAGAAACACATCAAGGTTTTTCCCGCATTGCTTTTCACAGAAAGTGCGCAAAGTTTTCCTCTGCGGACTTTCGGCTTCAATCATCATTGTTACGCGGCCCTTTTCTGTGCCAAAAATGCGCCACATTGTTCTTTCTGTGCTCCGCTTGCTACTTATTGCAAAAGTATGTGAAGTAGGCTGGAGGCTGAGGTGCTCTGGCCTAAGAAAATTTACTATACAGTGCCTTGCGAAAGTATTCGGCCCCCTTGAACTTTTCAACCTTTTGCCACATTTCAGGCTTCAAACATAAGGATATAAAATTTAAATTTTTTGGTGAAGAATCAACAAGTGGGACACAATTGTGAAGTGGAACGAAATTTATTGGTTATTTTAAACTTTTGTAAAAAATAAAAAACTGAAAAGTGGGGCGTGCAATATTATTCGGCCCCTTTACTTTCAGTGCAGCAAACTCACTCCAGAAGTTCAGTGAGGATCTCAGAATGATCCAATGTTGTCCTAAATGACTGATGATGATAAATATAATCCACCTGTGTGTAATCAAGTCTCCGTATAAATGCACCTGCTCTGTGTTAGTCTCAGGGTTCTGTTTAAAGCGCAGAGAGCATCGTGAAGACCAAGGAACACACCAGGCAGGTCCGTGATACTGTTGTGGAGAAGTTTAAAGCCAGATTTGGATACAAAAAGATTTCCCAAACTTTAAACATCCCAAGGAGCACTGTGCAAGCGATCATATTGAAATGGAAGGAGTATCAGACCACTGCAAATCTACCAAGACCCGGCCGTCCATCTAAACTTTCATCTCAAACAAGGAGAAGACTGATCAGAGATGCAGCCAAGAGGCCCATGATCACTCTGGATGAACTGCAGAGATCTACAGCTGAGGTGGGAGAGTCTGTCCATAGGACAACAATCAGTCGTACACTGCACAAATCTGGCCTTTATGGAAGAGTGGCAAGAAGAAAGCCATTTCTCAAAGATATCCATAAAAAGTCTCGTTTAAAGTTTGCCACAAGCCACCTGGGAGACACACCAAACATGTGGAAGAAGGTGCTCTGGTCAGATGAAACCAAAATCCAACTTTTTGGCCACAATGCAAAACGATATGTTTTGTGTAAAAGCAACACAGCTCATCACCCTGAACACACCATCCCCACTGTCACACATAGTGGTGGCAGCATCATGGTTTGGGCCTGCTTTTCTTCAGCAGGGACAGGGAAGATGGTTAAAATTGATGGGAAGATGGATGGAGCCAAATACAGGACCATTCTGGAAGAAAACCTGTTGAAAGCAAAATCTACAATGGAATGGTTCACAAATAAACGTATCCAGGTGTTAGAATGGCCAAGTCAAAGTCCAGACCTGAATCCAATCGAGAATCTGTGGAAAGAGCTGAAAACTGCTGTTCCCAAACGCTCTCTATCCAACCTCACTGAGTTCGAGCTGTTTTCCAAGGAAGAATGGGCAAGAATTTCAGTCTCTCGATGTGCAAAACTGATAAAGACATACCCCAATAGACTTGCAGCTGTAATCGCAGCAAAAGGTGGCGCTACAAAGTATTAACTTAAGGGGGCCGAATAATATTGCACGCCCCACTTTTCAGTTTTTTATTTTTTACAAAAGTTTTAAATAACCAATAAATTTCGTTTCACTTCACGATTGTGTCCCACTTGTTGTTGATTCTTCACCAAAAAATTAAAATTTTATATCCTTATGTTTGAAGCCTGAAATGTGGCAAAAGGTTGAAAAGTTCAAGGGGGTCGAATACTTTTGCAAGGCACTGTACATCACTCCAGAAAGTTGACATGACTTATGCCTGAAATCTATGCCAGTTCCTGACTGCTGTAAACTGAAATTCTGGCTCATGGGAGCTTGACTTTAAGCCAGAGCTTCTGAATAATTCAGGTGCAGTTAGATATCACAAGGCATTATGGGAAAGGAGCTGGGGAGCTCATGCGCCCTCTATTGGATGTAACAGATCCTCAATTTGCTTTTGACTCACCGAGCCTTGAGACAGTTAGAGTCAGTGAGGGCATAAATTAAGATTGACATTATGTAATAAACTTGCCATTTTGGTGCATCTAGTTTTAGACCAAATGTTTTTGAATTGCTGGAAAAGAGGGCATGGCTTCATGGGAAAGGGGGTGATTTGAATAAGGCAAAATGCCACAGTAAAATTTTGGTCCACTGTAAGCCAACTAATAGCTGGTATATACTTGGACTAGGTTGTTTAAAATATATCAGATTTGTCATCCAGCCACTGTTTGGTATATTTTCAGATCACCTGTCTAAGTTTACACTGTCTAACTAGTATTATCTGTATACTAAGAGGCAAATGAATAAGAGGGGCAAGAATATAAAGGAAATGAGAGTGCAGAGTGTTGGAAAAGTGGGGTGATGTGATGAATGCCATCAGAACACAAAAATAAATGCTAAATTGTCAAAGAGGAAAGACAAAGTGAGTCCTGTCTAATTGGGGAGGGATATTTTACAAAGGCAAGGAAACAATCACAAAAAATGCTTCATAGTTATATAAAGAGCAGCCTTATGAAAAGCAAATCTCTTTTGTCAGATTTTATCTTAGCAAAACATTGATTCAGGCAGGAACACCTTAACCTTAGGCTGCATACAGTTAAAAGCTTTTTAACTCACTTATGTCAAACACACACAAAGGAAAAGTGCAGGTAAAATCCATTAGGTCATTGATACTTATGGTGATATGTGAGCTGTTCATGTACTCAGCAATGCCAAATACCTCTGTAAAGTAACTTTTTCAGTGCTGCTCAACTTGGCAGTCTTACAGTGTACATTGACTTGGCAGGCTTTCTTGTGATTTTAACTCAAGCAAAAAGTCTGCAACACATATGTTATGACATTTTTCACTGAAAAAAAATACTTGCATTTGTCACATGGTATATTAAGATAGACCCATCCTGAATTATGTTCAAGCATTCCGCAGCCAATAAAACTATTTTCTATGGAACTGTACCACAGGAATGAAAATGTATTTCTTCTCAATCATTACTGCTGCAATAGTATACAATCTCTTATATTAGCAGTTACTAACTAGTGTCAAAGAAGCCTCTAGTAGCTAGAAAATCCAACAGTGTTGCTCACCACGGGATCCATGGGTTATAACCAATAACAACACGCCATCTACTTTTACAATGCAGCCATCATTTCACCTATAATATTAGTGTGCCCACTTCATACTGGAATATTTCTTTACATACTTGCTGATTTCTTTTTTTTCTCCATTTAATAGGTCTTTCCTCCATTTGTATTGAATGTGACACACAACGTACAAAAGATCAGGGACACCTGTCTTATATAATATAAAACTACAGAAAACTCTACTATTACTCTACTATTGTACATTTTTCTCTTGACCCATACAATATATACATACATATTGATATAAATGAATGAAAATAAAAGTTATCTGACCTTTCCTAGTTAGAGACATAGCTTGTTTGACATGTGACATTTGCCTTCAGTTGTCACAATTCAAAGATGTCACTAGGACTTTATAACCTCATGTAATCCTACAGAGCCATTTAGGCATCATTGTTATAAATGACAGCTCCATTCTTCTTTGTATGTGAAGAGGTGAAAAGAAATAGTAATGCAATGGGAATTACATCTTAATTGTAATATGTGGTTATGGATGACAAACTGTACTGTTTAGGGGGCTTGGCTAGCCGGAGCAGCGACAAGACGTGCATTTTACTGCTCCTACTAGTCCTTACCGTTATCCGTACTCAATCGAGAGAATCCTGCTCTTATTAGACGCTACTCACCTAGAGGCTTTCCCCCAGGGCCCAGTCCGCTGACTCTGGGTGGTTCGACTGCGTTCACAAACGCCTACGCGGAGAATAGGTCCCGGGGCCTACCTCCACTTCCTCACCCGCCATCTTGATCGCGGCCTGGTCGACTGGCCCACAGACTCCAACGACACAGCCCTCTGCTGACGTGCAGGTCTATACCCCGGAGCCCGACACTCCTTGTCCGCGGGATCGGACGCCCGCTGCAGCAGAGCTCCGGCGGGTACCGGCTGCTGTGCGAAGCAACGGATCCGGGGTACCCGAAGTGGAGGGCGCCATCTTGAGGCCCTCACCCGAGGACTCTGGCATACGGGAGTATCAGCTGTGGTAAGCGGTGACCCAATCGTCCCGTGCATTCCGGGTGATTGCAACAGCTCCCGGGTAGGAGATATATTGCTGGAGAGGCGGGGAGGAGGAGCGCCGGGACCCCACACAGACATCAGGGGGACTCCTCGCCCCTCCCTGCCGCTACCAGTGAAGAGCCTGCACCGTACCCCCGCCTGGTGTACAATCCACACGCCTGTACTTCTGCAGCACCAAAACCCTGTACAGCCCGTTACATCTGCTGCGGGTCGGCAGAATTCGGGTCCTGTGCTGGTCTGCATCTGAGAGTCACACAGAGGACACACAGGCTCTGCGCAGGCCTTCACTCACTATTGGGCCAACTCATACAGCCTCCTAATTACAATATCAGCAATCTGCAGCTTGCATCCTCTACGTAGATTCATCACTGGTACCTCTCACCTCAAATAATGGCGACTTAACTGTGGGGACCCAGTGCACCTCATAGCAACTATAAGCGACTAACAGCCTGAATTGGAATATCTTCCCTTTGTACCACTACCTGTTGGATACACATAATTGGCAGTATGGTGAAGGGTAAGAAATCGGGCAGACGACCAGATAATAATTTAACTAACTATTTTGAATGGGACCGGGGCGGAGAAGGGGAGCTGGGTCTCCCAAATTCGGATCATATTGAGCTTACACCTCCATCGCCTACAGCTGTCGCAAGAAATGCGGCGACACCTATACTTGAAGAGGCTTCTAGCCAATCTATGACTATAGCGGATCCACACTTGCCTCCAACCCCTGAGGACATCTGCTCAGTGGCATCGCTAACATATAGCGCCTTACCTCAACCCATCAAGGTACAGGGCACACCCCCACGATACCCACTGTCTCCCAGTACAAGCCTGATTAAGCAAAAACCACGCATAGAGTTATCTGGAGTTGCAGATCACTCCAAAGATCAGGTTCCCTTTAATGCTCCTTCGCCGATCCCAACGAATGCCCTTGATAACTTCCAAACTACCAATGGCCCGGCCTCTGAACATACATTAAGAGATATGCTTCTGGCCCTTCGCAGTTCCCTTCAAATGGATATATCACAACTACTTCAACCACTTCAGTCTTCTGTCATTGCTTTGGATGGGAGAGTAACACATATTGAAACCAAGATGGGTGACTTCGCTACGTCACACAACAAAGTTATCGACGCACACAACGACATTGCGGAAGAAGTTGAGACCCTTAAGGTGAAACTGGCTGATATGGAGGACCGATCCCGTAGGAACAACATAAAATTCAGAGGCATCTCAGAGCAAGTCCTACCACCCGACCTGCTCTCATACTTGCAGGAATATGTCAAATTTCTACTGCCTAATTCCACAACAATGGATATTACTATTGACAGAGTACACAGGCTCCCTCGGCCTAAACACCTAGGAGAGGACATACCGAGGGATGTATTGGCACGATTCCACTTCTTCCATGTAAAAGAAAAATTATTAGATGCCGCCCGCAAACAGCAAACTTGGCCTCCCAAATTCCAAGATATACAACTCTACACAGATCTCTCAGCAACGACTCTTCGTCTCTGCAGAGATTTACTCCCGGTTACAACAGCGCTTCGCCGAAACAAGATTCAATACAGATGGGGGTTTCCTGTGAAACTGCTCATCATCAAAGACGGGACCACTTCCACCGTACACAATTTAAATCAGGGCAAGGCGTTGTTATCGACTTGGAAGATACCAATATCTCTCCCTCAAGACACAGACAATCCTCTTCCTCGCCCACTCGTCGGACACAAGTCCCCCTCAAGCCGCAACTGATATTCCAAGATGGCTACCAATCCTTTCTTATGGTGCATAACCCCCTTGCTTCAGTAGTTCACCCGACTAGCCTCGGACTAAAACCCCCGAAACATACAGTGAACCTGTATTTGTCCTTGAACTGTTCGTTCATATATTTAGTTTATTAACCTTACTACTTGTGATACTACTCTCCCTTTTCCTGCTGATCCAACTAGATTCTCGCTATCCCCACTCTGAAGAGGCGAAATGGTGCTCAAGTTGGCCTCTCTCAATGTTCGCGGCCTAAATAGCCCCCAGAAACGTTCCTACTTCTGGAAGAAAGCTCTCTCGCTATTCGCGGATATACTCTGTGCTCAAGAAACCCACCTTACACAAAAAGACGCCTTCAGACTGAAACACCCCTCCTTCCCCGTAATATACCATGCACACCATCGATCAAAAAAGCGTGGAGTTCTTATCGCCTTCAAGGATTCAGTGGCTTTCTCATTGGTGACTCAAAGATCAGACTCTCAAGGCAGATTCCTCATAATCGTCTGTCTTATCAACAACGTCCCTTATACCATAGTATACATTTATGCTCCGCATCGAAAGACCCTGGCATTTCTCCATAAAGTCCAAAGACAACTGCGAGACATCCAACAAGGTGCAGTAATCATTTGTGGAGATTTCAATACTATAATGGAGCCCTCTCTGGATTCGACAAACACTAACAGAGATAACACCTCCTGCCTCTACCAATTTCCGCTCAAAGAAAATCTTTATGACATATGGCGTGCACAACATGCGGGGGAGAGAGACTATACATACTTCTCAGCAGCACATGGCTCCTACTCTCGCATTGACATGTTTCTGGTAGACCTCCATACGCTTATGCGTTCAAAACAATCCACAATTGAATCAATCACCTGGTCTGATCACGCAGCCATCACTCTTACCATAGAGGAAAGGATTTCATCTCCCACCACTAAACTCTGGAGAAACAACACGTACCTTATGAGCCACCCTAAATACCGCCCAACAATAGAAAAGGATCTCCAAGACTACTTCCAGACCAATTCCACCTCCACAGACGACCCGTACATTCTCTGGAAAGCTCATAAAGCGTATATTCGCGGCACCCTCATCAAAATTGCATATGGAAATAAGAAAGAACAACAGAAAACCATTGAGGCTGCGATGTCAAAACTTCGCATTTTGGAGGCCGCAAACAAAGCAAACCCTAATCCGAGTACCTTTGAACAACTTTACCACGCTAGACAACAACTATGTCTCCTTCTTTTACAAGACTATGAGAAAGCTCTGAAAAAATCCAAAGCTCGATGCTACTCCCAAAGCAACAAAGCTGGTAGAGTATTAGCCAAACAATTACGAAATAAAGCAATAAAATCAAGGACTCCATACATTAAACATCCCTCCACCGGAGTGCATTTAACGGACCCTAGAGATATTGCAAATTCTTTCAAGGATTATTACGAGAAGCTATATACCTACAGGAACATACCCCTCTTCCACCAGATCATCCCTTCTTTGGTGTCCAGCTTTTTAAACAACATCACACTACCAGGCCTTACAGACGAACATCTTCTGGCCCTGAATGCTCCCATCACCCTCCAAGAGGTGTTAAAAACTATAGGGTCTTTGCCCAAGGGTAAATCCCCAGGACCGGACGGCTTCTCCAACGAATACCTGCTCCACTTCCAACATATTCTCGCTCCATTTCTCTTAGGCTTCTTCAACCATGCTATGTCGGGAATACCGCTCCCACACGAATCTCTAGCCGCACTAATTGTCACTCTCCCTAAACCCGGCAAAACAGCTGATGTCCCACAAAACTTCAGACCAATTTCATTATTGAATTCGGACCTTAAACTATACACAAAGATTCTGGCTAACCGCTTGGCTCCTATTCTTCCGGATTTGGTCGTTGTGGATCAGGTGGGCTTCGTGAGGGGACGTCAGGCTCCAGATAATACTAGACATGTTCTCCATCTGGTGGATCTGCTGGAGCGCAAGAAGATTCCATCCCTCATGGTCGCCCTAGACGCCGAGAAGGCGTTTGACCGGATCAATTGGTCATTCGCCTTCTCTGTCCTGCGAAGATTAAGATTCTCGGGCCCCATTCTCAACGCTATATCAAATCTCTACTCTTCTCCATCGGCTAGGGTGTTTACTAATAGTACACTATCGGACAGCTTCCATATCAGAAACGGAACAAGGCAAGGATGCCCCCTATCCCCTTTGATATTTATACTTACTATTGAACCGCTAGCACAGACCCTGCGGCAAAACGAGAGAGTTCGGGGAGTTGGAGTGGCAGACTCCTCTCATCTCATTTCATTATACGCTGATGACATCATACTATCTCTAAATCATCCAGAAACATCTTTGCCAGCTGCGGTCGAAACTATCAAACAATACGGAGCCCTCTCTTTCTACAAAATCAACGAATCTAAAACGCAGATTCTTCCTCTAAACATCCCCACACCTCTTCTGGAAACTCTCAAGAAGAAATTCCCTTATGACTGGAGAACAACAGAGATGGACTACCTAGGGATTAAGATCACTCCCTCAGTCCTACAGGTGTCCAAAGCTAACTACATACCTCGATTGAATGAACTAGAAAAGGAATTTCAGGCCTATGCGAAACATACCTTGTCATGGCTTGGTAGGATATCTGCCTTCCAAATGATGCTACTCCCGAAAATTCTGTACCTATTTAGAACCATCCCTGTGGCACCTCCTTCAACTTTCCTCCAAAAGATTAACGCGATGCTCAATAAATTTATCTGGAACTCCAAAAAACCAAGACTTTCGTCCTCCATCTTATACAGAAGGCGGGGTGTGGGAGGTTTGGGAGTGCCTAACATCTTTGACTATTACTTAGCCTCCCATCTTTCTACCTTAAAGGACTGGTGGCACAACAATGTCCACAAATCCTGGATACATATTGAGGCCCATATGACACCACACCGCAATCTCAGATCCTGGCTACTCTACTCCCTCTGGTCAGAAACAATACCCCCTCTCCCGTCCCCAATTCTGCAACACCTCATGGATAAATGGCGGCACGTTCATCGCGTCACAGGCAAGAAACGGGTGATGAGTATCAGGCGGGCTCCGATTGAATTCTTGGAACAAGCCATCCTAGACCTTGACCCATCTATTTGGAAAGCCTGCGGAATTTCTTCTATCTCACAGATATGGAGCGAAGACTCGGTAATCCCATTTCAGTCTCTTCAATCAACCTTCTCACTACCCTCTAAATGCCTCTTCACGTACCTAAGAATTAAAAATTTTCTTTCCTCCAACCACAACAAACAAGTGACTTACAATAAATCTCTATTGGACCTCCTCAAAACTCCCAATCCTTCTACTAAAATCCTCAGCTCCATCTACAACCTCATGGGAACCAAGGACCATTTGATTAAATCAACCCCATTGCTTAGTTGGGAAAGTCAACTACAGAAATCATATTCGGTCACACAGTGGCAAACAGCTTTGACCTTTACTAAAAAGACCTTTAGATGTGTGACCCACTATGAAACAACTACTAAAATGCTCCTTAGCTGGTACTATACCCCAGAGCGACTCCACCGAATGTACCCGCAGACTTCAAGTTCCTGCTGGAGGGGATGTGGCGAAGAGGGATCTTTATTCCACATACTGTGGACATGTCCTCAAGTGGGGGCATATTGGCAAGACGTCTTCCGTTGGACTTCATCTTTAGTTGGATTCTCTATACCTCCTTCACCAGCCTTGGCACTATTGTTCTTACAGATCGAGTCCTTCCCAAAAACCCACAGAGTAATGATTGGTCACACATTACTAGCAGCATCACTGGCTCTTCTGCGCAACTGGTAATCACCTACCATTGCGTCAAGAGGGGACTTGGAGAATATGGTGGAGCAGACCTACCAATACGAGAAGATCCTTTCGCATGGAGTTTTTGGTGACAGCAAGTTTCAAGGAAATTGGCATTCATGGACACTACATAACCATAACCATCCGTTGTAGAACTGACCTTCTCTTTCCCACCGTACCACCCGCCCCTGTAGTATTACGTTAATGTTATTTTGATTACTGTCTCTGTTATCTTATATTGCTATACATTTGCATTACCTCCTTTCACCAACCAAGGAATCTCTGTCCTTTAGACATCAAACGACGGCTCCTCTACTTGTTATTCTAGAGATCACTTTGTGTTTCTGATACAATATATCTACTCTAGTTGGCTAAACGCTAATATCTTTCTATATGTTGTTATATTATCTTTAAAATTCAATAAAACTGATTGAAAATAAAACTGTACTGTTTAAAGGAATAGCCTTTAGAAAGACTATTCGTCTCCTACCTTTATTTTTCTGCTCCGCGCAGCCGTTTCTGAGAATTTTTGTTTTTCTTCTTTATGCAAATGAGTCTTCAGAAAGCACAGGGGGCATTCTCCCTGTGCTCAAGAAACACAGGGGGCATCCCCTTTGCTCAAAGAAGACGCTCTTCCGAAGATCCAGCGCCGCCTCTCTCTTCTTCTGCTGACGCCTCTCCGCTGCTTCATCAGCCACAGAGTCTCTGTTTGGGATTCAAATCCACATGAAAATGGCCGGCTGGACATGCGCAGTCGACTCTGTCAAACGCGAAATGGCAGAGCCGACTGAGCATGATGAGGTGGCGGAGACGCGTCAGCAGAAGAAGAGAGAGGCGGTGCTGGATCTTCAGAAGTGCGGCTTCTTTGAGCACAGGGGACGCCCCCTGTGCTTTCTGAAGATTCATTTGCATAAAGAAGAAAAATGAAAATTCTCAGAAATGGCTGCGCGGAGCAGAAAAATAAAGGTAGGAGAAGAATAGTCTTTCTAAAGGCTATTCCGACGTGGTGTTAGTGAAAAATGGGTTTCCCAATGATAGAATCCCTTTAATATGTCTACTGCAAGCTGTGAAAAAAAGAGTTGTTCTTATTGGCAAATGCATAGTGTTAGCAGAACAAAACACATGAGAAGTGTTAGGCCAACACTAAAGGAGGAACATTAAAGGGGTATTCCCATGAACATAATTATATCTATATTTGTAAATAATTAAAAGTTAAACATGTTTGCAAATATAAGTAGTTACAAGTTTTGCAGAGTTTTAAAGATTTTCTCTAACCATCTTAGTTGTTACAGTCTGTTGTCTTGATTGGTTGCCAATGTATACGACCACAAATGCAGAAACTTTCTATGTTCTGGGACATGTTTGGAACCCAGCCATGATGTTCTTATTGTAGTTGAGTTCAGTTATCAGGCAGGCACACTACATGTTTCAGAACATATCCTGGCCACAATAAGGAAATCATGGCTGATTTTCTGACCTTAGAAAGGTCCTGCATTGATGGTCGAATGCAATACCAAACGATCAAGACAACAAGACTGTGACTACAAGATATTTAGAGAAAATTTTTAAAACTTTGCAAAATGTTAAACTACTTATATTTGCAAAAATGTTTAACTTTTAATTATCTACAAATTTAAAAATGGTTATGTTCGTGAGAATACCCCTTTAAAACTAAGGCCCTACATAGTGAATCACAGTTAAAAAAAAAAAAAAAAAGGCTGCAGAAAAAACGTGTTTGTCTTTTTCTTCCAGGGTTTTTCATTGAGTTTCTGCTGTGTTTTTCTCCGTTTTTTTCTTCCTCTATTAAATCTATGTAGGAAACACCCATGATTCTGCAGCTAAAATTAACATGCTGTGTATTTCAAAAATGCATACGATTTTGAAAATGAAGCTTTCCCGAAGCTCTTTTTTCCTGCAATGTGTGGATGACATTAAGTAAAATCTCATTCACTTTGCAGGCTACTGACAGACAGTACCCCAGCATATAAAAAAAAAAACAGACAAAAGGACTAGACAGCAAGCTATTGCTAAAATAAATTTATAATGGCAAATTTTTACGAATATGCGAAAAAATGTCATATTGCAGCATAATGTGTCTCCAGAATTTTAGTGGTGGGCACTAGGCACACCAGTTTCACATTGCCAGCATGGGGTATACACCCCTGTCACACCCCTGCACAATGGTACTTACATATAAGAACATTACACGGATAATATTCCTATACAGTAAAGCTAAATCTGCTTGTGCCTAGCTAAATAAGGGAAGACAGCTGACAGCTAATAAAAAGAGTATGGTGCTGGAACTTCAGTAGCCAGGTCATTTGCATGTTGAAATCTTTGCCTTGACCACAAACAAAGTCTGTTGTGGTACCCTATGCTTGCGAGGTTCTTGTTACTTTTGTCAGCTGAATTGACTGATGTATAACAAGTAGACAGGTCAAAGGTCATAATTGTTCAATAGCAACTATCTCATTAGTAAAGCTAATCACATGGGAAATGTAACTCTGGTGCTTTGTGCTTGCTGGCTTACTATTTTTTCAAGCAGACCTAACAACGGGGTTTCCTCTGTGAGTGTTCCTGTTTCTTGAAGGACTAGTGTGCTCACCCACTAAGCATCCTTCTGCCAATCCCTGTCTGTCTGTGTATATCAAAATCTGTTTTTCTAGCCACTCTCTGCTTTGCAATGTTCAGTTGACTGTTTCATGATCTTTTTTTTTGAACATGTGTATTCTGTTTTTCAGACTGTATATTTCTGTTTTATGCAGAAGTTGTGTCTGTAATTCTGTGGAAGCATTTGTCCTTCTGTTATATATCCCTGTCCACATGGATGCATTTGTCCTTCTGTTAAGTATCCCTGTCTGTGTGTACGTATTTGTCCTTCTGTATGCCATATTTGGACACCTACCCTTCTATTTGATGTGTTTGAACATATGTCCTTCCATTTGTATGTTTGGATGCATGTCCTTCATTTGCTGTGTTTGGCTGCCGTTGTGTTTGTAGTTCTTCTACCTGTGATCTATGGAATTCTGTTATGCTTATACCTCTGCTACCTGTGGTCTACAGGCTTCTGTTATTTTTGTACCTGTGGTGTCTAGGCTTTCTTTATATATGTACCTCTACTATCTATCTGGATGTTCTGCTTTGGACTCTTGCATTTGAACCCATCTCTGTTTGCCGTTTCTGGCCTGTTACCAGTCCATATACCCATACAGGGGTTAAAGGGTAAATACCTGCTTAGAGGATGTCATTAGACATGGACTAAAGTCAAACCAGAATGTTAGCACAATGGGTTCACAATCCACTTGCTGTTACAGGAACAAGGCAAGGTTATAGTTGCCATATTGTTTTAGTAAAGCTAAACAGTGTTACATGTGCAGATGACTCATACACCAACAAAACTATGCACTGTTTTTTTAAGTTTGTAATAACTACCCAAGGGCAATTCCTATACTTGTGTAAAGTCAGCACATGAAGCATAATTCCTAAAATAATGTATTTGATTTAGTGTATATGTTGCATAATTTGGTAGTAAAGGGAAACACTTTTAAAATGAACAATGATACAGAATATCACTGCATAAAATGAAGTTCAAGAATGAATATTTCAGCAACAGGGGAATGTAGTTCTCCTCCTATTACTTGAATAGAAGCAGAGCTGCTTCTGTGTCAGTCCAAAGATAGAGATTCTGGCACCAGAAAACTGTCAGAAAAGTTGATGGGTGCAGTGTTTGGGTTTTGGACTGCCACCCATCCGATACGGATGACCTATCCTACTTATAGGTCATCAGTATAAATAAATGCCTAGGGGGTCTGGAAACCCCTTTTGACTTTTTAGTAGGCATAGAAGAAATGATATGGGACTAGAATTATAATCTTCTTGTTAACTTCTTTCTATTTATTTTGCATATGTTCCTCATAACATTGTTTCTATTTTTTTATTGTTGCATTTTAACTTGCTATTTATTGAAGGTACTATATACCCATAAAAATAACAATGATACAAACTAATACTCAAACTATAGAAGAACATGTGAACAACAAACTGTGGTCTTTGCCTAAAAATAGAGGAGAGGAGAAGGCTGGTTTCATGTATTGGTACCTAGGCAGCAATGTCATATAATAGGCATGTTGCTTCAGCCAACCAGACTAGAGCAGCTGTGAGTACTGTATCTTGGCACTCTGAAGCTATTGGCTCCTCTCTGGGGAGTGGAGGGTGTTCAGTTATTAATGATCGCTGAGCAGGCAGCACCATGTCAGTGTGACAACTGATCGGGTGAATGATGCAGCACTAACCACAAGCACCAGCACCACAGAAAGGAGGAGAAGGGGTAGAGTCTACACAAGCAGCATCTCTGTATTGGATTGTCAGCATCAGCCACAGAGAAACAAAGCACGGGCAGCAATGAAGGATCTTAGCAAGAAGCGAGCTGCTCTGTTCATGTTGTAGGATATGTGCATGTGCAGACAACTATAAAAACCCCTATTTAGACCCAGGTTTCAGCGTGCATGCACTGCGGTCAAAGCTGGGGAGTACAAAGAGGATGCAAAGTCTTGTTGGCGGGTAAGTTACAAATGATGTATATTGTTTAGTGTTGCTTTCTGCAATGCACTTGGCATGTTGATTGTTTGCAAAGAGTCACAAATGTAGGAAAATAATCAAGGGTATGTACAATTTATTTCCACCAAATTGTCTTTGCATTCATACTCAATTCCTGAAGGTGAAGAATTCCAATTAGTTTTTCATTTTGGGTGTAGGAAGATGGAACAATATAGGAGAAACCTTGTTTAGGCATTTTCAGTGTTTTCAAGAATGTAAAAGCTGAGATCCCAGTGCCTGAATGAGCATATCACACACAGAGCTATTGGATTTTTGCCAGGCTACATCTTAGGGATTGTGGTAAATGACTTCCCTTAAAACATATCCTCTTGCCAGTCTGAAGAGACTGTGTGAATAGCTGGTCTGCTAATGCAGTTCTGACTGACGCATGTTAAATGAGGAAAAAAATGACTTATATTAAGCAAAGCAGTCCTTAAGCAGTTATCAGGCTCATGGCGAGGAATCTCTGAATATTTTTTTATTTTTCATATTAATTGATTTGTTGAGGTTGTCTGCTATATAGTACAAGGTTGTTAAAAAAAAGGTAGGCTACAAAGTGTATTGTTTGAACAGATTTTAAAATGATGCAGTGCATTCCCCTTCAGCACTTGAGAGGTTAACAAGACAAGCGAAAGCCTCCAGTCACAAGCACCTTTGGGAGAGGCAGCATGCTTAGAGATATGCTTTATTTGAAAGGAAATCCACATATTAGTCTTTCACAGCAAGCACAAATTCCCTGACGAGGACGTGTTTGTCTGCATAAATGAGTTGCCTTGAAGGGGTTAATCTTTATTATTTTTGAGATAATGGACATGAAATCAGAAGTAGTTTAGATTTCTCTCTCAGTGTCTAATTTATTAAGGAATTCTTCCATATTAGCTATGAATTAGCTTGACTTGTTTGTGAAGCCTTCTTTCATATACCACATAAAGTATGTATGATTCTTCTACCCCCCTCCTGATGTAAGGCAGATACAACCTGCTGCTGGACTCTGGGAGCCGGCTTCCATAACTGGCCATTAAGAGTTATTACTCCTAGCATAAGCTTGCTAAGTAATGTAATATATAAAAAGAAGTGTCACCCACGCACAGTCACCGTACTACAAATCCATCAACGTGCAGAGGCATACTGTGTGCATGGACAGCCCTCTAACAATGCAGCTGATCCTGGCAGCTAATAATATGCCAATGCATGAAATTTCCAGCTAATCCCTTAATCATAAAGGGTTTTTCTGAGAGCAGCTACACAAACAAGCTTCAGGATGCCAGGCAGTGAAATTTCTAAATTATTATTATTAATATTTAAAAGAAACAATAACAATGTATCACTTCATTCCATTCCCGCTGCTTCTTCCACAGCTCCTATACTGAATTCCACCATATAAATTTACCCAATGTTTGACATTTCACCTTTTTGTGATAATGTCTTCTATGTCTACAGAATGTGCATTACCAGAGTGTTGTAACTTGAGGCACAGTTGCCAAGAAACACATTTTAGTAAGCTTTTTTAACCAAGGAATTTTGTATATAAAGTCGTAATTGTATGATCATATGCAGTTTTACTATGCTATACATCCATGTGTGCATTGTATGTGCCCAAACATATATCACACACCTTCTTCCCATATACAGTATGCCTTCTATCTATCTATCTATCTATCTATCTATCTATCTATCTATCTATCTATCCTTTATAATGTCCACACAATCAACCAGTTTCCTCATTCATAGATATAGCAGATAAACCTATCACAACTCACAGTTTAGATATATGTTTACATCATAAACAACACGTTCAGACAATTCCTTCAGTATCCTGAGATCTGGACAGAGCCAGCTAAAAAGTGATATATGTTAGTTTATTGATTAACTCTGCATTGGATGACACAATTTAATCAGAATCTGGACATGTGCCAGAAAACCATGGTATGTTAAATAAGAATAATGAAACCAAGCTTTTCCAGATAGACCATGAACATAATGCACTGTGGAGAAAGCCTTTGGCCGTGTATCAGTGGTCTTCTTAGCAGAAAATTGAGCAACTGTCTGATGTGTTACCACCAAGGAAATGATTTAACTTATCAACAAATTAAAAGTGGTTTGTAAGGACAGAATAATCTCTGCAGGCTTCCTCTGGATAGAGCAGCTTTGGTAAAATTGCATTACATGGTAATTTTACAGTACAACACTGGTCATGGGCCATTGCTTTTATCCAAATATATACACAATGCGTTTGATATGGCATTCATATTCATGATATGCAGTGCTTCAGTGTTACCTGGCCTAGCATAATATGCTTAAATATTACATTATATTGGAAAAGTCAAACACATTGCTGTGAGGCACTTTACTGTATTCCAGGCCTTGGTTTGTTAAAAGTATCAACTTAAAAATATACAGTATTTTACATTCAAGTCATAATATTGTGCTTCTAAAATCACTGATGTGCTATCATGTCCCAGACAATATATGAAGACACAATTGGAATTTCTTCAGTCAATAATGATATAATCAAGAATTGTATTGAAGTCTAAGGAGAGACACACGTGCTAGGAACTATGCACAGTATGTTTCAATATTTCAATAGCTCTAGTACCTCTTCATGCACATCACCAATGGTCATCTTAAGGACTCATTGAAACGCATGGAAAACAAGCAAATAGGTACATGTGTGTTATTTACTTAGTGTCAAATTGTCATATAGATAAACATATAAGATAAATGCAGCATAACTATGTGAACAAATGTGCTGCGTTTTGGAAAGCTGCCAAGGACTCAAAAAATAGCACCAATGCACCATAAAACAAAACTCTTGGTATGTAGTGTGTTATATATTTTACGATAGAAATTAACATTCAGCTTCCTCATTTTGTGCAAGTAAAAAAGGTAACAAACATGCCACAGAAAGAGTAGCACAATACATGACATTTTCCATAAAAACACTGTGGGTGAAACCACCTTAATAGTCAAGTACAATCCAAAATGCCATAACTAGTTAACATTTCCAGACAAAAATTATTGGTAGAAAGTATTATTAGTATTTACCGTATGTGCAAGAATAAGAAAATTTAGTTAATGACATGGATAAGAAAAACTGAGGCGAGATTGTATAAATGAATTAGGCTGAAAAGAATCTTAGCAACCACAAGATGCAAAACCCCTCTCCTTGATGAATCTGCTTCTCATTTTAGAATTGAAAACCACTTCATATTCTAATTGGTTGACATTGCATTTCATATGTACCTCTCCAATGAAATAACCAATTATAAGGAATCCATATATCTGAGCAAAAAGCTACAGCTCTCATGAATATGCAGTTCATCTTGTTGCCAGTTACTCTTGCTAGGTACAGGCTCTTAATCCTGGAGGTCAAAGGGGACCTTTTAAAGGTCAGTTGTAGGTAAACATTCAAGAATACATGTTATACAATCCACCCTCTCAAAGTCACCTTTGTTTCTCATCTTTTAGGTATACAGTTTTAATTCAGTGTTTACTGAATTATGCACACGCTGTATATGATATATCTTGCAAATATGATATATCATAAAATTCTGTTGCACAATAAGCAACTTCTGAGAAAGCATTTTTTTCTGAAGAAAATGCTGCAAAACACCAGAAAAATACCGGACGTTAAAGGAATTTTCCAGCTTCAGGACACATGTAATGGCTACTGCTTATAGGATAACTAAGGACAAAATCATCCTTTAAATACCCCATCACAGAAACAAAGCTGGTCATGTGGTTCCTGAGTGTACCGTCACATGAGTACTCCAGCTGATCACTGGCAGCAGTCATGTGCCTTCTGTACTGATATCAGGACCTAGGACAGTGACTGTATATATTTGTAACACTACATTTTTTACATAAGATTAAAAACTCTTTCAATTAATTCAATTATTATAACATTTCACTTTTACACAAGATATCAGTGGAATGATGACTGATTTTTTTTTTACCAACATTAGCACATTTTTTATTAACTTATATTTATAAAGCGAGCACTGCAGGCCATCTTGATATATAAGTGCTATAAATACATTATCAATGATAAGTGTATGCTGTGTGTGGCAAAGTGATAAAGGAAATAGGTCTACAGTTGAAGGTTAGAGGTCACAGTGGACCTCAGTATAGGGATAGAAACACTCGGATGTCTCTACTTATGTACAGTAGGTTGTACATTTTCATGCTTTGTCATTTGAGGGTCTCAAAATGTTGAAACCCAATACTACTGTATATCAAAAAATTACTTGGTCAGTAGCAGTTTATACTAAAAGAAATAAACATGTTCTGTCATTGCGATCATCACAAGGTATTATAAGGGAATGTGGAAGCACCAAAAACATTCTGTATGTTATCCCAATCGTACTGAAACTACAATTGTCACAATTCAGTCACAAGAGTTGAGGTGACACTGTTTTAGTGACTTCTAAGGAATGCCCTATTCATGACCAACACAACATAAATAAAAACATCCATAAACTTAATTTAATATGGTAAATAATAACATTGTGCTAATGATCTCATTATTTTCATGAATGAGAATGGAGTGGCATTGCTATACTGACTTCCAGGAATGTCCTAAAATCTGTTTTTCAGATAGCATGACCAATAAACTTCCAAATAGGACCTTTTACAAGATGTTCAAACTGGTGATAATCTTGATTAATATATGTGAGAAAGTAAACCATTATTAACAAGAAACGGGATCAATCTGATAATACCAAAGGAGATAAATTGCACTCAAAAGCAAGATATTACATAAAGCTCTAGGACTATGATTTGGGGTTTATATATAATGTACCAAGAAAGCAGTACATAAATCTCAATAACTTCTAAAGCTAGAGCATAGATACATAGGGCAAGAAGTTACAGAATATCAGCACAATACCACTCGGAATTCTGCATACTAACATACTCTAGTGGATGACAAATGTGCAGCTATTGTACAATGGGTCAAAAACATCAGAAATGTTTCCTAGGAACTCCGAGCAAAACAAACATGTTAAGCTTGGCATAATTAAAATCCATTTCTTTAGTCAATTGTCTGTATGTAGCTGTTTACTCAGCTCAGCATAAGAAGCAGTGCAGTGCTCTCAGGAATCCATCATGCCGCCCAACATTATGTATTTGTCTTTCATTTCTTCTGAGAGAGATCTGAATCAATAAGTTGAGTGCCATCAGTTAAACTGCACCTCTGGGGCAGCGTGTTAAATGATGTTACTAAAAACAACATGGACAGAAAGGAAGTCTAGAATGTGTCATATTAAATAACCAAAAGGTGCAGTGGGACGATGAGCCAAGTGTGATCAGAATGATGGAGGTGGCAGCTTCTATGTATAGTATGTACTAGTGTTCCTGGATTCTGATTCATAGGTAGCTACAGTAGATGAAATTCTCTTACTCAACATTCTTGTGACTCATGGCTTTTGTTCTAGAACTGTACATCACTCTAAATTCTCTTTCAATATCCAGCTGTGGGTGAAGCAATAAACAAAATTTTAGGTACTGTAGTGTTGGAAATGTACAGTATGTCAACTGTACATATCAACTATACATCTCCAACATCTTGCCATACCTGAGTCTATGTGTATGTTAGGATTTGCTGGTGAATTTTCAGACTGGATTCAGACTGGATTATGTTTTAGAATACTTTGCATTCAGTGTAGGTAAACTATACAGCCAGGTTACATTAAAGAGACCTTTTGAAAAAAAATGGTTACTTGTACACATATCCTGTTCTGCTCTAGGTTATGTTTGCCTGTAGGTCATTATTTCTCAACCTTTTCACTCAGGACACCTCTGAAAAAAACAAACATTCTTTACGGCACCCTATCAAATAACCAAAAGACAACGTCCTAAGCATATTGATAATGTTGAATGAAGACATGCAGTCATCTTCCCAACCAAAATGTTGCGGCCCCCCTGGTAGGTTTCCAAGGCACCACCTGGATGCCGTGGCATCCTTATTGGAAATTGATGCTGTAGATAATCACGCTACCAATGACAATAGCCTTCAAGTCTTCCAAATGCACAAACCTATGATGGATTAACATATGAACATACAGATATATCACCCTTGAAAACAATCTTTAAACCTTATAAACTACTCCTAGCTATGGCATTTGGACCATACTGGCAATACTCATACCCTTAAAAGTACCCACAGAGTCAAGCTCATTGTAGTGCTAACAGTGCCAGTCTCATAAGAAAGCACAAAACTACAATACAGTCTCAAGTTGTTCCTTACTGTAGTGCCAGCTAACGGGAAGATACACGCAAGCACCCAGTATCAGTAGCTGTTTCCTGGAACATCCTCTTCCTGTCCCAGACTGTCATTAGATGCTGGCATAGGAGAACGATGCATGTGCAGCATTACAGCTATAGAACTTCTTGGAAGGGCAGTGAAGGGCATGCAGTCTGAGACGATGCAGAATGCTTATCTCTGTTGGCTACACAGATTTGCTAAAGGCTTTCTAAGGGTTCATTTCTCATGCAAATAAAAATAATTGTCCCAAATTCAGTTTTAACCATAGGAGTATACATTTTAACCAAATGATTTCATATTACGGAAATCTGCATTGTCATATGTTGTGGTTAGCTTACTGTAAGGCAGGATTCATACACTGCCCACCATGACTGCTGGCAATATTTCTCAGCCTTTTTTAGCCACAAAACTACATAATTTTCTACTGCAATATTACAAGGTGCACTACCAACACAGCAGCCACATTATCTGCAATTTGAGCAAATATAATAATGTCAACCTGTAAGACAAGGCTCTGCAGATATGTTTTTCAAAATCCACCAAGACATTAACTGCTGACAAAGCAAGAATAAATTCAGAAAGCACATTATACCAAAGATATGGTATTCATTCAAGCGGCCCATAAGCCATAGTAAAATTCCCACTGGATTCTATTGTTGATATAATGAGAAGTATTCTTACTAGTTGTATTATTCTGATTACTATGTGGACAAAGGAAGGCCTTGTATCTACTCGATAGACAAGGAAGAAATGTACACTTACATGTCTATATGTTTTATACTTTACCTTTTAAAAAACTGTCATGAGGAAAGCACTTGAGCAAGCATACAACAGCTGCTTTGAACATGTCTTATAATAAGAACAGCATATTAGCGTTTTCCTTGGGGCTTTCTACTAATCTGTTAAAGCTATTCACCACTTACAGTATAAGCTCACCTTGCTGTGCTGCTATTCAGGGGCAGTGATGCTTAAAATGTACCTAAATGCAGAAATACTCACATTTTGTGTGATTGGAATTGATGCAATTGATCAGTTTGTATTCTCCTATACTAGCTTGAAAGAACTGAACGTCAATAGTCCACAATGAGCTAAAACACCATATAATTAACATTATTTAGGAAACTATACCGTAGATATAGGCATGTTTGTTGTTGGTCAGTTTTTACAATACTGTGGGACATCATAGAAAGACAAAGGAAAACTATCATACAGATACACAATAAATACATAAAGTATATATCTCTAAAATATGTTTCTAGAGAGACCCTACACTATAATGAAGAAGTCCAGAGGAAGTGTTCTATATGCAGAGGTATCTTTACATCAAGGACTTTTCAATGTTTCCACATAATAGTGAGTAAATTGAGGAAGATTAAGGCAGAAAATAAATATGCACTAGCTAGATTAAAATTTCAGTATATATTTTTGGAGAATGTCTCTCTCTCAATTTTGGTGTTGTGTTTTTGTTTTTTTTATTAAAAAAATTTTTTAAAAGTTAAAAAAAGAAAAAAGGGAAAAAAAGAAAAAAAAAAAAAATGGATAAAAAAAAAATGGGGGGGCCCCTTTTTTTTTATTTTTTTTTTTTTTTTTATATTTGTTGTTTTTTATCAACGTTTTTTTTATTTTTATTTAATTAATAATAGAGGGATAAAATAATATTGGAGGGAAGGAGTGAGGTTTATTATAAAAAAAAAAAATATATAATAAATAAAAAAAAAAAAATTGAGGGGGAAAATATGGACACCTCAACAGAAAAGTGACATTAATATTTAGTAGATCCTCCTTTTGCTAAAATAACAGCCTCTAGTCGCTTCCTGTAGCTTTTAATCAGTTCCTGGATCCTGGATGAAGGTATTTTTGACCATTCCCTTTTAAAAAAAAAATCCTGTTTGGTTAAGTTGGGGGGGGGGCGGGGGGGGGGCGCCCCCCTTTAAAAATCCCCCAAATGTTTAATAATTTTTTGTGGGGGGGGGGGGGGGGGCGGTTCCTAAAAAATTAAATTTTTCCTTCTGTGTGTGTGTGGGTGAGTTGGTGGGGTGGTGTGGGTTGGTTTTTTGGTTTAAAAAACCCCCCCGGCGCGGCTTTTAAAATTTTGTTTGTTTTTTTTTTTTATTTTTTATAAATGGTGGTGGTGGTGGTGGATTGTTATGTGCCTGTTTTTTTTTTAACAAGATTCCCGGTGCCGGCATATGGCCACACAGCCCCAAAGCATGATGGAACCCCCTTTTCCTTCACCAATTCGGCAGAAAGTGTTTTTCTTGAAAGGGGTTTTTTAACCTCCAAACACCCTTTTTGTACACAAAAAAACCCAATTTTTTTTTTTTCTCCCCCCCACCCCCTCTTCCAAAAAAATTGGCTTGTCCAAATGTGTTTTTTTTTCCCCCGGGGGCCCGTTTTTTGGGGGGGTTTTTTTAAAAAGTCTTTTTCCTCACCCCCCCCCCCCACCCCTCCTCTTGGTGTGGGGGGTGTGTGTTGTGGATAAACAGTGACACCATCTGCAGCAAGATGATGCTGCAGCTCTTTGGAGGTGGTCTGTGGATTGTCCTTGACTGTTCTCACCATTCTTCTTCTCTGCCTTTCTGATATTTTTCTTGGCCTGCCACTTCTGGGCTTAACAAGAACTGTCCCTGTGGTCTTCCATTTCCTAACTAGGTTCCTCACAGTGGAAACTGACAGGTTAAATCTCTGAGGCAACTTTTCAGAATGTCTCTCTCTCAGAAACTATGTTCTGAACTTTAGTTTTCAGCCATCATATCACCTAGTGTACTAAGAGCAAATGTGAGAATTCAAATAGGAGAACAAATTGCAATTGGCCACCTTAAATACCTTTTCTCATGATTGGATTCACCTAGCTATGAAGTTCAAAGCTCAGTGAGGTTACAAAACCAATTTTGTGCTTCAGTAAGTCAGTAAAAAGTAGTTAGGAGTATTCAAATCAATAAAATGATAAGGGTACCCAAATTTTTGCAACGGTCAAATTTTGGTTTAATGCATATTGCAATTTTGTTAGTACAATAAACCTCATTTCAATCCTGAAATATTACTGTGTCCATCAGTTATTAGATATATCAAATTGAAATGGCTGTTTCAAACACCCAAATATTTAGAACTAAAAATGATTAAGATTAATAGGGGGGCCCAAACTTTTTCATATGACTGTATAAGGGTATTGCAGATTAAAATAAAAGCAAATAATAAATGTGAATCTATAAATGTAATACAAAAAAAAAAAATTATCTTTATAGTAAAAGTAAAAATACAATGTGAAATCTATAACAGGTGCATTGAGTAAGATTTTCTAGTAGAGATTAGGATAGATACACAGATAGATCGATCGAGCGATAGATTTGTATATATTGCTTTTATATTTTTAACGTTTTAAACTGCAAAGAGGACCTGTCACCAAGTATAAAATGCTAAATTATATATATATATATATATATATATATATATATATATATATATATATATATATTATTGATTTCTGCTGTGCCCCTGAATAATAATAATGTAGATTATATGTAAAGTAGCTCTTATTCTCAAAGTTATTCTCCAAGTGGGCAGGAGCCTATTGTTTTTCTCAGAGACAATAAAAGGTTTATGCCCACTTGGCGAACAGGAGCTACTTTCCATATAGCATTCTTTTGAACACATTAGTTTAAGAAAAAAAAATGCCATTTAGCATTTTATACTTGGTGAAGGGTACTCTTTAAAAGGACACTCTGGTGATTTTTTTCATGAATCATATTATCTCTAAGACCATCTCCTCAGTAATAATAGTTGTCTACTCACAGTGCCTTTCACCTTCTTCAATACGTCACATGATCACATTGTGATGTCTTTTCTCTATCATGGTTTGCTGTGTAAACAGGATGTCTCTCTCTGCTGTCTGCAGATACTATTTGGAAGTACCATGTGACTTCAGATTCATGAAAGTCCTGCCTCCTGTTCATCTGCCCTACTTATTCTGTTAAAATCCCCTGCTCGTTCTCTGATTTGCACATAATCTGCTCCTAATAGCCCCAATTTCTCACATTATCTGCTCCATCACATATTGCAAATAGTTCTCCACTCTCACCATGTGCCCATTACCTTCCTCAGTGTTATCAGTAGCCGTTGTTGCAGCTTTCAGGATCGGTGGTCAAACCATCCTCACAGACTGAGGTTCTGGCAGGTATACAGTCATATGAAAAAGTTTGGGCACCCCTATTAATCTTAATCATTTTTAGTTCTAAATATTTGGGTGTTTGCAACAGCCATTTCAATTTGATGTATCTAATAACTGATGGACACAGTAATATTTCAGGATAGAAATGAGGTTTATTATACTAACAGAAAATGTGCAATATGCATTAAACCAAAATTTGACCGGTGCAAAAGTATGGGCACCTCAATAGAAAAGTGACATTAATATTTAGTAGATCCTCCTTTTGCAAAAATAACAGCCTCTAGTCGCTTCCTGTAGCTTTTAATCAGTTCCTGGATCCTGGATGAAGGTATTTTTGACCATTCCTCTTTACAAAACAATTCCAGTTCAGTTAAGTTTGATGGTCGCCGAGCATGGACAGCCCGCTTCAAATTATCCCACAGATGTTCAATGATATTCAGGTCTGGGGACTGGGATGGCCATTCCAGAACATTGTAATTGTTCCTCTGCATGAATGCCTGAGTAGATTTGGAGCTGTGTTTTGGATCATTGTCTTGCTGAAATATCCATCCCCGGCGTAACTTCACATTCGCCTGATTCTTGTACATTATTCTCAAGACCCCATCTGCTGATACTGAGTTGAATCCATGCGACCCTCAACTTTAACAAGATTCCCGGGGCGGGGATGGGCCACACAGCCCCAAAGCATGATGGAACCTCCACCAAATTTTACAGTGGGTAGCAAGTGTTTTTCTTGGAATGCTGTGTTTTTGGGGCGCCATGGATAACGCCTTTTTGTATGACCAAACAACTCAGTCTTTGTTTCATCAGTCCACAGGACCTTCTTCCAAAATAAAGCTGGCTTGTCCAAATGTGCTTTTGCATACCTCAGGCGACTCTGTTTGTGGCGTGCTTTCAGAAACGGCTTCTTTCGCATCACTCTCCCATACAGCTTCTCCTTGTGCAAAGTGTGCTGTATTGTTGACCGATGCACAGTGACACCATCTGCAGCTAGTGATGCTGCAGCTCTTGGAAGTGTTCTCCGGTTGACCAGTTCTACTGTTCTCAACATTCTTCTTCTCGCTGCCTTTCTGACATTCTGGCCGCCCGGGGGTAAAGAATGCCGGGGGGGGTTCCTTTCCCTTTTTTTTGTCCGCCCAGGGGGAGGGGGGTATTTTCCCCCTTTTTTAGACAAGGATACAGCTCTGAGACAACTTAAGTATCCTTCCCCCACAGTGCAACTTGGTTTCGGTTGGGGGGGGGTGTGGGGGGGCGCGGGGGGGGCCCCAGAAGTAAGATTCATAGATGACAACTTAGCAGTAGGCCACCTCTAAATACCTTTTCTCATGATTGGATACACCTGGCTATGAAGTTCAAAGCTCAGTGAGGTTACAAAACCAATTTTTTGCTCCAGTAAGTCAGTAAAAAGTAGTTAGGAGTATTCAAATCAATAAAATGATAAGGGTACCCAAATTTTTGCAGCGGTCAAATTTTGGTTTAATGCATATTGCACATTTTCTGTTAGTACAATAAACCTCATTTCAATCCTGAAATATTACTGTGTCCATCAGTTATGTAGATATATCAAATTGAAATGGCTGTTGCAAACACCCAAATATTTAGAACTAAAAATGATTAAGATTAATAGGGGGGCCCAAACTTTTTCATATGACTGTATAGTATTAACTATGAAGTGTTTTGCAGAAACAGGACATAGACAAAGATACAGCTACTATACATAACTACAAAAGTATCAAGTAGATGACATTAGCAGTAGCAGATTCTCAATCTTCTTCATGACTACCTTACATAGCTAATAAAAAAAATGCTGGGGTGTCGCTTTAAAGTATTATATGTAGTAATCAAGACTGTACATTTAGCTAACATCAATATCTATAATAACTCAATAGTATCAAGTTATGAAACAGCAAAGCATACAATAGGTCAGAGGCTATTTTGTGTCACAGACCCTTTTAGTGCTCCAGTGATGTCTGTGAATCACTTTTATGATTTTTCATTTTATTTTTCACTTCGAAGTATGTTACATAAATGACATTTCAAGACATCAGCAACAACTGCAATAAGACATCAAAAATTTGTGTCATTACTGCTGGCATCTTGTTCTATTAGTACTACAAAAGTTGTTGCATATATTCATGATTGAAGGAAATACCATGTTGGTAATTTTTTTTTTTTTTTTACAATAAAAGTTTATGAGCCCCCACTCCACCAAAATATAGTCACACAACCCATGGTGGGCCCATCAATGTCCAATTCTGATCTTTTGCCTTAGGGAAAAATTAAGGTATCGCAAGGTTTTTTCTCATTTTTATTTGGTATTTAATTGGCTTTGCCTCAATAACTGTTGAACTTCTCTGCATTGCTGAGCAAGTAAAATGTCAAATGACAAAACAAGATATATTGAGCAGAAAAGAAAATGCATTTAATCACTACATGCTATATGATAGATTACTATTGCTGGGATTTGTGCAATTGTCTTTCTAACCATACTGGTTGGAATATTTTAAAACTGGCTTTACCTGATGGCTTTAATCTAATCCTTGCTGGCATCTGTGCCCCCAAACTGAAATGTACACCAGCTAGGAACTAGCATAGATTTTACGTATAATTTACACCAGTTTTCTGGCATAAATTAGGATAAATTTGTTTGGCTGCGGTGACCCTGCCGCCTGCCACTAATTTCCTCCAGCTTTTTAAAAGAGTGGCATAAGTGACGTAAAAAGGGGAAACGTTGCAATTTTGTTGTAAAATGGCACTAAGAGAGGGTATTTTATACCAGAAAACTGGCAAAAAAACTTTAAAGCATTACCACAAGCTTTCAAAAAGAAGTCTCACAACTCTACTTACAGCATTAGTATTCCTGATATGGACAGTTCAACTAAAAAGGAAAGTAAGATACTGGATGGCAATAGTTATTTTATGCACATGCTACCCATAAGACACTGTTAAACAGAGTTATAAATTGTCTACCACTGAGGCTACTTTCATACCAAATATGAAGTGATTTGAACATGCGGTCATGTCTGCAGCTTTCGAACTATAAAATTGCCGGCCAGTAACCAAACAAAATATATGCATTTTTTATTGTATATACTTAAATTGGAAAGCCTAGCTGACTATGCTTCTCCCCACAGTTACATTTACATACATTATTATACAGTACACCAATCTGCTCAGCTCCTCCTGCTCTATTACATGATACCTGCAGATACTACTGCATTTTCCTGGTGACAGGTTCCCTTTAAGGAGAACATTACTGAGGCCTTCATTTTCTGTTTGTTTTAAAAAGATGGAAAACATTCATAGAACTGTTGCTACTACTTGGCTACATACTTTAATATATAATAATATAATACATTAGTTACATTTCAAGCTTCTCGTTTCTATAGAAGCCATATTAATGCTTGCTGTAGGAAAGATAGATAAACAGAGAAAGACCAAACAGGTCAATTTATTTCTACTAGAGTCCCAGCAACCACATTACCAGGTCATGGGTTATTTTGCCTTAAGAATTATTCTTTAAGATATCTGCATTAGCATATCTGGAGGCTCCAATGTTAAAAGAAAGAAAGTTTACCAAAATGTATGCCTGCAAGCACTACAGCGCACCTGGATAAGTAATAAAGCCTTGGGTATGCCTAAGTATATGCCCACAGGCTTGTCTTCTGAGTTTCCTTATTGTTGTTTTCTTTACAAGACTATTTGTTTCTTTCTTTTCACTAATCTATGACCTATTTTAACTAATATTATTAATCTTCAGAGGGGCACAGCAGTGATTGATAGATTTTATAGATAGATAGATAGATAGATAGATAGATAGATAGATAGATAAGTAAGTTATTAACAAGTGGTTGTACTATACTACAGCTTTAATGTAGCACACCTACAGTATTTGTGTAGCAACAGTGCATTTACTTACATAGACAGACAGGTATGGATACATTGATATGAGGCCTTTCTTTCTCTTTGCTTGCAATTGTTAGACATCATTTCTTCTCATTATGATAATTCCATCATTCATTGTTGCAGTCACTTGCAGGAGACTGAACTGCTATTGAATAACCTATTTATGTGCAGAAAACGACGCAAAAAAATCTTACTAAACAGTGTTCCAAAGTGGCATACTAAATATAATAAAAGACAATGTCTCCCTCCACTCTGTTGGGGCCTCATCATGCCCAAATGGCTCCTGTGTCTTTGTTCCTTACTCTCATTGAGGTTTACCCCTGAGACTCTAATACAGTACAAGAATAAGAGAACTCCAGAAAGGATCAGGCACCAAATACTCCTCTTGGTGTCTCATGCAGTATAGACACCCTGGTCTTCAGTGTTCTGCCTCTGTAAGGATGATAACTATAATTGATATAATTTTGTGCTTCTTTTAGATATTAGATAATGCCAGCTGATAAACTGTGCCCTACATAAGCTGTTTGCTTTACTCTGGCACTACTGCAACACAGTGCTTTGTGTATCGATTACATAAGATGAATGTGACCAAAACCACAAAGATCCCGAGGCAAAGCCGCAGACTTAGACATTTAATATACATAGCTAGTAAGAATGACAACACATCGTTTCATTGGTATTCAGATGAAGTATATAATACACTCAATTGATACTGTAGTTCATTGTTCTCTGCCAAGCTGTTTGGACAAACGATTCTTCTGTTCACAAGAAGGCCAAATTATTATATAAATAGCCCTTCACTGTCTACATCTACAAAAGAAGATAACATGATACAAGCCACTACAATCCCCATAATCACAATTTCCTCTCAATGAACGCAAGGTAAAGCATCATTTAGCATTGCTGAATCATTTAAAACTTTACTACAGGTTATGTAGTAAATATCCGAATATCAAATATCCAAAAGTAAAATATAATCCATGACGTAGCACTTAAATAAATCAGGCTACAGTACAAAAGATCACTCCACATCCACCCCAACACCACTACAAATGTTTCAGCATCTGAGCTTTTGTCCATTGCACATAATAGGTAAAACTAAAAAAAAAAAAAAAAAAAAAATGAACATAAAGCATAACCCCATAATCTAGATTTCTAAGATTTGAAAAGACGATGTGTAATGTCACCCAAACATACAACCTGCACTTTTCTTACAACCTCCCTGTTTGACCAGTTAACAAGCCGAACTAATGTAAATTAATTAGAAATGAGCAGGCTTAATACGTTAATGCAACCAGTAATGGTCTGACTCAAGGGATCAGGCTCAGCTGGTCTTTGTATAATATACATTTATTCTTATATTTCCATGGAATCGAGTGTCTAACTTTGTAATTTACTTCAGGCTTAAGCTGATATGTTATAAAAGAGATACCGTGGGTAGGTGGAAGATATCAGTTTATAAATTATTCATCAAATCTAGAAAACAATATCAAAATATAGAAAATGCAGACAAAATGATGGGAGGCGGTATGTCAATTCTGGAATGTGAAAAACAGATCTTGACACAGATGGTACAGGTTAATTTTGTAAGCAGGCAAATATTATTCACAGTTCATTTTACAGATGGCTAGTTCTAAATGAGTCCCAAATATGTGACTTTCTTTAAAGTTATCTTGCATGAGTTAACACATAGCAGTGTTTATGAAAAATGTGATTTAATATCATAGCACTTCATAAGTCCCATTAAATAAGTAGTTACACTTATTAACCCCTGTCACATTAACAATGCTAATATCCTCTGAGTGCTAAAATATGAGAACAAATGACTAAAAGTCAAAGCATTTTTATTCTTTTTATATGCAAAAGTGTCTGTAGCCACTCGACACTGAAACATGTTTTATTCAAAAGTAGATTAAAACTTGCATGCAAAATCAGGAGAATTAGAATATTTCTTTTTGTAAATGAGAGAGAACATTGTTATCTTTCTTGGTACAGATGAAGCCTGCAGAACATTGCACAGAGAGATTTTACATGTAGGGAGGACATGATCAAAGCTTCAGATCCTGCTTACTCTAGGTTGATAGTAATCATGTAACCATTGACAGAAATGATGGTGAGGTTACACCGGATTAGCTGTCACCTTGCGCGCCAAGGTAATTAATGAGCCATAGTGGTACACACCATCATGCTGCTCATATCCCACAGTGGACAGAACTGGAAGCTTTTCATTAAGAATTACTCTGCAGGAGTCTCATTGGGGAACAGATAATATACTATATTCTTTTGTTACACTGTGACTCTATACACTTAAATGTATTATTTCAGATAGATCACTAACAAACCAGGTAGACAAAGCAAAATCTAACAACATCATCCTGTCTAGAGCCCAGCATAAAGCGAAGATTTTTTTTCCTTCTCTTGGTAGATGGTGAAAATAATCCTTCTATATTTATGACCTGCAGTCTTCTAATGGGCTACATTACTCATTAAAGAAATTATTTAATAGTCATTCTCCATGAGAAAGTTGTTGACAGTAGCTGGTTATGGATATTGCCTGTAAAGCCTTCCCTGATAGCATTGACGGAAGCAATTTTCCCATATAGAGTGTACGTATACCCACTGAAGGTTAAAGGCAGTTGTGTTAAAAAGATTCTTTCAGACGCTGCAATTATGGAGTTTGCACCACTGTGACTCAGGAGTTCCTGTGTTTATCCTGAGCTATGAACAGAAGCCCATGTCTGGAGCATTGAGATCATTGCCAATATTGCTTCTAAACCACTTATGCCCTCCCTTATCTTTCCTCTTGGCTGGTCATGTCAGATATGCCTGTCACAAGTCAAGCACCTTTTCTCAAAGCAGCAAGATCTCTTGATAAGCTAACACAACGCAATATGCTAACTATAACATTTGTGTCTGTATATGGCTACTCTATGGGAGGGTGGGGGAAGGTGTGTATTGCAGCCCTTCAAGGCTTTTTTTTTTACCATGTTGTGATATTGTGTTGAATTGGTTTCATGATAAATTGCAATAGTTTACTAAACTGCAAAAGAGTTTGGTCTGATCACATCAGTATGTGCTATTGTAGAGTTAGCCCTATAGTGAACATATCTTTTTTGTATTAAAGTGCAATTTTACTACCGAGAAAATAAACTTTGAATCCATATGCAAATGAACTCTTCGGTGAATCCAGTGTTCACCTCTAAAATAAAGATTGGTAGGTTCCAATGTGCAGTGACCAGAGATGAAAACTAGTGCTATAACAGACACATCCACAGCTCATTTCCATACACATTAAAAGATATAGTATGCTTAACCTTAACTAAGGTGGACGCTGGTAAGTAATGCATGTTTTGCTACGCATGTGCGGTATTTAGTATAGGATCCAGGGCTTCTTGCATGACATTGCATTACCAGAATTCCGGTTTCTGCATTGGATCACATACAGTAGCACCATTGTATATGATCACTACATTCAGGTTTATCAGATCTATTCAAATGGTATTGGTATTGTCCACCTACACATTACAGCCCCCTGAAGAAGCTGCGGTGAAACATTGGGGCTGGAGGTAGAGGTCACGGTACTTTGTATAGTACACAGATTATCTATCTGACTTGTTTGCAATATAGATATGTTAATGTTATTTATGAATTGCAAACCAGATAGTTTATATTTATTTTTATTTTTCGTCATTGTGATTGAGATGTTTTGGATATCTAATCCTATCAGTTATGATTATTTTTTTCAATCATGTATTTATTATTATTAATTGAATGATTGATTGATGATTGCACATATTTATATTTATACATATTTATCAAATATGTTTTACCATCATATTAGTTATTGAATTGTCTTCATATTTATGAATTTTTGTGTCCTGTTGTTTGCTGTGACCATCACCCTCTATATGTTTTTAATGGATATTTAGTGGTTTATTTGTTGTACTAATAAAAGAGATTTTGATTTTCTTCCTGAGGTATATGGAAAATTGTAGGTGATTGCTTTAAAAGATATGTTCACTATGCCTTTAACTTCCATTAACAATATGTAAGTGATTTTGGTGATTTTAGACTCTATTTAAGTTTTATCTATGCAAACAGTAGCACAACTGTAAAAGGCACAATTATGTTTGTACCTGTACCTGTGCACATATCTGCACTAAGTACTTAACACTGCTGCACACAAGCATAGTGGTAAATATGAAGCCACATTTACAATGATGCTACACTTTGACTCACAGAGTCATTTTGACTCACACAGTTATTGTAGAGTCTGCCTTAGTGCCAGATTCTTGTTGCAAGATTTCAGATTTATGTTCCCATTGTGAGCTATGTTGATGGGTTATATGGATGGTATTTTCATTTGTTCCTTTTCTTTACATTCACCCTAAGGATCTTACAAACTTTGTCTTATGAAGTTAAACAATGGTAAACATCGAAATTAGATAACAGCAGTAAAGTATTGATTTGGATTTGTTGATTATTTTGCCTGCAAGGTATAGACTAGGCACACAATGCATATCTTCCTGTCACTTAAGTACCCAGTGTGGGATATTGTAAGCTGACAGTATTGAATAAAAATGGTCAATTTTTGCTGTATTGTTCTAGGCACAAAACAATAGTATTTCTATTTATACTGATTTTGCCGTCTGCTAATAAAAATCATTAAAGAGGTTGTCCAGAAATTTTTATTTATGACTTATTCTTAAGATAAGTCATAAATATCTGGTTTGGTGGGGTGCAACAGCTGGACACAGCACAGATCTGCTGTTTGGGGTCACTTCTGATACTCCTACTACACATTGCACGGAGCATAAAGCAGTTGGAGCCATGCTCCGAATATTTGGAGTATAGCTGAAATGGTGTCTTATTTGGATCAGTAACACAAACATGTATTGCTTTATGCCTCTCTTCCCTATTTAATGGGTTTTACAGCCCACCTCAAACACGTTCGCCTACTGGAAAAAATAACCATGACAGGATGCCAGTGCCAAGTGAAATAATAGAAAGCACTCTTTAGCACGGAGGCCCTCTTCTGTAACCTGACAAGTGATACTTGTTTGATTGCTGGAGGTTTGACTACTGGAACCCCCATCAATTATGAGAATGAGGGTCTCTGAGAGCACCATATAAAATTGAGAAGTAGTGTGTTTGCTTTGCTAACAGTTTATTCACTGCTTTGTGACTTTTGGAATGGCTATTTCAGTCCCACAGAAGTGAATGGAGTGGTGGCCAAGCATATGCACCACAGCTCCATGCACATGGGTCACTCAAGGACCACTGTTCATGAGATCAGTGAAGGTCCTCTGGAGATTATGGATATTAGTGAAAAGACCCCTTTAAGTAAAGGGTTCCTCTAAAAATGGCAGAACATATATTCCCCTTACGTCCGACAGCAGCACAATATGGGGTATCTCTGCCCCTGTGTGTTGTTTAGGACAGGTGGAACCTTTAATTAGCACCAAAAAGGTGCCTCCTACTAGCCCTATAAGAGGGCACAAGAGACCTCCCTCCACTGTGTTTTTTTCTGTCCTGTGTGGAACAGGTGGACGGAGGTCTCTTGTGACCTCCCGTTGCTAGGGGTTTTAGTTACTCCTGGCTTACCTTCTTGGGGTACCTCGGTCCCAAAGAAAAAACCTCCGGTCCTTCGGGCCTTTGCACCGCAGCGTTATCCGGCATCCATCTGCAGGCAGCGCGATCCCGGAAGTAAGCGGGGAACCTCCGCGGCCGGAACTTTTCTCCGGTTCTGTGTTCCCAGGGGAAGGAAGCCTTTGCGCACCACCGCGCCCTACTTCCGGTTTTCTCGGAAAAAGTGCGGTAAGTTTGGAAATTTAAAATTTAAAGGCAAAATATAGAGTTTAGTCATCTCAGTTGACCTTTTGTTAAACATTATCATTGGACATCCGCAGTTTCCAGACAACTGCCTTTGGTCAGTCAGTCCTTGATGTTGTAAGGCGAGGAAACCCTCCCTAGGGGAATTACTTGCTATCTCCCCATATTGTGCTGCTGTCGGACGTAAGGGGAATCGTTGATTGTAATGTCAATCTGTATTCCCTTAGTCCAGACAGCAGCACAAGGCTTCCCTCCCTAGAAGCTTGTTTCCTGTTACTTTATAATTTACACAGTGGAGGGAGGTCTCTTGTGCCCTCTTATAGGGCTAGTAGGAGGCACCTTTTTGGTGCTAATTAAAGGTTCCACCTGTCCTAAACAACACACAGGGGCAGAGATACCCCATATTGTGCTGCTGTCTGGACTAAGGGAATACAGATTGACATTACAATCAACGATTGTTAATGATGTTCAGAAACTCATCTATATCCAAGTTTATATTATACAGACAATGAACTACATAGCCTAGAAGTCACACACAACTCAGGCATTAGACGCAATTCTAAAATTTCATGGGATAATCAGAATATGTTACAGTGTGTTGCTTCCATTGAAATGTCTATTAAAAAGTGAGGTTTGTAGTATGTAAAACATATGATAATAAAATCTGACTTATTCCAAATATGTGTGCTGTGCCGAAAAAAATTTCGATCTCCATAGGTAATAAGGCTATACAATGCAAAAATTTGCATCCCTGTTTGTCTTCAACATCCTACAATAATGAAAAGAGAAACACTGCATAATATGAAATTATATTATTGCTTTCTATAACCATTGCCAGCAGAACTGAATAATTTCCTCAAAAGTATGTCCAGCCTTTACTGAATTATCGCCAAGTTATTGATTTTGAGCTTATTGTTTATTTAAATGAATTATTGTCCGTAGTAGTTTTAGCAGTTGACTTTGTTTATTTCATAGGTATATTCTTGTTTAGACTGTATTATTGGCTGAGCTGTGAGGTCAGAGATAGCCCCCTTGCACACGACCGTCTGAATGGTTTTCCCAGATAGCACACTGACCCATTCATTTCTTTGGGCCCATACACATGACCGTGAATTACATGACCACATGTGCGGACCAACCGTCTGGGCCGTAAAATATGGAACATTTCTGTCCGAATGAAAAGGGCCATGGAAGCATGGCCGGTGCACGGGTGGCACACGAATAACATCCGTGTGTCACCTGCGCGCCGCCCATGCCATTCATTCACGGCTGCCGGAAAACACACGTGTGCAAGTGGTTTTAGATTTGGGTGGTGTTCATAGAAATGTACTCACTGCAGCTTTGCTTTAAATTTGTTATTAATGTAGTATAATTAACAGGTTGCCAACACTCTCAGTACATGTAGTCAACAGGGGACATATTAGGCTCAAGAGTCCAGAAAATGTCACTGCTGGGAGTGTCTCAGTTACAGACCTTTTCACTTCAGATACAGCCAACATTTTTTTTTTTTTTACCGTATTTATTAGACCCCCCTAGTGGTCTTGAACCTAATGAAATTGTAATGCATTGCAAATTATAAGCATCATAAAAAATGAACACCCTCAGAAATGGTGGTATTGCATTTTCCTATTACACCCTATAAGTTTTGACACTTTATCCAAAAATTATATGAAACATGAAACAGTGGCAAGAAAACATACGACTTGCCAACAAATAACAAAATAATAGTAGGCAGGGAGGAATAATACACACACAAAAAAGGGAAAATGGCTGAGCCAGAAAGGGGTTTGTTTATTAAATGCACAGTCTGTTGCAGATTTAGTAAAGTTTAGACATTATAACTAATAGATACTGCATATTATACATAGGTACATGAAGCCATGGCCAAAAAATTTGAGACAAACTTTGTTTTTTTTTTTTACAAAGTTTGCTGTTTCAATGTTTTTAGATTTCTTTTAGACAGATGTACAGTTCTAAGCATTTCATACATTTTTAAACTTTTAATGACAAATATATCAAGTTTATGTAAAGATTCAATATTTGCAGTGTTGATATTTAAAATATTGATATCAAGTTATGGGCCAAATCCTGAATGATAGCAACCCATTGTTGACTAATCAGTGCTTGGAGTCTATCACAATTTCAGTGTTCTTGTTTCTCTACCTGCTCTTTGAGGATTGATTTCAGGTTCTCAATGGGATTGCGATCTGGGGAATTTCCTGGCCATGGGCCAATGTTTTGCTCACCGAGCCACCTAGTTATCACTTTTGCCTTGTGAAATGGTGCTCCATCATACTGGAAAAAGGATTGTCCATCACCAAATTGCTCCTGGATGGCCAGGAGAAGCTGCTCTTAGAGGATATTTATATACCATTCTTTATTCAAGGCAGTGCTCTTAGAGAGCCCACTCCCTTGAATGAAAAGCAACCCTGGAAATGACAGTAGGCATGTATTTAAGGCAAATTATATATGATATATAAAATTTATTAGGGACAGTTCAACTTCCATCACATCCCTCTATTGGTTACAAAGGTACAACAGATGTGTCTATACTTAAGTTATCTCTAATCTTGTTAAAGATTCCAATTGATCTGGAAACCAATTTAAAACAATATCATGACATGCTAACAAAAGCTTTGAAAGACTGCAATTCACCCTCCCCACTGGACACATTCATAAATAAGATCATTAGCATCACTTTGTGAGAACTTGTCACAAAGCCACGTTGTCTTTAGAAAAATTGCATAAATTGTGCTACACATATCTGGACATGTCCAGTCATCAGGACTGATAAAGGATGACACATCTGTATGCCCGCTGAAAATGTCCTGGTACATAAGATCCAGTCATAAATGTGGGCCATATCACCTCACTTTGGTCCAGCTTGAGGGCAGAAAAAGATAATTAACAAAATAACAAAGACCAGATTTTAATCAACATATGAAAGGTAGAAATAAAATATAATGCATAAGATAGAAGCAATAATTATTTTACTTTACTTCATATAAAAACTACAAGACAGTCTCCCATGTTTGACTTTATTCTACTTCTAGATCTATTCTCTGCACAAACCAATCTTTCCAACATAAACAGAAACTCTTCCTAAATCTGCATTTTATTGATTTTTTTTTTTCTATGGATTCCATAGGAGAAAAGAAATGACTGCAGGTCTATGCTATGGTATTCAGCAATAGGAATTTCCAAATGCAATCACACTATCATTACAGCAATCTGGAAGAATATCTTTCATCTCTCTAAGCAGAACATCTTTGGTGTGACACCACATTCATCTTTCATGAACTAGAAATATATTGTATTCTAAACAGGATGTACAGTATACCAAAATAGGAGTGCATACAATTCCTCCTGCATTCAGACAGGATGGTGAGCACACATCACATGTTCTTCTATTTGTCTGTGACAAACCATTCCATTAAATCAATCTATCATTTGCCACATCCCTGTCCTTGCTCTGAACATGTTCTTACTCTGAAAGTATAAAGCATCTCTTAACCCAGCATGTGGGCAGACAATAAGAGCTCTCCTGATTTCACCAATCTAGCAAAAACTATTTTGGCAAGGTAAATCTTAATTAACGCTGCATGGCCGACAATCAGGCAAATTAGATATAATCTGTATTGCAGAACTGCGGTATTTAACCACTGCCTCAGTCTTCACTTTCTAAATACAGAGCAGCTGTCTCGCTGCTTTACTGAGTACTCACATTATAAAGTCCCACAGTATAACCACGATTTTACATGTAAAAAATAAACCTTTACACCATTCTATCCCTTGTCTTATCTTTCTTCTTTTGCCTTAACATAAAAAATATAGAGGTATGGCTGGTGCCAGCTGCACAGTTGCCGCTGGTTATTTCTGTCAATATGAAATGACAAATGCATCATCAGCCAGCAGCTTGATAAAACGGTAGTATGCTTTAAGATATAGCTGTTTCACCTACTACCTTCATATTGGCAAATGTAACAAGGAAGACTACCGTCTGCAGGAAGGAAATGTATTATTGTTAATCTGTAGCTCATATTCTGTTTCTTACAACCTTTTCAAAATAAATTGGATTTGTTAAGTTTCTTTCCTCTTGGGTAACAATGTAGTTAACCAATAGCAGATGCCTTCAGTTCTTTACATATCCATTAAATAATTTAACCTAAGAAATTGACATTCTTATATTTATATTCTTACATTATTATTATTATACATTCTAGGAAAAGTGCACCATAATGGAGTACCTGAAATTTAAAGGGGCGTTACAGTTTCAACAAAAAATCTTGCTCTTTGCACAATGAATAATCATCATTTCCTTAGCAAAATTTTAGTGTTAATTCTTCACAGTTTTCAATGCTTGCTAGCACTCAAACATGGGGGAGATTATTATCTAGTACTACCTTAGCTGTGGAAAGCTTAAAGCAACTGTTCAATTTGTATAATCCCTTTTGTTAAAAGGATCCCTACATTTTCTTTTTCGCTGCTCAGCAGAATGGGGAACTTCCCTCATGTAATTTATAGGTTATTTGAAAAATCCTTGGTTTTGTACCAAAAGATCCACTATGCATAACATACAAAGTCTATAAATTTGCAGCGTAAAAGCTGAGCTATTAATGCCACATATGTATCTATAATAAATGTAGGTAGTAATCATGTTGGGAGAAGACATTTTTCTGTACTTTTTTCAGCCATCCCATTGAAGGACATTAGAGCTGGTCTACTTCTTGTCTGCAACATCTGAACAATAAACCGTATTAAACTGCACAGCTAATAAATCTAATAGTTGGCCATAAACATTAGATAGCTGCTGGCTACATGCTTTCTTGACCATCAGTTATCTCTCTAGACCCCCCCTGATACAATGCATGCTCTGTTTAGGTGGACATACATGTTTTCTTAAAAGAGAGAGGAGAATAATGCCAGATACCTCTAGTGGTGGCGTATCTTCCCTGGAGACAAAAGGATTGGGCATGATGAAATCTAGCACACCGATTCCCCACTCCCCTGACATTTGTCATTAAGGGAGAGTTGGAAAGCCCTCATATACATTAGATGGTTGGTGGGTTGAACAGACATTTACTAATGTGTATGGCTAGCTTATACACATAAATGGCCTACAAGCAAAATTAATTCTGGGGTCTACTGTACAGAAAATTTTTATTTTTATTATAGATACCACTTTTGGTATGTAAATTTTGTTTCAGTGTTAGTGGTTAGGTCTAGGAGGAAGACTCCCCATATCAATTATCGGTTAATCCTCAGATCAGTGAGCTGGGTCCACTGTACAGCTACATTCCAATACAACTTGAATTATGGGCATATTCCTAAAACTGTGCTAATGCTTATTTTGTTTTCAGTAGAAGCTCCCTTAATCCATGCCTCAGAGTGTTTCTGTCCTGGAGGCCTTTCAGTATATTGATAAAACTAGGATCTTCTTAGGTCTGTCTGCCAATTATATGTGCTCAGATTGCAGCAGGATTTAGGCAGATGCATGACACTGCAATTTGATCAATGATTGGGGCCTATACAGTGAAATCATTGGGGCAGATTTAAGGCATTTATCTATCAAGAGCTGCAGGCCTCTTAAATTACAGGCATGCTTGTGCGCCAGAACAAATTTCTTGCATAATACAATAGGTCAGGCCAAGGCACCCACCCTGCCCTGCCTTGCTTTTTGTCCATATTTGCGTAACGTGGGGAGAGAGGTGCAGAATGTGGGATATGTCACAGCTTATTATACAGAAACATAGGCAGTTTGAGATACTGAACAATGCTTATAAGTATATAAATAAAAAAGAGTGTACTGTGCTGGGGGCCCACCAATGGATTCACCTACTCCCCTGTGGACTAATCCAAGCCTGGGTTTTAATATACTAATGAATACCAACATCTTGACAATCAAGTAAAAAGTTCAGTCTTTAAGAAATGCAAACATTACAGCTTAACACCATGCTGTAAAAAAAGAGTACAAATTATATTTCAATCCCTGTCATAATAAATGAGCTCCTTCCTGGCTCTGGTAATGGATTTAAATGGCATTTATGATTTTTCTCTTTGTTACATGCACTTAATTGTCCCAATGCATTTGAGAGATGATTAATGTTCCTAATAACACACATTTACAAACAAACAAACTGATGCAATGTCTCCAGAAAGTGACTAAACATGTTATAGAAATTACTGCATGATACAAATTGGTTTTGAAGAGCCCAAGTTCATTCCACAATGTCTGTGATGAATAAATGAATGAATAATTGTTGACTTGATGGCTAAAACTAAAAAAAAAAAAGAAAAGCAAGTTGAACACTCACAAAATAAACCAAATGAAGCAAATGTCAAAAGGGAATTGAATTTATTTCTACAGGCAAATCTGTCTGAATGTCACATTTTAATAACACCAGAGCAGGGCATCACTACTGCAGAAGTAGTCTGCTAACACTATTCGCTTTGTAGTCCGAAGGAAAGCTTCATATTTTATGCATCAATTATGTCTTCTGTCTACATTAGAGACAACATAAAATACCTGATCTGCTGGTATACTACATTTACAATGAATAATAATTAAAAATATAGTATACACTGCTTGAACACCTATGAAAAAATTGACCCCTTTCAGAAATATACAAACCATAGAGGCAGCTAAGGCTTAGTTATCATCTGCGCTGGAGTCTCAGTAGAAGACTCAGTTGCAATGCATGCAACATCCTCTTCTTAAAGTTTTAAAACAATGGACACCCAACGGACCTCATTATGGTCAATGGAGTCCGTCGGGCTGGGCTCCATGTGTAACCGCTGTTACAGTGGTCAGACTGTCCATTGTTCTTGTCTTTTTATAGACCAGAATAATGGAAAGGTGACCCTACTGTGAACCTAGCATAAAAGGCCTGCTGTTAACCTTCTAAACAGAAGCGCAAAGAGTTGGATCAGGGATGCAAACATGGTGTGGTCTGAATATCAGGGCCAGTGGTGACAGGTAATGTATTCTTAGCCACTGCATAGGTTGCATACCCGTAAGGCTACCTCTGGAGGTAATAAGTTGTAACATGGGGAATTATCTCAAGGATCCTGGATAGTAGAAGTATTATTAATTATTATTATCATTGTTTATTTATATAGCACCATCAATTCCATTGTGCTGTACATTTGAGGGTTTACATAAGGGTACACAAAATATACAAAACAAATATAATAGTAAAGTGACAAACTGGCACAGTGGGATAGAGGGCCCTGCCCGCAAGGGCTTACAATCTATGAGGGAAGTATTAAGCTCTCCTTTGCCAGGACATTAGGAATGTGGTGGTCTATTCGGTGCAAGAAGTTGCTATGGAACCCTCTCTCACACATGTACATCCTCTATCCTCCCTACAGGTGAAACCTATTACTGTCAAATAAGGCAATGCACATGAGTAGTGATACAGACATGAATACAGAAATAAATCATATGAAAACACAATAGAACACATTTTTTAATCATAATTTGTTTTGTTAAACATGTACAATATCAACTTAAAATGCAATATTATTAATGAAGTGCTCAGCTGAGCAAAACATGTAATTAAAAATAAATACAAATCATGTTTTTTTCATAATTAGCAGTGACAGTATCTCTACAAGCGCATAATTTATGAAGCTACATAAATCACGTCAGCTAAGATAAAATGCTGCCAAGACTCAAATGTTCATTTCTTATTCTCTATAAAGGGAATGTTAATGAGTAATATCTGCTCTGTAAATTATCACTTGTCAGCAATATCAACACCAGGCTGTCATTACATTCATATACCTAAATGGAAAGCCTTAAGCTATGTTATATGCTCTTCCTTCTGAATTTTACTCATTTGCACATATGTCCTCACATGATATCACATAGCATTCTTAAGATTTTACTTTTTCACATAACAAGACTTTGAGGACGTTTGCATAATAACCATAGGTCATGAAACACTGCTATACACAACGTCATGACCTTCATGGAGAACAGATGTCTGTCATCTAGCAAAGTATGACTACTCTTACATTGAGGAAGGAGCTATTTTAAAGTCCTATTAGGATAATTGAATGAAAAATGACATATCTGCGACACCTAAATAAATGTATTTATAAAGAACCTCGAACTTCACATGTAAATACAGTAAATGTCAGTCAAGATGTAATGAAAGCGCTGTTACAAAAATAACCATATCTTTTCATTTATATGGAGATCATTGATAGAGCAGAACTAAGGGTCACACCATCTTCAAACACTACTTTCAGCATTGAAATGCCCCAGTTGCATATATATATGGCATTGGCTCTCACTCCCGTATTTTTTGCATACTATTTTATAGACAACTATGCTTTTCAATACTGTTGAGGTAGATAATTACTAGCCACAGGACATAAGGGCACTACTGCCGCATATTTTTAAGTAATGAGGGGCAGGTTACACATAAAATAATAATCGTAATAATAAATATGTTGCTCTAATGGTCAGATGGTAAAAATCATTGTGCCAAATATCTAAACTTCCCAATTATTATCAGGGTTTTGTTGCAGTCGGTCATTTTATAACTATATTGTCTAGCAAGTCTTCATTTTTGCATGCAGCTCAGATAAAATAGTGCTATGCATTGTTAAAAGCAAATACCCTTGAAATTGTACAAAATAAAGTAAATAATACCACCTATCAAAAAACTCAATGAGACCAACTTTTGCTCTTTGCGCTTTTTGTGTTTTTTTCTGTCAATCTATTTACAGCACATTATATTTTTCACTTTTATTCATATTATTAGTAAGGAGACAAGACCTGTAGCAGCTGTAAGTTGAGTTAATGTGTTCTTTTTCATAAGAGCCTTGTAGCAAGGTTGTCTGTGTATTATAACTACACTGTTCTAAACATGTTCAAGCACTAGGTTCAGAATACACATTTGAACACATTTTAACATTCATATATGTCCACCATTGCCGCACTTTGCAAAATAATACTTGGCTAAGACAAAAGTACACTGACAAAATATGGCCATGCATATGTCAAAGGATACATCTGGCCCATAGCACTATGGGAATGTTAAATAATATATATATATATATATATATATATATATATATATATATATATATACACGTGGACAAAATTGTTGGTACCCCTCGTTTAATTAAAGAAAAACCCACAATGGTCACAGAAATAGCTTGAATCTGACAAAGGTAATAATATATAAAAATTCTATGAAAATGAACAAATGAAAGTCAGACATTGCTTTTCAACCATGCTTCAACAGAATTTTTTAAAAAAGAAAACTCATGAAACAGGCCTGGACAGAAATGATGGTACCCTTAACTTAATATTTTGTTGCACAACCTTTTGAGGCAATCACTGCAATTAAATGATTCCTGTAACTGTCAATGAGACTTCTGCACCTCTCATCAGGTATTTTGGCCCACTCCTCATGAGAAAACTCCTCCAGTTGTCTCAGGTTTGAAGGGTGCCTTTTCCAGACGGCATGTTTCAGCAGCTTCCAAAGATGCTCAATAGGATTTAAGTCAGGGCTCATAGAAGGCCACTTCAGAATACTCCAATGTTTTCCTCTTAGCCATTATTGGGTGTTTTTAGCTGTAGGGACAGTGTTCTTTCAAGATATGCTTCATTTTTCCATCTGTGAACATACAGCTGATGTGCCTTGCCAAAAATTTCGATTTTTGTCTCATATGTCCATAGGACATTCTCCCAAAAGCTTTGTTGCTTGTCAAGTAGCCACAAAGCTTCTGTCATGTAGTTTGGCAAATTACTTTTGTCAGATTCAAGTTATTTCTGTGACCATTGTGGGTTTTTCTTTCAGTAAACGAGGGGTACCAACAATTTTGTCCACATGTGTATCTATTCAGGTTTACCTCCTGACATGTGCACCAAATGTAGGCCCTGAATACACTGTGAATTTAGCCTAATACAGATACAAGATGTCCACATGACCATGGACTGTATACCACATGACCATGGACTGCTTTTAGATAGAAAACCGTGAGGAATTGATACAGAAAGTATATTGGAAAATTGTAGAACTTTTTATTATACACAAAATATTTGTCTGAAATTGGACAACCCCTTTAACTCTTCCATTCCTTGAGTGACAGAGCCAGGAAACTAAGTTGAACTCTCATCTGGCCATGTATTCTCGCATTCGCACTGTGTATTGCATATCTTCAGCAGTCAGACCACCTCCGTTCATTTATTTATCCTCAATCCTATAGATAGAGGATAAATACTTTTCATGACATCACCCATTTAAGATCTGTTGATAAGTTGCTTAATTTTTCATTTTAAATATATTGGAAAAACAAAAGCTATATGTGAATGTGTACATTACCTGTATGAAATCTATCACATAGAATAAATTATGCAACACCAAACCTCTTCATGTTTCATTCAGCAAAGGTTTATATTAAGAATATAAGGGCCGGTTCACATCTGCGTTCGGTTTCCGTACAGAGAGTCCGTTTGGGGACCCCCGAATGGAAACCTATACTCATAGAAAAGCGATTTACATAAGTAAACCTGCGGACCCCATAGACTATAATTTTTCCGCACGAAACATGGGGAGAGTAAAGTGCTGCTTGCAGCACTTTTCTCTCCGCATGGTTCCATATATTTTGTGCGGAAACCGAGTGGCAACCACACGGACCCCATTATAGTCTATGGGGTCCGCAGGTTTCCTTATGTAAACCACTTTTCTGTGCGTATAGGCTTGGAGACCCCCCGAACGGAATCCCAGACGCAGATGTGAACCGGCCCTAAGAAGAATATATGAAGTATTTTAAGTGCATGAACATCTTTAAGAGGTACACCCTTGTAGTGTGTTGTGATAACCAAAAGACAATGTAATTCAAACATCCTTTGCCTTGTAAATAATAAACTGTGGTAGTCATGCCTAAAATTATATAATCTCCATTTTTAGGTCAATGACCAAGATACATATTTACTGTCATATTAGCTGTTTCTAAGGCTAGTTTCACACCGGCGTCCGGTCTTCGCCTGGGGATTCCTTTCCCCAATCCATATTTTTCAGCCCTTTTCGGTCACTGGTGTTGGATCACCATAGAAGCCTGTGAATGGGCCTCAGTGATCATGTCAGGTGAGTCAACATCATGACAGGCTGATGCAAGAGTAATGGCGATGATGCGTCCCACATGATCACCGAGAGCCAATCACAGGTCTCAGCTGTGACCCAGTACCAGTGATGTCACCTAGTAAACCGGAAGAGGCTGAAAGGCAGCATGAAAGAGGACTGGACCGCATGGCGAGTCCTTGAGGTGTGAATATCAGTGTTTGGGCTTTTTTTTCTGCATCCCCTTCAGACCTCCACTTATTATACTCTGAGGTCTGAAAAGAGCCCTAAGTATAATATTAGCACATTGGTTCAGATTCACCCATCATTTATTTACTCCCTAAAAATCTAGTGACGGGTTTCTTTTACAATGTTTTTCTGGAATAACCCTTGATATTCCAATCAGATTCCATAAAATACTTAAATTAGTTCCAGAATGAAAGAACTTTATTATCATAACGTCAGTCAGCCACTATTAGAATAAACTTCCATTAGAGACACAGTCTTGTGGAGGGGGAGTACTTCAATGTTTACACAAACTTCACAAGACAATGGACATGTGCAGTGTATAAAGCTGGGATGTGTTTGCACTGGGAAGAGGAAAAGGGTGAGGACACAGTGGAAAGACCCTCCACCTAAGTGAATCTGAACTTCTCTCCCTAAACATTACTCAGAATAGCCTGTACAGCACCTCCTACTGGACCTCATTGGATTGTGCTATTTAAACTACTTTGTACAAGAATATGCTTGCCAAAGCCTATTCTGCATTTTATATGTCATTGTTTATATAGCAATACGTAATAAATTCAAAATTCTCCTCCAAGTCACGAAGGGGAAAGAAGTAGATTCAGTGACCATGACCATTAGACTTTCTCCTACCATGGTTCATTGTAACAATTGTTTCTTTCTAAGGATTAGTCATAACCCTATAATCTGTGTGCTTTTTTGACATTTTATTTCCTTCTTAGTCATCAGACTATTATAAATTGCTTCTTTTTCTTTCTTTATCAATGGTGTACCACTTAACCTAGTACTTAGCCATGACTAAACACGCAGAATGCTTCCAGGGTAAAATCACTAGTTCACAATAGTGTTCCTTATTACACATTGATCCATGGCTGCATTGTCTGCTTTCAGACAACATTACTTACACTAAAGGGTGCCATGAAATATCCAGGCCTGACATCCTGTCTAACAATGCGTGCTATATATTTGGTTTAAAACGTTCCTAGCAGGAAGCACCAATTAAGATTGCTATTTCCAATTAGACTTCATATATCAAACAAGAAGCAAATGTAAGAAATAAAACCTATTCCCTGCAGTATTAAATATAGTTTCTTTTGAGATCTATAGATAGAGCCTAACCTAAGATATTACAAAAGCTTTTCATTGTGGATACCTAGATTTGGATGCATCTTAAAGAAGACCAGATAGTTCACCTTCAGCTACTTAAAGGGGCCATCATGGATTTTTAATTGATTGTCTGTTCTTAGGAAGTGCTATTGGTGTATGATCTGTAAAGGTCTAATGTAGGGGACATTCAGCAGTATAAAGGGTGGCAGGACATATTGTAGAGATATGTCTATAGTATAGAAATCCTACAAATGTTACATCTCAATGCTGAAGTCCCAGCTGCAGAGTACCCTATCGTATGTCCAGTTTATCATCACATGACTCCACTCCAAAGATGTTAATCCCTTTAATTCAAGATTTTTTTGTACATGATATATACATATTATATGCAAAATGTGTTGCACTGCTGCCTTCCAGCATTTACTGTAGGTCTCGATTTCAAGCTTGTCCAAATTAACATCTACATGTAATGTACATGAAAGCTCAAGACAGGGCAAGTACATGTGAGCAGTACTGAAACAAATGCAAGTGAACATCAAGTGTGCCTGAGTTTTTATTAAAAGTTGAAATATTTGCAGGGTTGTGCTGGGCAATCTGTTCTCATACATGATGTCCTTTCAGTTTTTCTGCTGCTAATAGACTCATTATGGCTGCAACAAATTGTGCATTGCTCTGTGAGGCCAGGGGTATGTACAGTATAGAAGAGTCTGCCCCCTCATAATCCATTATTACTAGTACAGGTTCTTTACATGTGATTGTGTCAGCAATAACTGTAAAATAGCAAACAAACAGCTGAGAAAAGCCCAAGTGAACATAATATATATAATAATAATTGAACAACATAACATAATATAATTGAATAATAGATCCAGGGACACTGGACTGGAAATCAAGGTTATAATGCAGCTAAACAGATCCCTGACACAGAAAAAGAGAAACTGAGCATAGTCAGAAAAGCTGCTTGCTGTCTATGAGTAACATCCCATCAGCAATTATATAAGCAAATAGTCAGAAGTAGATGGACTCTCCATATGCTTACTGTAAGAAGTTGCAGACTCCTCTTTGAGCAGTGTACAGGCACGAAGTACAGAGCAGCTATGTATATTAACATACAGAAGCTGTGAGGAGACCTGCCCTTCCACTTCCTGTGTGAATAGAGACTAACCCCTACCTCTTCCGCTACCTGGGTTCTGTTTTGAGCTTTTTGGCTTCTAAACACATACCTTCCCTTGAAAGAGGGAGTGAACATAAAATTAGGAAAAGGGAGACATCTAGAGGCAAGAACTTTAGAGAAGTTTTTGAGACAGAAATCAGCAATATTTTTAAAGTCCTTTATACAATTTACATGCTCTATTCATTGAGACTAAGTGACCGTTGAAGTATTAACTATGACTGGACTATATTCAGGTTACCTTCATGATGTGCACTGTGTAGTAGACATTATACACACGTGGACAAAATTGTTGGTATCCCTCGTTTAATGAAAGAAAAACCCACAATGGTCACAAAAATAACTTGAATCTGACAAAAGTAATAATATATAAAAATTCTATGAAAATGAACAAATGAAAATCAGACATTGTTTTTCAAACATGCTTCAACAGAATTTTTAAAAAAAGAAAACTCATGAAACAGGCCTGGACAGAAATGATGGTACCCTTAGCTTAATATATTGTTGCACAACCTTTTGGGGCAATCACTGCAATCAAACGATTCCTGTAACTGTCAATGAGACTTCTGCACTTCTCAACAGGTATTTTGGCCCACTCCTCATGAGCAAACTGCTCCAGTTGTCTTGGGTTTGAAGGGTGTCTTTTCCAGACGGCATGTTTCAGCTCCTTCCAAAGATGCTCAATAGGATTTAGGTCAGGGCTCATAGAGGCCACTTCAGAATAGTGCAAAGTTTTCCTCTTAGCCATTATTGGGTGTTTTTAGCTGCTTGTTTTGGATCATTATCCTGTTGCAAGACCCATGACCTGCGACTGAGACCAAGCTTTCTGACACTGGGCAGCACATTTTTCTCTAGAATCCCTTGATAGTCTTGAAATTTCATTGTACCCTGCACAGATTCAAGACACCCTGTGCCAGATGCAGCAAAGCAGCCCCAGAACATAACACAGCCTCCTCCATGTTTCACAGTAGGGACAGTGTTCTTTTCAAGATATGCTTCATTTTTCCGTCTGTGAACATAGAGCTGATGTGCCTTGCCAAAAATTTCGATTTTTGTCTCATCTGTCCATAGGACATTCTCCCATAAAGGCTTGTCAACATGTAGTTTGGCAAATTCCAGTTTTGTCAGATTCAAGTTATTTCTGTGACCATTGTGAGTTTTTCGTTCATTAAACGAGGGGTACCAACAATTTTGTTCACGTGTGTATATTGTATACTATATGAATTATAGACTAATCTGCTATTAAAGATACTATTCTCACCACTGCTTATGGAATAGTGAGTGAAAGGTTTATGCAAAATATTCACTAGCCATCTCATTACTGTTTGTCTGTCAGACTGCTGCTGTTTGGCCTCTTTCATACAAATCAACCTTACTGTGTAGCTTTGTACACTGACCATTGCCAATGTTATCCTCTCAACCAGCAGTTTTGATGGCAAAAAAAAAAATTGAGAACATGTCTTTTTGTGGTTTTGTGAGATACCTTTGTGAGAACAGCTGTGCTTTGATAATGCTTGCTACCTCTAAATTGGTGCTCATGAAATGAGCTGTTTGCCTTATTGCCAGCATGGCTCGCTGCAGTGCTGCTGCTGCTGCTGCAATTTTATTTTCATCACTGGCTTTCTATTGAAGTGAAAAGAGAAAGATTGCCAAGTACTGATGCTCTCTTTTCTCCATTTTGCACAGTGTGACTTGGCTCTTAGCTGTCTGTTGCTCCAGTGACGAGAAACAATGCACAGCTTATTCATGCGCTGAATGTCTTCCATTTCAAGCATTAGTGACACCCCCTTGTGAACCAGTGCGTAAGCCATCAATGACAACCACTGATACAAACCTAATTAAGGCAAACCAAGCGTTCTCTGGAATAAGGATAATTAGTCCTCAAAGGGTCAAAATGACTTAGACTTTCTTTCAATTTTGAATAAAAAATATTAATTAGTATGCGTCATATAGGAATGTGGATGCATTTTAATAAGATAACTGGACGCAGGCAAGTGCTGTCTGTGCAGGATAAACAAAGCCATCTTTGATGTACTGAGGACTTTCAGGACATATCATGTACATAAACAATGCTTAGCATCTCCCTGGTTTTGCTCATGAACTCAAGATATATTTAATCAGATACGGAATTGTGCACTTGACAGGGGATAACCACTTGTCGGTTGGTGTTATACTCCCTAAACCATTTACAATGAGCTTCATGACCGCCACTGCTTATTTGCATGAGCACAAGATTATAGGACAAGCAAAGACATTTGAGATTCTCACAGATTCTTATTGCATCTGCTGAATAACAAGATTTATCACAAAGGAGAAGAAATCGCCACGTTTAGGCTGCTTTTAGACCATGCTATAGCAATCAGTTTAATGTATTCGCCAGAAAAGAGTGGCATCCATCCTGTATAGGTGTTGATAGTGAAAAAAATAGTATACTGCATAGTATAACTGAAATGCGACAGCACAGAACAGCATAGCTTTCCATGTGGTAATAAAATGCATACCCCAATGGAATTCACCCAAATTAAGACTTTTTAACACTTTTTTGGGTTAAATGGGGGTCTATTAATGTTTTGGCACTTTTCTAGTACGGTACACTGGAAGCAAAAATGCGGTGTGACAAAACCTTTACATAAGGTCCTTTTGCATAGGCCAGTGATCAGGCGAACTATTGTCCTTATGAATGCTCATTCCCAATTGTTACCTACCATGGGTAGATAGATATACCAGCGATGAACCAACAAGCACTCATTTGTTGGCTGATCATATCTTTTATACAGTTCTTTGCCACACATGTCCCTGACCCACCAACATATGCAAATTGTATGGGGAAAGACAGTTTTTAAAACTGTTTCCCCACCATACAGTTTGCATAGGGCAGTGTAAACAGCCCTATGAATGAGTGCTTAATGACGTTATATCATATATTGTCATATTGGTTACAGACATCAGTCTATATAAAAGGAGCTTCTGCCTTTTTTTCAGAAGTGTTTTTAGACCACATCAGAATACATTTATAGCCAATTTCACAAAAATATATTCAATTATATTGCCACCATATAGCATCCGTTTTATGGATCCATATTACTTATGGCCTGCCTTGTAATTTAAATATATATGACAACAGTTTTCAAAATGTATTGTTTTTCTTGAAATACACGAATATTTTATGTATTTCATGCTCTATAGATTAACACGGACTCCATTTTACACATAGATAAAATTATGGAGTGCTATTAAAATGGAGTATTAAAGAAAATATACTGGTGTAAAAGGGACACATTTCATATTGTTACTAAATGAATGCATACCAAATCATTTATCGTTTTCTTTCATTTATCAAGCAACAACATATTAGAGAAGTTTCAGATTTTTTATTTATGTCAATCCCTGCTCCCAGTGGAGCTTACACATGCTAGCAACATGGGCAATTTCATAAGAAGCCAATTAACCTATTTTTGTGCTGGCAGTGATCAACATGCTGCTTGTATGCAAAACAGACTGAAAAAAATCAGGTAACTGAATATATCCAAGTTAACATATTACGTCTATTACCAGGTCCTTTTCCTATTTCTTAAATGTCACCAACAAAAAAGGGCTGTTTACATGCAAAATACCTAGATACTTGTGGATCATGTAATGATAACCAAAGACAAAAAATCATGACCACCAAATAATAAAATAACATTTTATTGATACTGTGACGATTTAGGGGGATTAATCTCAATGGAGGCAGACTCCTGGACCCGACAGCGGTGGTTGTGGTACTGGGCGCCAGAGAAGCAGCGTTCAGACAGTGCCAATTCAAAGCAAAATGGCTTTTATTCAGCTTAGGAAACTGTAACATAAACAAAACCAAAACAGCCTGAGCCACAGTTAGGGCACTAACTCACTGCTTGACCGCCATCTATCCCCTGGGGCAACAAGCAGCCTGACTCATACTCCGCTCGAGCCAAAAGTCCTCTTTTGGAAGCCAGCCCTCCTGGGACAGACCGCCTGTCTGTCCTTGGCTGGTTCCACAGTCCCTGCTTCCTGCAGGTCACCACAACAGCTCTGCTGCTGTCTCTACTCCTCCTGGAGTTACGCTCCACCCATAGGTGTGGCTGAGGACCTTTTCAGGCCTGGCCCTGGGTCGCTCATTAGCGCCGTCTGGGTTCATACTCTCACATACCCTCCCCCTCAGCTCACTACCCATGGGGTGAGCTACAATGGGACGAGACATACTATGTCGAAGTCCCTCTTCAACCATGTATGCCTGTCCTGTGATTGTCCACATGTCCCAATCTGACGGTCTCATTTTCCAAATTCCAGTTACTCGACATTTCCGGTTTCTCCGCCCTTCAAATGCTACACGAAGATCCTGGCCATTCTGTGCAAAGGCAAGTTCTACTTCACCTTCAAAATTCACCATACAGGGGATCACATCATTTTCATCATATTTCTCGCCATAGTCTTCAGCCTTCCCATTGCAAGACTTTGATCCCTTTAGTGAATAGCCGTAAGAATTTTCATCTTCACCTAGCATGAATCCACAGTAGCTCAGAAACCAAACAACACGTACTTCATGCACATCAATTATGACCTGTAACCATCTCTTAATTTTTCAATGACACTCTCTTTGGCAATGGAGTCTTGGACATGCTGCTCCTTTAAATCCTGCAATTGCTTCTCAAGCACTTGCTTTTGTTCCACACTCTGTAGGACCTTGTTAGATAAAGCGCATTTCATTTCTGCAAACTCCTTCTTAGTGACACAGTCCATTCCAGGCAAACCCAACACCACATTTTCACAATGACTAGGATATAACCTCTTCATAGAGTCAAGCTCTTTCTTTAACTTAAGGTTCTCTTTTTCTGATACCAAAAGTTGCCATTTCCAATCAGATATTTCATTCTCATAACTGAACCTGATGGTTTTAATCTCATCTTGAAGCTGCTGTACCATAATATTTTCATCTTTGGCGCTTTCATGCACTCCAGTATGAGACATACAGTCAGCAGGGACATATTCAATCATAGAACAGAGGTGCTTCAGAAAAACTGAGTCACCGTCATGCAACCCATTAGCTTTACTTGCACTCCACATGCTCTGTTCCGGGTTTTGTGTCTCTCTGCCTTGAGACTGCTGCAAAGACACACTTGTACACAGCTTTTCTGCTTTTTTACAAACTGAAATTTTCTTTTTCTTGCCCATGGTTTAATAACAAGATTACACAATATTCCACAGAAACCTTGGGTTCAACCGGCAGCAACTTTTTGCTATCTTCTGCAGTCACATGTATTCACCAAACAGTTAACTTATGTGGCACTACAACAACTAGCATTTTCTTCTGTCTTCCACAGAAAACACAAACATGGCACCATAGCCTTTCACATAGACTGTTTGCAATATCCAGCTTCTACACACATTGCTTACTTTCTTGCCATCAACAAGCACTTTACAGACTTCTGTGCCACAGTATACACAAAGTCCATTCCCTGGATTCCTCTACCAGAGTTTTACTTTGACCAGTTTTTTCACACAACTTGCTATGTTGCAGTTCCACTCACCCCTTCCTGGGTTTCTCAGTTGAAATCACAGATTTCTTCCAGCTGTAGGCCACAATGCACACTTAGAAAGTACTGCAGTCACCAAACACTTGTCTTCCAGGACTTGTGTGGATCTCTTTATGCCCGCATCCTCCACCATATGTGACAATTTGGGGGGATTAATCTCAATGGCAGCAGACTCCTGGACCCGACAGTGGTGGTTGTGGTACTGGGCGCCGGAGTAGCAGCATTCAGACGGTGCCAATTCAAAGCAAAATGGCTTTTATTCAGCTTAGGAAACTGTAACATAAACAAAACAAAAACAGCCTGGGCCACAGTTAGGGCACTAACTCACTGCTTGACCCCTATCTATCCTCTGGGGCAACAAGCAGCCTGACTCATGCTCCGCTCTTTTGGAAGCCAGCCCTCCTGGGATAGACCGCCTGTCTGTCCTTGGCTGGTTCCACACTCCCTGCTTTCTGCAGGTCACCACAACAGCTCTGCTGCTGTCTCTACTCCTTCTGGAGTTACGCTCCACCCATAGGTGTGGCTGAGGACCTTTTCAGGCCTGGCCCTGGGTCACTCATTAGCGCCCTCTGGGTTCATACTCTCACAATACTTATATAAAAAACATACATATGAATGTAGAAACACAGAAAAACAATAAATGAAATGAGTAATTGGAGATACCACATATATAATAATAAAGGCTAGATGATCCATGCAGGAATGTACACGTTTAGAAAAATCTGTATATGGGGAGGGGGGAAATTAATACTCTAACCGAGCACTGACACTGTGTACAATACTGGTATGTGTCATAGGGAATAATTCCCTCTCCAATATAATACCATTATAACAGTACACAATGTGAACAACACCCTAACCTACTATACATAATGCAGTCAAAAAACCAGCATGTAAACTCACCTAGACACACACCATCCCAAATTGTGAAGATTAAATAATATGCAGGGACCTATCACAACCACATATTATTGTCACATGGAAACACAACTAAAAGCGTTGCGTTGCCGCCATGGTTTTTCCCGTGTCGCTTTTTGCTGTGGCCCACTACATTGGGCCTTACCCTTAGGCTAGTATCAGTTTTTGCTGCCACATGTATGACACCAGCCTTGAAATACAATTGTACCAACAATGTACTGTAGTATTCCTCTGTGATACATTCTGAAAATGTATGAATAAATGCAATGCAGGGGCATATCCCTTAGGTAAGAAGAATGGTAGCTCCCACATGTTAATTTATACATACATTTCCAAGAGGAATAACAGAGGAATGACACAATGCAGCATTACAGGAAAATATGCACCAGCTTTTTTATTTTATGGGTATATCATATATTTACTAATATAGACATGTCAGGAGCAATGACAGGTCATATTTAATATTATATTATAATAGTTTTTTTAGTATGACAATACATATGCCCACTTTGTAGGATAATAAATATCAGTGCACATTTCAGTGAGATTATATCCATAGTATATTTGATGACAATATTAGCTGCTAATTCATTCTAATAAAGTTTTATTTTGAGCGCTTACTTTACTGAAAGGATAACCCATTGAGAGTACTGGCAAAACTGATATGCCTCAGGGATATTAATTAGTAATACTGATTGGATTTAGATGCCATCCATGTTAAGGAAAGGATGGATGGGACATTTTTTCAGCATTCATTCAGACAAAACATCATTTAGGTCCTTTATACTAAGCGACCCTGAGCTGCTCAATACAGTGGTGGCTTACTAGAGCTACATTATTATATTACTGTTCTCATTATCCATAATGTTTAGCTGTAGGCAACAATTATCAGCGCAGTAATAGAATGGAAATGTATTTCTGTCTCTAAAATACATCAGGTTACATTAGATAATATTACTTTTTCTTATCATGGACAATAATTAAAATATGGTGACACAGTATTATGGGCAATGGTTCATAGAAAGCAATTTGGATAATGCGCAAATATGAAAGGTCACACATGTACGGCAATCAATTCTAGAGGTGAAAGTGACAGGTCTTAAGTAAGGCAAATGCAATTTTTGGCCAATTCTTTTAAGGTCTTTAGGCCAGCATGAAAAAAAAGGCTTGGACTATGACACATGTAGCAGTGTTGTCTGTGTGGAAACATTGGTTCTGCATCATGATGAACCTCAGGATAGCATATTGCAATAGGTTGTAATGCAGTATTACATAATATTAAAGAAATGTTGATGTTGTAATCAGTTGCATCAAATGATTTTAAGTCTACTACAATAGTATATGTCCCTAGTACAATCATCTTTAATTTTCTTTTCGTTTGGTAATGGTGTGTGAGGTCCACAGAGATAGGACTAGATAAAGTAAGGGCAATTTGAATTATTTTATATAAGGGTGATGGATTGAAAGAAATTATGCAAATTGAAATTAGTAAACCCTGCCTTAAACAACTCAGAACCATACTTCCTATTCATGCATAGCTTATAAACATAACATCTGTCTTAGACCTCATTCACACTGCCTTAATGTGGCGGCAACACTGGGTATGATTGATCAAGTATTATGACCTAAACTAGCAGCATCAATGTGATCTAAGGGTCCTTGCACATGACCTTCCATGGAAAACGATCCGTGTGTGGGCCGTAGTACCCGGACTGACCTAGGCCGTGTGGATAGGAGTCACTGCATCATAGTCAGTTATGATGTAGTGAGCTCCTGAACGGCCTGTATGTCAGTTCATTACTGTCGAAATTAGCTGTTCAGGAACTCACTGCATCATAACTGACTCCTATGCACAAGGACAAGTTCAGTCCGTGTGCTACAGCCCACATGCGAACTGTTTTCCATGGAAGGGAACAAGCTGTAACTACATGGTGTCTTGGGGCTACCACATTGCAGCAAATAGTAGAAAATGTGTTCACATTGCAAACTGCAAGTCGCCATGACCATGAATGCCACCAGAAAGCTACAACACTAGAAGTAGCTGCAACACATTTGAACAGTAATGCTATTTGATATCATGTCAGTGATAACTATACTGATAAAATGCTACATTGCAAAAAATAAGTGTTTGTTATAATTTTATCATATATATGTTCTTTATTGAAAATTCTTCAGGAGAAAATAGAAGCCAAGGGAAATGGTGCTGAACAGGCCAGTATTGTAACACAGTATTAAACCCTCCAATGAATTAGACAAAAAACGCTGACAGTGTAAACTGAGAGAACTGTACCGTAGAGGAATTAATAGCAGGACCTGCATTATAATTTTACTAAGGAGTCCTTATCACCGGTTAAATATTACAGATAATGTTCAATATATTTTTTTTAAACAATGACAATACAGCATTAATCCTCTCCAGAGGAAGTGTGTGGGAGTTGCTGGGTACAGAGTGATATTAGTTTACAATAAATTATCATATAATCTCTAGTCTAGCTATGCACAAAGTAACAGCTATTATTTTTGCATTTACTGTATGACTGCAGAATAGATGGAGATGTAATAAGCATTTGTTAATGCATTTTCCTAAGATATCAATGCAGTCGATTAGTTCTCATTCTCTCTAGGTATTGGTCAGATTTATATTAAAAAAACAACCAAAAAAAAAAACATTTGTTCTCTACATTATAAGCCCAAAAGGAGATCACTCATGCCTGCAAAATGTCTGTTATTCAAGCAAAACAGACAACCAGGTCCAGAAAACTTTTATCAAATACAATAACTTAAAAGATGTATAAGAGAATCCTGGGTCACCCTCTAAGGCCTACACTAAGTGCATTTCATCACCATTCAAGTGCTTCAGGATGTAGAAGAAACCTTTCTGTAAATAAGTAAGGATTTCATCTTCTGCTCTTGGCTTTACTCTGCAGCCCTTCAGCAGTTGGGGTTAGCAAACCTTGGGCTACTTGCTCAGCCATGTCCTTATTGCTACACAAACAGAGGTTAAATGACCTATAGAAGATATATGACCATACGAGCGCTCTATCTCTATCATAAGTAACCAACTACATCTGGTTTTGGAACAGATATATCACTGCCAAAACACATGGGAATGAAAATCACTGTGGCTTTCTGGAGTGTGTGTTTATTATGTATTGTAGATATTATATGTTCAGAATCAAGATCTCTATGTTTGTATAAAGAATAAAAAAATAATATGCAGAAAAATGAATGGACTGTATGTAGCTGACATACTATATGCAGCGTTCAAGCAAACAGCAGAGACTATTACATTGCCAAATCTTTCCATTATACCTTACCTCTGTGTATTCAGCACCCTTGGTTTTGGCTTAAGGTGGTTGTCATGCAATCGTCCAATTGATGATGGGATCTTTTGTACAAATGCTTCCACCATCAACACTGACAACTAAACTACCTGATCGGGGCGAAGTTTAGTTGTTTAAAAAAGCAAAACATAGCAGAGCAAGTCCATGCATATTTGCTGATGATCGGCCAAAAGAGGTCAATCATGTCAAACATTGATATTTTCGGCTGACAGCCAGCTTAAAATATTCAGCATTACTGATCTGCTTTTGGCAGACTAAAGTTCATGAACAAATGATCACAGCATTTACATATCCAGTCATGTGTATGGCCAGCTTTACAAACACATGATGACACAAATTAATCACCAAAACTTTGACATGTGAATAAGGCCTTACAAAGCAAGGCAATAGACAGTCAATGGCTGTTTCCTGTTTCCTAAAATTCAGGACCATGATTTCTACATTGGAACTCTACTTCCAAACTATGCTATAATGCTAGGCTGTGATTCTGAACTATTTAGATTTTGAGAGGGAATTTCTTCTTAACTTTTCCTCTATGAACTAAGGATTCTTCATAAATGAAACCACATACATATTTATGTTTACCTCTGGTTCAGTATATTAATAAATCTGGACATATGACATACGTATTAGAGAGTCAGCAAAACCAGTTAACTATTTAATGTCTATTGGGGCTTATTGGTTGTCCCCAAACAGATGTTGTTGGGAGAAATAAGGAACAGAGACACATCACATTTCAATGCCCAGTGCTTTGCTTCTCCCTGGAGATAATCTGCCGACAGAGGTGCCTGGCAGTGGTTTATTCACCTCTCCCTATTAAAAACACATACAGTCATGGCCAAAAGTTTTGAGAATGACACAAATATTATATTTTCACATGATCTGCTGCCCTCTGGTTTTTATGTGTGTTTGTCAGATGTTTTTATCACATACAGAAATATAATTGCATTCATATTATGAGTAACAGAAGCTTATATTGACAGTTAGAATGAGTTAATGCAGCAAGTCAATATTTGCAGTGTTGACCCTTCTTCTTCAGGACCTCTGCAATTCTCCCTGGCATGCTCTCAATCAACTTCTGGACCAAATCCTGACTGATAGCAGTCCATTCTTGCAGAATCAATGCTTTAATTTTGTCTGAATTTGTTGGTTTTTGTTTGTCCACACGTCTCTTGATGATTGACCGCAAGTTCTCAATGGGATTAAGATCTGGGGAGTTTCCAGGCCATGGACCCAAAATCTCTATGTTTTGTTCCCTGAGCCATTTAGTTATCACCTTTGCTTTATGGCAAGGTGCTCCATCATGCTGGAAAAGGCATTGTTGAGCGCCAAACTGCTCTTGGACGGTTGGGAGAAGTTGCTCTTGGAGGACATTCTGGTACCATTCTTTATTCATGGCTGTGTTTTTAGGCAAGACTGTGAGAGAGCCGATTCCCTTGGCTGAGAAGCAACCCCACACATGAATGGTTTCAGGATGCTTTACAGTTGGCATGAGACAAGACTGGTGGTAGCGCTCACCTCTTCTTCTCCGAATAAGCTGTTTTCCAGATGTTCCAAACAATCGAAAAGGGGATTCATCAGAGAAAATGACTTTCCCCCAGTCCTCAGCAGTCCACTCCCTGTACCTTTTGCAGAATATCAGTCTGTCCCTGATGTTTTTTCTGGAGAGAAGTGGCTTCTTTGCTGCCCTCCTTGAGACCAGGCCTTGCTCCAAGAGTCTCCGCCTCACAGTGCGTGCAGATGCACTCACACCTGCCTGCTGCCATTCCTCAGCAAGCTCTGCACTGCTGGTAGCCCGATCCCGCAGCTGAAACACTTTTAAGAGACGGTCCTGCCGCTTGCTGGTCTTTCTTGGGCGCCCTGGAGCCTTTTTGGCACCAATGGAACCTCTCTCCTTGAAGTTCTTGATGATGCGATAGATTGTTGACTGAGGTGCAATCTTTCTAGCTGCAATACTCTTCCCAGTTAGGCCATTTTTGTGCAGTGCAATGATGACTGCACGTGTTTCTTTAGAGATAACCATGGTTAACAGAAGAGAAACAATGATGGCAAGCACCAGCCTCCTTTTAAAGTGTCCAGTGGTGTCATTCTTACTTAATTATGACAGATTGATCTCCAGCCCTGTCCTCATCAACACTCACACCTGTGTTAATGGAGCAATCACTGAAACGATGTTAGGTGGTCCTTTTAAGGCAGGGCTGCAATGATGTTGAAATGTGTTTTGGGGGGATAAAGTTCATTTTCTAGGCAAATATTGACTTTGCAAGTAATTGCTGTTAAGCTGATCACTCTTTATAACATTCTGGAGTATATGCAAATTGCCATTAGAAAAACTGAAGCAGTAGACTTTGTAAAAATTAATATTTGTATCATTCTCAAAACTTTTGGCCATGACTGTACATATTCAGCTGAAATAAGCACATATGGGCATGTATGTTATTAAAGGTGCATCTCGAGATTCAGGACTGAACAACGCCTCAAAAACAGATAAAGGAGTTTATTGTAGTCACTGCCACTATAAGTACTAGATCAAGGAATTTAAGACTGCAATGTGTGCTCATCATCATACATTTTGAATATAAGGAACAAGCAAGATTGTGTCAATATCAACCTGTTATCCTTAAAAGGGCGAAAGTTTTACCAACAAACCAATGACTGTCTTGTTTCAGACACCCCAGCAAACAGTTGCATCCACTCAGAAATTTCCCATGTGAAATATAGTATTACATGCCCGCCATTTAAATGAATAGCCCACCATGTAATACTGTCCATGGAAAGACCAGGGCTGGCAAAGAGCTGCTTTATGCTGTTCCTGGCTCTGGCGCATGAATGAGAGGTCCCTCTATGATACCTGTATGCACTAGTAGGGCATATAAAAAGTGTTTGCCTTTAAACCACTGATTTGTGTTACAACATAAATTTACTAATATTTTCCGATTAGAAGAAGATAGGATTAAGCAAGTAAAGTAACTTACATATGCATAAAATAGCACAAACAGAATGAAGTACTTGATGTGATTTATAACTTGTTTTGAAGCTAAAATACCCAAAATATGGGTAAAGCAATGAAAAAGCTTCCAATCTATACCAGCATGCAGCACAATCTCATGCTGTAATTCTTGCTAAATCTGTAAATACTGTGCAAGGTAATCATTTATTTCTAATAGACTTATTTAGGCTGCCATTAATCATGGATTACACAGGGAAATATGCTGACAGCGAAAATATTAAGAAAAGGTGTGAAAACAGTACAATTTAGTTTACATGTCAAGTTCTTCATAGAATACCTACAAACTTTCTTTAAGCAGCAGAGTACTTGATAGATGAGCAAAGACTCCAGTTATTGGATAACATCAATGCATTAGAAAGGATATCTTAAAACCAATAGCATCATATACAGAGTGCTAAAGCGGGTTGCCATGGTAATCTGCTAATTGTTACAGCAGCAGTTATTACCTAGGAATGCTGAGTGGCCCAAATTAGTGGCTGACTGTGAATGCCAAAGTGGGAGTCATGATTAGCATTAGCGCTCTGTTCTGGCTAATAAAGCATCCCAATAGTGTTAACCCCCCTGTATTAAGGTCGCATTCCCTAAAGCTGGGTTAGCACTGTGTTTTTGTTATATTTGGAAACTTGAAAATATTCATGCATTTTATAGTGAATTGCATTGATTTTGAGATATCATTATTTGCATATGCATATTGCATAGTGAAAGATTTTCAAAACATTATTTTTGTAAAATAATACTTGTATTGCAAAATAATTGTATAGCCAGTAATTGTAATGTGAAACAGCAGAGAGACAGCCAGAGACTGGTAAGGTGAATACTCCTTTTATTTTATTATTTTATAGCATTATAAGTGTTTTTATTTAGCATGGCTGGACAACCCCTTCCCCTTTAAGGTTAGGTTGTAATTAGCATATTTAAAGACACATTTAGTCTGTCATGCATAAAATATTTAAAACAGAAACCTATGGGAAAATCCATTCAAACTGTTTTGTTGCCCAATATCAGTGCAAGTTTCATCTCTAATAAGGCTCTTAAAGAGGACCTTTTATGTCCTCATGAAAGTGCGGTTTTATATACCGCTAGAAAGTCGACAGTGCGCTGAATTCAGCGCACTGTTGGCTTTCCTGGTATGTACCCTGGTGGTGGAGATATCAGTGACGTTAATTTCAGAAGGGTGGGCCTCATAGCCTAGTGTCATCGCTGGGCGGTAAGGAACTCTCCATTTGACAGTACAAAGCTATGTTAGAGTACAGTCGAGGGGGACCTTCCTCAAAGCCCAGCGATGATGTTTGGCTGTAAGGCCCGCCCTTCTGACAGTGTGGAGATATCGGTGCCGAAGCTACCATGAGGACATGAAAGGTCCTCTTTAAATTCAAAGCTGCTCTGGGATTGGTTGTCATGGGCAAAGATAGTTTTTTTTTTATGACTTTTCTCCTTTGTATGTTGTCTAAAGTATAATGTAATAACAGAAAAAGGCTGAAATACAATGTTCTCCTCTCACATTTTTCTTTAATTTGTTCTCTAAGTATAGACAGTTCATTGTGTGAAGCTTTTACTATAGAATTTTTTTCAATGTATAGACCTTCTGACTGATATGAGTATGATTTATTTGTACTTTTAAAGTAATTATTACAATTTTTTTCTTTCAGATGTCCCTGCTTTTACTTCAGCTACTAATCAGCTATGGAGAAATAAGTGAATTGCTTCTTCAATGACCACCTACAGAATCAACATTTCCACAATGGTTTTTTGATGTCTATGAAGAATAGCGTGACCTTCAATCTCACAGTATGCGTGGAGCATTTGAAAAACGAGACTGCACTTGGCTTCCTGAGAAGGAAACGTTACTCTGTTGTGTGTTTAATGCCAGCTATATGTTCATGAAGTGACCACTTTATTAGTAATAATTAGAAGATAACAACAACCAGTACTCAGTTGTGTGCAGCTAAACAAGTGTTCCAATCTGAAAAATGAGGGAAATAAAACTCAGAATAAACTTGCTATTTGGGCTAACAATCACTGCGCTGGTGCAAGCTACTCAAAAAAAGATGGATTGTCCAGCGCTGTGCACATGTGAAATTCGACCGTGGTTTACACCGAGATCTATTTATATTGAAGCTTTCACAGTGGATTGCAATGCATTAGATCTTTATAGCATCCCTGACAGACTCCCAGCAAACACACAGGTCTTACTTTTACAGGCTAATAACATTGAAGAAATTACAAATGCGGATCATTTTCCAGTAAATCTTACAGGTCTGGATTTATCACAGAACAATCTGTCCTCTATGGTCAATATCAATTTCACAAATGCCCATCAGGTACTTTCTGTATACCTGGAGGAAAATAAACTAGTGGAACTGACAGAGGAATGCTTCTCTGGACTGATAAATTTACAAGAGCTGTACATTAATCATAACTTGATATCCACAATCTCCCCAAATGCATTTGAGGGGGTTGGTAATTTGCTGAGACTTCACCTTAACTCAAACAGATTGCAAGTGGTTAACAGTCAGTGGTTTGGAGCAATGCCACATCTGGAGATTCTCATGATTGGTGAAAATCCAATAATCAAAATCGAAGATATGAACTTTAAGCCTCTTATCAATCTGCGCAGCCTGGTTTTAGCAGGGATAAATCTTACAGAAATATCTGATAACGCCTTCATAGGCCTAGAAAATTTGGAAAGCATTTCTTTCTATGACAACAGATTTGTTAACGTCCCCTCTGTTGCTCTTCAGAAGGTTCTGAACCTAAAATTTTTGGATCTAAATAAAAACCCTATTAAGAGAATACAAAGAGGAGATTTTAGCAATATGTTACACTTGAAAGAGCTGGGCATTAATAACATGCCTGAGCTAGTTTCAATAGATAGTCTTGCCATAGAAAATTTGCCCGAATTGAGAAAAATAGAAGCAACCAACAACCCAAAATTGGCCTACATTCATCCCAATGCATTCTATAGACTTCCAAAATTAGAAACACTTATGCTCAACAGTAATTCTCTCAGCGCCCTATACAAAAGCACTATAGATGCTTTGCCCAACCTTAAAGAGTTAGGAATACACAGCAACCCCATCAGATGTGACTGTGTGAACCGCTGGATAAATATGAACAAAACAAGCATCCGGTTTATGGAAACAGATTCATTGTTTTGTGTTGACCCCCCTGAATTTCAAGGCCAGAATGTTAGACATATACATTTCAGGGAAATGATGGAAATATGCTTACCACTAATTGCTCCACAAAGCTTTCCCTCAGATGTGGATATAAGTACTGGTAGCTCTGTTTCATTACATTGCCGAGCTACAGCTGAACCAGAGCCAGACATATACTGGATCACACCTTTGGGTTCCAAGCTTCAACCCAATACAATTAATGGTCCATTTTATGTACATGCTGAAGGAACATTAGAAATTACCAGCATAAGTGTTTTAGAAGCTGGACTTTATACTTGTGTAGCTAAGAACTTGGTTGGTGCAGATTTGAAAACAGTCATGATCACTGTAGATGGATTCCTACCAGAGGATGCCAATGGATCAGTCAGTATTGATATCAAGGAAGTGCAAAGTAATTCTGTTTTTGTGTCTTGGAGCTCTCAGTCAAAGCTTTTAAAATCTAGTGTGCAATGGATTGCATCTCTGAATGCAGAATACACCAGCATTGCTCACAGTGTCCGAATGCCATCAGATGTCAAACAATACAACTTAACGCGTCTAAGTCCTCTGACTGAATACAGAATCTGCATAGATGTACCCACCATCTATCAGCAAGTGGAAAAGCAATGCATTAACGTCACCACAAAAGGATTAGATACTATGAGAAAACCTAACGAAACCATTAAAACTACAGCTCTGATTATAATCATGTGTGGTCTGTTTGGGATCATTACCGTGGCTTACTTTTTTAACTACATATCTGTATACTTAAGACGGTTTTCCGAACACAAATGCAGTGGAAATCTTTTGCAAACACCACCATTTGCTTACAATGACCTTTATCCTCCTTTGCTGGGCATCTGGAATCTTGACAATGATAGCACGTCTCTAGAAGTCAAATCTACAGTAATACAAGTACCTAGTATGATGCCATAAAGGCAATGCTAAGAGAATGTGACCCATGGAATACAAAAAAAGCACAAGATTCTAGTTGTGCTCCTCTAAAAGCAGGAAGACTATTTTGTAGGAAACAAAAGACAACATAATGCCACAGTATCCTAAGGCTTAACATACTTAAAAGCCAGACATGCAAGTCATTAATACAATAAAAACTAGACAAAACTAAGAACTATGACTTCCTTTGTCAAGTACAATGCAGATATATAACTTTTGTTTTACGTATTTCCTTTGATTTGATTTTTTTACATTATACTGTAGTTGAACTGAGCAATACCTCCTCTTCTGTGATGTATTACACATTTTAGCCAAGAGTTTTTCAAGTGACAAATTAGAATTGACACGTGATGTTACAAAATGGACAATTCTGTAGCGTAGTAAAGACGATAAATATGTAAATCTTTTTTATGGAAAAACAAATACATTTTTGACTAAAATAAAAACTACCTGTGCCATGACTATTTTGTTATGTGATAAGGACTTACACGTGCTGTAATAACAATGTGAACTGTAGTAATTATAAGCCATAGGAAATCTTTTCGAAAGTGAATTGGGATTATATGAAGCAGTCTAATATGTCTGTATGTTGGTAAAATCCAGGATTTTTTTAATTAAAATATTAAAATACATATGCTACAGTACACACATATTATATCTAAAATATAACAGCTAAAATATAACACCAAAGTTAGACTAAGCCTATGGCCACACGTGGAGGAAACACAGCTTTTTTTTGTTGCAGATTTTGTTGCGTTTTTTTGAGCCAAAGCCAGGAGTGGATTGAGCAGAAGGGAGAAGTATAAGAACTTCCTCTATATTTCCCATTCCTTTTGATGGCTTCAGCTAAAAAAAACCCAACAAAATCTGCAACAAAAAAGCTGCGTTTCCGCAATGTGGGCCGTAGCCTGAAAGGGTCTTTATTATGGTTGAATGTTAATTCAAACAGAAATTTTTCAGATGTCTGCTCCCATCCTTTAATGAAACAATTAGTCTATTGAAGTTGCATTCATTTACACAATCATAAAGCACTGACTGAGCACAATATGGGCAAACCATTTCCATATTTGGCAGTCAGTGCTTTAGTTTGCCTGGTCTGTGTGTCACATCTTCATGTAATTTAGTTGCATCTTTGCAGTGGATTAAAAACATATGGAAACTGTCATGAAATAAATAGTATAAATAGCATAGCTGCAGAGTTTAAGATTCAACTGCAGAGTTTAAGACCACATACACAGGAGTGTAGCTGAGAGGAACTAATGGGGCACAAGTTCATGCTGAGCACAGTGATTGGCATCACTGGCACCAATAGTGGCAATAATAAAGATAGGAATGCATACTACTTAGCATTAAATTGCATTTGCATGGTGGAGGAGAAGCTGGGCTACCATGGAGCTAGTGCTAGTGAACAACCAGGCTCAATATGCCAGTGTATCTATTGTGTTGTATGCAGCTGCATGTTTATACTATAGAACAGGGGTAGGCAACCTTTTTTGTTCGGCGTGCCGATTTCGATTAAAAAAATCAAAGTTGAGGTACTCGGAGTTCCGGTCAATAATTGTAAGTCTGACGACCCCTGCACACGGTATTATGTCACATAGCGACCCCTGCACACGGTATTATGGTGATAATACTAGTGATAATTGCTATTACTATTATTTTAGCGTGTAACAGATATCACTAGAGAGGCGGGCGGCGTATTTTACTATATAAAGATCAGGTATGGACAGGACAGGGACAGTGAAAAAATGTAAACTTTATTGGTGACTTTGTGCATGTGTTGTGTAAGTGTTTGGTGCGACACTTCTGGTGCTGCGACCTGGAGGATGGTAAATATCTGGGTCACAGCGCCAATAAACTTCCTGGTTATGTGATTAGGCTCAGAGGGGTATTACATTATACCTCTATGTGACTATCAGAGAGCAGAAGTACAGTATGCTCTCTGATTGATAGGAGAGGGGATAGGAGATTGATAGGAGATTGGTTTATAGCTTTAACCAATCCTGAGCAATTCACTCAGGTACAGTAGTGAAGCCGGCAATTACCGGCTGGGTGAGGACTCCGCTGCTGTGCCAGGGAAATAAGCCTTGCATGCCACTCTTGGCACGCGTGCCGGGGGTTGCCGACCCCTGCTATAGAATCAGCCTATGAATTTTCTGGACCTATGCAAGGTTACATATAGTGTATAGCTACTGTACTAAACAAAGGGAGAGATCAAGCAGCAGAGAGGGTCATGAAGATCTTCTTTCTAAAAAGAATGGGAATTGTATAATGGTGTGAACCAGCACCAGGAGAGAGAACCACTAAAGGATCCTCACTTCTCTATGTACATCTCTGATCATATGATTTTAATAGCATTGCTCAAAAGAAGAAGACCACTAGTATATCATTATCTTCTCTTTCATCTTTTCAAAAGATTTTTGGTTGCTTTTATTTAAAGATTATACTTTACCCAATATAGCTTATGGAGCATGACTATCTGAGGGTGGATTCCAGCAAGACAAGGACAGGGCTGTGAAAATGATGTAGAACAGTTAAGCATTCACCTAATGCAGCTACTATTATTTCTGTAATTATTCTTTCACTCATTTCAGCTGGCTGCTGCCATCAAGCACTTGGCGCTGCCTTCTCCCAAGTGAGAGATATGAATAGGAAATGTATGCAATAGTAAAGTAGTGAATAATTGAGATTAGTAAAATGAAGGTGTTAAGTAACCTGCATAACATATTACAAGAATGCACTAGATAAACAGAAAAAATTGGCCCTTTGGGATATAACAAAGATACAAAGGAAATTACAGGTGGTAAATTATTTGACATTATTTATTCTATAGTAATTAATTACACACTTCATATGATCAATCACTGTAATTCCTTTACTGTTAGATTACTTTATATGTAATATTACAATGTAGAATGTTTATGTTGAGTTTTGCTACATAAGTAGAAGTTCAATTTTTACTGAGGTGGAATGGCTAATTAAAAGCAGCAATCCAGACAGACGATAATAGCGGAATATCTCTACAAGCAACATTCCACCCCTATAGAGAGCATTTTTAAAATTAGATATTGAGTTAACAGTAAGCATTAACAAGATCCATTTATCTTCACAAGGCGCATAAGCTACATCATGAACTTTAATGCCTTTTTATAGTTATTGCCCATTCATAATAGTTATACCTCTCTCCTTACTTAAGTATGGAAACTGGAATTGCTTGTGTTCTAAAAAAAAAACATTTGCCTTAGGATTTGCTTAGCAATGTGTTTTAAACTTTATAATTAGCTTTATGATTAGTTACAGAAATATAAAACTTTTATATTCAAATATCTTACTTGTATTAGAAAAAAAAATCCAGAGGAAATGGTATGCAACCGTGCTCTTCTGAATGTAAAGGCATAATGGAAGTTGGTACATAAACATTCAGCAAAAAATTGACATATTCTTTCTAAGTATTGAATGGATATATCTCTATTCATGTTATTCAAGTGTTCAAAAAAATGATTTTAATGCAAGAAAAACCTAAGTTAACAGAAGGGTCCTTATCTAAAAGCCCTAACAAATGACATCTACCTAAATGATTTCTCATTCTGGAGTACTCATTCTGTAGGTTTGTATGCTACATGGACAACTTATTGATTTTAGTGGAAACTGTGTAATGCTTTATTTTCCCTTTACAAGAATTGAACACTTGGTGCTGGGTTTCACCACAGACTAAAACTGGTCAATGAGGATCCCAGCAGCCACACAAAATGTGATCAGCTCATACTTAGGTAAAGCTTATTAACAAGGGATTGTTCAAAGTGGACCCAATTTTTAAGATTGTAACCTATATACTCTGATCAGGCACTTCTCTGCATAGAAATCTAGGCTGTCCCCTTCTAACTCACTGTATAATGCCCCACTTCAGTCTGATGGTAAATAAAGTAGTTAAAGGAAGGCTACTACCTCCAACAAGCATATTTAACTACCTCCACCATGTTACAGAGAACATTACCATAATAAACAACATATCCTTGTTATGTATATGGAGAAAAAAAATGAGGCAGTTAGAGGGCAGGCCATCCGCTGCTCTTGCCACTCAGACCCCTACCATCTTCTGCCAGTGCTACACTTACTGCTATCTTCTTACTGTTATGACATCACTCATCCTACTTAAGCAGCAAGATCAGTGCTCCCAGGGCTGAAGGCCTGCCAGCAATGCACCAACTGCCTCACTTGCATAAGACATCAAAGTTGTTTTTCTCCAAATCTACAAAAGTGACATACATAACAAAGGCTTGTTGTTTATCACTGTAATGTGCCCTGTAACACGGTGGTGACAGTTCAGTATGGGTAGACTCCCTTTAAGTGCAGGCCAAAGTAGACCTGCTAGATATATATGCACTACATAAGCCATAGCAATAGTAAAGTGCATGGTAATAGAGGAATGAGGAAATAGTTAACAATGCTAGTACAAGCTGTGAGAAGGTTTGGGTGAAATGGTACAATTTAGTACTAAATAAAACAATTATCACTCTTTGGAAAATTAGTCTCTCTGGAGAGGCAAAGCTATAAAAGGTGAAAGAATAACATCTGTGTACTATAATAAGAGAGCATAAAATATGTCAGATGCTTTCCATCCTCATTTCTAGAAAAAGTATATTTAGTCAATGTGTTATTGTACAATCCCTAGTTGTGCTAAATGAACAGCATTTGTAGCAAATATTAAATGCCACACATTTAAATTGTTTTGCGTGCAGCCCTATTTCTGTGAATACAATTTTACCATAGTTGATAAATCACTGTGGTTCATACACTGGCATTAGAATTTATCAGCTAGACACAATCATCAATCACAAGATCTTTCAGCACCTCGGACAGAGCTTTTCATTCTAGGCTATTTGTCACAAACAAAAGAGCTGAAATATGACCTATTACAATGCAGGTACTGTATAGGTCAGCAAAATGTGCTCATGTATCTTGTATGTCTCTCTTTTACTTCCAAATACATTTAAAATCTGATGCTTGATATGACTTTAAAGTCCCAATGCAATGTGTAATATGGAAACAATAACATCATAACCCTATCTGGATGAAGAAAAAAATTATGGTCTTGAAGGCATTTTGTTTTCTTAAGAGGTGCATATTTCTACAATATAATATGTTTACTGTGATGAATGGTATAGGACACCCCTGCGTTATTTTAAATTAAAAGCCTTCACCCTTTCCACAACTATAGGAATTTGAGAGGTGTGCAGAGACAGTATTTTGCAAAGCAGCAGCTTGATACTAGCAGCTCATTTCAGACTTGTTCCTGGCTGTTGCTCCTGACTGAACATGCACTCTAGAGAGAGAGAGAGAGAGAGAGAGAGAGAGAGAGGGAGGGTGGGAGAGGAGGGGGAGAGGGAGCAGGAGGGGAGAGAGAGAGAGAGAGAGAGAGAGAGAGAGAGAGAGAGAGAGAGAGAGAGAGAGAGAGAGAGAGATTGGCAATGTATCTAACTATATTAACTGAAAAATGTTTTTCTTTGTCACATTCACTATCTAAACTTTTGAATGACTTCTCTGGATAAACTGCTGTGTGTGTACATGAAAAATAATACTAGTTCTGTATTTTATGACTTGCACCATGCATTTTCTAGTGGTTTCTGAGCTAATGAGAGGATAGTGTCTGCTATGCTGACAGCATATTAAGTAAACAGGAAATTCTGCTCTGTCACTCAGAAGCAGCAGCATTATATAGGACATTATAGAGAAGCACTGAACAGTATTCATGTGAATAAAGTACTTGGGTAAGATAAAGAATTTACTATTAGTGCCAGAAATCTCTTTTCCAGCTTCTTTGAGATTCTCTCAATCCCCCTCACCCCAATAGACTTCTATATGCAAATGAAAATTGATGATTTATTGATGATTTAACTTGGGAGACAAAGACAGATTCTGCATTGATTTCAGAGTGAATGTCAAGTGGAAAGGGAAAAAAGTCAGATAAGTGGAGAAAGAAGCATTTTATACTAATATTAGAATGTTTCTTATATTTGACTGTACTATTTATTTAAGCAAAGTTTGTCTACAGAACACAATAGCTTAGAGCAGCAATACCAGCAACAGAAAAATGTAGCCTATGTGACATGTCAAAGTGATCCCATTATTATAAGGATAAATGCAGACCAAAACATTTGCTGCATAGAAAACAGACTGACCCAGTTTGCCTCAATCTACGTAGACAAAGTACTATAGGATCTATTTATCATATTCACGCTGAGGTACTCAAACCTCCCAGATGCTAACCACTGTTGTTTGTATAAAATAAAAATGGTCAGCAGCCTCTCTTTCCTAGCCAAGTCTAACACAAGAAAATACTAAAAATACCTGAAATGTTAATGAATTAAGCCTCTTTGCCTTTATAGAGGGAATTCTGTTTAGCTCCAGGACATTCTGGTTAACTAAGAATAAACATTATACTGACTGCAGATGTGTGAAGGAAAGACGTCTCAGACCGACCCCTGCTAAATATGTCTCCGTTTTGTCGTTGGAGTCATACCTTACCCTTATTCATGTTTTGAACCTGCAGTTTTTGTGATAGGTGACCAAGGAACATATAATAGAATTCATGTCCTTCTCTAAGCAATTTCTAGACATCCATATTAGCAGCTCAAATCCAAACTTCATTCATTGGTCATAAAACATAAAAACACAAAACAAGGATTAATCAATGATAGCATTTTTTGCAGCATGGTTGCTCAGTGGTTCAGCGCTGGGGTCCTCGGTTCAAATCTAATCAACGGAAACATCTGCATGCAAGTTTGTATGTTCTCCCTGTTTTTGTGTGGGTTTCCTCTCAATACTCTCTGGTTTCCTCCAACATGTCAAAAATATACTCATAGGTAAAATGAGCTTCTTGTAGAAACAACTGTTGAGGATTAGTTCCTGTACCGCAGCCACTAACTTCTCTACTCTGCAACTCCCTGCGTTTTGAGTCACTGTGAGAAAAGCGCATTACAATGTTTGTCATTTTGTCACTGTCAATGCATGCAGTGAGGGGTTTCACATCATTTAGAAACTGTTAGGGCACCTTATTCATAAGTCAGTTTGTTGAGCGCTAGATCTGCATCTATTTTTTTGCTCATTGTGTCATCAACAGGATGTTAGGTGCCTTCTAGTTCAATTGGAGGGTTTTCCTAGTGTAAGACACCAGCAGTTAGTAAGGCTGTTGCCCATATCTATGGGGAAATAGCTATACTCTAATCCCAAATGGCTTCCAGTTCAATGGGGTGGGTTTCCTAGTAAAAAAAACACCAGCAGTTGGAAAGGCTGTTGCCCATATCTAGTGGGGAAAAGGCCATTCTCTAATCCCAATATACTAACGTCTGCTGAGGTCACATCACAGTGAATTATTAAAGGGGTTGTCCCATTATAGACACTTATCCTCTATCCACAGGATATGGGATAAGTGTCACATATATAAGGGTCGTACAATCACTGGGACTGCCAGCCCTCAGGAGAATGTGTAAGTGAAATTCCCCCTGCATTCTCCATTTGAATGAACTCAATTCACATCTATGGGGCTGCCAGAGACTGCAGTCCTGGCAGTCCCATATTCCTTATTGCTGGGGGACCCAACAGTCGGACCCCCAGTGATATGAGACATTTCCCCTATCCTGTGGATTGGTGAGAAATATCTGTAATGAGATAACCCATTTAAAGTATATTTGATATAATATGAATGAAGGTACAGCATTTTGAGAATCTTAATTTCTTATATGCTTCTCTGTGACCAAATCATTCAGGAGAGGTCAGAGAGGGCTGGAGAATGAGCCGTCACACCTTCAGTCTGACAAATCTGCTAAACGACTTTCTGCAGCTGGCAATGGAGTGTAAAACATAGCAGCTGCGGAAGCCAAACCAAAGCAAAATTTTTCAAAAAAACTATTACAAAAGTTGTTACTTTTACCTGAAAATACATGTATGTTAATAATTAAAAATGTGTCCATCACATTTGGCACTGTAGAGTCATTTAACACTTTCAGCCACATTACCTCACAGATTATAGGGATTCTGACAAAGGAACACGTGGGATGAACTTATTTTTAAGGGCTCCTTCTAACAAGCAGAGTTTATCCATAGTGGATAACCTTTTAAGTTGCATACAACAAGCTATTTAAATAATTTTTAGACGTTCCATCACAGGAGGCGGTGGATTCCTTTAGAATTTCTAATAAACAGGATGCATATGTGCTGTTTGTGTGGGCCATATGGTTACTGAATAATTCACATTAAATATTAGAGAATGTATAAAAAAAGAGATTGCTAGGTGTTCTGTGTGAACATTTTAACTCTGGACTAAGTTAACAGTCTCCATCCTGAAGGTTTTGAGTCTGAACATAAAACGATACAATAGGTGTAATAGCTCCCACAACACTAAAGGTTATGAGCTCACTAAGCACTATAGCCAAAACATGTTTATTTGCAGGTCCTATATGCACAGTATATTCAAGGATTATTGTAACTAAGGACGATAGGTGCTTGGCATTGCCCTACTGTCCGAATGGTTAATGCGCCCCTGATCAGATGGGTGGTTAATTTTTCAGTACAATCACATAAAAAGTAGTAACTACAGTATAATATAGAGCAAAAAAAAATGTCTAAATGGTAATAAAAGTTACATTTTGACATGTCTGTAGAATGCATGGCATTCAGAATATTGCATGGTGTGCCAACCCTGTAGCGATAGAATAGAGTATTACCAAAAGCTTCACTTTGAATTTATGCAGGTGAATGTAGAAAATGTTCATAAATTACCCAAAGGCGCTGCAATATGAAAAATTGCTTTCTTCCAACACTGAAAATTTAAAGGAAGGATATTTATACTTTCATCCACATGAATATTTAACAGATGTGATGGTCTAGAGTACACTGCCATCAGCACATGCTGCTACTAGCTGTAAATATCCATATTGTTTTATGTGAAAAGAAAAAATGTATTTATTAGCTAGTGTATTATTACAGGATTTTATGACAACTATGACTGTTTATTAAGTGTCCTGTTTTCTAATTTTCTCACTATGTCAGTTTCTATAAAATAAACTGCAAACATAATTTTATACTGATTTATTTCAGAATCTCATGCCATATGAATCTCATTCCTATAAAGCAGCATATTGTCTGTCACAGGGCAGGAAAGCAACAGTGAGGCGGATGGTACAGTAAATGAAAACAAAAAATGATTTATAAAATTATGAAAGGCTGTTTTTAGTACATACCAATACAGATCAACAATTTTACAAAAATATGTCACACCAAAATTGGAAGCCTGTAGGTCTGGTTTTCCTAGCCCCTGGCAATTACCTGTTACAGCCAGGAAATCAAGTCTGGTCTGACAGTTACTGAGGAAATCTTGCCTTACATGGCAGCCATTCAAAGGAATGGGACATATCTGATAGAGCCGAAGCCTTTCTTATAAAGCAGCTCATAGAGGGGTAGTCCCAAGCAGAGACTTATCTAGGACATCTATTTCTTTCCCTTTACGAGGGAACCCTTTAAAGGGGTATTCCCATCTCAGTATCTATACTGCTAGCTTATGTAAATTTAAGAGTTTTCCTAGATACATTGCTTTAGCAATGCTGCTTTGTTTTCCTGCTATATGAAATTATTCCACCCATTGTTTACACATCGTTTCCATGGCACCAGACCTGTGTTATAGGACATCACTCACTGCTCTTAATGTTATCTACAGTTCTATTAGCTGTTATCTTCAGCTAATTGCAGTTTGCTGATAAAGCCCTGTTTGTTAGCTCTCTATGTAAACACACAGATAGCACTGAGTCCCTTCTCTAGAAGTACAGTCATATGAAAAAGTTTGGGCACCCCTATTAATCTTAATCATTTTTAGTTCTAAATATTTGGGTGTTTGCAACAGCCATTTCAATTTGATATATCTAATAACTGATGGACACAGTAATATTTCAGGATTGAAATGAGGTTTATTGTACTAACAGAAAATGTGCAATATGCATTAAACCAAAATTTGACCGGTGCAAAAATTTGGGTACCCTTATCATTTTATTGATTTGAATACTCCTAACTACTTTTTACTGACTTACTGAAGCACAAAATTGGTTTTGTAACCTCACTGAGCTTTGAACTTCATAGCCAGGTGTATCCAATCATGAGAAAAGGTATTTAAGGTGGCCAATTGCAAGTTGTTCTCCTATTTGAATCTCCTCTGAAGAGTGGCATCATGGGCTCCTCAAAACAACTCTCAAATGATCTGAAAACAAAGATTGTTCAACATAGTTGTTCAGGGGAAGGATACAAAAAGTTGTCTCAGAGATTTAACCTGTCAGTTTGCCCTGTGAGGAACATAGTAAGGAAATGGAAGACCACAGGGACAGTTCTTGTTAAGCCCAGAAGTGGAAGGCCAAGAAAAATATCAGAAAGGCAGAGAAGAAGAATGGTGAGAACAGTCAAGGACAATCCACAGACCACCTCCAAAGAGCTGCAGCATCATCTTGCTGCAGATGGTGTCACTGTGCATCGGTCAACAATACAGCACACTTTGCACAAGGAGAAGCTGTATGGGAGAGTGATGCGAAAGAAGCCGTTTCTGAAAGCACGCCACAAACAGAGTCGCTTGAGGTATGCAAAAGCACATTTGGACAAGCCAGCTTCATTTTGGAAGAAGGTCCTGTGGACTGATGAAACAAAGATTGAGTTGTTTGGTCATACAAAAAGGCGTTATGCATGGCGTCAAAAAAACACAGCATTCCAAGAAAAACACTTGCTACCCACTGTAAAATTTGGTGGAGGTTCCATCATGCTTTGGGGCTGTGTGGCCAATGCCGGCACCGGGAATCTTGTTAAAGTTGAGGGTCGCATGGATTCAACTCAGTATCAGCAGATTCTTGAGAATAATGTACAAGAATCAGTGAGGAATTTGAAGTTACGTCGGGGATGGATATTTCAGCAAGACAATGATCCAAAACACAGCTCCAAATCTACTCAGGCATTCATGCAGAGGAACAATTACAATGTTCTGGAATGGCCATCCCAGTCCCCAGACCTGAATATCATTGAACATCTGTGGGATAATTTGAAGCGGGCTGTCCATGCTCGGCGACCATCAAACTTAACTGAACTGGAATTGTTTTGTAAAGAGGAATGGTCAAAAATACCTTCATCCAGGATCCAGGAACTGATTAAAAGCTACAGGAAGCGACTAGAGGCTGTTATTTTTGCAAAAGGAGGATCTACTAAATATTAATGTCACTTATCTGTTGAGGTGCCCATACTTTTGCACCGGTCAAATTTTGGTTTAATGCATATTGCACATTTTCTGTTAGTACAATAAACCTCATTTCAATCCTGAAATATTACTGTGTCCATCAGTTATTAGATATATCAAATTGAAATGGCTGTTGCAAACACCCAAATATTTGGAATTAAAAATGATTAAGATTAATAGGGGTGCCCAAACTTTTTCATATGACTGTATGTACATATTATTTGGTCTGCATTGATATTAGATTTCTAGTAATCATAATAAGTATTGTGATACTTCATAGTGTTCAGCAAGCTGGGGGGAGATGGTTTTGACTGTTTGATAATGAATACAGGAAGTGAGAAAAAGAGACAGCAGGCAAAGCTGCTGAAACAGGGAGATGTGAAAACTCCTTTAAGCTCAGTAATCTTAGATGGGCTACATAAGCCTTTTTTAAGTTTTGAATTTTTTTTATAGCCTCATAATCCATCTGAAAAATATTGCTTATATCTTTTACATTAATGGGGTTTACTCACAAAGACAACTAAATACCTATTGGAGGTCCTTTGTACTCCTGTCTGATTTGAACAATGGTCATGCAAACACACTGGTGCTTCTTTCGTTTGTATGGGACTGCTAGAGATAGTGTACAACATTTAATCCTGTAGAAATGAATGACATGGCAGGTGTCCAATTAGTTCTCCAACTCAATGGTAAAAACAATTGTATGCAATGCAAAATGCAACCTATCAAATCTGTTGGCAACCTCATTATTATAAATAATCTTCTTTGCACTTTTAGCACATCCCCAATGTAGTAAAGGTACATCAATCAAAGTCACTTTAACATTATGTAGCCCAAAGCAGTTTCCACCTGTTGTTGCTACTCAGTAGCACAACCTATTATAAAGATTGACAGGTCCAGATGTGCAGTGAACACAGGTAAAAAAGGGTGCTCCAGCACCCAAACAACGCCTGGTTGTACTGAACATACAGTATAAATTAAAACTGGACTTTATCGGCAATAAGAATGTTCTTTGATACAAGAAACATATGTTCACAGTGGCACTAACTAGCCCAACAACAGTATATAGTTTAGAAGTGATTAGCATGGTGGTAGACTCCTTTTAATGCAAGTCAGTGGGGGAAAATGACTATTTACTGCATTAGCATTAGAAAACAATTTTCCTGTTATTGACTTGCACTAGATGACTTAACCGATGTTGAGATCTTCTGCACCCACTACACTGCTCTTACAATTATGTCAGTGGATGAGGACATACATTTCTGTATGCATTATGGAAATTAACTAGCTAAGTCGTCTCAGCAAAATAAATGCTCTAGATGAATGTGACTGCCCAAGAGGAGGGAGGTATGTTGTGCACCAAAGCTGTCAGAGAACCAGTTAAGAGGGTGTACCAATTACTCCACTATTATTCCAGTGTACTTGCATATTGTACAGATGGGTTAACATTAAACAGACACCCTTTCCTAAAACTTCGAAAATAATGGACAGTTATAAATACTTATTCAATTATATAAACAGGAAAACAAACTGGTTGCTATTGCAATACAACCTTTTTAATTACCTCTGTAATGGTTTTAATCCACACCCTGGAAATGTTTGGGCGTCTTCTTCTTTATTATTGTTTCCATGTGTTACCATTGAATGTGGAAAGTGATTCTTGCTATTTGTGGAGAAGATAAATGTGAAGTACTGAAAATATTTGAGCTAGTGTTCTGCTCTTTCCCCTCAGGCTGCAAAATGACTTTGACCGTCCAACAGAGTGATTCTGCATTAATGCATAAATGTACAAAACCTACAATGGCTATTATGGTGAAAAATACAGGCTAAATTGTAAAGGAGCACTTAGGCAACCCTAGTACAACAAAACTCACTCCATTATCTTGGCCTATATTTTGCAAATGGAAGCAACGTTTCAATGGTTTAATGATTTTTCTTACACAAGGGAAATGTAAAACAAGCATCACTCGGACTGTTTTAATGTTTTACATAGGTCAAGCATTTGTTTGTTTGGCTCAAGAAAGAGATTTTACAATTAATGCCTCATCAAATCCTGATTTGATTTTTCCTCTAGTGAAATGTGTTTAAGATGGTAATTGCATTTACAATAAAAATAAAAGCAACATCTCATGCAGCTGAGGCAGTGGCTGGAGCAGACAGCATGCCATCACTGGCGTTTGTAGAACAATATCTGTACTGTACGGAGGACTGAAATGATGCACAAAACCCATTCAACTTCCATACCTAACATTATTCATTCACAAAATAGTTTGCCCAGTGATGCAGTCAATAGGGGAATTTATTAAGACTTGCATTCTGTCCGCCAGTCTTAATCAAGTCCCCGGCTGGCGAAGGATGCGCCTAAATTATTAAGAGGCTCTGGCCTGCCAGAACTAAAATCTACATAACTCACAAAATTCTAGTATAACTCATGCCAGATTTCTGGCAAGAGTTATGGTAAAATTGTGGAATCCCTGTCCGTGAGAACCTTGCTCTTCTCTTCCTTTTGTAAAAAGTGGCGAGCTGGGTGCAAAAGGAACAATCTGGTGCATATTTGGCACAAGAAGAAAAAAAGAAAACTGCCTATAGGGATTAGTAAATTCCTCCCGGTGTCTTCATTTTATGCAGCATTACTGTCAATTACAGTGATTTATCCATTAATAGCATGTATTTCCTATACACATGAAAATGGATAAATGTTGTATCAATGTGGGTCTAACTCTGGGACTCTACAGTGATCACCAAAACAGGGGTCTGCAAGTGTCCCCAAATGGACCATGTGAATGGAGTGGTGGAGAGCATGTTCAACTGCCACTCTATTAGCCTCTATGGAACTGCCAAAGAAAGCCATTCAGATGTCTCATAGAAGTGAAAGAAGCACTGGGCAAGTATGTGCACCATTGCTCCATTCACATGGGGCACACAGAAGCACTTGTGGACAGTCATTCTCCTGATCACAGGAGTCACAGGAGATGGACCACTGGAGGTCAAATACTTATCTCTTATCTGTTAGGCGGCTGGTCCGGGCTGGCAAGGGTTAACTATTGTATGTTTAAAGTCTGTGGTTTGGGAGGGGTTTTTCCCTGAGGTTCTGCTCCACCCTCTGGTGTGCTATTTAAGTTGGGGCTTTACTCCAGTTCTCGGTTATACTCTTGTGTTCAGCCATTCCTGTGATCTGTAGTTCTACAGTCTGTTTGATTCTGTATACTAGTCTTGTATGTCTACTCTTTGGCCTGCTGTCAGGTTGCCTGTGTAATGGGCTTTGTGAGTGTGTGTGTACTGTCCTTGTGAGTTTCTTTTAGAGTTAACTTCTAGGGTCTCTATTTAGGTTCCTGTGAGGTGTCCTCTTATCAGAGGAAAACTCTGGCGCTAGGCAGGTGTAGCCAGGGTGAAATGTAATTCCCCCGCTATTGTCCACCTGCCTATTTTGCTTTGATTTTAATTTATTTTATCTGCCTTTGTTTACTTTGCATTTCTTAAATAAACCAGTTTATTTCTCATGTTCGTTTGTTACTATTCTGTTCGGAGACAAACATAACATTATCCTGTGGATATGTGTGCAGTGGAAAAACCCCTTTAATTTCTACACTGAAAATTATGCACCATGTTGTGCTCCCCAAAGTCTTTCTTCAATACCCCACATTTTTTTAAAGGGGTTTAACCATGAACATAACCATTGTGAGGGTGTGAACCTAGAGGGCGCTGGTGAGCAACCCAAAACAGGGTTGAAAAGGACCTTGACCATACCCATACCTGGTGCTTCACTCAAGAGGGAGTGCACACAGCAGGAGAGTGCTGCTGGTGATCTGCAGGGAGCAGGTAGATGGTGGACCAGTTAGAAACAGACAGGTGGTCGGTCCCAAGAGGACTGGATTCCAGAAGGGACTTGGTTAAGCTCAGTGTGAGCCAGAATGCTGAGAAGAAACCTTAGTAAAGCATCTTGCCCTCAAAAGATTAGTCAGGGTTCAAGAAGTGAGGTATTGCCCTGTGTGTGGGCTAGGCTGTTTTGCTATTTTTGTTCCTGTTATCACTTACAAGCTGAATAAAGCCATTTCTTGTGGATTGCCATTACCTGATATGCTGTTTATTTGGCACCCAGCGCCACAAACACCTCTGTTGAGTCCAGGAAGATGCCACCTTTGATGCTAAATTACCCCCAATTGTCACATCCTACATAAATTTGTAGACAATTAAAAGTTAAACTTTTTTGGAATTATCAATTTTAATATCAAAATTTTACAGATCTTTAATTTTTTTTCTCTATCTATATTGGTAACAATATTTTGTCTTGATAGGTTGCCAATAGATATGACCATAAATGCAGGAACTTACTATGGTCTGGAAATCGTCAGAAAACCCAGTCATGGTTTTTTTTATTGTCGCCGGGCTATTTTGTCATACATGTAGTGTCTCTGCCTGATAACCTGTCCACAAAAAGGAAATCATGACTGGCTATCTAACCATAGAAAGTTTCATGTTCGTATCCATTAGCAACAAATCAAGAGAAAAGTTATCACTAAGCTGGTTAAAGAAAATCTTTAAAACTTTTAATTTTATTATTATTTATATTTTCAAATATGGTTAAGTTTTAATTGTCGACAAATTTAAACATGGCTATGCTTGCAGGAAATCCCCTTTAAGTAAATTCAATAAATAGTGCAGGTTAAGAATGTACAGTACAGTCTCCTATATGTATTATGATCTAGTAAGGTGTCAGTCAGTGTGTATGTGCAAGTTTTTAATGCATAGAAAAGCTAGGGGAGATTGCGAGTCTGAAAATGACTTAAAATATTTATACACTTTTTATTTCATTTAGCATTAACTAAAAAATGTACCAAGTTGTCTGTATTTTGCTCCATTTTTTGTGTAACACGGGAGGAAGGAAATGTTTGTACAGGGAGGTAAAGTAAAACTTGTTTTGTTTTTTTGAGAAACTAGATAACCGCTTTACTGCCTGCAATAGACTGAGTAATTACAATGAAGAGCAAATTGTATTATATGTCAAAATTAAAGAAAACAGGTAACACATTACTTTTGTAAGGCCCTGTCCACATGTGTTGCAGCTTCCATTCATAACAGAAGGAAAAATGCTGTGACATAGGAAAAGGGATTCCAGTGTCTGATCATGGCTACACAGCAGTTTGCTTCATTTGACAATACGAATAGCACTATATGTCAAGATAATCTTGCTGTCAAACCTAAGAGAGCTGCCAATGTAGCCTCCAATAGCAGTTCGAGCATTGCCTTAGTATGCCATTTGTAACTAATACGTCACAGATATATGTTAAAATATTAACAGCATTTCCCTTTTTGTTATTGTTAGATGAAAATTACACAATCATATTTTTCATCTTTTAATGGATAACAACGATTATAAAGAGATTGTTAATTATATGTATGGAAATGAACTCTGACAATGAGGTAAATTGTAGAAGAAAGCTATTCCATGTTAGGTGTCAATAACTGTGCTGCTGTGCTTTCAAAGATCTCTAGCTGTGTTCGTCTACCTAATAACACAGTAAAGGTCATGTTTATCTTTAAACACTGTGTTTAACACTAGGCTTACAGAATCGGTCACAAACATGCCTGGACACAAGCATGGCTGCACTATCACAGATATCGGGAATTTTATCCAGCGTAAGACATAGTTGAATATTTTGCATTGCAAAATCATGTCTGTGAAGGAAACATCACTTGCAATGAAAACTCAAATAGAATTAAATAACAAAAATAATGATCATTCTCAAATGTTTCTGACAACATTGCAATTGTCTTATTGTAATGTTGTGCCTACTCAAAGATAATGGAACTTACTCATATATGGAAACACTCTGTCAACTGGAGTGCTGAATATACTGACACTACATAAACTGGAGTAGAATTGGAAGATGTAGAAACCTATGATTTCATCTTCTGCAATGAAACTGGAAATCTGATTAGTTCCTATGGAAAGCTCTTTAAAATCTTATCTGCAGAAAACTTTGTTGACTCATTTTATGACACTAGAAGAAAGGAAATAGGACCGCACTCCAAAGAGGTTATGCTTCTTATGGTCAGTTGGTCACAGAACATGCACCCTTCAGGTATTGACTACCTGAGTGCTACCTACACTAACTTTTTGATCATTTTATGATACTCACCCGAATTTGTCAACCAAATTTACAGTCTTACTTCAAAAGTAGTGCAGAAAGTGGAATAGCATATCTGGAGATGGCAGATAGTCTATAAATATGCTGGCCGCTCAGGAGCTGAGCGGCCATCTTAGCTACCTCGCCACTGTATTATACAGTAGAGATCTGGTGGCAATGTCCTCATTAGTCGTGGACATGAACCCTGCTAATGCCTCAGTCAAATATGACCGAGGCGCTATTTTTTTAGTAGCATGGGTCCCACCATTTTAGGGTGGATTGCTGGCCCCAGAGAGAGACCCAGGGAAAGCAATCCATTGCCTAGGCAGCCCAAGTCCTAATGAAGACTCCCAAGCATGTCTTCAATAGGATTCTATTACATGCTATGTAATGGTATAAATTAAAAGTACACCTGGCCCCGCAAAAAAAGATGCCTTATGCAGCCCCAAAAAAGTCGATAAATATAAAAAAGTTGGCATTGCTGTAATCATGCCAACCTGCAGAATATAGGTAACATGTATTTGGGCCGTACAGTGAATGCCATAAAAGCAAAACCCATAACAATGTGGTGCAAATGCAGTTTTTCTCAAATTCCACCCCATTCTGAATTTTTTTTCCAGCTTCTTAGTTTATCATATGGAATATTAAATGGTACCATTATGACATACAGGTTGTCTCTTAAAAGATAATCCCTCATATGGCTCTGTGAACAGAAAAATAAAAAAAATTTATGGCTTTTGGAAGGAGGGGAGTAAAAAATGAAATAAAAAAACAAAAATAATAAAAAATGCTGTGGCCAGAAGCGGTTAAAGAGGAGCCAAATTGTATAAACATTGGGCAAAGATTGATCAATTTGGTGAAAAAAGTGGCAACACAGACTCCAGCAAAACTCACTTTAAAAATTCAATTTGTGAGAAATTTCCGTCATTGAACAGTGGTTTTCAGTGCAAAGAACAGGAAGTATCAAGTGGATTGGTAGGCTTAAAATAAATGTTGACTCAAATAAACATAATGCAACCATCTTATAAATATATAAGATAAACTGAATAAGCTATATATAGCAAAACGCGCGTCAAGGTGTTTGGGCCCAGAACTACCTATTTCCAACATTTCCACAGGTATAAGCTATATGGGCTATATTCAACCTATATAATTCATCTTTAGTTTGTCTTCTGGTGACTACTTTATCAGCAACTATATTCATTTATATGTGTACTTGGATTTGGGATTGATTTATTTGGTTTACAAGCATATGGGTATGTATGGGGATGTATCCCTTTGTACTGTATATACATCTATATGAAGTACAATTTCTTTTGACATTATTTATCTGATTATTGGTTTATCAGGACACATGTATATATGGGGATTGACCTACTCATATATATACTTACGTGAACTGCATTATTTAATGGTATGATAGGTTTATTATTTATTATTAGTATTTGTGCATAAACTATTTTTTACTGCTTTTAATGAATTTTAGTATTTATTATTATTGAGCATGCGTGGACAGTATTGTTTGAAATCAGGTTCCGGAGCATTTGAGGTGTCCTTGTGTTGAAGAGACTTCACACTCAAAGTGCAATATTCTGAATTTTTATTATTCAGCGGCATAGAAAAGCGGGACCCCCGCTTTTCTATGCTGCTACTGCCATATATTGGCTCATCTTTACCAGGGCTGCTGCCCTGTATTTTTCCCTACATCCAAGGAGTACTGAGAGTCTGAGGAAGGTGTATACGACTGAAAATGTTTATATTACTCTACGGATTATATTATTATATATATATATTGCTGATACTATACAACATTTGTGCAACCTAAACAGTGTTGTTGTCCACCTTTCTTCCTATACACCGGTTTGGTGAATAATAAAAATTCAGAATATTGCACTTTGAGTGTGAAGTCTCTTCAATTCTATGTACTGTATAACGGGTTGGGACCCTACTTCATTACTCTGATTAGAAAGCCTACCACACCCTGCTGAGAAAGATCTTTATCAGTCCGGTCTTTCATGTATCTTTGTATTTTATATTAATTTTCTATATTAATAAACTATATTTTTGATAATATATGAGAATAAGTTTTTTGGGGCACTTTTTTTCTTCTTTGTTTACTTTTTGTTCAGTATCTGTGTACAATTTGTGAGATTGTAGGTTTATTGAATCACACAATAGGTTATTTTCTAATGACATGCACTAGAATACAGTAGTTTACAGTATTCAGAGAAAGAAGTGTCAAGTGTATTAATAGGCTTAATGGTCAGCGTCAAAATTGCAGGTTTTTAAGATTTTTTTTTAAATGAAAAATTAAAATAAACATAACCAAACATTCTTAAAAATATGTTTAGCATAAAATCTTGATTCAAACAATAGGTTATTTTCTGATGACAGAGTCTTAAACAAGGCTAGCCGGTTAAAATATTATCAGTTTGATAACATTACGGCATGCCCAATTGATATATAAGCTACTGAAAATTAATACATAATTTATAGCATGTCATACCTTATGGTCAATAAAGTTATGTAATCAGTGTACGACTTAAAATCAAGCTAATTTGATTTACAAAACAAGCCTTATTATTTATTGCCATATGCAGCTTATTACTGGTGTCTTGATTCTCTAAATGGTCTAAATGACTGCATTGTAGAATAATTATCTTCTCTGATGCATGTTTACAATTCATGCAGAGTGCTGGATACATTATTAATCCTATGAATAACAAGTTAATTAAAGGTGTTTTTGCCAATTCTTTATTATATAATGAACTGATTGTACCCAGCTTACACCAGAGCTGCTATGTAAACTAAGTTCAGTACTGTGGAGCTGTGATTTGTTTATCAGTATGTACTGTATGTGATATAAGGCCTCCTGAAAGTTGATTTCTTGCTACTTATTGTCTGCTTATTTAATGAAAATAAAAGTTTGAAAGTAAACCATATGCAGAGAGCAGGTCCACTAAGAAAATGTAGCAATGAAGAGGGTAAATTGTGTTTTGTTTTGTGATTTGCCTCTTGGTGTTTCAAGTGACACACCAATACAAACATAGCAAAGTTTAACTTAACAATGGTAGCTAGCCGCATATTAATATCTCATCACAGAACACAACAAAAGCCATTGCAAAAGTCAAGTTAATATTCAGTGCCACAGTGTATTTAAAGGAAGTCTTTCATTAGAAAAACACATTTTTAAGCTGATGTCACGTTGGAATATTATTTTTTATTATTATTATTGTTTATTTATATAGCACCATTGATTCCATGGTGCTTTACATTTGAGGATTTACATACGGTACACCAGATATACAAAACAGATAATACTAACAGAGACCAACTAGCACAGTGGGATAGAGGGCCCTTCCCGCAAGGGCTTACAATCTATGAGGGAAGAGGGAATAGATTTTAAAAAGGCCATTCTACTCCTACCTTCCATTCTAAGCCTCTCCCCGCTGTTTCTGATAAAATTGGTTTCTTCAGTTAAGCAAATTCAGATCACGGACCACCGGGGGCGTTCCCCCTGTGGTCCGAGCACCCTCCGCGTCATAACTCTCTACCACCCCTTAGCTGCTTATGTTCACTCTCCCTCCTCCTCTTCGCCGGAACATCTGACTTTCGCAGGCATAGGACTGTGCATGTCCGAGCGGCCATTTCCCGGTGGACTGTTACAAGAGCATACTGTGTAGAAGACCACCGTAAAATGGCCGCCCGCACATGCTTATGTACTGCGCCGCAGTACGTTGGTGTAGCAGACCACCAGAAAATGGCCGCCTGGACGTGTGCAATCCAATGCCTGCGAAAGGCAGAAGTTCCGGCGAAGAGGAGAAGGGGAGTGAACATAAGCAGCTAAGGGACGGTGGAGAGTTATGACGCGGATGGTGCTCGGCGCGCAGGGGGAACACCCCCGATGCTCCGTGATCCTAATTTGCATAACAGAATTAACCGAAAAACGATTTTATCAGAAACGGTGGGGAGACGCTTAGAATGTAAGGTAGGAGTAGAATGGCCTTTTTAAAGGCTATTCCAACATGCCATTAGTTAAAAATGTGTTTTTCTAATGAAGGACTCCCTTTAATATGTTACTGTGTCAAAGTAAACTTTGCTGCATCTGTACATTGAAAAATTATATTATAGACCAGGGGTCGGCAACCTATGGCACGCGTGCCACTCTTGGCACGCGAGGCATATTTCCCTGGCACGGCAGCAGACTCCTCACCCAGCAGTTTCGATCGGACCAAACACATCCGAAATGAAACTGCTATTATTATACTGCGGGGTCTCTTCAGACCCCGCAGTATAATAAGCGGAGCCCCCGGAAGTTATCAAACATAAAAAACAGTGTTAACTCACCATTCCACGCTCCGCAGCCGCTGTGTACTCTTCAGGCGCTTCTGCCTGAAGTCTGCTGACAGGGCCTCAGGGGTCACGTCTGCGTCTGACGTCATTACGCATAATGACGCGACGTGACCCCTGAGACTCAATGAGCGGTCGCTGACTACAGGCAGAAGCGCCCGAAGATACAGAGCGGCTGCGGAGCGTGGAATGGTGAGTACATTGTTTTTTATGTTTCATCACCTCTCTTTGCCCTCCACTTATTATACGCTGTGGTCTGAAGAGACCCCACAGTATAATAATAGCTAGTGAATGTGCAGGGTCCACTATAGAGCCTAATACCATGTGCAGGGGCCACTATAGAGCATAATACCGTGTGCAGGGGCCACTATGGGATAAATACCGTGTGCAGAGGCAGCTATGGGACAAATGCTGTGTGCAGGGGCAGCTATGGGACAAATACCGTGTGCAGAGGCCGCTATGGGACAAATACCATGTGCAGAGGCCGCTATGGGACAAATACCGTGTGCAGAGGCCGCTATGGGACAAATACCGTGTGCAGAGGCCACTATGGGACATAATACCGTGTGCAGGGACCGATATGGGACATAATACCATGTGCAGGGACCGCTATGGGACAAATACTGTGTGCAGAGGCCGCTATGGGACATAATACCGTGTGCAGGGACCTCTATGGGACATAATACTGTGTGCAGGGACCGCTATGGGACATAATACCGTGTGCAGGGACCGCTATGGGACATAATACCGTGTGCAGGGACCGCTATGGGACAAATACTGTGTGCAGAGGCCGCTATGGGACATAATACCGTGTGCAGGGACCGCTATGGGACATAATACCGTGTGCAGAGGCCGCTATGGGACATAATACCGTGTGCAGGGACCGCTATGGGACATAATACCGTGTGCAGGGACCGCTATGGGACATAATACCGTGTGCAGGGACCGCTATGGGACATAATACCGTGTGCAGGGACCGCTATGGGACATAATACCGTGTGCAGGGACCGCTATGGGACATAATACCGTGTGCAGGGACCGCTATGGGACATAATACCGTGTGCAGGGACCGCTATGGGACATAATACCGTGTGCAGGGACCGCTATGGGACATAATACCGTGTGTAGGGACCGCTATGGGACATAATACCGTGTGCAGGGACCGCTATGGGACATAATACCGTGTGCAGGGACCGCTATGGGACATAATACCGTGTGCAGGGACCGCTATGGGACATAATACCGTGAGCAGGGACCGCTATGGGACATAATACCGTGTGCAGGGACCGCTATGGGACATAATACCGTGTGCAGGGACCCCTATGGGACATATACCGTGTGCAGGGACCCCTATGGGACATAATACCGTGTGCAGGGACCGCTATGGGACATATACCGTGTGCAGAGGCCGCTATGGGACATATACCATGTTGCAGGGGCCGCTATGGGACATATACCGTGTGCAGGGACCACTATGGGACATTATTCTGAATAACGGTGTGTTTTCTATATTAAGGATGTGTTTTTGCACAGAAAACTCAGGCTTTATTTTTTTTTGTGCAAAAATGCACCAGTTTTACATCGAATGAAAAAGTTCCAAATATAGCTGCATCCAGATACATAGTGTGTTTTCACCATAAGACTGCCGCCATACGGTGCTCCTGGACACATTTACCACTAATTGGCGGCTGCACATGGACTTTCATTGCTTCTAATCAGAAAGTACAGGAGCGTCCCAGGAAATAGCAGTAAACGCATGTGTCCTAAAGCATCTGGTGGCAGCACTTCTGTGTTATGGTTTGTGGTATATGACTTTAGTTTAGGGGTCGTCAAACTTACAATTATTGACCGGCACTCCGAGTACCTCATCTTTGATTTTTTTTATTAAAATCGGCACGCCGAACAAAAAAGGTTGCCTACCCCTGTTATAGACATATAGAGCAAAGGGTTCATGCATATGACCGAGTGTGCAGTCCACATGTGTTCTGATGTGTGTTGTGATGTTACATTCCAATATTTATAGAACAAGTCCTACAGTATATCAGAACAGAATGGAGCATCAGAACACAATCGAACTGCACATTCAGCAGTGTGCATGAAGCTTAAGTGACACAAAAGTAAGTTTAAGAAAATTCAACATTATATAGAAGTGGAGCAAGGGCTTACTTTTCACAAGAAATATGAAAACACTGGCTCTGAAGTTAAGAGAGTACTGCAAAATTTTAATCAATTTCAGTGATATGTCATTATAGTTATGTAGGTTCTACTTCCACCTATTACTAGAAGAGTGGAAATGTGTCATAACATCTAATGGCTCTTCTCAGATTTTTTCCATTGACAGTAATGGATGTCCATGAAAGTGCCTGGAAAAAGCTGAGCGAAGCTGACAAAAGACAAAGTGCACAGTGTTTTTCTTACTCCACTTTCACCTCCTTCTAGAGATCAGTCCAATTCACAGTAGTCAGTCATATGCTATGGATAGGCCACAAATGTGTATTGTGAGACAATCCATCATCAGCTACCTTAATTCCCATACACAAAAATGGACACCACAATAACATGTTGTTCAGATAAAAAAAAAAAATATATATCACCACTGACAAAAACAATAAGTGCCCTACTATTGTATTTTGGTAACTGTACATATCTTTTCTTGCAAATGTACATAAACTACATAGAGAGGACATAAGATAACAGTTATTCGTGCTATTCAAGTAATATATTATTTAAAACACTACTACTGTACACTGCCTTGGGAAGTCTGTCACTGAACAATTTCACAAGTGATTTTGGCAAAGTGATGGTAGATGTATTGTAAAGTGCTGAGATGACAATATTTTGACACTGAAGGTTCTTTCATATCTGCATTGAGACATAAGCATGAACTGGTGAATGGGAAAAATAATACCTTAATAAAAACAAGGAAAAATAGGCAAATGATAAACAAAAAAATGCTAGAATACTGGAATGTTTTTAGTATTTAACTAAGATAAATAGTAACATCAACCTACAGTGGGTATACATACATATATATTATATATACAGTATATGTACATTGTATAATTAATATTCTACATGGTACTATCTGTATAGGAGTAATGGAGTTACTGCCTGTCTACAGTATAAATATGCCAATATTATGGTGTGAATCTAGCTTAAATACTTCCTGGTATGCTTTGATCACCCCTAAATAAGTAATTTCTTTGAACTAACATAATCGCAATTCATTGATAGCTTACATATGTGTTATGAAATGATTATCTGCAGGTTACTGATACTGAAGTCAACAATGACTGGGAACCTGTCACATAAAAAAGAATTCAGTAGCAGTAGTAATTTATTCATTTATAGTAAATCTCCACTCACTCTGTGCTTAGGAGTCCTAGGAAGGGCCACTCAGTGGCTGACAGTCTTCTCTGCATCTGTGTTCATACAGACATAGCTGTCAATTGTAAGTTATTCTAAGTTATACTAAGCAGAGGTTTGAATGAATAAATTATTAATTCTACTAAATATGTCCCACAACACTATACATCAAACTATTTAACTTCTATCGCTCTATACTATGTTACCCTTACTCTAGACTAGATTTTTAACATAAAGGAGAGAGTGCACCGAGCAAACCATAGTGTATTACCATCAGTTGTACTGAAGAGAAATAAGAAGATAGGTGTACGTTCACCTGGAGGTTGTGACTAGGCACAACTACCATAAACAGTGTATCAGCCATACAGGCTTTGGGTGTTCAGCAGCAGCAGAATCTAAAACCGCATTGATAGAGCGTTGTATGGAATGTGCAGCAGAAGGACCAAAATACACATCCAATCTGGATGTCAACTTAAACGGATACTGCGCTTACCCAGGATAAGTTAAAAATAACAAATTTATTGTTCCAAAAAAGGCATCAAACATACTACGCGTTTCGGGGTCCTCTGCCCCTTTATCAACTGTGGAGATGCATGTAGATTTTTAATATGACCAGACCCTTTTGGTTATTTTCTTCTTGGCATTTGCACAGCTATATAATGCCTTGTATACATGCATTGGTGTTTAATTTTTACTAATTTATTTCAAGGGGTACAAGTGAAAAAAAAAACACAGTAATTTTTTGTTGCCATTTTTATCAGTGACTTACATAAAGTGGATATATTTAAAATACAGGCTATTAAGAATATGGAGATACCAGATATGTAGATGCTATTTTAATTAAGCCTATAATACCCAAAAGTTACATTCACAGATGTCCAAAAACTTGGGGTGCTCTTTGACAGGACTTTGAGACTGAGGGCTACTATTCCTACTACTGTTCCTGGGACAAACTGGAAAAAGTATGGTCCAGTTAACAGTTTCAGACCTTTAAACTCTACAGATCCTTTTGTTTGTCAGTAAAGCAAAGAACAGCTCCAGTGAAAGGTCCCACTAAATAGCTCCCTGCATCAAAGTTTACCTTAAAGTATATATCACATAGTGGGATAATGGGAATTACTACAATCACAACTGAATTTGACACACAAGTGCAAAACTTGGAATCTGTTTAACTTACATTTTTTGTTGCTGTTTGTTTGTTGTTGGTGGGTTTTTTTAGGAACCATTATGAGCACCATTTTTTTTAACTGAGATCTTAAAAAATAGAAAATGATATCAAATTATTACCAAAAAGACTCTCAGTTAAAATACCGTTATAGGTTTCATTATTAATATCATAAGCCTGAATGGTCCTATTGCCCACATAATGCAATGTGTCCAATTTCTGGTTGAGTATTTTGGCAAGAATAACAATAGTGAATACTGTACATTATTCTAGATATATGTCAAAAACATAAAATTCTTGTGATTAGAGTCTTATTTAACCAGTTTAGATCACATGTAGAACTAAACAATATACTACTAAACTACTACTAAATTCTAAACAAAATATACATTCTAAGTACAATTAAAAAGCTGGACTTTTATTTGTTGTCAACTTTTTAGAAAAAGTATATAAATTTAAAACACTCTTGGACACCTTGAAGGTTATCACAATTATTATTTCATTATAACAGCATTGTACTTTGAACAAAACTATCAACAGTATTTTGCTCATTATACAACCAGAGAATAAAACATATGCTGCAAAGTCTGTTTTCAATTTCTTGCAATATCCAATGGTATTTCTCTACAAATGTCTAATATGTGTAGCACATCCTGTTTACTGTTCAAGATATTTTCTCACCTTGTGTGTTTGACAGTTAACAAGGCAGACAGAAGACTAGTAATCCTCATTTTGCAGAAGTGAGAAACACAGTGGCACAATGCGGAATTCAATGTGTGCATAAGCACATTCATTTTTTTTTATATTTATCAAATAGAACGATTGCATACAATAGACAAGAAAAGTGCATGCTGCATATGCTATGAAATCTGTACTGTATGAATTGGATTTTAATAAAACTGCATACACCCCAGTATAATATCTCATCTTCTTGTAGCTCATTAGAAAAGCACAAACGAACCACATATTTGTTTCAGCCCGAATAAATTCGTTCCAAATTCAAAGTGCTCCAATTGCCCAGAAAAGTTGTGTATGGAATTCTGAGGTCTCCTAGGACTGTATGCAACTACTATCACGTTCTTTCACACAAATACATCTTTAGTAATGTAAAAGTGATAGCAACATATATAGAAACATACAGTCCTGAGGAAAACAAAGTACAGTCTTTTTGAATTCTATGGTTTAACCTATCAGGACATAATAAAATACATCTGGTTCTTAGAGAGTTGATCTTGCTATGACATGATCCAAATCTACTTGAGTAGCAAAAACAGTGCTCCCAAGGCTGAAGGCCTGCCCCCGATGCACCAAATTCCTCATTTGCATAAAAATTAAAAGTTAGGGCTTATGAGGGTTGTGTGGGGGTGCTTATTTCAATAAAATATTTTTTAATGTGTTTTTAACTTTATAATTATTACCTTAGTAATGGCCATTGTCTGATTGACAGGATGCATTACTAAGGTGGGGATTAATGTTAGCCGCTAAATGGCTAATTCAGGGTAATAATAGGGGTTTAGAGTTAGACTATTTAGCAGCTAACACTAAGCCCTGTCTAAGTAATGAATGCTATCAAACAGAGGCCATTACTAAGGCAATAATAATAAAGTAAAGTAAGGTAAAAAAAAAAAAATACACATACATTTAAAAAATATTGTATTGAAATAAAATGATTATTGAGGGCTGAATGGGGGTGTTTTATTAAAACACTGTAGAATGATAGACTTTACTTTGTAGGGAAATGGCCTTATAACCCATCTCAGACTGATGGGCAGCAACAATTGTTTCTCTAAGATAATTGCTGATGTCTTTTCTTCTTAGTAGTGTGTTAACACATATCTGAATGTTCCAAACCAGCAAATTGCCAAAATGTCTGCTTCCTGATGATCAATTAATGAAAGGTATTTGTTTGACTCCATGCACATGACTATGTTCTTTGTGAGTGTGCTAGCCTTGTCTCTCACAACTAGCACACTGTCCCTTCTAGTGGCCCCATACTCATGTATTATCACAGGGTCTGTGTATGGAGCTGTGAGCCCATAGCAAAACTCAGGACAGGTCCTATACCTCTCCATTATACAATCCAGGCTCACTGAAGAAAATGAATGGCGGCATGGGCAGCAAAAGGGCAGCATCTATGTGCCATCTGTGCCACTTTACCACTGATCCGGCACATACACACGCTTTGCAAAATCTCCTCTTTAGCTATGATTGATATTTTTAACCTCTGTAGGCAAATATGGTAAATCAGGGCCATCCAGGATGCACCAAGTCGGTTTGCATACCCATAAATATCTTTACATTACTTATGTTTCTTCTACTGTTAAAGGCCCCTACATGGCACTATTATAGAGTTTGAGAGATGTTTTGCACCTGGCAGACCACTTTTAAGCCATAGCCTAAAGGCAGTTTTGATAATGTATAAGATTCAACAGTTATTAATTATGATTTTGTCATGATTTGATCAAAACACTCATTAGCAGCTTCAGTGCTTCCCCAAAGAGCTTTCCCAGATCAAAACTGATGTTATATATACATATACTGTCATAGCCGTAAGTGTTGGCACCACTGAAATCTTTCCAGAAAATAAGTATTTCTCCCAGATAATTATTGCAATTACTCATGTTTTGTTATACACATGTTTATTTCCTTTGTGTCTATTGGAACAATACAAAAAACAGAGAAAAAAAAAAAAGTCAAAAATTATATAATTTCACGTAAAACTCCAAAAATGGGCTGGACAAAATTACTGGCACCCTCAACTTAATATTTGGTTGCACACTCTTTGTAAAAAATAACTGAAATTAATCACTTCCTATAACCATCAACAAGTTTCTTATACCTTTCAACTGGAGTTTTGGACCACTCTTCTTTTACAAACTGTTCCATGTCTCATATTTGGAGGATGCCTTCTCCCAAAAGCAATTTTAAGATCTCTCCACAGGTATTCAATGGGATTTAGATCCGGACTCATTGTTGGCCACTTCAGAACTCAGAGTGCATTGTTTCCATCCATTTCTGGGTGCTTTTTGAAGTATGTTTAGGGCCATTGTCCTGCTGGAAGGCCCATGACCTAGGACGCAATGCCAGCTTTCTGACACTGGGCCCTACATTGCGACCCAAAATCCTTTGGTAATCTTCAGTTTTCATGATGCCTTGCAGCAAAACAACCACAAAACTTCTTTGAACCTTCGCCATATTTGACCGTTGATACTGAGTTCTTTTCTTTGTAGGCCTAATTCCATTTTTGGTAAACAGTAGAATGATGTGCTTTATCAAAAATCTCTATCTTGGTCTCATCTGTCCACAACACGTTTTCTCAGAAGGATTTTGGCTTACCCTCGTACATTTTGAAAAACTGCAATCTAGCTTTTTTTACATCTCTATGTCAGCAGAGGGTCCTCCTCGGTCTCCCTGCCATAGCGTTTCATTTGATTCAAATGTGGATGGATAGTTTGTGCTGACACTGATGCACCCTGAGCCTGCAGGACAGCTTGAATTTCTTTGGAACTTGATTAGAGCTGCTTATTCACCATCTGGACTATCCTGCGTTGCAACCTTTTATCAGTTTTTCTCTTCTGTCCACGTCCAGGGAGATTAGCTACAAGTGTCATGGGATGTAAACATCTTGATTATGTTGTGCACTGTGGAAAAAAGAACATCAATATCTCTGGAGATGGACTTATAATCTTGAGATTGTTGATATTTGCCACAATTTTGGTTCTCAAGTCCTCAGACAGTTTTCTCCTCTTTCTGTTCTCCATTCTTATTGTGGCACACACAGACACACAATGCAAAGAATGAGTTAACTTCTATCCCTTTTATCTGGTTTCAGGTGTGATTTTTATATTGCCCATACCTATTATTTGCCACAGGTGAGTTTGGACGAGCATCACATGCTTGAAACAAAGCTATTTACCCACAATTTTGAAAAGGTGCCAACAATTTTGTCCCATTTTTGGAGTTTGGTGTGAAATTATGTTCAATTTTGACTTTTTTTTTTATCAGTTTTTTGTCTGGTTCCAATACACACAAATGAAATAAACATGTGTATAACAAAACATGAGTAATTGCAATAATTTTCTGGGAGAAATACTTAATTTTCTGGAAAAATTTCAGGGGTGCTAACACTTACGGCCTTGACTGTGTGTTATATATATATATATATATATATATATATATATATATACTGTATATATAAGGAAACTGATGTTAACAATGGGTTCATGATGCATAAAATATCAAGGATCGTATGTTTAACTGCACCAAATTAAATCCTTCAAACGCTGCTGTTTATAAACTCCTGAACTTCACAAGAAAAATAACACATAAATCTATGCCTAAGAAATGTGCCAGAAACCTAATTACTTGTTGGTGTGTGCACAAAGCTCACGCTGAGGTCACTCTCAGATTACAAAATAGAAGTACTAGTCTAAAGGAAAAAGAACAGACAGAAGCTGCTATAAACACAATCACAAGTAAATGTCACTATCTTATGTTTCTCCCTGTATCATAACTCCTCAAACATTGTGAGCAGTACATTCTCAGCACAATAATACCTAATTAACTACAGACATCCTGAGAGCAAAACACAATTACATAGGGGCATGTCATTTACTGTACGTCAACAATAGAAGAAAAAGATGCTTCTTCATTATTACCATGCTGAGAACATGCATTCTGTTTTATTTTTCCATTTGAGAATACCTGGAGACATCCATTGAAAATAAAATATTAAAATGTCTTCCCAGGGATATAAACAAATACTCTTCAGGGTAGGAAATAAAACTTTTGTTTCTTAAAAATCCTATGTCTTGGCTTTCTTTTCATGTAGTTATGTCCTGGCTTTGAGCTAAACTGATTTCTATTGAAACCAAATAGGAAGTGAAAAAGTCAGATACTTCTTTTCTCACCGTTGTTACTATTAAACTAAATCCATGTTTAATGTTGTGAAAGAATTCTAATATTATAGGCAATAAAGAGTGAACACTGTCTAAAATTCCAACATTTACATTACATTTTGCTCTGTATACAGTATGTGAATTTACATGTGTTGATACAGTGAAATGTGGGGGATGGAAAGGGTATTATCACTGCAAATGACCGCCTGAGAGATCAGAACAGGAGGAAAGAAACCCTCTGGATGACAAATGACAGAGAAATTAGCTTCATAAGAGCTACAGTAATATGGGTGACAATGGTGCAGTAGACATAATGCAGCTACTTCTTGTATCAGAAAATGAGAGCAGAAGTTATAGAAGAAGCACAAATGACAGACCTGACGCATAATATATAAACTTTAGTTCACTGCTTCTAACATTAAGCTCTGTTGACATCTTCATACAGAAGCCATTATTCTCTGCTGGATCAATGGTATGATAAATTCCAACAGCGCTTGGTGAAACCATTTGAGTCCCAATAGGGTCTGTTCGAATTTGGTAATTTTCACAGAAAGATAAGTATAGCATGTAGCACACATATTCCTTAATATCTGCTAGAATCGGCAATGTTAGCGCTGACACAAATGTGAACAAATGTGAGTTGATAGTAGTATAATGTTGTACCGTGTTAGCCATTGAAAGTAGTGGAAGAGTGAAGAAATCAGGCACAGTCTTATATTATTTAAAAGTACAAATTGCCATAGCTCAAATGGAAATACTTGACGCGGTATCGCTCAGTCCTTCCACCAATCTCCCAACCACTTCACCTGTAAAAATGAGACTTGACACCGTAGTTGGAATGAATTGGCCACAGCAGCCATTTTATTAACAAACATACATATAAACATTGTAAACCATATATAAACCAATCGCCAGTTCCCCACTCTAACTCTTTTGACAAGGAGGTCCTCGGAGCCCACATTCTGGTCTAACCTTTATATCCCGTTAAATTGTTTACCTCCAGCCGTAAGCCCAGCTCGGAGGCACCAAATCACCCCACCAGGGTGAAGGATCTTCAACTTACAAGATCCCCGCTCTCAGGCCAGCTAAAACCGCACATAGCCAAGCTATTCCTTTTGGGGAGTCCAGAGCCTTATGAGCTCCCCCCCCAACCAGCCATCCACATCCTTTGTCTCCAACTCCGAGGACCCCCCGCCACGCTGCCGTGACTTTCCCTGCCCCCTGCTCTGACCGTAAAACCCCCAGAGCCGTACTAAAAGGGGGGGAGGGCGGGGAGATCTACTGTCCCACTCTTCTCCCCACGCGACTGCTTCATTTTCGCGGGCTTCTCCTTTTAAACCCCCGCGGATCACCGCCCCTAGTACCCCCCCCTACCCTACTTCTCCTCTGCTCTGCCAATGGCTGCAGTCCGCTCGGGCCCAAGTCATGTGAGGCCTTCCCCTAGCCTGCGTCCTCAGTCCGGCCTCTTCTTGACGCGGTATCGCTCAGTCCTTCCACCAATCTCCCAACCACTTCACCTGTAAAAATGAGACTTGACACCGTAGTTGGAATGAATTGGCCACAGCAGCCATTTTATTAACAAACATACATATAAACATTGTAAACCATATATAAACCAATCGCCAGTTCCCCACTCTAACTCTTTTGACAAGGAGGTCCTCGGAGCCCACATTCTGGCCTAACCTTTATATCCCGTTAAATTGTTTACCTCCAGCCGTAAGCCCAGCTCGGAGGCACCAAATCACCCCACCAGGGTGAAGGATCTTCAACTTACAAGATCCCCGCTCTCAGGCCAGCTAAAACCGCACATAGCCAAGCTATTCCTTTTGGGGAGTCCAGAGCCTTATGAGCTCCCCCCCCAACCAGCCATCCACATCCTTTGTCTCCAACTCCGAGGACCCCCCGCCAACAACGTCAAGTCTTGACACCTTAAGACTTGGCGTCCCTCCACACCCCTAGAGCTGTTTCGATCCCTTCCTGAATGGCTAGGCACCACAAATCTGTACCAACGGCATTAAGATGCACCCCATCTCTCCTCCAAAAACCCCCTTCACCAGCCTCCAGCTCCCTGTGCATAACTGCCACACAGCCGTTGCGTTTGAAAAACCGCGCCACCGCCCTGTTTACCTTAATCCTAGCTCTGTTGATACTTTCCACACACCTGGCCCCTCTCCAAGTATGCCGATACACCACATCTGACCACACCGTCACTAACCCTGGAGCCAGCGCCCACAAACGCAACATATCAAACTTGATATCTCTGATGAGCTCCCTGAACGGCCTGGCCCCCAAATCATTCCCTCCAACATGTAATACCAAGACATCCGGTGACCTATCCAGTCTCGAAAACCTGTGGAACTCGGGCAAAACCCTAGACCAAGACATCCCTCGGAATCCCAGCCACCTAACCACTACACGCTCCCTCGGAAACCCCAGTTGCCGACCTTCCGGGCGGACGGCGGCCCGCAGCGCCCCCCAGAACACGTAGGAGTGACCCAGGATCCACACCAGTTCCCGCACTCCTTCACCTAAAAGAAAACAGACACAAATAACAATGAGAACCATGCCCCCCCTCCCACGTGGGTAACCTCCCCTCTTCCGTCCCCCTAACCTGCCTGCCTTACAACCATGCCGGCCTAACATATGACCTGAACCGAACGGATTCCCACCGCCCAATGCGTTGCACCACCTCATCGCCCAGACCCCTGCGTGCCGCCTCTGTCGCCGCTCCGATCCGGAAGGAGTGCCCTCCGAAATCCCCCGGCTGACGGCCGCACTCCCTTAAACACTTCTTAAACACTGCCAGGAATTGAAACCGAGACAGGAACGTCCCATCCCCGTGCCGCAACAACGGCTCCCCTGCCACTCGCATTTCAGGTAAAAACGCCCCCAAACACCTGACCGGGCACATCTCTACTCCCGGGACCGCAAACAACACTACCTTTGCCCCCTTACTCGTCTGGTCCGTCTTCGACCGCCGAATTCTGAACTCCACCCTATCCTCGTAAAGGTCTACATCCTCCGCTAACAACCCTCCCACCCTCCGAACCGACGGGCTCACCAACTCTCCCAGTCTGAGCGCCCCAAAGAATGCCAACGAGAATGCCAATTGAAACAAACGAACCTCGCCCGGTGAGCGACACACCTGCTCCACCGAACGCCCCAATTCCTGTAACAACTGGAATGACACCGGCCTCCTTTGATCTCTAGCCGACCATCCTCGCCGCCACCCCTTGAGCGCCTGCCTCACTATGAAGGCCTTTGTCACATCCAACAGTCCCCGAGCCCGGAAACCAAAAGCCAATCCCGCCATCAGTCTATTTACCCGAGATACCGACCAACCTTCCTCCTTACACTGACCCACCAATAGAAATAGCAACACATCCTGACCCCTCACCTGAGATTCAAACCAGCCTTTCCATTCCTCCCACCGCTCCCAAGCCGCCCCATAGGCCACCCATGTGCCCTCAGCCAGAGAAGAGTGAATCAAACCACATGCCGCCCGAACGGCAGCTCCCAAAGAGCCGCAGGCCACGCGTCCCCCCTCCATCTCCGCCTCTGGCGCCAGCTGACGAAAACGCTCCCACTGCAGACGAGACAACGCGTCAGCAATACCGTTATCAATGCCCGGGCCGTGCTCCGCCACAACCCAGGCATTCAATGATAAACATAATAACACTAAACGCTGCAATAAACAAACTACCGGCAGTGAGGATGCTGTCAGTCTGTTAATAGCCTGCACCACCCCCATATTATCACAAAACAGGCGCACCTTCTTATTCTCAAACCGGTGCCCCCACGTGGCCAAAGCCACCACTATAGGGAATAACTCCAATAATGCTAAGTTCCTACCCCATCCCTCGGCTCTCCACGAATCCGGCCAGGAACCCACACACCAGCGTCCCTGACAATACGCCCCAAAACCTACCCTCCCCGATGCATCGGTAAACAACTCCATCCCCCTGGAATCCACCACTTCTTCTATTACCAGCGACCGGCCATTGTATTTGGCCAAGAACGCATCCCATACTGCCAGATCGTCCCGAAGCTCCCTCCCCAGGCGCACGTAATGATGGGGTACCGTAACCCCAGCAGTCGCCGCCGCCAATTTCCTACAAAAAACCCTCCCCATGGGTAAAATCCGGCATGCGAAATTCAGTTTTCCCAACAGGGATTGCAACTCCCTCAAGGTCAACTTCTTCCGCCGCTTAGCCCCTTGCACCTCCAAACGAAGCTGCCCTAACTTGTCCGGAGGCAAACGGCATTCCATTGCCTCGGTGTCGATCAATATCCCTAAAAATGTCAAGGCCGTAGCCGGCCCCTCCGTCTTTTCCGCCGCCAAAGGGATCCCATACCGCCTCGCTACGCCCTCTAATGTGCGGAGCAAGACCGAACACGCCCTCGACCCCGCCGGCCCTATACATAAAAAATCATCCAAGTAGTGAATGACTGATGACCATCCCGCCTCCCTACGGACCACCCATTCCACAAACGTACTAAATGTCTCAAAATAGGCGCAAGAAATAGAACAACCCATGGGCAAACACCGGTCCACAAAATAATTCCCTTCCCAGTAACAACCTAATAAATGTAAACTATCTGGGTGGACCGGTAACAGGCGAAAGGCGGATTCCACATCCGCCTTCGCCAATAACGCCCCCTGTCCGCATTCCCTGACCCACTTAACCGCAGCATCGAATGAAGTGTAGACCACTGCACATAGGCTAGGGTCAATACCATCATTCACCGACGTTCCCTTGGGGAACGACAAGTGGTGAATGAGCCTAAATTTTCCAGGATCCTTTTTTGGGACTACCCCCAGTGGTGATACCCGCAAATTGGGAATAGGAACCTCCCTAAACGGACCCGCCATACGCCCTAATGAGACCTCTTTCCCCAACTTATCCGCTACCACCCGAGGATGCTGGTACGCTGACCTCAAATTCCTTCTGGACACACCCAACCCCCCTTCAACAAACGGAATCCTAAAAACCCAACCGAAAAACCTTCTAACAACAATCGTGCCGCCGCAGCCTCTGGGTACTCACTTAGCTGAGGACGCATCGCGTCCAGCACTACCGGCGTCTGCCCCTTTTCCAGCACCGTCCCCCCCCTTGGATTTTCCCCCTTTAAAACAGCGCGACGCCCCGTGACTCCCTCCACAGGAGGAGCATTCGTGCTTAAATTTGCACTTTGCCCCAAACTTGCACGAACCCTCATTAAAGGCAAAACAGAGTCCCTTCTGCGATGCAGCCGAGCGCCCCGACGCATCAGGACTCCCGGCTCCCGCCTGAAAGGACTGCCCTGACCGAACTGGAGCTGTCACCCGTAACCACAGTCCTATATCTTTGTGGTCCCAGCGTATGCTGGGCCGCACCGCTTTACGTTGACGAAATTGCTCGTCATACCGTAACCACGCCTGACCCCCATAAACTCTATATGCCTCCCCTATGGCGTCCATGTAGCAAAAAAGCGCGGAACAATTCTCCGGCGCCTTTTCACCAATAACGCTTGCTAAAATTGCAAACGCTTGCAACCAATTCGCGAATGTACGGGGGATCAACCTGTACCGCCTCTTCTCCTCCTCCTCGTTCTTAGACTCATCCTTTTTGGCCCTGTCCAGATTAAACCTTTCTAGCGGGAGTAAGGAAAAAAATTTCCACATACTCCCCTTTCCAGATCCTATCCCTCACTTCCTGCTTCAAATGGGCCCCCCAGCGGCCCCTCAAAACAGACATATACCTCGCCTTTGGCTGAATCATCCAACCTCGGCGCTTCCTCCCCTTTTTCCTTCCCAGGCGCCTCAGCCGCCTTCTCCGCCCCCTGACCTACACTAGTCGCGGCCCCCCCGGCCTCAACTACCGTGGACACCGCTGACAACCCAACCCCACTACCCAACGACCCCCCGATACCACCCCCGGCCCCCACACTACCCCCCACCTGCGAAACCCATGCCGACACCGGGGACGGTGTCAGCGGAGCTTGCCAACCCCTAACCACCTGCCCTAATAAACTTAATACCTCCATAAACCCCCTGCCCACCTCCCCCGGGTGACTCACCACACCCAGGGGCGGTAGCAAGGGAGACAAGATGGACGTACACTCACCTGACTGCCTGGGTGCTGTGGGCCCCGCAGTCGCCAGGCCTGTATCCGGACGAATCGAAATCCCGCCGCCGTCTGCATGGTCCAAATCCGGGAACACTAATGCTGAAGACACACGTGGTGCAGGCCCCCCTCCCCCCCCCCCCTGGAGGAGGAGGCCGACGAAGCAGGTGACTGTGCCACCTCCCACACGCTGCTGACAAGGCCCGAGGAACCCGGCCCGGTGTCCGCCAACCGCTGAGGACCTGCCGACAGCAGCCCCGTCTCCCGAGGTAGCGCTTCCTGCCGAGCAGCCTCCAAGGTATCGATACCCCCTTGAGAGGCCGCCGATCCCGCTCCTGCCACCCGGTCGCCGTCCTGGAAAGGCGGGGGCGCGGCCTGCCGCCCCCGCTGCGAGCCCCGCCGCCCGCCTGGATTCCTCCCTCCCCGGGACTGCCTGGCGGCAGCGGACCTACCGGCATCCCGGGTCGGAGGGTCCCTGGAGGGGCTCCTTCTGCGGCGCTGGGCTCGCGGGGCCTCATCGGGACTAAGGCGCGCCGGAGGCCTGGTCCTCCGCGGCCGTCTTCGGTCTTCAGGAGGAGACACCGCGGGCGACTCCTCCGGCCCCCGCAACATGCGCAACACTCCGCTCCCTGGACCTCCGCAGAAGCCCGCAGCTGATCGATCAGACCCTCAATTGACGACATCGCGCTGGAGATCCCACAAAGGTAACGTGCGGAGATCTACTGTCCCACTCTTCTCCCCACGCGACTGCTTCATTTTCGCGGTCTTCTCCTTTTAAACCCCCGCGGATCACCGCCCCTAGTACCCCCCCTACCCTACTTCTCCTCTGCTCTGCCAATGGCTGCAGTCCGCTCGGGCCCACGTCATGTGAGGCCTTCCCCTAGCCTGCGTCCTCAGTCCGGCCTCTTCTGTTTCACAAAGGTAATTTCTATGCTGTATAAAAAGCAATAATGATAAAAATCCATGGTAACTTACCAGCACCAGATTGTATTTACATCAAATTTTAATAAATCACCTTAAAAGATTAATATGAATAAGTTAATAAATCAGTATTTATGACAAAAAGATGAGTCCTTTCATGTCTTTTGTAATTCCACACCCATTAAGTAACAATAACAATCTCAGCAGATTTTCAGCATCTATTAATCGATCCAAGGAAAATGCAAGGATAAGTGAAGAGCTGAGAATTATAATATTCCCTACAGAAAAGCTCAAGGTCTGCTTATTAAAATGGAACATATGGGATCTGCATATTCTTGGTATAATATCATTTTCTGGAGTTATCTGGATCATGTTTACTTTAAGACCTGCAGGCACATCCACACCGCTGACAGTGTACCTCTCCCACAATCACAACAGGTGCAGAGAATTAGGAGGACATTTTCCTGCAGGTCTTCCAATGTGGTGTATCTCATAATGTGTGTACAATGTCCCACCACAGGCCTCTACATGGGGGAAACAGGGCAGAGACTTAGCACATGAACTCACACAGATTCACCATTAATAACAGCAGAACAGATCTCCCAGTGGCCGCACATTTCTCCGGAGAAGAGCACTCTATTGAAGAGTTGCGGATTGTGGTTTTAATGGGACATTTTAGTTTCAATACTTTTTATTGAAGGTTTACAGATAAAGGAACAAAAACAATAGCATAAATGATTTGCACACATTGGGCAAGCAGCATGTGTGGGATAAATGTCACATTTTCAATTATAGCATAAAGACACATGCTGGCTATACCCATTGGTATAGAATCGAAATATAGAGATCTAACATTGAAACAATAGGCATGGAACAACAGGCAATGAAACACTTGGGTCTTGGAACATGAGAGGCACCTTGATCTAGATTTTAGCGGGTAGGCTTTCCAAATGCGTAAAGTGTATTCTCAGCGACACCGTATGCCCATCTCTGAAGGAATACCTAAATCTTAATGTGTTGGATGCTACGATAGATAAGCAGAGTTGAGGGGGGGGATGAGAGGTCGAGGGAGGAGAAAGCTCCGGATATTAATACAAAGGATATGTATGTATTGTGACAGCTTGGGGAAATTAAACTCAAAATGGCGGCTTGTCCTGGTCCGGACAGCGGTGGTTCATGGTACTGGGCGCCGGAAAGATAGCTTTCAGACAGTCCAAGCGTAAAATAAACGTGGCTTTATTCAGCTTAACTGCAACATAACAAAACAACAAAAAAAACCTATGCCACAGTTAGGGCCTAACTCACTCCTTGAGCCCCTAACTGTCCTGACTGTTGCTCAGCTCCAGCAACCGTCCTCTGTGGACGCCAGCCCTTCTGGGACAGAGCCTATCTCTCTGTCCTTAGCTGGTCCACTTGAGCAGCCGGACTAATGCTCCACTCAGCAAAAGTCCCCTGTGGCCCCAGCCCCTCTGGCACAGACCGTCTATCTGTCCAACTGGTCCACTATTTCCTGCTCTGTGCAAGATACTCCAGTTCTCTGGAGTTACACGCCACCCACTCAAAGGTGTGGCTGAAGGCCTTTTCAGGGCTGGGCCTGGGTCGCTCAACAGCGCCCTCTGGCTCACATACCTACAGTATATATATATCTACACATACACATATATATGGGCTTATAAGTACGGATTATATAAGAAGGGAAGGGAAGGGGACAAGACCACGGATTATACCAGAGATAATAATAATAATAACAATAATAGGGGAATAATTTTTAAGGCTCAAAACTATCCTGGGATAACAGACTCCTAGCCCACCTTAACCAACATAACGAGAGTGGATCCAGCAACCCCAAATGTTCACGAACGAGTTATATGAATGGTTACCCAGGGCAATAATTTTTTCATAAGCAAAAGTGTTGTTGATAGCAGATTTTAGAGCTAAAAAAGGTGGGGGAGTGGTCGATTTCCATCTCTGGACCAGCATCAGCTTGGCGATAGTCAAGATTTTACATAAAAGTGTTTTATGCGGGTTTAGCGCATTAGGAATTTTAAGCAGCAAGACAGCCAAGTATAGATTATACCGGATCTGGAGACCGAACAGCTCTGAAAGCATGTCAAATACCTCCATCCAGTATTTCTGGATAAGTGGACACTGTCCCAAAATATGAAGTAAAGTTCCCTTCCCCCTGCATCCCCTCCAGCACACTCAGGAAACAGAGGGGTAGGCTAACTGTAAAACTGAGGGGATACGATACCATCGCAACATAATCTTAATCGCCGTCTCAACATGTGTGCTGCACTTCAAGGAGGAGTGGATCAGTTTAATTGCACGTTGCCATTCATTAGGGGTAAAATGTTTGTAGAAGTTACTCATAGGGATTCCAAATTTTTGCCGCAATGCTGTAAATGATAGGACTGTCCCACTTTCCAACTATAACTGTGAGACCTGGGTCATCCTCTTAGCTTCCCAACCCGATGTATCCAAGTCCTTGATAGCCCAAGATAAGAGGCATAAAGGCATATCTGAAATATTAAAATGCCTCATAGGGGTTGCCTTCCCATGAAGCATTGCCCAGGCATTCAGGGAGGCCCGCATAATCGGTGAAAAAGATTGGGGCGGTGTGATATTACAAAAGGGCAAGTACAAAGCACTCCCATGCTTTAAAGGCGCTACTAAAGAGTGCTCCATGTGCAGCCAGGGAGCCGACATATCCATGGACACCCATCCAGCACACTGAACAGCAAGGGAGGCAAGATAGTAGTTACGCACAATGGGAACACCCAGGCCTCCAGCCAGTTTATGTTTAAACAGAAAGCTTCTATTAATTCTAGGCCTTCTACCCCCATATGTATTTCGAAATCACTCTCTGTATGGATTCAAAAAATGAAACAGGGAGTGGAATCGGCAGCGTGCGTAACAGATATAGAAGTTTAGGTAATAGTAACATTTTAAAAGCGGCCACTCGTCCAATCCAGGAAACATCTGTTAGTAGCATGCGTTCAGTTTCGTCTCTCATAGTTTTTATCATTGGCAAATAAATTTGTTGATAAAGAGACCTAGGAGTAGAAGACACATGTATTCCCAAATATTGAATGTGATCTTTCCTCCAATCAAAATTGTATGTTGACTGTAAGGAGTTCAACATGGAAGTGGAAACACTGAAGGGAAGGGCCTGTGATTTTGATAGGTTCAATTTATAATATGACAGCTGACCAAAAGTCTGGATAATACCCATAAGACGTGGGATAGACACCCCCGGGTTGGTTAACGTGAGAAGTATATCGTCGGCGTATAGCGATATAAGATGGACTCTATCTTTTATAGTGACGCCCTGTACGACAGGATCTAATCTTAGATGCTGGGCCAGCGGCTCCATGGAGAGGACAAATATCAAGGGTGACAGTGGGCATCCCTGCCTAGTCCCATTAGTGATTATGAAAGGTTCTGACACTGTACAGTTTGTAAAAACTTTTGCAGAGGGTGCTGAGTAGAGCGCCTCTATGGCCCCCATAATCATTCCCGAGAATCCCATAGTCCTAAGAGCCGAGAAGGCATACGACCAGCAAATGCGATCGGCAGCCAGAGCAAGCAGCACCGCCTCCATACCCTCCGAACCGACCCGATGAACCAAATTCAAGACCCACCTGGTATTTTCATAGGCTTGACGCCCCTTAACAAATCCTACTTGATCATAGTTTATTAAGCTCAGGAGGCAGTCTGCTAAGTGCGTCGCAATATGTTTAGCATAAATTTTTAAATCGGAGTTCAACAGGGAAATGGGTCTAAAATTCTGGGGCAAGGTCTTACCAGGTTTAGGCAAAGTAACCACCAATGCCTCTTGATTTTCCCTAGGAAATGATTTAGATTCGACTGCGGCCCCTAAAAATGACAACAGCGGGTCCAGCAGAATCTGGGAAAATGTTTTATAATATTCATTAGTAAGATCGTCTGGACCCGGAGCTTTACGGGAAGGCAGCAACTTAATAATTGCAGATAGCTCCAAAGCAGTTATAGGAGCATTTAAGGACGCTAGTTGATCTTCAGAAAGTCTGGGCATGTGGGCCGAGGTCAAGAACGAATCAATATCTGCCTGGGAGGGGGGAGCCACCGAGGGGTCACCTGCAATATTATAAAGATCAGCATAAAAAGACCTAAATGCATCCGCTATACCTTTAGGGTCATACATTTTATATGTGCCGTCTTTACTATGGAGGAATGGGATCCTGGATTTGATATGTCTCTGTTTAAGTTTAGAGGCTAGCAGTTTCCCCGCTTTATTAGACTGAGAATAATAGGTAGCTCTCACCCGTTTTAAGTTCCTTTCATATTTATGTAACAAACAAGTAGCAAGTTGTCGGCGTAGGTCCACCAGTTTAACTGTATTTGAGGGAATAGGGGATTTTTTATTGTCAGTATCTAAGATTTGTATTTGTCGTATAAGCCGGTCTATCTCTGCTAGTCTAGTTTTCTTTTCAATGTGGCCAAGACGTATAAAGGTCCCCCTAATGAAAGCTTTATGGGAGTTCCACAATACTTCAGGGCTAGATACCGACGGAGTATTGATCTGAAAAAATTCCCTCAGATCACTCTCCAGAGTTGCCTTAAATTTCGGGTGTGACATCAAAAATTCATTACAGCGCCATACATACGACCTAGGACAGTCATATTTTTCTGATATAGTTAGCGTGACCGCTGCGTGGTCAGACCATGTTATTTGCGAGATGGCAGACTGCATAACAAGGGGGAGAGTGCATTGGTCCACTAAAAATAGGTCAATACGAGAGTAGCTATTATGTGCGGACGAGAAAAAAAGTGTAATCTTGCTCAGTGCTATGCAGAATTCGCCAAACGTCAAACAAATTATGACGCCACAGAGCCTGTGAAAAAGAAGGGAGTCGCTGTGAGAGGCCAGATGTGGTATATACCAAAGGATCTGGCGTTATGTTAAAGTCTCCCATCAACAGTAGGCAACCCTGCTTTCTTTTTTCAATCGCCTTTACCAGTCTTCCAAAAACAGCTATCTGTTTCTCATTAGAAGCCAACGTGTAAGTGACATTGTTGATGAGGCACACCACTATAAAGAAATGTCCCCCAGGGTCTGAGTAGTGGGAGAGTAACTGAAACGCCACTGAATCTCTGATCCCGATCAGCACTCCCCGTCGTTTGGAGAAGCAATGAGCGTGGAACATATGAGGATATGATGGGTGTTTAACGCGGGTGGCATCCTCCTTCAAAAGGTGTGTCTCCTGTATTGCTATTATGTCACAACCCTGAACCCGAACCTCACCCCACAACTTGGCTCGTTTTTGAGGGGTATTCAACCCCCTAACGTTCATGGACATAATCTTAAGAACCATCTTTCAATTTTAAAAGAACTATGAGAATCGCCACAAATTTTTTTTTTTAGTTTATGCTCACTTGTATAGTGCCATCATATTCCGCAGCGCTTTACAGACATTGTGAGTCACTGTCCCATATAGGGCTCACAATCTACATTCCCTATCAGTATGTCTTTGGAGTGTGGGAGGAAACCGGAGCACCCGGAGAAAACCCACGCAAACACGGGGAGAACATACAAACTCCTTGCAGATGTTGCTCTTGGCAGGATACGAACCCAGGACTCCAGCGCTGCAAGGCTGCAGTGCTAACCATTGAGCCACCGTGCTGCCCGATACAAATAGACTAGTACACATAGAAATGATACTTAAGTACAGAAGTAAGAGGTTATCTCCATGCCAGGAAGCCGTCTCGACCAAGATGCCAGAACCTGTAAAAAATAAATCAGTCAAAACATAAAGCTCAACAATGGTCAAGCTTAAAATAACAGGTAACACAGAACAGCGGGCCAGCAGCTTTTGCGATCTCGGGGGGATAAGTTCAGCAGCAGCAGGCATGAGAAGTTCCTATGGAAAAGAAGAAAGAGCCTTCAGCGTTTGGTTCCCGTGGCTGGAAGTTTTCGGGTCTTCGCTGGATGCCAGCCATCCGACAAGTGCTCAGGCGGTTTCCCACGCGGAAGATGAACAATAGGAATGTTCCATTTATTCAACAATCGTTTTCCTTCTTCTAAATTTCTGATCACATGTGTAAGATTATCTCGGGTTATCATCACTCGAACTGGGAATCCCCACTTATACAGGATACGATATTGACGAAGTGCAGCTGTAATGGGGACGAGTTGACGTCGTAATTGTAAAGTTGCAGCCGACAAATCCGAGAAAATGGAGATCTTTTGAAACGGTCCAGGGAGTCAGTCAATTTTATGAGCCGCTAGTAACACCAAATCTTTAGTGCGAAAGAAATTAATTCTCGCCAGAACATCTCTTGGAATCGATTCGTCCAGATGTGAGGGTCTGGGTACTCTATGTGCTCTGTCCATAGTTAAATCTATAGACTAGTGGTCAGGCAGTAAGGCCCGCATCAGGCCCTGAAGAAAAGTAGGCAGTTCTCCCGTAGCAACCGTCTCCGGAATGCCCCTGAATTTCAAGTTATTCCTTCTGGACCGATCTTCCAAATCCGCTATTTTAGCCTTCAAAAAGGTCACATCATTTTCCACATCATAATGGGCATCTATAAGGTCATTATGAGACGTAGCAGATTCCGCCATCTTAGATTCTATATGTACAGTGCGACTTTTCAGGTCTTGAATATCTCGTTCAAGTGGTGTGATCATAAGAGACATGTCAGCTTTCATTGATTTACAGAAGGCTGTCAGCATAACTTTCATAGTGGCCTCAGTCAGTAAGTTTTCTGATGCCGGTATATCAGCAAAAAAAATCAACACAAGGTGCTCTAGGATTGTGTGTCATGGCTCACCTCTCCATCGCAGATTGCAGCACTCTGGAGTCATGGTCTCAATTTAGCTGGGCTGGCAGTAGGAGACCTTGGTGCTGCCGGTGTGTAAGAGGAGCCAGGCGTGCGCATCTCCTCAGCGCCATCTTGGGAGGATGCCCAGTCCAAGCAGGCCGCATCTCTTAGCGGAGGTGATGCGGCCCGGCGAGGCTCCGCAGCTGTCATCATCTGTGGCAGCGATGTATCGGAGAGAGTTCGCCGGCATCCAGAAAGGGTAAGCGGTTCGTCGGAGAAAGTGTGCGGAGAAGTCGAGGCCCCAGCCCCCGCGCCCACACGGGAGCTGGCGCCATCTTGGGCCTCCTCCCCCCCCGTGTGGGAAGTAGAAGTCAGAAATTTTCTGCGGTTTAACCGCTGTTTTCCTTTTTTTTGGCATCCCCGGAATCAGCGGGTGTTCACCTACCCGACTCTGCCTATTTAGCCACAGGATCGTCGCTTGGAGTGTCGCTTTCAAAGGCTCACTGCAGGAGCTGAAGATCTAAGCGGCCATCTCCGTCTGTGGTAAGCTCCGCCCCTTAATGGGACATTTTAAGACGCAGAGGGAGAGAAAGGAATGGGATATAAGTTAATGCAAACATTTCAAACTCTGCAATTTGGACTTAATATTCATGCCAGTTTCATGTTACACTATGTATGAACTGTCAGGGTTGAAAATCACTACCTGATAGCAAACAGATAACAGCAAGAATTACTGATCCCTCCGTCACGCCCCACAAGTTTCCAGATTGTTTATTTTTTGACCTGTTGTAAATAACATCTCTACTTATATTGCATTTTGTTTTTTTAAGGATTGTAAAATCCTTTGAAGGTCCATGTTTTCTGTGTATAAAAAGTCTGTGAATTTTCAGTTTCTTGTATAACACCATGTCTAAAGAAGAGAGCTAGCACTCTCAAAAGCTCACCATCAAATATACTCAGTTAGCCTCTAAAAGGTATTGCCTGATTTCTTCACTCATTGACAGAACAAAAACATATATATATATAGAGAGAGAGAGTTTAGAGAGAGAGGTCTATATCAACTATAACACACCTACTCTGGTAGAATATGTTTCTACAAATATTATTCTTTATATCTATGAACAGGGAGATACATAGAACTGTATTGAGGATAAAAATGGCACTCCTGTATTAGTGCTAATTAAAGTGTAACCATTATTCACACAACTTCTGTCATGCCACATATGTCTGGACCCAAGTACTGGTCTGCTGTGGGTAGGATCCTTGTGGACCCTAATACCATCCAAAGAGAACAGAATCATAGTTGCTGCCTTCACTGTACATTTAGGAACAAGTCTATTGTAATATTTTATGAGCTACTCAAAAAGTACCTTAGTAGAAAAGTGGCTTTAAAGGTATGGAGGGGAATGTATATTTTATTGTGTAATTGCATTGTATCTCCAATTGTGATACTGATAAATAGATGCAAATGTGGTCTGCAGCTTTAAACCTGTCCCATTGTAAAATACAGCTTGTGTTTAAAGGGCATGCATTTTAGCTAAGCTGATTCGGTGCCTAGATGTTACTGCCTCCCTTGGACTCAGCAGTCACATGAATGCCTGGAATCCCTTGATATACCCCAATGCCAGGACCCCTGCAGATCAGCTGTACCAAGACTGACTGTGGGACACCCACAGATGTAATATTGATGGCCTATACTATGAACAGGCCATTACTATTAGAAGGACGGATAAACACTTTAATGAGGTTGCCCAGGAATTGAAGCAACCCATGTGGCGGACGGAGAGGTGTAAAATAAAAAAAAATAAAAAACTCACCTGTCCCTGGTGCTCCATTGTCTGCCGCCAGTGTCCATTTAGTCCTTCGCCTGATGTGATCGCTGAGATCAACTCAGAACAGGAGATACAGGATTTCCAGGCCTGTTTGGTCTAAGCAGACTCAGATCATTTTTACCAGTAATGTCCAATAGGGGGCTGTTTTTCACTTGTATGTATGCCCTGTTTCAAAATTGCCTTGGAAGGCAAATAAAACTGGGGTCAATAAATTACCACATGTACAAAATCACTAATAAATAGTGTGGGTTACCATTATTTCCAATGCCACCCCTCCAATTACTCAAAAGAGAAAGGCACTAAACCACAGTGGACAATAGATACTAGTATTGCTGAATTTATTCAGAAGAGAAAACAATCTTTGTGAAATAATTTTGAAATCTTACTGTAGCTCGGGGATAGGAAAAAATGAAAAATACACTGGCTGTTAAGTAGCCAAACAATGTTTAGGCAGAATAATACATAACTTTTAGAGTGACACTACATTTTCTTTAAAGTGGAAAAATCAATTGTTCTCTAAATAACAGCTTACGTCTGGAAAACATGAATTATTATCTTATTACCTACCACTGATTTTCCTCAACTATTCACTGCTCTGTTTCAAATCACTTGTAGGAATGAAACATATTTTCTAATTTCATTTTATGTTCTCTGCATATAAATTCTATGGAACATATTTGGTTCAAAGTCAGAAAAAAGGGTTGTACTTAAAGTTGGAAAGTACACAAAGTAAATGTTGTACTGCCTCATCAGATACATAGAGTATATGATAGATGAGCTACCACATGTAGTCCATATAACCCTATACCACTAAAAATGAATATTTGGTGAATCTTTACCAGTTACGTCAGAATTATTTACTAAAATAAAAGTACAATTACAAAATAACAATAACAACAGTCACTCTCATTGCACTCACAAGAACCACATATAGTACCCTTAGTCCTATATTATATATAAACTAATATAAAAAAAACCAACTAATTTTTGTTTTACAATGAGCATAACAGCCTCTGTTGTACTAGACACCCCAATGCACAAAAATTAATCCCAATAAAAATGCACCTGTGAACATACACTTAATAGTAGCAACGTTAACATATATGGGTGTGTCCTCTCCTACCCGTCCTCTTGGCCATGTTTGTCCACCTATGTGATACAGACCAAAAGTTTGGACACACCTTCTCATTCCAAGAGTTTTCTGTATTTTCATGACTATAAAAATTGTAGATTAACACTGAAGGCATCAAAACTATGAATTAACACATGTAGAATTATATACTTAACAAAAAAGTGTGAAACAACTGAAAATATGTCTTATATTCTAGGTTCTTCAAAGTAGCCACCTTTTGCTTTGATTACTGCTTTGCACACTCTTGGCATTCTCTTGATGAGCTTCAAGAGGTAGTCACCTGAAATGGTCTTCCAACAGTCTTGAAGGAGTTCCCAGAGATGCTTAGCACTTGTTGGCCCTTTTGCCTTCACTCTGCGGTCCAGCTCACCCCAAACCATCTCAATTGGGTTTAGGTCTGGTGACTGTGGAGGCCAGGTCATCTGGCGTAGCACCCCATCACTCTCCTTCTTGGTCAAATAGCCCTTACACAGTCTGGAGGTGTGTTTGGGGTCATTGTCCTGTTGAAAAATAAATGATGGTCCAACTAAACGCAAACCGGATGGAATAGAATGCCGCTGCAAGATGCTGTGGTAACCATGCTGGTTCAGTATTCCTTCAATTTTGAATAAATCCCCAACAGTGTCACCAGCAAAGCACCCCTACACCATCACACCTCCTCCTCCATGCTTCACGGTGGGAACCAGGCATGTAGAGTCCATTCGTTCACCTTTTCTGCGTCGCACAAAGACACGGTGGTTGGAACCAAAGATCTCAAATTTGGACTCATCAGACCAAAGCACAGATTTCCACAGGTCTAATGTCCATTCCTTGTGTTCTTTAGCCCAAACAAGTCTCTTCTGCTTGTTGCCTGTCCTTAGCAGTGGTTTCCTAGCAGCTATTTTACCATGAAGGCCTGATGCACACAGTCTCCTCTTAACAGTTGTTGTAGAGATGTGTCTGCTGCTAGAACTCTGTGTGGCATTGACCTGGTCTCTAATCTGAGTTGCTGTTAACCTGCGATTTCTGAGGCTGGTGACTCGGATGAACTTATCCTCCGCAGCAGAGGTGACTCTTGGTCTTCCTTTCCTGGGGCGGTCCTCATGTGAGCCAGTTTCTTTGTAGCGCTTGATGGTTTTGGCCACTGCACTTGGGGACACTTTCAAAGTTTTCCCAATTTTTCGGACTGACTGACCTTCATTTCTTAAAGTAATGATGGCCACTCGTTTTTCTTTACTTAGCTGCTTTTTTCTTGCCATAATACAAATTCTAACACTCCATTCAGTAGGACTATCAGCTGTGTATCTACCTGACTTCTGAACAATACAACTGATGGTCCCAACCCCATTTATAAGTCAATAAATCCCACTTATTAAACCTGACAGGGCACTCCTGTGAAGTGAAAACCATTTCAGGTGACTACCTCTTGAAGCTCATCAAGAGAATGCCAAGAGTGTGCAAAGCAGTAATCAAAGCAAAAGGTGGCTACTTTGAAGAACCTAGAATATAAGTCATATTTTCAGTTGTTTCACACTTTTTTGTTAAGTATATAATTCCACATGTGTTAATTCATAGTTTTGATGCCTTCAGTGTGAATCAACAATATTTTATAGTCATGAAAATACAGAAAACTCTTGAAATGAGAAGGTGTGTCCAAACTTTTGGTCTGTACTGCATATATATATGAATGCTCTTCTAAAAACACCACACAAAATCAGGCAACCCCAAATCATGTGGATTTTGCTGCTGCTAACCTGTAGATTTCTCTACAACATCGCAAGGGTTGACATCCCATGGTAAAACCTGTAGCAATAATTGACATTGCATGGTCTTTTGTACAATGGAACAATAATTAAAAAACTATTTTTTGAGTAATGTTAACATCAATGCTCTTTCCTTCAAGTATCATGAGTGGATAGGAGCTAGTCCAGATAAGATGCATTCCCTCTCCACCAATTTTGCGGCAGCTAACCCGCAGCGATGTCACTCAGTCTGTCCCCAGCCTTAGGGAGGTTTAACATTAGCTATCCGTTTTGCGGACTAGGAAACAACAGACATTGCACATCCTAGTGCGTTTCTGCATGCCATCTGTGTCACATCCTGCCTGTGATGATAATTCTTGCTGATAACTATTTGTTTGAATTGCCTGGGGGTGCATGTCAGTCTTACCTAACACTGAAGTGTTACCAATATCGATTTATCATGGAGTCAGCTGTCTTAGTACCTCAGAAAGCTGGGTAGTACACATGTGATGGACCTGCTTCACCTTTAGCAAAGTATGTTTGAAAACGGACAGCGCATGGAAGACCAACGGGCTTGAATTGCTGAGCAGAGTAGAAAAATGAAAGAAAATAGTACATGCCACAATTTTTTTCTCAGTGCCTCTATAACAGATGTTATAACAAAGGCTTTTATTGACTATAGTGGGTCAATGTGTTATCTGTGTGCTGTCTGATTTTTTCACAGATAGTGCAGCATAGACAGAAAAGTAGTGTGAAAGGGCCCTTAGTGAAAACTGATTTCTATGACTGGGGACCAGATCTGATGCTTGAAGTATGTATTCATCCTGTAAAAGAGCAGAGGGGACTCTTAAGAATTTATAATGACAATTACTCTTGTTTTTATATTTTAACTTAAAGAGGACCTTTCACCACCTCTGGCAAGTCCAGGTCCTTGCATTATTTCATAGGTGCTGCTCCACTGATTCCGGCACAGTTAGGGATGAAGAGAGGCAGAGTCCCTTAGACTCCACACATCAGGTAAGTCAGTGCGAACTTAAACAATACCTCCCATTATAAATCAACTTTTCATAAATGAATAATCTTTGTAATATATCTAAAAAATGTAAACATATATACAAGTTGTTTATTTATAAGGCTGCTTTCCACTTCTGTGTGGACAGAGAGAGAGATGGTGATATCAGACTGAGTGAATAGGTAAGGTGAAAAGCAGTCTGATAAACATAGAAAGACGTTATTTTAAAGAGGACCTTTCATGTCCTCATGAATGTGCGGTTTTATATACCGCTAGAAAGTCGACTGTCAGAAGGGCATTCCTTATAGCTCAGCAACATCGCTGAGCTGTGAGGAACGCCCCTCATGACAGTACTCGTCCATAGACTTGTATTGGGGGGGGGGGTGTTCTTTACAGCTCAGCGTCATTGTTGTGAGAAACTGTGAGGAAAGCCCCCCCCCCCCGATAGTACAGGTCTGTGGATGAGGGGGGGCGATGACGCTGAGCTATGAGGAACGCCCTTCTGACAGTGGGAAGATATCGGTGTTGAAATTAACAGCACTGATATCTCCACCACCGGGCACATACCAGGAAAGCGCACTGTTGGCTTTCTAGCTGTATATAAAGCCACACATCATGAGGACATGAAAGGTCCTCTTTAGTAACATATATTACAATATTTATTATATTCCCATGTACTATTTATTATATAATAAAAGGAAATAATACAAACACTTTACAATAGAACACAGTGTGACACCATAAAACAGAAAACAACTTGGATGAAGATAGCTGTGACACATCATCACAAAACAAATGACATAGAAAGACAAACCACCATAGTAACATCACCACAATAGTAAATACCATCCAGGAATACAGACAGTGTCGGGGGATCATCATAGTTTATAAATAAAGACAAAGCCTTTGCCAGGACAGCTTATCGTTCAGCTTGATGTGTGATACAATAGCCCAGCAGTTCTGCTTTGCATTTAGTCAATGAAATCTACTTATGTGCCAATCAGGACGCATACTAGCTGCATGCTGACACGCAGCACCCTGCCCCTTCACTGTCACGAAATCATTCAGTGCAGTACTAAAAATGATTAAAATGTGTCCCCCCTTACATCAGGCAGACCTAGGCACCCGCCCATGTGTATCATGATGTATTTGTGTATGTTATATATATATATATATATATATATATATACACAGCAAGCTCTGTTGTCTGCAAAAACTATTACACTGATAATACACTTACGCATAAATAACACTAACAACACACCTGTACACACAAAAGTCACTCCATGTAACTCATGAAGATTTAGACCAACAGCAGGGGAATTGAAATCCCTGCTGCTTTACAAAACCCCTGCTGTCTTTGCAGGTAGCAATTCTGTTACTAGGTATATATTAGGAAATTGCTGGTATACATTCCCAGTAACTGTTAGCTAACTAAAGATTAGCCAGCACCTTTCTAAGAATGTAGGAATTCTAAATATATAGCGTGATACTGTATCTCTCTATTATATTAAAAAAAGCTAAATGTCTATAGACTAAGGATTGGTGCAAGGTATCATTCACACTTGCAGTAAAGTTGCATAAGGCATTTATGATTCCATAATGAAATTTAGCCTCTAAGTTATGTTCTCCTTCTTTTAGGGTGAGCAACGTCTAAAAACTGCATTATTCTTGCCTGTTAAAATACAGTACAGCATTGACACTGTGAAAGCATAATGGATGCACAAAATGACAATGTAGTAAAATAGTGTAAAAGAAAAGTTTGATAATTATAAGTTACAACAGAAGTTATATGTTTATGAGAAATGAATAATACAAAGAAGATACTGAAATTGTGAACAATCATAGGCTATCGGATGTTTGATACAATGATAGAAATAAGTCCCTGTATGAATGACAGCTTCATTGGAATTCAGGCATGGGATATGGCTATAAAACAACATCCTCACCTCTATGCCTATTGCATGTTGCTAATAAAATAGTTAAGTATCAGTAAGTTGTGGGGAGCTGGAGAATGGACAATCAAAAGCTGCTTTCTTCATTTCCACATGATAATGAAATGATGCCACGTATACTAATAAAGCAAGACAAGTGCAGAACAATTCATTTCTTAAGGACCTGTCAATCTCAGCCTACGCAGCAGGTGTGGTTAAATGTCACTAACAAATTGCCACATATTGAAATTTACAATTAACATCTAGCAGCCAGTGAGGAAGACTCCTGATAACACAAGTGTGAAAATGGTGTTCTGCAACAGTAGTCCAAGCCAAGTACTGAAGCTACCAGCATTTGCAGACCATCTGTTCCTCTTATTTGAGATGGCCACACGTTCTCAACAGAAACAGCTTGAATTTTCCACAGCCTACGAACAAAAAAACTCTCTACTGGAGACCTCAAAAATGTGATTTAATACAGAAACATATTCATAGCATATCACAGAGGAAAGAGAACATTACTGCTAACACTACAATGAACTTGGTAGCTACTGGATCCGTAACCATAGAGATGTATTTAGAGAATAGCCCCAGAGATCCTGTATCACAGACAGCGTTACTCCGGGATGAACTGGAGATGCTTCAGAAATGGTGTACAAACTTGCTTTTTAAGACGTCTCCTCCTTACAATAAATCTTTCAATCAGTTTTCTATCACTGCATAGTCTAAGTGCACGAAACATGAGGTCAACAGAGAATTCAATTGTTGAGCTGTTTTGAACACAAAAATAGGAACAGGAACCCTATAACCGTATATAAACTATATAAACGATATTTCCAACCAGCACTTAAAGCATTTTTGACAAAGCAACACTATAGCATCAAACCTCAGAAAGAAATTGCTTGTTAAAGGCAGATCATTCAGGAAATCCACTCTCTCATTTTAGAGATCACAAAATGTTCCTTAATGGTGGCACAGTGAATTGCCATCTCACTGCATAACCACATGACCGTTAAAAATGATAATGTTCTTAGCCGCAGTTATTTTATAATCACACGGATCTCTATATCAGAGTGGCTTTTATCCTGACAAAAAAAAACATATCAACTTAGGACAAAGCTCACCATTACAAAAAATGTAGAGACCTCACACTATATATATATTACGTAAACCAAGGCATGACTGTATAGATTCTAAAAATGCTCTTTTAAAAAGATTTCCCGAAATAAATAAAAGATCTACTGAAATAACGCTTCATGATGAAATATGTTGTATCATGTCTTAAAGAAACAAATTCTTACGTTGGCTGTCTTTTGTATACGCAGCACCAAGACAGGTAGTATGACTTGGCACTAATGCACTACAGAAAAATATACATCCAGATCTTCATTCTTCATAGCTAACATAAGATTTGTTTCAAATATGTAAATACAGTACAAGTCCATATGTGGTAGCCATCTGTGAATGCAGAGAAACCACTTTGAGACAACCACCCAGAAATACGGAGAAAGGGACTTGGACTAGGGGCAGTCTTCTCAAATAAGATATCAGTATGCATAGTATTGTACTGGAAAGAACTAAAAGCCTGTCTCAGAAAAAATCTGTCCTAAATGATAGTTTCCTTAAAGATGTGATCTTTTGGAGAAGTTTTTATTGTATTATAGAACTGCAATATTACAGAATAGAGGCATAAATATTCATGTTCATATAAAGTACAGTATATTGTTAAAATGATATATTTTCATTTCTAACTAGACTTTGCTCACACACAGCCAACAGATCCGTTTGGGACCTCCATCAGCAGTCCAAGCAGTGCATGTAGCACTATTCTTCCAGCGAAGCTACAATGGAATCCAGTGGACAACATAAGGTTGAATAAAATGAAGCCTACAATGCTAGTGTGAAGATAGCCCAAGTTGACAACGTGAAACATGCCAGTGCCATTAATTATTATATTCTGGTCTAGTTTCCATGGTGCTCTGCAGCATCAGACTGCGGTGGCTAGGGCCCACCAATAAAATTCATTCTGTTGGCTCACTGTACAACTAGTATACATGCAAATACTACCTGACACCTATTCACAAATTCCTAAAACTGCATTGACACTGATTTTGTTTCCCTAGTCCTTGACTCAGACCTTTCCTTGAACTAGGGCTTTCTTAGCTCACACAGCAGTAGGTCTCAGGCAGCAGCAAGCCGATTGATGATTGTGGCCCCCGCAATCAATGTTGACAAGGTGGGACTGGGGAGGGAAGATCCTGATCTGCCTGCCTCTGTGTCTAGATGTCATTTCAGTGTCTCTATAATAATAAATGGCATAGTCAGTTAAATCATCTACCAAGTTTATGATATGGACCCCTAAACTGACTGATATTCTGTAAATTGTCCTATATAAATAATCTGTTTGCAGGACAATGAGTGTACAGCTGTTAGGTAGTTGGTCCAGACGGGCAGGGGTTAAATCTTGTCTGTACTTTCTGCCTTGGGGAGGGGTTTTTCCCGGTGCCTCTGCCACACCCTCTGTGGTGCTATATAAACTGGGGCTTCACTATTTCACACTGCTGGTTATACTTGTGTGTCCAGCCATACCTGTGCTGTGAGGCCTGGTTCTCAGGTTTTGTATGCAATTCACTGTGTATGTGGATTCTTGGATTTAGCTGTTGGGTGGTCAGTGCAGGGGACTGCTGGTTTATGGTGTGTTAAATTTCAGGGTCAGCTCACAGGGATTCTAGTTAGGTTCCTGTGAGGTGTCCTCTTTTCAGAGGAAAACTCTGGCGTCAGGCAGGATTAATCAGGGCGGATCGCAGGGCGATTTCTATTGTTGTTTTCTCCTGCCTACCCTGTTTTACTTTCTCAGTTATTTTGTCTGCCCTTTATTTGTTTTGTGTTTCTTTAATAAACCAGTTTATTATGCATGCTTGTTTATGTTTCATTTGGTTCGGGGTCAAACATAACAGAAGAACCAGCCGACCATTTATTAATTCTCTACCCCTTTTTTTTTTTTCCTTTGCTTTTTTTTCTTTTTTTTCCTCAGATGGATCCTATGAAGCAATTAACCGCTCACCTTCAGGCATTGACCATAAAAGTCGATTCTCTTCAGACTCAGGTCCAGCAGCAAAACATACAGCAAGTGAGCGGGGTGTTTAGGGAGGGGGTGTCGGGATTTGAACCCCGAGTGGATCTTCCGGATCGCTTCTCGGGGGTGCGCTCTGAGTTTTTCTCATTTAGAGAGGCCTGCAAGTTGTATTTTAGACTAAGGCCAATCTCTTCTGGTAATGAGCGTCAGCGGGTGGGAATTATTATATCCCGTCTACAGGGAGATCCTCAGGTTTGGGCTTTTTCTTTACCCCCTGATTCCCCCACACTGCAGTCTGTAGATGTTTTTTTTTTCTACACTCGGGTTACTGTTCGATGACCCAGACCGTTTGCATTTAGCTGAGAGTAAGCTGCGTTACCTCTCTCAAGGGAGGAGTTCTGCAGAGGATTACTGTGCAGCTTTTCGTAAATGGTCCATTGATACTAAGTGGAACGATCCAGCTCTTCGGAGTCAATTTTGTGCCGGGTTGTCCGACCGAGTAAAAGATCTCATGCTACAGTTTTCTCCCCCCGGCCTCTTTGGAGGAAGCCATGAGTTTAGCTATTCGGGTTGACAGACGTTTGCGTCTAAGAGCAATAGAAATGGGAGTGAGTGACTCTCCTCACTCGCCAGGGGAGGGGGCGGAGCCTTCTGTAGAGCCCATGCAGCTGAGTTCTTTACAGTCTGAGGACAGAAAGAAGAGACGTTTGGCTGCTGGCCAATGTTTCTATTGTGAGCCTCCAGGTCATTTTGTAAGAGATTGTCCGGAGCTATCCCGTCCTAAGAAGGCTTTAACCTAAAGAACCTAACGAGCTATGGGGATTTCCCGTTAGGTAGATGTATTACTTGGACCAGTGGCTCCAAGATGATCCTCCCTGCTGAAATTATCCTTGAGAATAAGGAGCATCCCGTACGGGTGTTTTTTGAATGTGGTGCCGGGGTCAATTTAATTGATTCTAAGTGCGCGACAGATCTTGACTTAAAAATAACCCTCCTGGAGACACCCATTCCTATTGCTGGTATTGATGCTGGACCTTTGGGCTGGATTAAAGCTATCTCTGTAGGGGTTAAGCTGAAGATTGGTTTGTTCCACCTAAAATGTTTGGATTTGTATGTTCTTGACTCGTTGCCGGCAGCCATCGTACTTGGTTATCCTTGGTTTAAAAAACACAATCCTGTGGTTGATTGGCATACAGGAGAAATTGTTAAATGGTCTCTTGAGTGTAAGAGAGTGTATGCCTAGTCAGCTTGTAGCCATAGTGTTACCTAATGTCCCTTCATTTCTGTCTGACTTTTCACAGGTATTTTCTCCCACCTCTAGTGACCAGCTTCCTCCTCATAGACCGTATGACTGCAGGATTGATCTGGTGCCGGGCTGTAAATACCCCAAAAGCAGGTTATATAACATTTGTCCCTGAAAGAGAGGCTTTAAAAGATTTTATCTCAGAGTTTGAAGAAGGGTCACATAAGACCCTCTAACTCTCCGTTAGCAGCCGGGTTTTTTTTTGTTAAAAAGAAAGATGGCGGACTACGTCCTTGCCTTGATTTTCGGGAATTGAACCAAATTACTGTGCGTAATCCTTACCCGCTTCCTCTTATTCCCGATTTATTTAATCAACTGGTGGTGTCCCAGTGGTTTTCTAAATTAGATCTCCGTGGGGCATACAATTTGATAAGAGTACGGGAGGGAGACGAGTGGAAGACAGCATTTAACACGCCCCTGGGTCATTTCGAGAGTCTGGTTATGCCCTTTGGGCTTACTAATGCCCCTGCAATCTTCCAGGAGTTTATGAATGACATATTATGTCCTTTTATTGGTCACTTCCTGGTTGTGTACTTAGATGATATCCTCATCTTTTCTCCTAATTACGAGTCTCACTGTGAACACCTTCAGTCCGTCTTGTCTGTTCTAAAAGAGAATTCACTTAGTGTTAAAGTGGAAAAGTGTGTTTTTTGTGTCCAGGAGATTTCTTTTTTGGGGTTTGTCATTTCGAAGGACGGGTTCAAGATGGATTTAAGTAAGGTTAAGGCTATTTTAGACTGGGTTCAACCCGAGAACCTCAAAGCGTTACAGAGGTTTCTAGGGTTTGCTAACTTTTACCGTAAATTTATTAAGAATTTTTCGTTGATTGTTAAGCCTTTGACAGATTTGACCAAAAAGGGAGCCAAGATTTCGGAGTGGCCGCCAGAGGCTGAGAGAGCGTTCCGATTGCTTAAGCAACGCTTTGCTTCGGCACCTGTTTTGGTCCAACCCGTCAACTCCTTACCATTTTTTGTTGAAGTGGACGCTTCTAGTGTGGGGGTTGGAGCGGTTTTGTCTCAAGGAGATGCTGAGGGCCGTAACCTGCGGGTTTGTGCCTTCTTCTCAAAGAAATTTTCGAAAACAGAATGTAATTACGATGTGGGTGACAGAGTTGCTGGCGATTAAGTTAGCCTTTGAGGAATGGAGACATTTTTTAGAAGGTGCCGTGCATAAAGTGACGGTTTTCACGGACCATAAAAATTTGATGTATCTACAGTCAGCTAAGACGTTAAATCCTCGTCAGGCTCGTTGGTCTTTGTTCTTTTCCAGGTTTAACTTTCTAGTTACCTACCGACCAGGTTCAAAGAATGTGGTGGCGGACGCCCTGTCCCGGTCATTTGAGGCTGCACCCTGTGATGAGATCCCTTCACAGATATTGGCCAAGGGAGTGGTAGTGGCCGCGATTTCTACTGACCTTCACAAGGAGATTTCGGAAGCACAAAGCTCGGCTCCAGCCAACACCCCTAATGATAAGCTTTTTGTTCCTCTGAACCTTCGATTGTTATTATTACAGGAGGCTCATGATTCAGTCCTCTCGGGTCACCCTGGTATTTCTAATACATTGAAGTTAATCTCCAGGTTGTTTTGGTGGCCATCTGTCAGAAGGGACACTACGAGGTATGTGGAGTCCTGTGAGGTATGTGCCAGGTCGAAGTCCCTTAGAGGATTTCCTGCGGGGAAATTGTGCCCATTGCCTATTCCTGAGAAGCCTTGGACGCATATCTCTATGGATTTCATCACTGATCTACCGGTTTCTGGAGGATGTACGGTAATTTGGGTAATCACGGATCGGTTTAGTAAGATGTGCCATTTGGTGGCTTTACCCAAATTGCCGTCTGCCCCTCTTGTGGCTAGATCATTTGTGGAAAATTTTGTACGGCTTCATGGGGTACCGTCTGATATTGTGTCAGATAGGGGAGTGCAGTTCGTTTCCAGGTTCTGGAGGGCGTTTTGTAAACGCCTTAACATCTCTTTATCCTTTTCTTCATCTTATCACCCACAATCCAACGGTCAGACTGAAAGGTTAAATCAAAGTTTGGAACAATATTTAAGGTGCTTTGTGAGCTCAGATCAGTTTAAGTGGAAAGAATTTTTACCATTAGCTGAGTTTGCTTTAAATAATCGTTCTTTGGAATCTACTGGGACCTCTCCTTTTTTTTGTAATTATGCATTTCATCCGTCCTTTGGTCCGTTGTCTTTAGCTAGTTCGGATGTCCCAGGGGAGGTTCAGTTCTCTGCTAAACTATCTTCAGTCTGGTCTGAGGTCAAGAAAAATCTTATTAGAGCTAGGGGTAAAGCTAAATTTTTTGCAGACAGTAAACGATCAGAATCCCATAAGTTCTCTGTGGGAGATAGGGTGTGGCTCTCTACGCGGAATATTAGACTTAAAATACCATGCTTCAAACTTGGTCCCAAATATATTGGTCCATTTGAAATTGTAGAGATAATTAACCCTGTCTCAGTTCGTTTGCGCCTACCTGACTCTATGGGGATAACCAATGCCTTTCATGTGTCCTTACTTAAGAGGTATTTTTCTTCCTCAGGCAGTGATTCAGTTTCACCACCCCCGCCTGTCTTGGTTAATGGAGAGCTGCAGTTCGTGGTTCGCTCTATTGAGGACTCCCGGCTCTTTCACGGACGCATTCAGTACCTGGTCCATTGGAAAGGCTATGGGCCTGAGGAGAGATCATGGGTTTCGTTGTCAGACATTTTTGCTAAGCGGTGCATTAGGGCCTTCCACCGCAGATTTCCATTGAAGCCCGGTCCGGAGGTTCCGGAGGCACCTCCTTTAAGAGGGGGTACTGTTAGGTAGTTGGTCCAGACAGGCAGGGGTTAAATCTTGTCTGTCTGTACTTTCTGCCTTGGGGAGGGGTTTTTCCCGGTGCCTCTGCCACACCCTCTGTGGTGCTATATAAACTGGGGCTTCACTATTTCACACTGCTGGTTATACTTGTGTGTCCAGCCATACCTGTGCTGTGAGGCCTGGTTCTCAGGTTTTGTATGCAATTCACTGAGTATGTGGATTCTTGGATTTAGCTGTTGGGTGGTCAGTGCAGGGGACTGCTGGTTTATGGTGTGTTAAATTTCAGGGTCAGCTCACAGGGATTCTAGTTAGGTTCCTGTGAGGTGTCCTCTTTTCAGAGGAAAACTCTGGCGTCAGGCAGAATTAGTCAGGGCGGATCGCAGGGCAATTTCTATTGTTGTTTTCTCCTGCCTACCCTGTTTTACTTTCTCAGTTATTTTGTCTGCCCTTTATTTGTTTTGTGTTTCTTTAATAAACCAGTTTATTATGCATGCTTGTTTATGTTTCATTTGGTTCGGGGTCAAACATAACAACAGCAAGGCATGTCCTACTTGTGTAGCGGGTATGGGGCCTGTGGGCTCTGGCTCAGGGGCCCACTGAAGGATTCATCTGCTACTCTGTGGACCTGTCCAGGCCTGGTGCTCAGCACAATATACCGTAAGTCCTAAAATAAATAGGAAATAATAAAACAATTGTGCTGGAATGCACAGTACAAGTTAACAAACTCCATCCCCTCTCATGCCATAAGTTAATAGTCAGCAGCGACTGGCTGAAGCTGCACCTCGCAGATTCCCTACTCTTCCAGTCCACTGAATGTACTTTGCACAAAATACCTGTAATACTGAGAGCTCTCTGTTCCATTTTAATGGCGTCTTCCAGTATTAGAAAGGTACAGATTCAGCCAATAGCTGCAGGGCTTTTAGTGATGTCATAGCAGGAGTTGGTGTTTTTTCAACTTCTCCTGTACAGTCAGGGAAGAAGCAGCCATTTTGTTTTTGCCTCTGGTGCTAAGAACCTTAATAGCACAGACATCCTAGCAAATAAGTATACGAGGGACTAGAGTGAAGGAAATAACAATCCTGATATGTTACATACTCTAGTATCCTCATTGCTAAAGATTTTCCCAGAGTTTCCCTTTAATCTTTTGAATTAAGACTTACATTACTTAAAGCAACATGGCAACAACATGTGTGATTGTAAAAAGGTTGCCATTTAGAAGGGAAGTACAGCTACTGTACGTGGGAGCCACTGGTTTCTGACCGACAGACAAAGAGAGTAAATACATGGAAATGTACTATGCATACTGATGAAATGATGTGAAGGGTCACAGCCACTGATACAATGCTGGGTGACAGATATATCATCTCTTTTATCCGCATCAGAGCACATTAAGACATGTACTGAAGATGCTGGAGATTGCCTCAGCTATATAATGTAATGGTAAGGTATTACTTTTATTAAACCGAATTTTACAGCACAGCTATAGTGTAAATTCAGGGCAACACTGAATAATTTATGGCATCTGCAGGCTTCTAGATGAGATTTTCTGATTTACAATTTAGTATATCTTGAACCAAAATACTGGACTCTGATCTTAATAAAATAATTAAAAACACATTAAATTCATGTTCTCCTAGTATCATTTGCATAATGGATAGCATATTTCAAATTTTTATTATTAGCATTTTGTTTTGCTTTTAGGGATGCTAAATGATCTGAGGCACACACTAAATAAAAGTGCTCCAAATGATGCTCAACCATCTAGTGTAGACCTTTGCTGGGCCAACCTCCACTTCAATGTAATCTGCCCAACCTTAGTCAGCAACTCAAAGAATATACCCACATATTGTCCCCTTTTCCAACATGGCTGACCGATGCACCAAACAGCTTATTTCCATGCATAGTAAAAGTTGACTTACTCAGCAGTAAGTCTGCACTGAAGCAAAAAACATATGTTCACAAAAACACTCACACACCCTAAAACAGCATATAGGTGTTTTAGACTTTCTTTAGGCTGAGGCCCCACGTTGCGGAAATGCAGCTTTTTATGTTGCACATTTTGCTGCAACTTTTTGAGCTAAAGCCAAGAAAGACTACAAACGGAATGTGAAATATATAGGAAGTGCTTATACGTCTACCTTCTGCTCAATCCACTCCTGGCTTTGGCTAAAAAAAAAAAACAGAAAAATCTGCAACAAAAAAGCTGTGTTTTTGCAACATGTTTTTTTTTCTCCAGTAAAAAAAAACAAACAAAAAAAAACAAATAATCCAGTCCTGGCAGAGAAGGATGCAGACCTAGCTATTACACTGAGCCAGTAGACATCTGGAGAACAGTGGATATTTGATGTATATTAGTAAATTCTTAAGTTACAGGTGGCATATGTAGCCTCCCATTGTCACGCTATGGGAGGCTATGCTACACAAATTGTTTGTTTTATGCTAACACTTTTGTTAGCTCTGTACAAACAGCCCCTTTATCTGGACAGCCCCTTTAACTGCTTACGTACTGCCCATAGACTATATACGTCCAGAAAAAATTCAGCAACTGCACAAAATCATGCAGCTGCTGAAACGGGAAGCCGACTGTAACTTCAGCCGGAGCTCCCATAGAGAAGGCAGGGAAGGTTTATTACCTTCCCTGCCTTCCCGATCGCCGTGTACACAGCGCTCAATGTGCGCTGTATACAGCGCTATGGGCGCCGCCATCTTGTGGCTCCCCTCTGACTCGGCGGTCATGTGATCCGCTGGGGTCAGGGTCTGTTAGAGCTGCTGAGTCCTACAGGACCCAGATCAGCTCTATAGTTATGTGAAAGCAACGTGCAGGAGGCTGTATTCCTCATGCAACTGGGGCTAAATGTACCAGCCCCAGTTACAGGGGAAATCGGCCTCTCGAAAAAAAAAAAAAGTCATCAGATGTCCCCAAAGGTCTATTATGACCTTATGGGGACACAATGCAAAAAAAAAGTATAGAAAAGTAAAAATAAAAATTAAATAAAATAATTAAATAAATAAATAAAAGAATATGCCAATAAAACACCCTTATTACAGGTTATAGTCCCACCCCCGACGACACCATAAAAAATAAAAATTACCGTAACAGAGAGGAAAAACTATTTTATAAAGTTTATTAGTAGCACTTTGTGTTATTAAGTAAAAAAAAAAAAAAAAAAAGAAAAGTGAAAAACAGACCCGTTTTCCCTCCTCTTTTGTTTATATTTTCTCAGATATAAAAAAAATTAACACACATGCAAAAATAAAAACAACATAAAAATAAAGCCCTATGTGTCACTGAAAAAAGACGTAGAAATTAGATGAATAACGCAAATGATAAAAATGTTATAGCCCTCCAAATCCGCACATACAAAAAACTTGAAAATGTGCCTGGTATGGAAGTGGTTAATGAAGTTTGTTCATTGTAAATTATTATTATTCGACTTATGGATTTAGAATAGACTATATCAAGAAAAACAATTGACACATTTTAATGGTGTCCTTAGCAATCACAGATATAAAAAGATATCTAGTTTTTAACATATGTGTGCAAAACCATTAAAAAAAATCTCCCAATCTATACAATGAATATGTCCATAATTTGTAATGGGCTCTTGTATTACTAAGTATTTTTTTTTTTTTCATTATTATTACAGCTAAATAAGAAAATAAAGACAAAAGTTTGCTTTGGTATAAAGTGTCCTGGCCTATCATGTAGTGGAAACAATGCAGTAAAACCAGTGAATTAATACGGCTCACCACTCCTCCTCAGCAGACAGCAATAAATTTACGGGATTACCCTTCAGACAGGCTCTCCGGCCAGCAATATTACACAGTGCTTTGCTTGAAAGACTGGCAAACAAAATCAAGGACATTCATTCAGGGGAGCTTTCATTGTCTCTATCAGGCAGCTTTCACTGTCTCTTGATGTTACTTACAAAGACTGCAATTTTACTTTCTTAAAAATGTTTAATCTAAGACACTTTGTGAAGCAGAACTTTATTTACACTTCTAAAGCAAAAAAAACCATCAAGTGTCTGTTCAGCTATGGCTTTAAATGTAATATAATAGGTACTAGGAAATGACTGTAGTGTGTATAATAAAACTAAGAAGTTTCTGTTCATCCAATACATTTATTGTATACCACTTACACAGTCTCTCCAGTGTTTTAGGGACCATATAATCTGACCAACATAAATACATGCCTACAATTATGTGCAAATATAACACCTATGCAAACCTATGTGTCTCCACATATGTATTATCTGATCCTGCAGCTATGAGTTACACTCCTCCACCTCTTGGTAAAGGATTATGATTGAATATATGATTATTATTATTATAATATGATTACTAGCTGGTCATTGATTAGTTTCTTTATTACGGAGTTGTTTTCGTTTGCAACTCAGAAACTACCTCTTTTTTACATAAAACTGTCCCTTCCTACATGAATATACCTTGAAGGAGCGCGGAGCCTGGGTGTTTTTATCTGAGCAGATGAGCTCAAACTGGAATTGACCAATTCAATAAGGACTTAAAGGGAGTCTACCTCCTCTCCTAAGCATATTCAACTGTCACCACCATGTTACAGAGCACATTACAGTGATAAACAATATACTACTGTTATACAGTCATGGCCGTAAGTGTTGGCACCCCTGAAATTTTTCCAGAAAATGAAGTCTTTCTCCCAGAAAATTATTCCAATTACACATGTTTTGTTATACACATGTTTATTTCCTTTGTGTTGATTGAAACAACACAAAAACCATAAAAAAGGCAAAATTGGACATAATTTCACACAAAAATCCAAAAATGGGCCGGAAAAAATTGTTGGCACCTTTTCAAAATTGTGGGAAAATAACTTTGTTTCAAGCATGTAATGATCGTTCAAAATCACCTGTGGCAAGTAACAGGTGTGGGCAATATAAAAATCACACTTGAAACCAGATAAAGGGAAAGTGGAATAGAAAGTTGACTCAATCTTTGCATTGTGTTTCTGTGGGAGCCACACTAAGCATAGAGAACAGAAAGAGGAGGAGAAATCTGTCTGAGGACTTGAGAACCAAAATTGTGGAAAAATATCAACAATCTCAAGGCTAAAAATCCATCTCCAGAGATCTTGATGTTCCTTTGTCCACGGTGCGCAACATAATCAAGAAGTTTACAGCTCATGGCACTGTAGGTAATCTCCCTAGATGCGGACGGAAGAGAAAAATTGATGAAAGGGTGCAATGCAGGATAGTCTGAATGGTGGATAAGCAGCCCCAATCAAGTTTCAAATTCAAGCTGTCCTGCAGGCTCAGGATGTCAGCACAAACTGTCTATTGACATATGAATGAAATGAAACGCTATGGTAGGAGACCAAGAAAGACCCCACTGCTGAGACAGAGACTTGAAAAAGCTAGACTGCATTTTGCCAAAATGTACATGAGTAAGCCAAAATACCTCTGGGAAAACGACTTGTGGACAGATGAGGCCAAGATAGAGCTTTTTGGTAAAGCACATCATTCTACTATTTTCCAAAAATGGAATGAGTCCTACAAAGAAAAGAACACAGTACCAACAGTCAAATATGGAGAAGGTTCGTATCCTAGGTCATGTTTCTTCCAGTCGGACAATTCAAAAAGCAATGGATCCGGATCTAAATCCCATTGAACATCTATGGAGAGATCTTAAAATTGTTGTTGGGAGAAGGCACCCTTCAAATATGGGAGACTTAGAGCAGTTTGCAAAAGAAGAGTGGTCCAAAATTCCTGTTGAGAAGTGTAAGAAGCATTTTGATGGTTATAGCGATTGATTTCAGTTATTTTTTCCAAAAAGTGTGCAACCAAATATTAAGTTATTTGGCAAATGATGCAGTTGGTGCACTGGGGGTGGGCATTCAGCTGTTGCCACTCAGACCTCTACTATCACCTGCCTGTGGGACCTTTTCTGACTCCTGTACTATACATAGCACTGAACTGTAAGCATTCGGCTCCATGACCTGCATTGTTGGCAGGTACTGCATCTCAACTTCCATTGACTTCAATAGGACTGACCTGATTTTGGTCATCATGAAATGGTTAGGTTTTATGTTGTCTCGTTATCACTCCTAGTTCTTATTGCAGCTCATCCAGCGAATTTATCCTCAAAAGGGCAATTAGTGGAAGTCAGTCTGTGGAAAACCAAAATCTAAGTCAAAGGATAAGGAGGTTCTAGAGTTGCAGTGTGCAATTTCATTAAAATCTTCCTCTAGGACCAAATCATAATGATAGCCCACTAAATGTTAAATATATATTGAATCAATATACCTTATGCTTTTATTACAAAATCATATTTATATAGATTATATTTATATAGTCGTTGGAGACTTTGTTGAGTAACTTACATATTTTCCAGTTCTCATTATATTTTAACCCAGTTGGGCAGACTGCTCCACAAGAGAATGTTTCCATCTCTAGGCATTAAATTTCCTCCTCTCTCTCCTTAAGAACTTAACTGGCAAACTGTTGCAACAATTACGTGTAGTCTGCACCTTGGAAGAAGTGTGTCCCACAGGAGGTAATCTTTACAAGGGTTTCTGCAAAGCCAAATCATGCTAAAAGACATCTTCAAATTATGTACCTGTACACAGTACTAATTCTCCATAACCTGTAGGGCTTCATAACATTGATATCCTAGGAGACAATTGAAATGTTTTAGATTCTCAAGTGAAAATGCAAAGCTCAAAATGTAAATGCAATTTTTGCTTCACAGTGCAAAAAAGGGATATATTATCACCCCTGAAATACTACAAACTAATAGCCCAAAGTTTGGCATGGTAACAAAACACATTTAATGAGGGCAACATTCCCTCTATCACTTTCAGCTGTGATGGATAGGCAATGTGTCTCAAACAGGGGCCAAGACTTTAGCGCCGTCCTGGAATGCAACTCATTTATCAACATTTTGAGACCCTTGTGTGGGGCCACTGCAATGGATTTCTGAACAAAGTATGTACTCTGTTGATAGATCCCTCACACATTTTAAGGGCGAGACTGAGACCGATACACCATTATACAGTTTGTCGCTATCTCCCTGTTGCCTATAGAACAACATCGCAGTACAGTAATACCTCGTACACTCGCGTTTCCGAATTTGCGAATTCACAGATTCGCGATATTATTTTGGCAACTAACATATATAGATTTTGCTCTTTTTTTTTCAGATCTGTGAAATTTAATTAAAAAAAACACCTTCGCTATTGGGTAGTAGCGTCCTGTTCGTTACGTACCCGGTATTTAGTTTCATTTTACTGTGAGTGTATAAGAAAAATGAATGAATGTATTAATATACAGTACTGTACAGTATACTTTAGTATACTTTAGTATACTGTACAGTACTGTAGGGTAAAGTTTATTGATATTTAGGGGTTAAACATTAGAAATCGGCATTGTAAGCGCTTCTAAGCGCTTGTACCAAACATTCGCGATTCCTCGAATGTATACTGTATACATAATACAATACTTGTACTTAGATTTCCATCTTACAAACATGGATATGGCCTAACACTAGAATTGTATGCTCAAGGGATGCTAGTTAATTAAAATTTTAATACCTTTTTCTTTTTTTTACTTAATTAACTTCTGATTAATTGCATGCCAAAGAGTGATCCTGTGTGTTGACTTTGTTACCGACATTGGGTCTATGATTCAGTTGCAGGCTATAATAAGATAATAGGATAATGTAATAGAATATTACAACTAGAGGAACTAATGTTCTGTTTTTAAACAAAATTCTACACATTATATTTAACCCCTTCCCGCTCCGCGCCATAATAGTACGTCACAGCTTGTATATACGCTCAGCTCAGTACTATTATGGCGCTGTAATGCCGCAGGCACAGAAACTGTACCTGCAGCATTACATCCTGCTCTTGGAAGTATTACACAGCCGAGGAGTGGAACGAGCCGCCGGAGTCGGAAGATACTCCGACTCTGGCGGATTAACCTTCTGGATGCCATGATCAATAGCGATCATGGCATCCAGGAGGTCCGGGGGCAAGATTGCCCCCCCCCGTCACCCCTTTGAACTGCTGTGCGATATTCTGTAATACTATGTATTGCAGGACATTGCACCGGGGATTTGAGATCCCAGTATCCAGTCCCCTTGTGGGACATGTAAAAAGTGAAAAAACACACACATAGTAAAAAACACAAAAATAAACAAATAATAAAAACTTAAAAACCCACCTTTATATTAAAAAAATATATAATGTAAACAAAAATAAACATGTTAGTTATCCCCACATGCGTATAAGTCCCTACTATCCAAAAATAGTGTTATATATTCCATACGGTGAACACCGTAAAAAAAAAAATACCGCAATGCGCAAATTAACGTATTTTGCTCACTTTGCTTTCACCAAAAAATAACAATAAAAAGTGATCAGAAAGTCATAATACCAAACATTTGCACCAATAAAAAGTACAACTTGTCTTGCAAATAAAGAGCCCTGACATATCTTCATCAACAGTACAGTAAAAAAGTTATAGGCATCAGAAGACGGTGACCCCAGCAAAATCCTTCATTTCCAAAAAAAAACGTTTTATTTGTAAAAGCAGTAAAACGTAATAAAAAACAATATAAACATGATATCGCTGTAATCGTGCTGACCCGCCGGACAAAGCTGCCATGTCGTTTTTAATGCAGAGTGAACGCCGTAAAAACAAAATGCAAAAAATTATGACAGAATTGTGTGTAATTTCACATGGACCCAAAAAAATGTAAATAAAAGTTAATGAAAACATTATATGTACCCCAAAATGGTGGCAAACGAAATTACAACTCATCATGCAAAGAATAAGCCCTCACATAGCTATGTGGACAGAAAAATAAAAAAGTTATGAATTTTGGAAGACGGAAAGGGAAAATATGAAAAAAGTCACTGAGTATTAACGTACAAACTACCCTGCGTCATTAAGGGGTTAATAGACAGAGTTAAAATGTGCTCAAGTACAATTTCAATGTTCCATTTAAGAGGCTGTTCATGTACAGACATAGATTTTGAGGTAAGTAGTCATGATGACCATTTATATACATTTGTTATGTGGACAGATGGAAAAGCTTCCTTATGATAGATCAATACATGATTTGCACATAGTCACCTAATGGCAAAATCATCAATAAGATACATAGCTTCAGCCTAGCTGATTCAATCAATGATGCTGAGTGGAAGGAAAAAGCACATCTGTGAATGTTCATGCAGACTTCTACCTTCAACTATTAAAATGGAAGATATTCTATTTTTTTTTTTTTTTTTTACTAAGAGTAAATATTGTAGCAAGTCAAAAGACTGACTGAACTCCAAACTTTAAAGGACCACTAAACCAAGAATCCAAACAAATATTAAAAAATAAATAATTCTCTCTATCACGCTTCACATCATCTGATTTTTCTTGGTCTTCTTTTCCATTATATCATAATTACAAAGCACTAAAAATACATAAGAAAAGCAGTATATTGTTCTCTATGGCAGTAACAATGTTTCCTTCACTCCCCCCCCCCCCCAATGTTAGTGCACACGAGCCAGGAAGTTTAAAAGGAAAGGGAGGGGTTTAGGCGGCACACTTTTTGTCTATACAGTTTGTGTGGACATTTTGTTAGGAAGAATCCCCCAAGTCACTGACAGTAGAAAATAGATATCAACTGCAGTACCATTAGTACCTGCAGTTACAGTGCCACAAGTAGCATACACATTGTGACACCAGCCAGCTGTAACTCACTAACAGTGACAACAGTACAACCCAGTACAGCTACCCAGGGAGAACCAAGCAACTTTCCCAAACGAAGTAGTTTGATAAATCTACTCTTTCTTACATTTCTGCAATATTATGCATATTTGCCTTTGAGGAGTTCTGGAAAGGTAGGTAACAACCAATGGATAAGTATTCTGAATATCCATCCCTCAACATCCAAACCCTCAACACCTTCTGCCGCCTCCAACTCAAGAACATCCATCAAATCCGCTCCTTCCTCACCCCTGAAACTACAAAGATGCTAGTCCATGCCCTCATAATCTCCCGCTTAGATTACTTTAACACCCTTCTCCATGGCCTCACAGCAAATACTCTCACCCCCCTCCAGTCCACCTTAAACTGTGCTGCTCGCTTAATACACCTCTCCCCCCGTTCTTCATCGGCTGTTCCCCTTTACCAATCCCTTCACTGGCTACCCGTCGCCCAGTGAATGGAGTTCAAATTGCTAACGCTGACATACAAAGCCATCCACAACCTTCCCTCTCCATATATCTCCGACCTAGTCTCCCGCTACCTGCCTGCACGTAACCTCCGATCCTCCAAAGACCTCCTACTCCGCTCTGCTCTTATCCGCTCTTCACACAACCGTCTCCAAGACTTCTCCTGTGCATCCCCCTACTCTGGAACTCATTACCAAGACACATAAGACTGTCCCCCACAATGACAAGCTTCAAGAAGGCCCTGAAGACTCACCTATTTAGGAAGGCTTACAACCCCCAATAACACTACTGCCCCCAAACCAGCATCTGAACAGTCTCTCCCGTCACCTTCTGTCTCTATCCCTCTTCCCTCATAGATTGTAAGCCCTTGTGGGCAGGGCCCTCTATCCCACTGTGCCAGTTGGTCACTGTTAGTATTATTCTTGTCTTGTATATTTTGTGTACTGTATGTAAACCCTCAAATGTAAAGCACCATGGAATGAATGGTGCTATATAAATAAACAATAATAATAATAATAACAGACCTATTATTGCCCTGATATTATATGTATATGTACTAAATAGTATGGCATACCATGCTAGATTTGCTTTTCAGGGTCCCGGGAAACTGAGTATCTTACCAGGTAATGCTGTAATAGGTATTGCTGAATAATAAATAGAGTAATAAAATCTCAGAGCTTGCCAAATTTACCTTTCAGGGATCTGAGAAAGCTGGGTTACATACCAGGTAATGCAGTAATAGGGACTGTTGAATACTAACTATACCAAATACATCCCCTGGCTTACTCCCAAACCATGCCAAAGCTTGCTATATTTACCTTTCACGGTTCTGGGAAAGCTGGGTACCATAGAATGTGGTGCTGTGATAGGGAATACTGAATACTACATTAATCTAAATAAATCCCACTCCTTGCCAAATAATTGAGACATATCATATCAGATGTGCTTTTTAGGGTCCTGGGAAAGCTGGGTAGCATACCAGGTAATGCTGTATTAGGGATTGCTGAATACAGATCATAGCAATATAATATCAAAGATATCTCCCTTACTGCTCCAAAATGGTGCCAGAGCTTGCCAGATTTGCCTTTCAAGGTTATGCAAAAGCTGGTAACAGGTAATAGGGATGGCTGAGTTCTAAATATACCTAGGTCATCCTCCCCATTATGTAATTATTCCTTAACCTGACAGATGTGTCTTTAAGGGTCCCAAGAAAGGTGGGTTTCATACAGACTGCTGCTGAAGCAAAATCTATATACATAAAACCCAATCTAAGTTATCACACAGCTAGCTAGTTTTGCCTTTTAAGAATCTTGGAAAGCTGGATGATTTGGACAAAGTACATGAAAACCACACACAGTGGCGTAACTAGGAATGGCTGGGCCCCAGAGTATAATGATAGCAGTGATTGTGGTGTTCGGCCCGCGGCCTTACCTACCGATCCCTGCTACTGCGCACAGCCACCTCCTCAGAATCGGAAGTGCAGGTGGCCGTGAGCAGGACCCTGGGGAACGGTAAGTATATAGAGCACGTTACCTGCTGGGGTTACTCCAGCAGGTAACGGCCTATTTAAAAAAAAAAAAAAAAAAGCATCGGGGGCCCGCGGGGCCCCATAATGTCCTGGGCCCTGTGGCAGCCGTTACGCCCCTGACCACACACATGTAATCTCTCTGGAATAATTCATGCTCTGAAACTGCACTGTCTTTATTGCACCCTCCATGATAAACCCTGCCCCATCCTGAATTACAATGGATGTCTGCAAAAATTTCTGCTACACTGCTCAGAGTTACAGTTTAGCAGTTACTCCTGCAGACATAACTAGAGATTTTTGTTTTTAGTCTTGGTTTTCAGGGTTTATTGTCCCTTTAATGTTTCTGTGATCATTGAGTTTTGATACTACAGTATATGAAATATAATTTAATTATATAAACTAAGTTTACCACCATACAACAATGGCCTAATGATAGAATTAGTTCACAGTTGGGAATTAGGATATTTATATCATATATATTATACAGTTGAGTATAAATATTCTAATCCTGACTGTGTTTTCAACCAGTGATATCTCTGGAAATAATAAAGACAGCACTGCAACCGTAGTGTTATATGAAAGCAGAGAATCTCCTCTACCTTTACAAAATTTTACAATAGCATTGCTGACCTCTTTTTGCATTTTTGCCTGGATAACCAAGCCAAACACTTAATGAAAGATTAACCATAAAGTTTATAAGTAATATATAGTCATTTGAAAAGCAAAGTATAACCTCTTTGAATTCTATGGCTTTACATCTCAGGACATAGAAAAAAAACATCTGGTCCATTGAAAGTCTTAAAATTAGTTAAATACAACTCATATGAATAACACATGACAAATTACACTGTGCAATTATTAACAGTGGCTTGCGAAAGTATTCATACCCCTTGAACTTTTTAACATTTTTTCGCCTTACAACCACAAGCTTAAATGTATTTTCTTGAGATTTTAAGTGATAGACCAACACAAAGTAGCAGATAATTGTGAAGTAGAAGGAAAATATTACATGGTTTTCCAAAGTATAATCAAATAAAAATCTGAAAAGTGTCACGTGCAAAAATATTCAGCCCCCCTTTATCAATACTTTGTACAGCCACCTTTTGCTGCAATTACAGCTGCAGTCTTTTGAGGTATGTCTCTACCAGATTTGCACATCTATAGACTGAGATTTTTGCCCATTCTTCTTTGCAAAATAGCTCAAGCTCAGCCAGATTGGATGGAGAGCGCCGGTGAACAGCAATTATCATATCTTGCCACAGATACTCAATGGGATTTAGGTCTGGACTTTGGGCCATTCTAACACATGAATATTCTTTGATATAAACCATTCCACTGTAGCTCTGGCTGTATGTTTAGAGTCGTTGTTTTGACCCTAACCATCAAGTTCAAGACTGGAACATAGTGAGTAGAGGGTGGAGGGGTAGGTCTTTTTTCACAGCCTCTGCATGTTTACACACAGTTTTTCCTGACTGTACACTGCACAGAAAGGAGTCTGCAACTTTGATTTGTTTGCTATTTTACAGTTACTTCTGGAAGAATAATACATGTAAAGAAACCAGTAGTAGTAATAATGGATAGAGGAGGGGGTATACTGCTCTATATTCTACATGCCCCTGCTTGAGAGAGAAATATATAATGTGCAGCAGCCATAATGGAGCTATTAGCAGCAGAAAAACTGTTACTTCACCACATATGAATGCTTATATAGAACTTCCCAGCAAGACCCTGCAGATATTTCAAACTTTTAATGAAAACTCAGGTACCCTTAAAAAGCATAAGTTACAGCCAGGTGCTTGTAACTAAATGATCTTGATTAATTGAAAGCCTACAAGTGTGAACACTTTTAAGTAGAAATTTTGGTAGTTTGGTGGTGAGGAGCATTCAATCATGTGTTAACACAATGCTAAGAAGGAAATACATCAGCAATTATCTTAATGAAGCAATTGTTACTGCCCATCAATCTGGGAAGGGCTATATCTCATAAGGCAATTTCTAAATAATTTAACCCTTTAAGGATGCAGGGTGGTTCGTACGTTAATGCTCTGTGACTTTTTTCATATTTTCTCTCCCTGTCTTCCAAAATTCATAACTTTTTTATTTTTATGTCTACATAGCTATCTGAGGGCTTATTCTTTGCATGAAGAGTTGTACTTTCATTTGCCACCATTTCGGGGTACATATAATGTTTTGATTAGCTTTTTACATTTTTTTGTGGGTCCATGCGAAATAACACACAATTCTATCATACTTTTTTGCATTTTGTTTTTACGGCATTCACTCTCCATTAAAAATGACATGGCAGCTTTGTCCAGCGGGTCAGTATAATTTTTTTTTTACCGTGTTCAGCGTATGGGATAAATAGTGCTCATTTTGGATAGTGGGGGCTTATATGCACATAGGGATACCTAACATGTTTGTTTATTTATTTTTGTTTACATTATATATTTTTGAATATAAAGGTGTTTTTTTAACTTTTTATTATTTGTTTATTTATTTTTGTGTTTGTGTTTTTTTTCACTTTTTACATGTCCGACAAGGGGACTTGAAGCTGGGATCTCAGATCTCCTGTGCAATGTCCTGTAATACATAGTATTGCAGAACATCGCGCAGTAGTTTCTATGGGGACTATGCATAGACAGCCTGGCCTCCTTGCTGCCATGGCAACTCCTCGGAACCCACAATCTTATCGTGGGGGGTCCGAGGGGTGACGGGGGGCTATTGATCACAACATCCAGGGGGTTAATCCGCCATCGTAGTATCTTCTGACTCTGGTGGCTGGTCCTGGCCCTTGGCTGTGTAATACCGCAGCGCCATACTATTACTGAGCTGCACGTTAACTATATGCTCAGCTCCACGTAATAGTATGGTGCAGAGCGGGAAGGGATTAAAATCCATCCTTGAGAAAGATTATTCACAAGTGGAAAATAATTCAGTTCACAGTTTTCCAAGAGGACGACGTACCAGCAAATTTACCCTAAGGTCACATCATGCCATGCTCAGAGAAATTGCAAAAAACTCAAGCTCTACATTAAAGGTTCTACAGGCCTCAGTTACCGGGTTAAATGTTCAAGTTCATGACAGTACGATTAGAAAAAGAATGAACTAGTGCAGTTTGTTTTAAAAGGGTTGCCAGGCGAAACCCTCTTCTTTCTGAAAAGAACATTGCAGCACAGCTTAAAATTGCAAAGTTGCATCTGGACAAACCATAAGACTTCTTGAACAATATCCTTTAGACAGACAAAACCAAAGTGGAGATGTTTGGCCATAATGCACTGGGACATCTTTGGCAAAAAAAACAAGCAAAGCATATATATTGATTTGACCATGAACTCCTCTATATTGCAAATTATTGTAGTGTCAAGTGTGAGGCCATCTATGCAACGTCTAAATCTGGGTCGAAACAGGGTCATACAACAGGGCAATGATCCTCAGCATACCAGGAAATCTACAACAGAATGGCTAAAAAAGAAAAGAATAAAGGTGTTGCAATGGCCTAACAACACTGCAGACATCAATTCAGTTGAAATGCTGTGGTGGGACCTTAAGAGAGCTGTGTATAAATAAATGCACACAAACCTCAATGAACTAAAGCAACGTTGCTCAGAGGAGTGGCCCAGAAAAATGTAAGAAATACAGAAAACCATACCTTAAGTTGTTGCTATTGAGTCATGTGATGGACTGTACCGTAAGTCTTTAACATTTGCCTCTAACATTTGACATATAACATAATTTGAATCTGCATAGGGTTGAAAGGCATGTTCGGTGATTTTTTTTTTTTTTTTTTTTACAACAGGATCAGAATGAACTAAAAGTACAAAGAAAAAAGAAACAGTACTCACTTCCTGATCCCATATGGACGCCCAGGAAATGCTTAGTCTTTGATTATTTTATCTCTGGCTGGATCTGCAACAAATCAGATCTCTGAAACGGTGAGCCAACCAGAATGCTGTATCATTGTTCAATTCATTGCTTAGGCAGTTTATTCAAATTCTACATTGAAACTACTCAGGCGCCTGTTTTTGATTGTAGTCAGGATGTGTTCTCAGTACTTATCCATACCTCCCGACTATCATAGAACACAAAGGACTCTGCTCATCCATTTCCCTTTGTGCCCCCAGGCAGTATAATACAGTCTATAATTACAATCACCCTAACATGATATGCCCCCACATTATAATGTCCTCCTCCAATTCCCCCACAGTATAAAGTCACTTTCCTGGTGTTTAATTTCCCCCTCCAGCTACACCCAAATTTAAATTTCCTCCTCCAGTTGCCCCCCAGTTTAATGCCTGCTTCCAGCTACCTCCCACAGTTTAATCTCCCCTTTCTGCTTCCTTCCACAGTTTAACGTCCCCATCCAGCTACCCCCAAAGTTTAATGTCCCCCTTCATCTGCCCCCAGTGAAATCTCCTACTTCAGCTGCCCCCAGTTTAATGTCCCTTTCCATCTGCCCCAGTTTAATGTCTCCCTCCAGTTGCCCCCAGTTTAATGCCCATCTCCAGCTGCGTCCACAGATTAATACCCCCTGCAGTTTCTCCTACAATGTTATGTCCCTCTGCTAGCACCAACTAAACATAAAAAAAACAGTAATACTCACCCCTCCTTGCTCCCCTGTTGTCTGAAGTCTCAGCTCCTGGAGGCTTCAGGGAGCTGTAGTGCAACATGATTGATGTCATCACATTGTGCCTACTACTCTGGAAGAGCACGGGGGGAGGAATGGTAAAGCAGGGAGCGGACGGCTCTCTGCCTCACCATTGTATCTGAAGCTGGGACATTCCTCCCGCTGACTGGGACAACGGAACAGGACCTGGAACCTGGGACTGACCCACTGAATTAGGGAAGGTTGAAAGGTATACTTATTTATTATTTATTTATCATGCTTACTTATACAGCGCCATCATATTCCACAGCGCTTTACAGACATTTTGGTCACTGTCCCATATAGGGCTCACAATACTTATCTGCTATATCCCTAGTTACTGATTTTGGCCTGCTTTCTTGGTTAACCGATTTATTACTTATTTGGCTGTATCTGTGAACTCCTGAGCTCAGCCCTGGCTTGGGCACTGATATTCTTCTATTACTGATTTGAATACTCCTGTGCCCTCCTGCTTTTGAACCAGCTTGTATGTTACACTGTGACTGCTGTATGTTTGCTGGTTTGGTCTTTAGTCTGCAAGTGCACTTATTTTCTGACACTAGATTCAGTAGGTAACCTAGGTCTCTGATCAACAAAGCCCAATCTGCGTTGCGGCGGGCTCTGGTGATAACCTCAGAGGTGTCTTAGACTCTACCCTTTGATCTGCCAGTTTCCGGCAGTATTTTTGGAAATTGTTTAAACATTAATTCCATCACTTGGGAAATAACCATTCGAGGGCAGAGTTGCCACTTTTTTATAGCACCAAGTTCGCAGGCCATCAAACTTGTCTGAGGATGGTCAAGAGACTAAAAAGTCACAAGCTGAATGCCACATATTTAGTAAACTACTACTTTGAGCACAAAATCCATTTTTCTATTGTATTTTGGATGGGACCCTACTTCAGTACTCTTATACAGAATGCAACTGACATCCCTAAAAGATGTATGAATAGTGCCCAACAGGAATACTCATATATGAACTAGATTTAAAGTTCATGCAGGGGTATTCCTGCATTCATGGTCGTATCTGTTGGCAACCTAACAAGGCAAAAGGCTGTCACCACTAAGGTGGTTAACCACTTCAGAATCAGGCCAATTTCTGGTTCAGAACCAGACACATTTTCGGGATTTTCGTATGTGCGATTTTGAGGGCTATAACATTTTTTTATTCAACTAATTTCTGCGTCTTTTTTCGGTGACACATAGGGCTTTATTTTTATGTTGTTTTTATTTTTACATGTTTTTTAATTTTTGTTTATATCCAGGAAGATATAAACAAAAGAGGAGGGAAAACATGTCTGTTTTTCACTTTTCATGTTTTTTATTTCATAGCACAAAGTACTACTAAAAATCTTTTCAAAATAGTTTTTCCTCTCCGTTACGGTAATTTTATTTTGTATTGTGTCATCAGGGGTGGGCTAGAACCTGTGATAAGGGCGTGTTATTGGTGTATTATTTTATTTTTTTTAATTATTTTACTTTAATTTTTATTGTTTACTTTTCTACTTCTTTCTTTCTTACATTGTCATAATATGTCATAAGGTCATAATTGGGGCATCTAATCAGTATTTTTTTGATGGGGAGGCTGATTTCCTCTGTAACTGGGGCTGATAGGACCCAGCAGCTCTAACAGCCTCTGATCCCGGTGGATCATATGACTGCCGGGTCAGAAGGGAGCCTCATCATGGTTGCTCCCATAGCTGTGTACACAGCTCTCATTGAGCACTCCTTCTCTAGGGGAGCTCCGGCTGTAGTTACAGCCTACTACCCGTTTCTGCAGAACATGACATCTACTCTCCGGACGTAAAAAACCCAATGGACGGTCCAGAAGTGGTTAAAGAAAATATTTAAAACACAGCAACATTTTTAATTATTTATTTTAGCAAAAATGTTTAATTTTTATCTACAAATTTAAATTTTCCTGGGAAAAACCTCTTTAACACACAAATATATGTCTACTCACTAATTCTCACATTTAATCATTGCATCTACAGAATGTAGTATTGTGTAAAAGCCAGTAAGGTAAGGTGCTACAACTACTGTATATAATATAATTGTCAATCTTAATTATATGATATAACCAAGGATATTAGGCTGCTTGTATTCATTAATCAAGTAGTAAAATATTTCTTGAGCAGGAGCAGAGGCAAATGTCTTTCTGCTCATTTGCATCACCATTATTGATTGCTACATAAAGCAAAGCCCATATCTTGAGAGTTTCCAGATGGCTTATCTGTCACTGTAGATATGATCCAAACTCCATGTACGGAAATCAACGTACCACTAACAAACTCTTCCAGGAACATGTAAACATTTAATCGCGTTTTGATTTCTCATGCAGTATTTTTATGGCATGGCAGGATTTTATGTATGCATTAACAAAACAATATTGTGAAGAGCCACAAGCATTAATGTATACCTTGTTTTAAAGCACTATGGAAGCACAGCATTATTACATGGAAACAAATATGTAAATTATTTTCTAATCTGCATTGCAGATACACTTCAACTTTGCATTAAGGCATATTTCCCCTTTAGCTATTGTCTTCTGTCAGGTTGTTCGAAAATTCTATTCAGTTGTTATATCTGTTTCCGTTTATACCAAGTTTCTAATATTGTACTATTTCAATGGATCTTCATTTAAACATAAATGCCCTAAGAAAGCTCTATTTTAATAATTAAACCATACCTCCCAACTTTCAAAGGAAAGAAAGAGGGACAAATTTAGCTCCACCCACTTCTACACTGACTCCACCCATTCTCATCTATGTTTCCATGTGCCCCCACACAGTATAATGCTCCTACAGTCACCCTAACATTATATGCCCCCACATTATAATGGTCCCCTCCAATTGCCCCACAGTATTAAGTCCCTCTCCTTGTGCCCCAGTTTAAACTGGCAGAAACTAGATAGGGACATTAAACTGGGCAGCTGGAGGGCGACATTAAACTATGGGGCAGCTGGAGGGTGACATTAAACAGTGGGACTAGTTGGAGGGGGATATTAAACTGGGGGCAACTAGAGGCAGACATGTCCTCCAGCTACCCCCACGGTTTAATGTCCTCCTCCAGTTGCCCGCAGTTTAATGTCACCCTCCATCTGCCCCACAAGTTTAATGTCCCCCCTCCATCTACCCCCAGTTTAATGTCCCCCTTCATCTGCCATCAATTTAATGTCCCCCTTCATCTGCCACCAGCTTAATGCCCCCTTCATCTGCCCCCAGTTTAATGTCCCCCTTTATCTGCCAACAATTTAATATCCCCCCTTCATCTGCACCCAGTTTAATTGCCCCCTCCATCTACCACCAATGTAATGTCCCCCTTTATCTGCCACCAGTTTAATTGCCCCCTTCATCTTCCCCAAGTTTAATTGCCCCATTCATCTGCCTTCAGTTTAACTGTCCCCTACATCTGCCTTCAGTTTAACTGACCCCTATATCTGCCCCCAGTTCCCCCCTCTTTCTCACACATGCTCTCTTCTCTCCTACTTATCTTCAATCACTCTCTGTTCCCAGCTTTCTGCGTAACATCACAGCCTGTCCCAACAGTATCCAGAATAGCTCCGCCCACACAAGAGTCTGATCACATGTTCATGACGTCATCAAAGGTCCTTTAGCCACTAGGATTTAACATCCACCATTTAGTCTTTACCCTACCCTAATAAAGTTTGTTAACAGCAAAACACTTCAGAGGCATAGCGGGACAAACTGTAAGCTATGCGGGACCGCGGGACAGCAGTATAAAATCGGGACTGTCCCGTCAGATGCGGGACGGTTGGGAGCCATGATTAAACAACTTTGTAATGTACGTCTACAAAAATATTGTGCTGTGCTGTTTTTGAGATATACAGTAACACTACCTCTGCCAGTGCCCAAAATTCAGAAGGTTTATCTAAAACCAGATTACTGCCCCTGTTCCTGGAATAAATGGTTGAGTTATTGCACTCTCCTTTGCTTTAAGTATGCTCTGAATAAAGTGATGTTCCTTTTACTGATTATGCAGTCATGTCCACAGACTTCCATGTGCACGATGGACATTGATGGCACATACAGAATTCAACATTAAGCCGAGCAAGCACAGTGAAAATGTGTAGTCCTTGTGGTACTGCAGTCAAATCAGGAGTGGGCAGCTACACACAAGAAGATGCAGCATATACAGTACAGTCACCTAGGCATTGACTATACCATGCCCATGAATGCCATTCCAGAACCAGAAGTGGAAAGGGCTGCTGGGAAGAAAACTTACTTGAAAAAAACCAGCTAACTCAGGGACTACTGATCTTGATGTGTGAAAAAGAATAGTCACTGAACCACTTTCTGTCTCTTTTCATTTTGCTCCTACTAGCTGCTGGAGACATTTCTCCAAACCCTGGCCCACCTTATTTCACTAATGTGACCTCTCGCAGCACACATAGAAGTCCCATTAACTTCATTAATATTCATTATATCCCTTCTCCTTATTCTTCTCTTGTCCCTTTTACCTGCTCTCTCTTGAATGCCCGTTCAGTGTGTAACAAACTTGAATATATTAATGACTTATTCCTTACTAATTCTCTTAACCTGCTCTCCCTCACTGAAACCTGGAATCAGCAGTCTGATACAGCCTCCCCTGCTGTACTCTCATTGAGGTCTACAGTTCTCCAATTCTTCTAGGCCTGACAACAGGCAAGGTAGAGGGGTATGCATACGTCTATGGCCGCAGTGCACCTTTCTGGTCATTCCCCCGATACCCTCACTTGAGGTCCTGGCCATCAGACTTTTCTACCCACTCTCCTTGCACATAGCCATGATCTACAGTCTGTCTGGCTTACCATACCAATTCCTGGATCACTGTGCTTCTTGAATTCCGTTCTTTATATCCTTTGAAATTCCTACCCTCATTATAGGTGACTTTAACTCCTTCCCATTGATGGCATTTTTTGATTTTTGTTTTTGACTCCCCGCCTTCCAAACCCCATAACTTTTTTATTTTTCCATTCACAGAGCCATATGAGGGCTTAATGTTTGTAGGACAAATTGATATTTATACTGGTACCATTAATTATTCTATCCGATGTACTGGGAAGCTGGAAAAAAAAAATCAGAAATGGGTGGACATGGAGAAGAAGTGCATTTGTGTAACTTTCTTATGGGCTTCATTTTTCCGGCGTTCACTGTGCAGCCAAAATGACAGGTTACCTGTATTCTATGTTTTGGTACGATTCCGGGGCCACCAAATTTATTAAGTTTTATTTACATTTTAACCCCTTAAAAAACCAAAACTTTGCAAAAAATTTTTTAAAGTCGCCATATTCTAACACCTGTAACTTTTTTATATTTCCATTTATGGGGATGCATATGGCGTCTTTTTTGCGGGGCCAGCTGTACATTTTAGTTATACCATTTGAGGGAATGTCTATTGCTTTGATCACTTTTTATTCAAATTTTTATCAGAGGCGAAACAGCGAAAAAACAACGGTTTGGCACTTTTGATTTTTTTTTCCCGCTATGGCATTCACCGTACAGGAAATATATTTTTATAAGTTTGCAAAACAGGTATTTTCATACACAAGGATACTGAATGTGTGTGTGTTTAACAGTATTTTTTTTTTGTTTAATATGTATTCTAGGGAAAGGGGGGTGATTTTTTTTTTTATGTTTTTTTTTTATATTTTTTAAAACTTTTAATTTTATTAGCCCCCCTACTGTAACTGCCTAGTAATTGATCTTCCACTCACTAAAATCTCCCCTCTATAATCTATTCTGAATGCAGCAGCCAGGCTAGTCTATCAGTCTAAACACTACACTGATGCCTCTGGTCTGTACCAGTCACTGCATTTCCTCCCTCATCTCTGTCTATCACCCAACCTGTGCTCTCCGTTCGGCAAATGACCTAAGACTTACATCCTCTGTTATAAGAACCTCCCACTCCTGTCTCCAATACTATTCCTGAGTTGCACCACTTCTCTGGAAAGCTCTACCCCAGACAATCAGATTAACTCACAACTTCAGGCACAGCTTCAAGCACATTCTAAAGACACATCTCTTCAGACAGGATTATCACAGTTCCTAAACTGAATCCTTCTGCATATAGGCTTCCTAAAATTAACCATCCTCTGTTCATGCTCCCCCTTATCTCACAGGACACGATGCCTTATCAGACTGTAACCTTCTATGCCCAGTAACTTTGGATCTGTTTATAAAAAGACACTAGTTGGTGACGGCTCATACAGCTTTATTTATCTGTGTAATTAAAATAACCTTTATCAGAAAAATGGCTGGTCCACTGTATAAGCAATGCCACCTCCTATGTTTCCCCTGCTACCTCTTGTGTCACCCCTGTTTATCACATAGATTGTAAGCTCTTGCGAGTAGGGCCTCACTCCTATTGTGTGAATTGATTTATTACTCTTTAATGTCTCATTTTGCTGTACTTTAACCCCATGCTGCGGAAGTGCTGCGGAATATGTTGTCGCTATATACATAAAATGTATTATTATTGTTATTAATGCATTTTCAAGTATAGTAGCTTGCAAACAAAACGTTTACTGGTAAAACTCCTTACAGCTCCTATGCAGAGCTATGGTATGTGCATTCATGGTTAAAAACTACACAAAAATTATGTGTGTGCTCTTAAAGAGGACCTTTGATGTCCTCTAGTACCAGCGGTATTATATACCACTAGAAAGCTGACAGTGTGCTGAATTCACGCACTGTCAGCTTTGCCAGTATGCACCCAGGTGCCAGAGATATTGGTGCCATTAATTTCATATAGAATAGCACTGATGCAAAAATAGTAAAACTTAACATTTATTAGTACATTTAAAAAGTACCCCTAAAAGGCATCATACAGTGACTAAATCAAGCCAAATACTTTAAGAGGAAATAATAGAAGAATGGATGGATCTTACCCATTCTGTGTAGAATGGATGGATCTTACCCAATCCGTATATAGAGGAGTAACACCAGCGGGGAGCTGGCCACTGTCATTATGTGAGGAGCTAGTTATGTAGTTTATTCTCCACTGAGGATAACTAACACCTGTACCACCATTGTGGGTTGTTTTTTTGTTTGTTTTGTGCTATTTTTTTCTGTTTGATTTATTCTGTACTAGTTAATTTCTTTTGTATCAGAAGCAATTGAGCTAAGGTCCCCTGATGATTGGCGCATAACGTGCCAGGAAACGCATAGGGATTTATAAGGATCATCTTGAGGAACAGATTGGTACTGCCCTTGTCAGGGTGGGAGTTAACACATGGGGTATAGGGAGAGTCTATGAGGGTGAGCACAGGGATTGATATCTCTACTCCTGGCTGCTCTCCCCACTTGTGTTAATCCTCTATATACAGATTGGGTAAGATCCATCCATTCTACATGGATTGGGTAAGATCCATCCATTCTTCTATTATTTCCTCTTATAGTATTTGGCTTGATTTAGTCACTGTATGATGTCTTTTAGGGGTACTTTTTAAATGTAAGTATGTAAGTTTTACTATTTTTGCATCAGTGCTATTCTATATTATTATTATTATTACTCTAGTGCAGCTGTGTTGGTTATCCAACAATTTGGAAGTTTCCACACAAGTGCTCAATTTTGATGTATTTTGCCATTAATTTCAGCACCGATATTTCTCCACTGTAAGAAGGGTGGACATTACAGTCATAGCTGGGCAATAAGGAACACCCCCCTGACAGTATTAGTAATAGCCTTGTACTGTCAGAGGGGTTGTTCCTTACCGCTCAGCGATGCCACTGAGCAGTAAGCCCTTCTGATGGTAAAGGGATATTGGTGCCAAAACTAATGGCACCGATATCTCCAGCACTCAGGTCCATACCATTTAAGCTGACAGTGCGCTTGAATTTTCTAGCTGTACATAATACCACCAGTGCCAGAGGACGTGAAAGGTCCTCGATAACCTGTAGCCATGTGTTATCACTCTAAATCTGATTCTATTCTACTGTCTGTAGGTTATCAAGCTAAAGTGGCAGTAGCAGTAACCAGGATTTAAAACCATATAAAAACACATAAATAATTTGCAAATCAACAGAATTGGCGCCTTTCCTTAAATACATAAGGTAGTTTTGATTCATGTGATACCTAAATATGAAGCTAGAGAAAAGTTAAACTGGATGAAAAGTGTCACCTTAATTGAATAAAGATACTTCTTTTTAATAGCCTTCTGAAGTGCAATGAACAACTTTTTTATTCTACAAGGTTGGGTTAGCAATTCTCTTCATCTGAAAACAGCAAACACTTGCTTTAGTGTAAATATACACAACTGTGGATAATTTAAAGGGAGTCTATCACCAACATATCCAACTACTACTACCACATTTCAGAGCACATTACAGTGATACACAACAGAACTTTGTTATATACAGTAATACCTCGTACATTCGCGGGGTTAGGTTCCAGAGCGGGTCGCGGATCACGAGGAATCGCGAATGTTTGGTACAAGCGCTTAGAAGCGCTTACAATGCCGGTTTCTAAAGTTTAACCCCTAAATACCAAAAAACTTTACCCTAGAGTACTGTACAGTATACTAAAGTATACTGTACAGTACAGTATATTAATACATTAATTAATTAATTAATTCATTCATTCGTCTTATACACTCACAGTAAAATGAAACCAATTACCGGGTGCGTAACAAATGGGACGCTACTACCCAATAGCGAAGGTTTTTTTTTTTTTTAAATTCACAGATATGTGAAAAACAGCAAAATCTATATATGTTAGGTTGCAATAAAAATATCGCGAATCTGTGAATTCGCAAATTCGGAAATGCGAGTGTACGAGGTATTACTGTATATTACGTTTGGAGAAAAACAACTTTGTTGTTTTTTGAAAATGAAGCAGTTGGTGCACTTGGGGTGGGCTTTTGGCTCTTGCTACTGAAGTAGGATAACTGATGTCATAGCAGACAAGAGCAGGCAGAATATGGTCAGAGCAAGAGCAGAGTTCCTAGTATGTACAAGGGAATGTAGAAAGGAAAAAAATGGGTGCTGTCAATACTCTAACCCTTCATCAATATGAAATCAAAGAAATTCTGTCAGGTTGCCAAAGTACTGGAACACTAAAAATATATACTTTGTACATGTTATGCCATTTACCTAATAAAAACTGTTTTGTGGTGATATTTATGTACCCCGATATATAAATATTTACATTTATACACACACGTTTAACTTTTTTTGTGTCTGGATCTACAGAACATACTGAATGTCACTGTTTTATGGAATGTCAAAGCACAACGCCCTATGTACTTGGCAACTGGCTCCATGCACCCATCTTAACCCTCCCATTCAGCCTAGAGCCAGATCCTGCAGGATAATTCTGTAAATGAGTGGGAGAACATCAGATATGTTAAATCTTTAATTGACCTACTTTAGCTTTGCAAATGTTTTAAATAGCCAACATGATTTAGGAAATCATCCACATTTTGTGTTTCACACGTTAGAAGCAACACATTTCCTCATACATCTATAATGTGTTTACTACTATGGATGTTCTAGAAATGATGTGTACCATGTACACAGTGACAAACACAACGCTATTCCTTTTCATTACATTCTACACTGCTTCGTTCTTCTTCCATGTACTCTTCTTTTACAAAATGGGGCAGATTTAATAGACTAAATATGCCAGAATTCTTGCCTAATTTGTGAAAAATAGCTACCCACATGCTATGCACCACATTTATTATGTATTTTAGACACTTTTTTGCCTAGGCCTCTAAAGGGTTGGTGCCTAGTGTGAAACGGTATGACTTGGAAAGTCATTAAGGACTTAAGATTCAACAAACTGTGATAGAATTACACCACAATTGTGGTGTAAAATAGGTGGCATAAATTTAGACTAGACCATCTAAAGATGCACCAGATTCATCATCCAGCATCAGCCACCAAGATCTGGTACATTTTTAGGCTGTGGTTATTCACACATCTGCGTTTCACTTACATATGGCATCTACATTTTTCATGAAAACCATATGTATCTATTCATTTCATTTGTTTATACAGACATCCTTTGTTCTTCACTGATGTTAATGCATCATGGAAACATCACATCAATGAAAGTCTATGGGTCCATGAAAAAAACAGATGACATCACGGACCCAGAGACATACAAAATATAGAAATTGAAACAAAAAAAGGTTGATCTGCTTTTCAAATTAGCAGGGTGGATGCTGTCCATGAATAGCATGAACCTGACACGGATTCGTGAATGAGGCCTAAATCTTAGACAGTAACTTCACTTTGAATTCTAACCCTCTAGGTTACATTCCCCTTTGTGTCTTGATATCTACCTTTCTCTGCAGGCCTCTTAACTGTGGTTTCAAGCATATGGAGAACACCAAACAAAGCAAAGCAATGAAAAATGATTGGTGCGGCGCTGTTCATACATGAAGGTGACAATATATTAATAAGATAATACACCACAGCTCATTGCAACTCATACCATGTTCTACTAAAGCATAATATTAGAAACAATTATGTAGGGAGAAAGGGAGAGGCTGAAAGACATTTAAGCCATTTATTTTTGCAATCCTACACCATGGAACAATAATTTACCCTAAATCTTCTGCCATCATAAAATGTAACCATCCATTTTAGGTTTTACAGCCTATACTTCTTTAACCGCTCAAATAGTTCACAAGGGTTAAAGGCTGCCCTGCCTCCAAAGTAGATTGGTAACATAAAATATGACCTTCTTCAGGCTCACAGAGTGGAACCATGAAAAGACACAATCTGTTTTACTATGTGAGTTACATAAAGCATCAGCTTGTTAGAGTTTGCAATATTGTAGGTAGTTGAAAACAGAGGTAAGAAGATGAACATTTTAGGAACTATTCAAGATTCATATTGTAGGTAACTGAATATGATGTAAGAGACAGC